>OU343114.1:6700000-7900000 GCA_910594885.2 Bibio marci | reverse complement strand
GTATTCAGACACCTAGCATATTTGACCATTTCTTAATTACGTGTTTATCTTCATAGAGATAGACGTAAACATATAAGCATGTTTATTTTATTGTAATAATTTAAGCACAGGTATAGAATACAAAAATGTAGGTAAAACAAATTTCAACAAAAAATCATTACACATTTTACACATTACCATTCCCGAATGGTTATGCATTATGGTATTAACGAGCAATATCTCCAGCATAAAAGTGAAGGGTCAAACATACTGTCGGAAATACGTGACCAAAAGTCTACCGATAAAAAATAGACAATAACCGCTCGCCCATTTCGTTATAGTTCAGGTTATAAAGATGGTAAACACATTATTTCTATACAAAAACACTCCGCTACTTTCGACATTTCGATGTTTACCACTTTATAGTCAAATCTGTGCTTCTCCACACCGTCAATTTTTCCAATTCTTCATCGTTTGTACAAAAACGTTTCAAAATCGTATATTTTTGATTTGATTGATTTAACACAATTTGATTTGCTTCAACACTACAACATTTTTTTTTTAAAGACTAATAATATATACGAGTTCGTATTAAATTTAATTACAATACCTACTAGAGAAATAAAAAATTAAATTAAAATGATTACAAAAGGTTAAAGGTTTACAACAGTGTAATCATTTTTGTATATGTATACGATACGATAATATAATATTCATAACAAATACAATCAATTTCGGTTTTATATTAGGTCTTCTCCTGAAAAAAGGCCATCTCCCAAAATATATTATATTATAAATATATTTTGTATAAAAAATATTCACAAATACTGTGCCCTCTAATTTAATACCAAAAATATACAAATTTATATTTTATTAAATTTATTACTTTTTTACATTAAAATTTCAGAAAACACAAAATATTTTTATATTACAATAATTTTAATTAAATAAAAACTAATCACATTAAAAGTAAATAATATAAAAAAAAACAATACAAATCTGTTAGCTGACGGATATTTTTCGAGAGAAGCCCTATATTAAAATAAAATAAATACAATAAATATTCAGACACATTTATGATGCATGAAACGAATTTTCATGTTCTCCACGCAAAATTTTAAGAATCAGAATAGCTAGAATTATGAAACAAACGTTAAATGAAAGCTTGAAATTATTTCCTTTAAATTAATTGTTATTTTTCGAACAACTTGATATTATTGAAGTTTTGGCATTACGAATGATATCAGTGTCTCAGCTAATGATAAATTTAGTAGATATGTTCAAAATAAAACTACGTGTTCATTTTTATACAATTTCTGGAACAATAGATGGCCAGATAAAATGTTTGCTTCAAGAATTTGTGGAAATTTTCCAAAAATAAAAATTATGTTCTTGGAATCAAGCTATCGTTTAGCATTTTTTATTTTGTAATTTCTATAGTGACGCATCATTTTTTACGTTACAGCAAATAGGGTGCATTAATCGTAGAGTTGCGGAATGAAAAATGAATGCCTGAACAGTAGTGTGCTGCATAGATGGAATTGTGCTTGAATCAAGTGTCCGTGAATCGATTTTTACTGTACATATTAAAAAATATTTAAATGTTTATTTATAATAAATAATATAAAAAATAAAACACAAATATTAGTGTTAAAGTTTATCTGAATTTTATAATATAAATTTTCATATATTATACGTATACTCGTATCTGATACATATAAGGCGATGATCTATAGTATTGTATATATGCAGAAGAAAAATCAATGTGTAGTTGTTACTTGTTTGTTGGACAATATTTTATATGTTTATAATATAATTTTAATACAAAAACAAATACTCATATACAATTACGCGTCTTTCATTTATAAAGTAGATAAAGAAACATTGTTACATTGTTACGGTATGTGCAAAGATACATTTACAAAAATTTCCCATTGTCATATTATAGTATTACTTTTGGGAAACTATACAATATATGAAAATTCAAGTTTTTCAAAATTATATAATCCATCCATATGGCCAGAGTGGCAGTCGAAAATGTTAACCGATTTTAATGAAGCCTCATAAAGATATTAATTTTTGTTTAATAAGTACAGACTAAATAAAAATTCAATTAAAATTCTATCATTATGTGATATTAAGATCCTTAAAATTCGGTATTAAAAGACATTTTTGCTGCGCATATACCATCAGTAAGCTACTCTGTGGCATATTTGGTCCCGTCAAAGAACAGAATGGTTGGAGGCGAAGATACAATTTTGAATTAGACAAGTTGTACGGTCAACCATATATTATCAAAACAATCAAAATCAATAGATTTAGATGGCTGTGGACACATAGTACGCATGGAGGAGGAGCGTGTGCCGAAAAAACGGTTAAATAGTAAACCAGAAGGTAGAAGGTGAGTCGAAAGACCTAAGGAGAGATGGCTAGATGCAGTAAACTGTGATATAAAGATCCTTAAAATTCGGGATTGGAAGACACATTGACTGCGGATAGGTCAGGTTGGAAAAGTGTGTTGGAGAAGGCTAAAACCGCACCTGGGTTATAACGCCATGGAGTAAGTAAGTAAGTAAGATACCATCAGTTCGGCTAGAGAAGCGTTAAACCTGGGAGATTAATGGTGTCATGCATAGTAAATCGGTAATATTTGTAACATTTGTAATAATTGCATTGTAAAAAAAAAGACATAGAAATTTGTTAACAGTTGCGTATTTATGGTTACACGTGGTACAACAACAAAACAAATAGGATGGTGTAACCGAATGTAATGAACCAAAAATATAATCATAGAAAAAATATCACTCAATTCAAATTGAATGATTTATTTTTCTATTTGTTTTCCGCTATAAATAATATTGTATATATTGTAAAATAATATCATAGACAAAAATTCTATAAATAAGTAAATTGGAATTTTCTATTTTGGTGTCATTATATAAAAATAAATAATCAATTTTGACATGGGTTTTGTGAAATTGATGTGTCATTTTATTAATTTTTTTATTTTTCGATCAAAATAAGATGAATAATAAAAAAAAAATAAAATAAAATAAACGGTAAAGTAATAACATTTCGAAATAGTATTAGTAAAATGGAATTGGCTATGTCGCAACAAAACACAAACTTTTGAGGCGTTATGAAATTATACTAACAAAAGTAAATGGAAAACGGTTAAGAAAGTAAATCTTTTAAAATATGATTTTTGTGAACCCAATGAGATGTTATGCTATGGTCAAAGTTTGCTTCACTTCATAAGCGGCAAAATGTATGTTAACAACTTCAACATCAGTCATGAGGCACCATTATTAATAAATATGTGGGCTACAACTTCAACCTAACCTACCACTTCAATTTGACAGCATAGAAAAAAATGAGTTAATAAATATAAATTAACACAATGTAAAATTGAGGTTGAAGTTGAGATTGGCGCAAAGATTGAGTAGATCAATATTTTTGGATAATTTTAACCTGAAAATGAAATTATTGTTTTTGTAGTGGGTAATAAAATTGCATATAATATTCTTATAACAATAAAGTGATAAACATTTTATTGATTGGAAAAACAGAAAATAATATAATATTAAAAACTAAATTATATAGCTATATAAAGTTGAAGTCAAAGTTTCCATTCTGTAAAGAGAACAACTTTATTTTTTGGATGTCAAAGTTAAGGTTAAAGTTGAAGCTGCAATTTTTATTCTGATTCTCGTAATATATTTTTCTTTCTATAAATTGGACAATGCCAAGCCAATAAATATTGGTATGCAGTCAAAACTCTATACTAAATTACCTCACAATTGATCGTTCCAGCGAAAATGGGCTTGAATAGACACTTGTAATCTTGTTAAGTACACGCGTGACTACTATTCAAGCATCAATAGCTTTTTTATTCTCATTTGTCTCTTTTTTCACTGCGATCTGAGTGGTGGTTTTTTTTTTGTTGAATAGGTTCCATCATTTACGATATTTATGTATATAGTAAGAATTGTGTTATCATGTATCATCTTTTTGATTTCCTATAACAAATGAATATTTGTCTATATGTAAATATGGTTTATGATACTCTATAATATACATTATACATTATACCAATTATACATATAATATAGGTATAAGCAATTTATTATATGCGGTTCAGTTACATAAATTAGTGCGGTTATCAGTAACTAATAAACCGATATATTATTAATAATTAAAACATTATACTTTGATAAACTATATATAATTTATATTTACAATTATTTTAATTATAGATAATTGCACATAGAATTTAATTGGATTGCAATCAATGAAGCAATCGTAAACCACGATATATATATATATTTGTATATTGTAAAATACGTATAATGCAATTTATTAGATGAGTAAATTGTTCCAATTTCGTTACAAGACAAAAAATAAAACACAGAAACACACACATTAAATAAAATTTTTATTTGAAATAATTTTAAACTGTTTCTATACTATATCTTTTGCAAATTTGCATGTGGACAACTTATAAATTCATATGCCAAGAAACTTGGCTGCACGTAATACGAATAATTTTTCAACAATATAAGATTTGAATTTTGTTTCGTCGTATGCGAATATGTAATCAACAGAAGCAGGTTGTAGTAAGTAATAAGTTTTGGTAATAAATGTGAATCATAGAACAAATCAATTGGTCTATAAATATTCACTCAAATTTTATGCACACAATTTAATTGGAGAATAATGTACAAAATAAATAAAATAGTTCCCTGTTGAACTTCAGAGATATAGCATAAAAAAATTTTGATAACGTGTCATAATTTTGTCAGTTTATCAAAATCTTTACTATTTTGGGCTAATCACTCAAATAAAACTATTATGCAGATTAAGGAAATATTTCGATGATTGCAGATCATATATTATTTGTTTGGTTAATAATGGTTTTAAAGACATTCAATCATTCGTTCTGAGTTATTTATCAACTTAAGAAATGTTTGGTATACTTAACCCATATGCTGCACTTACTTTACGATGATGATGATGATAATATATATTATAATACGGTTACATTGGAATTACTACAAATATTTTACAATCTTGGTTCAACCATAAAGAGATATTTTGTTTTGTTATTTGTAACGCCACACCGGAACAATTTTATTTTTATTTTTTAATATTGTCAACTCACTCGTATACAGACGAAGGCACCCATGCGTATATTATAATTATGTTTGAGTTTTTGTGTAAGAAAAGAGTAATTTGATATAAGTTTTTAAATAAGCATAATCAACAATATATATGGTAGAAGGTATAAAATGTATTATATGGCATGTTTACGTTAAATTAAACCATATAGTTATATATAGAGAGAATAGACTATAATAATGTCATTGTTTCGTAAAACAGTGTATAAACCATCACCGAAGATTTAAAAAAAAATATGTATAAACACCAACACATTTTTATAAGGGTGCATAAGTGATAGTTTGACTATACGAAATTTCAATGCCAACGACATTAGCGGCAGGACTATATCCTGTTTTAGATTATTTGACTATATTATTATTATAATAATATTCAATTTCAAAACATATGGTTTTACAATATGGAAGCCGCATTAATCACCAATCATAAATTGTATCAACGTATGATATCATGAGTTAAACCACATGCATGAAGACGTAGCCTAAATAAGTGTAAAGTAAAAAAAATTTGATGAATAAAACAATTACAAAGAAATAAACCCGTGTTTTGGTCTTTGGTGTATGTTAAAAAACCGAATTTTTCCAATTTTGGCAACACATAGAACTTATCCGAATCGTTATTATTTGTTACATATAGAATTATTTAAAATATTTTATTTATTATTTGGAAGCATTTCATAATTTTGTAATTTCATAAACAGATTTATCATTTTTTTTTTGAAATAATAAATAACATACAATATATTAAAACGACGTATAGCATTCAATGACCAAACAATTATAATATTACACAATTGTGTAAATTTATGGTACATTATATGTTATGGTGGTGGTGGTGGTGGTGGGTGATTCATTGTATTTGCATTAAAAAACATAACAATAATAATAGCAATAATAATAAAACTTACATTAATCTGATTTTATTATTATTATATTATTTGTTAAAAATTTCATATATATCTTTTTTTTTTATGGACACATAAACAATATTATTATAAAATAATTGTATAATTTAATAAATAATTTATGATAATTAAAATGACATATTTTTGTATAATAATTATATGCATATTATATAATCACAACTATACAATACATATTTTATGGCAGGCATGTCGCATGATCTTTTGTACGTAATCCGTATTTTATGATGACATTTTAACACAAAAATATAGGAAATATATTATTATTATTTATTATTATTTTAATATGATTACGAAAAATTGAATATGAAACAGATTGACACTGATCACTGTCTTCGTCTTTGTAATATATACTTCCGAACAACAGAATATGCGCTAATGATTTTTTTAAGTAGATTTTTAGAAAAATAATTATAGTTTTTAAGATTGTACATATTTATAATATTATAATGACTTGATGATTGATTAATATTGGTTTCACAAGGATTAAACTACCTGTAAAATGATAGTCTTACACATTATATTTATATTCATATACCAGGTGTACCGGTATCAAGGGAGCGTCAAGATACAAATGTCTCGATACAGAACATTTGTAGTGAACGAGCGTTTATTATTTTTTTTTATGTTTGATTTCTATGAGATCTAACAAACATATTTAGTATACATCAAGTCATTGTACAAACAACATCATATTTTTTCATCGTGTTAAAAATATCGAATTTTGTATCAGAAAATGATGATTTGTGGATAGCATTAAATTTTTGTTTTCATTTGAAGAAAAGCAGTGCAAAGTTGCATCGAATGCTTGTCGAGGCATATGGCGTTCATGCTCTATCAGAAGCAACATGCAAAAGATGGTTTCAACGGTTCAGAGATACACTAATGATTTTGATGTGAGAAATAATGAACATGGAAGAACAACAAAAAAAAAAACGCCGAATTGCAAGCAATATTGGATGAAGTTGATACTTTGAATCAACAGCAAATGGCAGAAATGTTAAATGTTGCACAACAAACAATTTTTGACCGTTTAAAAGCTATAAGAAAGATTGAAAGGTGTGTAAAATTGGTGACACATGAATTGAATGAAAGACAGATGGAAAACCGAAAAAACACTTGTGAAATTTTGGTTACCAAACACGAAAGAAAATCAGTTTTGCATCGAATTGTTATTGGCGATTAAAAATTGATTTATTTTAAGAATCCTAAACGGAAAAAATCTGGGGTTAATCCCGGACAACTATCAACATCGACTGCAAAACCAAATCGTTTCGGCACAGAAGACAATGTCGTGTGTTTTGTGGGACCAGTAAGTTGTGGTGTACCACGAGCGCATAAAATCTGGTGAAACTGTTAATGGTGATCGCTACCGACAACAAATGATCAATTTGAACCATGCATTGATCGAAAAATGATCAGAAAGGGCCAAAAAATAAACGACAAAGTAATTTTGCTCCATGACAATGTACCTGCACACAATGTAAACCCGGTTCAGGATACAATCAAAGCACTTAGCTGGAATCTGTGTTACCCCACCTGCCATATTCATCCGACTTGGGTCCTTCCGACTACCATTTGTTTTCATCGATGGGACACGCATTGGCTGAGTGAGCAGCACTCCGATTACTACGAAGAAGTCGAAAATTGGGTGTCTGATTGGTTTGCTTCAAAAGACGAACAATTCTATTGGCATGGTATCCACAAAAAAGTGGTCAAAATGTGTAGAAAGCAATGGCCAATATTTTGAATAAAATGTTTTTTACTTTCCCATTTAAAATGAGTGTTTTATTTTCGCGAAAAAACGCTCACTTTTGATACCGGTACACCTGATTTGTGTGTCATTTTATTTATTTTATATATACATATGGCGACCAAAGAATTTATGTATATAATATATATAACTGATTTATTTTCTTCTGATTCACTTTTAGACCACATCTATTCAACACTTTTTTCCATTTCAAAGTATATCAATGAAAAATCTCATATACTCTACTACAATATATTATATATTCGACATAATCCTAATATACCATACCATAGTTTAATATGTATATGGTGTGTATGCAAACATTGAAATGAGTATATGGTAAAATTTAATATTAACAAAACGAGATCAAATCAATTTAAAACGTGCCTAATTTATGAATAGAATTTTTACCATAAATAAAATATAAATATATACATATTTGATGTATGCAGTAACTATCACGTTCAATGTATATACATATAATAAATGCTATTTACAATGAATATAAAATGCCATCAATTTTCTATGATATAGTTTTTTAATATTACAATTTTATAAATACTTATTTATGTACAAAGAAAAAAAATTAGATAATTAAATCAGAAATTTATTTGACCCAACAGAGAGGCTCCCAGCAAAGTATACAAAGGTTAACAAAATTCATATAACAATAAAACTAATATTAACTGAAGCAGATAAAAAACAACCAATGCAATTAATTTAATCTCTTATGGAAGGAATGGAAAAAGCTAAAATAGTGTTACTAAAGAAATCGATTGGTAACGGCTCCTGGGACGACATGTATGGTTACGAAAAATATAACAAATATATTTATGAAATTTTAAGATTTAATTATTTATTATTTGATAGAAATTTTATAATTAAATTAAATTTTATAATATTTTTATTATTCTTTTAATGTAGAATTTAATTATAAATTCATATAAATTTGATTAATGATAATAAAAAAGAGATCTTTACGACTTTGCATCACATTCATATCGACAAATCATTTTTTTGTACATTGAAGTTGGAGGTACACATATAACGTTATTCCATGGTCTATAGATTTGCTATAGTAAAATCTTCGTCTTTTTTGTAAGGGATGTGTAAACTGTAAGAAGTGTTGTGATGTTGTGCCTGTTTGAGTGTGTTCTTTTCCTATATGTTTTGCTATATGTTCTAATATTGCCTTTGCTAATTGCTATTGTTTAGTTTTAATCAAATATAATTTTTTTACGTTTGACCAATTTCCCAAAAGGAAATTATCTTGCTATAGGGTACTATTATATACATATATTCATTATCATTATTTATCAATTAATATAAGTTTATAAGAAGAAGAAGAACTATAAAGTGTAACTTATAATTTTATATACAATATATTACAATGCATGTACATGTATTTTATATTCGTTTACATTTTGATTTCATCTTAATGTAATTAAAATTGTTAAGTAATTATATTAAATATGCACAAGCTCAAGCACAAACACAAAGTCCTTTGTTTTATTTATAACGTATAGAACTATAGGTGTATCTGTATATGATCTCATATATACGTATTTAATATATATATATATAATCTGTATATATATAGTTAAATATTCAATATATGCATTTTATTATGTTTACCTTTTTTTAATGTTTTATCTACCACAGCGCAAACACACAAAGGAATGTTTATAAAAGGTAAATGTGACTGTTGACATCGAAATACTAATACTTAAATACTCCATTTTTAACATTATTCGCTATATATAGTGTTTACTGTTCAAAACGAAGCTACTAATGACGCTTTTACCTGGCATTTTTTTGTGTTGGATTCTGTTTATCGTGATAATGTACTGAAGCTGATGGAAGTGTTCTGAAGAACAAGGTAGAAACGGTTAGGTCAGCAGAAAAGGTTATGGCCACTGTTTGTGTTGGGATGCACGTTGCAGCGATAATATGTAAAAAGGAAAAACTATCAATAGTGAATATTATTGAGCGCTATTGGATCGGTTGGCAGATGAGGTCAATAAAAAACGAACACATTTAGCAAGAAAAAAAAAAGTACTATTTCATCAAGATATTCAATCATCGCACACACTGCAGTTTTAACTTAACGAAAATTGGAAGAATTACAATTCAAAATTGCTCCACATTCACCATACGGTCAAGATTTACTTACATAAGTGATTAATTCTTGTTTCCGAAAAATTTCTCGCTGGTAACAAACAAACTGAAGCCTATTTCTCGAAGGTCTTGAAATAATCGTATTTCGTATTAATTTTTTGTTTTGTTATCGCAATAATTTCAATTCAATATTATTAATTCAGAAAATTTTTTATGTTTTAACATTAGATTGAAAGAAAAATAACAAGATTTCTATTTTATTTAAATTTTAATGTGGCATTAAAATTGAATTTAATAAAATTTAACAAATACTTATCTAAAAGCAAAATCGTGAGCGTGTTTTTGTGAAAATAAAAGACTATAATTTTAAATGGGAAAGTAAAAAAATTTTATTCAAAATATTGGCCATTGGTTTTTACACACTTTGACCACCTTTCTAGCAATTTGTGGATACCACGCCAATAGAATTGTTCGTCTTTTGAAGCAAACCAATCAGACACCCAATTTTCGACTTCTTCGTAGGAATCGAAGTGCTGTTCAATCAGCCAATGCGTGTCCCATCGATGAAAACAAATGGTAGTCGGAAGGAGCCAAGTCAGGTGAATACGGCGGGTAGCATTTTCCAGCCAACTGTTTTGATTGTATCCTGAACCGGTTTTGCTTTCTGTGCAGGTGCACTGTCATGGTGCAAAATTACCTTGCCGTGTCTTCTGGCCAATTCTGATCGTTTTTCGATCAATGCATGATTCAAATTTATCATTTGTTATCGGTAGCGATCAGCATTAACAGTTTCACTAGGTTTTAGGAGCTCGTGGTACACCACACCTTTATAGTCCCACCAGACACACAGCATTGTCTTCTTTTCGAAACGATTTGGTTTTGCAGTCGATGTTGTTGGTTGTCCGGGATTAACCCATGATTTTTTTCCGTTTAGGATTCTTAAAATAAATCAATTTTTCATCGCCAGTAACGAATTCGATGCAAAGCTGATTTTCTTTCGTGTCTGGCAACCAAAATTTCACAAGTGTTTTTTCGGTTTTCCATCTGTCTTTCATTCAATTCATATTGTTTGTTGTGCAACATTTAACATTTCTACCATTCGCTTTTGATTCAAAGTGTCATCTTCATCCAATATTACTTGCAATTCGACGTCTTCAAACTTTTTTGATGGTCTTCCACATTCATTATTTCTCACTTCAAAATCATTATCTCTATATTATTTATATATACAATTATTGCAATCAATATATATGTGATAGCAACTTTACATTACATTTTATCTATAGGAATATTTACCTTCTTAACAATAAAAACAAGTGAGGTAAAGACAATGATCTACATTTTAATTTCTCATTCTCCATATTTTTTTTTTCCGGTATTTATTAAGAAAATTCATTAAAATCACAAATATTTATTGATGTATCATTTAATAGTAGATGATAATGGTTATTCTTTTTCCTTTTATTATATTATAACCATATAAATGACAAAAGACAGTGGGCATTATTCAATGTATTTTCTTATTATAGCTATATTGCGTATTGTATTGGTGTATATATATATACCATAAAGAGATAATTTACTATGGCGGTCGTTGTTAGTTATATTGTATACGAGATATATTTTTACAAGACATATTCGTATATACAAAATGAATTAAAATTAAAGGTACACAGCAGATATAAAATCAAAAACAATAAGGTGAAGCCATACATTAAACAACATTTCCCTTTGTTATAGTTAATGTTAAATATTACAATGTCATACATAAATACTAAAAAAAATATGTGTATATTTAAATTAAACTTTTAAAGCACAAAACAGTGTACACACGCAAACCGAAAGTATTTTTTAATGAATGTTTATAATTTCAGTAAATAAATTAAAAATATTTCAATAATTTTTGTTTTTATATTTTTATTTTTAATTACTCTTAAAACCGATTGTTATGCACCGTATGTATGTTATCTCCAATTATATTACAATATATTTTGGTATCATTTTGGACCAAATTGTTATAAAATCATTGTTATTGTATAGTAAACAAAAATTTTAAAAATTTCACTTGTTCGACAAATGTATAATACACAAATATATACGCGCCGACTGATCATTACCATACAGTGTGTAATTTTTGTTATACAGGTGTGTCTCAAATTTCAATGGTAATACGAAAATAGTAGGTTCTCTGGGTCATTTTGTGTCGAAAATATTATATAACATTTTCGTCGATTCGACTTCGGTACGAAGTTACACACAAATAACCAAATTTTCAATCAAACCGTGTTTTTTGCACTCTACTGCAATATCTCAATAACTAATTAACCGATTTTAAATTTTTGATACACTATTAGCATTAGGTAGCATACCAATATCATTAATTTGACGTTAAGTGAAGGGAATTCGGGCATGTGGGGTTATCCAGTTACTTACAGTAATGTTGACAAATAGTTTAACGTCATTTTTCTTTTTGACAGTTTGTTCAAGGATAAGTCGAAAAATCATGATTAAAAATTTTTTTCGGTATAAGTTTAAAAACTTGCCACATTCATAAGCTTTCGTTTCAGCTATAACATTGCGATGGGTTTCAACTGGTTCCATAGATATTCACAAATAACTACAACCATGTAGGCATAAAATTGGTTTTTGATATGGATATATTTTCTGTTCTTTGTTTTACCCAGAACCAACAATGAGGATGTGACAGATAACTGGTTCCACACACTCCTACACATTTGCACAAACCTTCACATATACAAACGCCGAAATACATTAATCCACAAACGCACCCGTACGCATATCATCACAGTTTTACCCAAACAAAGCCTAAAGTAGTTACTTAAAATGTGCTCCTTCAGCTCGAATACATAGACAACAACGCTTTTAAATAGACCGAATCACTGTAAGTGTTTGCTGTGGATTGTGGCGAAGTTCTTGGATACAGTTTTCAATAACTCTTCACGTGAATTAATCTTCGAGTACCAATGTGAATTTTTTAGATGCAAAATGTACGGTAATTATATGTGCAAAAGTTTTATTTTTTTGCGATTTTGTCGACGAAAACTTAACCCTCCATATTTTATAATATTTATTTTCTTATCGTTTAACAAAGGAAATTGATAAAAATAAATTAATTTCACACAGAATTTATTGTCTATCCGGTCAAATATATAATCTTCCGCACATAAACTCGAATATTGTTAATTTAAAAGGAAATAGATAAAATATTTTATATTTAATAAAAAAGCGATAGCAATTTTAATACCCAATGACAAAGAATATAATAGTATTTCAAAAAATAATGCAATAAATGTGTGTTTATACGTGTAATTTTCAACGTTCTTCCAAAAAAATTCGTTTGAATGGGTGTAACTCAATTGAATAGAAAGTCCACTGTGTGTAATAAAAATCGATGTAACACAATAAACAATTTCACATAAAATCTCCATAAGTTGTGATAACAATCCAGAACTTTCGGAGATATGAAGAAGAGTATACTTTTAATTTCATTTCAATAGATAAATTCCTTTTTAATTTACTTCTCGAAGTCCGATATCTACGTTCAAGTCCACTCACTCTATCAATTATGGTCTTCACGGCTTAATTCCATGAAATAAACAGCAAACATTTATTTGTAGATATTTGTTGTTTATTAAAAATGTCGAATTTGAACAGCATCCAGGCGAATCACGTTTTATGTTTCAATGGTTATGGACGCTTATGGTCAAGGCGATAGGAATAACACAGAGAACAGATGTACTCTTTACAATCATTTAATATTAATATTAAAGTTGTATCCAGTGAGTTGCAGGAGATGAGGTAACATAGGCCAATTGAAATTAATTAAACAAATTATTTGGATGTTGTCATTGTAAGAAAAAACGATCGTCAATAATATAGTGAAATTAAACTAAAAATACATAAATTTTTAAGTGTATTTAATAGTAAAGTAACTGATTTAATATTTTGTAAAATATGTATACAAAAATTAGCATGATAATTTAAAATAAGTTTTATATGGATTCTAAATGAACTGGTTTAAATATCTAGAGCATAGGTTTACATAACCTAATGTGACGACAAATTCAAACCACTATATAATTACCATAAATAAAAATAAATATAGGTTCCCGTTTTGTTAACGAATTGTAATTTATTTAAGAAAATAATACAAAAAATAGTAAAGATTGTAAATAATACAATAATTTAAAAATATACAAATTAATGCTAAAATGTTAAAAACTAAATATATCATAAATTTTAATTAAGTTGATTTCAGTAATATTCCACTTTTATACAGAACATAAAAGAAGTTAATGTTTATTAGATTTTCCTAAATATTACATAAATTGTGTTTCGCCTACACAGTTACTTATGAAGATTTAAAAAAAAATTTGACTGGCTGATTGAAACCATATAAACAATAATTCTACAATATATACATTTAATTTTTACATATTGTAGATGTTCTATAGTAGTTTGGGTAAGACAAGCGACGTAAATATTAACATCAAATAATACGCACATTCACATAAAATATAAAACATTCAATTCATATATAAAATAATGGGCTGAATTCTGCCGAATCTGCTATTCTTTTACAAACAGTTTTTTTATGAATATTTTCTTAATAAATAAGAATTATTTTTTAAGTAATATTCATTCCATAATTGAATTGACATTGCATAACAAAACAATTTTTTATATTGTAATAAAAATTGGGCAGAATTTTAGCCATGTGAATATCTTTTATGATTTCGTAAAAGATTTTATGAACAAAATAAATAGCAGATTTTGGCAGAAATCAGGCCAATATCGATATACATAACTAAATTCTAAATCTATATATATATATATATTACACCATACCACCTCACCAACGATAATGTAAAGTAAAGAAAATGATTTTATTTTATATGTGATCCTATTGGTAGACACCCAGAACTTCAATACAAAATCATTTAGGACATACGAATTTTATTAGAATATATATAATTTTCAATGTAATATATTATAGTATGAGCATAGTTCATGCAAGAGGAACGTATAGTAACTGTGAGCGATTGAATAAAGAAATATTTTTATAATTACATATGCGAATATTTGAACGGATTTTTTTTAGTGGTTCTGTTGGAGAGACTATACCTAATTTTAGATGCCTATTATTTAGCGTGTGTACAAATAGTATATAATCTTGTTTTTAATCTAACCGCAAGGCCTTCGTTTGTTTTAAAGTTCATATGAAACTTGAAAAAATCACTGCTGAAGCGTATAAATATGACAATGAATGTTCATCACGTGTATAAATTACCGCAAAGAATGTATAAGGTCTATTTTACATAACAATTTTAACATGAAAAAAGTGTGCACGAAAATCATGATTACACTGGGTGTCCTGATGGCCAAGCATAACATCCTAGTGTTAGATCATCCGTCTTATTTATAAACATATGATTTTTATCTGGCAAGGTCAAATCTGCATTAAAAGGAACAATATTTAAGAACTTTAACTGCTGTAACTTTCAGCACTGTTTTGAACAATGGAAAATTCACATGGAACGTTGTAGGGATAGGATTTGGTCCCGTCAAAGAACAGAATGGTTGGAGGCGAAGATACAATTTTGAATTAGACAAGTTGTACGGTCAACCATATATTGTCAAAACAATCAAAATCAATAGATTGAGATGGCTGTGGACACGTAGTACGCATGGAGGACGAGCGTGTGCCGAAAAAACTGTTAAATAGTAAACCAGAAGGTAGAAGGTGAGCCGGAAGACCTAAGGAGAGATGGCTAGATGCAGTAAACTGTGATATAAAGATCCTTAAAATTCGGGATTGGAAGACACATTGACTGCGGATAGGTCAGGTTGGAAAAGTGTGTTGGAGAAGGCTAAAACCGCACCTGGGTTATAACGCCATGGAGTAAGTAAGTAAGTAAGATACCATCAGTTCGGCTAGAGAAGCGTTAAACCTGGGAGATTAATGGTGTCATGCATAGTAAATCGGTAATATTTGTAACATTTGTAATAATTGCATTGTAAAAAAAAAGACATAGAAATTTGTTAACAGTTGCGTATTTATGGTTACACGTGGTACAACAACAAAACAAATAGGATGGTGTAACCGAATGTAATGAACCAAAAATATAATCATAGAAAAAATATCACTCAATTCAAATTGAATGATTTATTTTTCTATTTGTTTTCCGCTATAAATAATATTGTATATATTGTAAAATAATATCATAGACAAAAATTCTATAAATAAGTAAATTGGAATTTTCTATTTTGGTGTCATTATATAAAAATAAATAATCAATTTTGACATGGGTTTTGTGAAATTGATGTGTCATTTTATTAATTTTTTTATTTTTCGATCAAAATAAGATGAATAATAAAAAAAAAATAAAATAAAATAAACGGTAAAGTAATAACATTTCGAAATAGTATTAGTAAAATGGAATTGGCTATGTCGCAACAAAACACAAACTTTTGAGGCGTTATGAAATTATACTAACAAAAGTAAATGGAAAACGGTTAAGAAAGTAAATCTTTTAAAATATGATTTTTGTGAACCCAATGAGATGTTATGCTATGGTCAAAGTTTGCTTCACTTCATAAGCGGCAAAATGTATGTTAACAACTTCAACATCAGTCATGAGGCACCATTATTAATAAATATGTGGGCTACAACTTCAACCTAACCTACCACTTCAATTTGACAGCATAGAAAAAAATGAGTTAATAAATATAAATTAACACAATGTAAAATTGAGGTTGAAGTTGAGATTGGCGCAAAGATTGAGTAGATCAATATTTTTGGATAATTTTAACCTGAAAATGAAATTATTGTTTTTGTAGTGGGTAATAAAATTGCATATAATATTCTTATAACAATAAAGTGATAAACATTTTATTGATTGGAAAAACAGAAAATAATATAATATTAAAAACTAAATTATATAGCTATATAAAGTTGAAGTCAAAGTTTCCATTCTGTAAAGAGAACAACTTTATTTTTTGGATGTCAAAGTTAAGGTTAAAGTTGAAGCTGCAATTTTTATTCTGATTCTCGTAATATATTTTTCTTTCTATAAATTGGACAATGCCAAGCCAATAAATATTGGTATGCAGTCAAAACTCTATACTAAATTACCTCACAATTGATCGTTCCAGCGAAAATGGGCTTGAATAGACACTTGTAATCTTGTTAAGTACACGCGTGACTACTATTCAAGCATCAATAGCTTTTTTATTCTCATTTGTCTCTTTTTTCACTGCGATCTGAGTGGTGGTTTTTTTTTTGTTGAATAGGTTCCATCATTTACGATATTTATGTATATAGTAAGAATTGTGTTATCATGTATCATCTTTTTGATTTCCTATAACAAATGAATATTTGTCTATATGTAAATATGGTTTATGATACTCTATAATATACATTATACATTATACCAATTATACATATAATATAGGTATAAGCAATTTATTATATGCGGTTCAGTTACATAAATTAGTGCGGTTATCAGTAACTAATAAACCGATATATTATTAATAATTAAAACATTATACTTTGATAAACTATATATAATTTATATTTACAATTATTTTAATTATAGATAATTGCACATAGAATTTAATTGGATTGCAATCAATGAAGCAATCGTAAACCACGATATATATATATATTTGTATATTGTAAAATACGTATAATGCAATTTATTAGATGAGTAAATTGTTCCAATTTCGTTACAAGACAAAAAATAAAACACAGAAACACACACATTAAATAAAATTTTTATTTGAAATAATTTTAAACTGTTTCTATACTATATCTTTTGCAAATTTGCATGTGGACAACTTATAAATTCATATGCCAAGAAACTTGGCTGCACGTAATACGAATAATTTTTCAACAATATAAGATTTGAATTTTGTTTCGTCGTATGCGAATATGTAATCAACAGAAGCAGGTTGTAGTAAGTAATAAGTTTTGGTAATAAATGTGAATCATAGAACAAATCAATTGGTCTATAAATATTCACTCAAATTTTATGCACACAATTTAATTGGAGAATAATGTACAAAATAAATAAAATAGTTCCCTGTTGAACTTCAGAGATATAGCATAAAAAAATTTTGATAACGTGTCATAATTTTGTCAGTTTATCAAAATCTTTACTATTTTGGGCTAATCACTCAAATAAAACTATTATGCAGATTAAGGAAATATTTCGATGATTGCAGATCATATATTATTTGTTTGGTTAATAATGGTTTTAAAGACATTCAATCATTCGTTCTGAGTTATTTATCAACTTAAGAAATGTTTGGTATACTTAACCCATATGCTGCACTTACTTTACGATGATGATGATGATAATATATATTATAATACGGTTACATTGGAATTACTACAAATATTTTACAATCTTGGTTCAACCATAAAGAGATATTTTGTTTTGTTATTTGTAACGCCACACCGGAACAATTTTATTTTTATTTTTTAATATTGTCAACTCACTCGTATACAGACGAAGGCACCCATGCGTATATTATAATTATGTTTGAGTTTTTGTGTAAGAAAAGAGTAATTTGATATAAGTTTTTAAATAAGCATAATCAACAATATATATGGTAGAAGGTATAAAATGTATTATATGGCATGTTTACGTTAAATTAAACCATATAGTTATATATAGAGAGAATAGACTATAATAATGTCATTGTTTCGTAAAACAGTGTATAAACCATCACCGAAGATTTAAAAAAAAATATGTATAAACACCAACACATTTTTATAAGGGTGCATAAGTGATAGTTTGACTATACGAAATTTCAATGCCAACGACATTAGCGGCAGGACTATATCCTGTTTTAGATTATTTGACTATATTATTATTATAATAATATTCAATTTCAAAACATATGGTTTTACAATATGGAAGCCGCATTAATCACCAATCATAAATTGTATCAACGTATGATATCATGAGTTAAACCACATGCATGAAGACGTAGCCTAAATAAGTGTAAAGTAAAAAAAATTTGATGAATAAAACAATTACAAAGAAATAAACCCGTGTTTTGGTCTTTGGTGTATGTTAAAAAACCGAATTTTTCCAATTTTGGCAACACATAGAACTTATCCGAATCGTTATTATTTGTTACATATAGAATTATTTAAAATATTTTATTTATTATTTGGAAGCATTTCATAATTTTGTAATTTCATAAACAGATTTATCATTTTTTTTTTGAAATAATAAATAACATACAATATATTAAAACGACGTATAGCATTCAATGACCAAACAATTATAATATTACACAATTGTGTAAATTTATGGTACATTATATGTTATGGTGGTGGTGGTGGTGGTGGGTGATTCATTGTATTTGCATTAAAAAACATAACAATAATAATAGCAATAATAATAAAACTTACATTAATCTGATTTTATTATTATTATATTATTTGTTAAAAATTTCATATATATCTTTTTTTTTTATGGACACATAAACAATATTATTATAAAATAATTGTATAATTTAATAAATAATTTATGATAATTAAAATGACATATTTTTGTATAATAATTATATGCATATTATATAATCACAACTATACAATACATATTTTATGGCAGGCATGTCGCATGATCTTTTGTACGTAATCCGTATTTTATGATGACATTTTAACACAAAAATATAGGAAATATATTATTATTATTTATTATTATTTTAATATGATTACGAAAAATTGAATATGAAACAGATTGACACTGATCACTGTCTTCGTCTTTGTAATATATACTTCCGAACAACAGAATATGCGCTAATGATTTTTTTAAGTAGATTTTTAGAAAAATAATTATAGTTTTTAAGATTGTACATATTTATAATATTATAATGACTTGATGATTGATTAATATTGGTTTCACAAGGATTAAACTACCTGTAAAATGATAGTCTTACACATTATATTTATATTCATATACCAGGTGTACCGGTATCAAGGGAGCGTCAAGATACAAATGTCTCGATACAGAACATTTGTAGTGAACGAGCGTTTATTATTTTTTTTTATGTTTGATTTCTATGAGATCTAACAAACATATTTAGTATACATCAAGTCATTGTACAAACAACATCATATTTTTTCATCGTGTTAAAAATATCGAATTTTGTATCAGAAAATGATGATTTGTGGATAGCATTAAATTTTTGTTTTCATTTGAAGAAAAGCAGTGCAAAGTTGCATCGAATGCTTGTCGAGGCATATGGCGTTCATGCTCTATCAGAAGCAACATGCAAAAGATGGTTTCAACGGTTCAGAGATACACTAATGATTTTGATGTGAGAAATAATGAACATGGAAGAACAACAAAAAAAAAAACGCCGAATTGCAAGCAATATTGGATGAAGTTGATACTTTGAATCAACAGCAAATGGCAGAAATGTTAAATGTTGCACAACAAACAATTTTTGACCGTTTAAAAGCTATAAGAAAGATTGAAAGGTGTGTAAAATTGGTGACACATGAATTGAATGAAAGACAGATGGAAAACCGAAAAAACACTTGTGAAATTTTGGTTACCAAACACGAAAGAAAATCAGTTTTGCATCGAATTGTTATTGGCGATTAAAAATTGATTTATTTTAAGAATCCTAAACGGAAAAAATCTGGGGTTAATCCCGGACAACTATCAACATCGACTGCAAAACCAAATCGTTTCGGCACAGAAGACAATGTCGTGTGTTTTGTGGGACCAGTAAGTTGTGGTGTACCACGAGCGCATAAAATCTGGTGAAACTGTTAATGGTGATCGCTACCGACAACAAATGATCAATTTGAACCATGCATTGATCGAAAAATGATCAGAAAGGGCCAAAAAATAAACGACAAAGTAATTTTGCTCCATGACAATGTACCTGCACACAATGTAAACCCGGTTCAGGATACAATCAAAGCACTTAGCTGGAATCTGTGTTACCCCACCTGCCATATTCATCCGACTTGGGTCCTTCCGACTACCATTTGTTTTCATCGATGGGACACGCATTGGCTGAGTGAGCAGCACTCCGATTACTACGAAGAAGTCGAAAATTGGGTGTCTGATTGGTTTGCTTCAAAAGACGAACAATTCTATTGGCATGGTATCCACAAAAAAGTGGTCAAAATGTGTAGAAAGCAATGGCCAATATTTTGAATAAAATGTTTTTTACTTTCCCATTTAAAATGAGTGTTTTATTTTCGCGAAAAAACGCTCACTTTTGATACCGGTACACCTGATTTGTGTGTCATTTTATTTATTTTATATATACATATGGCGACCAAAGAATTTATGTATATAATATATATAACTGATTTATTTTCTTCTGATTCACTTTTAGACCACATCTATTCAACACTTTTTTCCATTTCAAAGTATATCAATGAAAAATCTCATATACTCTACTACAATATATTATATATTCGACATAATCCTAATATACCATACCATAGTTTAATATGTATATGGTGTGTATGCAAACATTGAAATGAGTATATGGTAAAATTTAATATTAACAAAACGAGATCAAATCAATTTAAAACGTGCCTAATTTATGAATAGAATTTTTACCATAAATAAAATATAAATATATACATATTTGATGTATGCAGTAACTATCACGTTCAATGTATATACATATAATAAATGCTATTTACAATGAATATAAAATGCCATCAATTTTCTATGATATAGTTTTTTAATATTACAATTTTATAAATACTTATTTATGTACAAAGAAAAAAAATTAGATAATTAAATCAGAAATTTATTTGACCCAACAGAGAGGCTCCCAGCAAAGTATACAAAGGTTAACAAAATTCATATAACAATAAAACTAATATTAACTGAAGCAGATAAAAAACAACCAATGCAATTAATTTAATCTCTTATGGAAGGAATGGAAAAAGCTAAAATAGTGTTACTAAAGAAATCGATTGGTAACGGCTCCTGGGACGACATGTATGGTTACGAAAAATATAACAAATATATTTATGAAATTTTAAGATTTAATTATTTATTATTTGATAGAAATTTTATAATTAAATTAAATTTTATAATATTTTTATTATTCTTTTAATGTAGAATTTAATTATAAATTCATATAAATTTGATTAATGATAATAAAAAAGAGATCTTTACGACTTTGCATCACATTCATATCGACAAATCATTTTTTTGTACATTGAAGTTGGAGGTACACATATAACGTTATTCCATGGTCTATAGATTTGCTATAGTAAAATCTTCGTCTTTTTTGTAAGGGATGTGTAAACTGTAAGAAGTGTTGTGATGTTGTGCCTGTTTGAGTGTGTTCTTTTCCTATATGTTTTGCTATATGTTCTAATATTGCCTTTGCTAATTGCTATTGTTTAGTTTTAATCAAATATAATTTTTTTACGTTTGACCAATTTCCCAAAAGGAAATTATCTTGCTATAGGGTACTATTATATACATATATTCATTATCATTATTTATCAATTAATATAAGTTTATAAGAAGAAGAAGAACTATAAAGTGTAACTTATAATTTTATATACAATATATTACAATGCATGTACATGTATTTTATATTCGTTTACATTTTGATTTCATCTTAATGTAATTAAAATTGTTAAGTAATTATATTAAATATGCACAAGCTCAAGCACAAACACAAAGTCCTTTGTTTTATTTATAACGTATAGAACTATAGGTGTATCTGTATATGATCTCATATATACGTATTTAATATATATATATATAATCTGTATATATATAGTTAAATATTCAATATATGCATTTTATTATGTTTACCTTTTTTTAATGTTTTATCTACCACAGCGCAAACACACAAAGGAATGTTTATAAAAGGTAAATGTGACTGTTGACATCGAAATACTAATACTTAAATACTCCATTTTTAACATTATTCGCTATATATAGTGTTTACTGTTCAAAACGAAGCTACTAATGACGCTTTTACCTGGCATTTTTTTGTGTTGGATTCTGTTTATCGTGATAATGTACTGAAGCTGATGGAAGTGTTCTGAAGAACAAGGTAGAAACGGTTAGGTCAGCAGAAAAGGTTATGGCCACTGTTTGTGTTGGGATGCACGTTGCAGCGATAATATGTAAAAAGGAAAAACTATCAATAGTGAATATTATTGAGCGCTATTGGATCGGTTGGCAGATGAGGTCAATAAAAAACGAACACATTTAGCAAGAAAAAAAAAAGTACTATTTCATCAAGATATTCAATCATCGCACACACTGCAGTTTTAACTTAACGAAAATTGGAAGAATTACAATTCAAAATTGCTCCACATTCACCATACGGTCAAGATTTACTTACATAAGTGATTAATTCTTGTTTCCGAAAAATTTCTCGCTGGTAACAAACAAACTGAAGCCTATTTCTCGAAGGTCTTGAAATAATCGTATTTCGTATTAATTTTTTGTTTTGTTATCGCAATAATTTCAATTCAATATTATTAATTCAGAAAATTTTTTATGTTTTAACATTAGATTGAAAGAAAAATAACAAGATTTCTATTTTATTTAAATTTTAATGTGGCATTAAAATTGAATTTAATAAAATTTAACAAATACTTATCTAAAAGCAAAATCGTGAGCGTGTTTTTGTGAAAATAAAAGACTATAATTTTAAATGGGAAAGTAAAAAAATTTTATTCAAAATATTGGCCATTGGTTTTTACACACTTTGACCACCTTTCTAGCAATTTGTGGATACCACGCCAATAGAATTGTTCGTCTTTTGAAGCAAACCAATCAGACACCCAATTTTCGACTTCTTCGTAGGAATCGAAGTGCTGTTCAATCAGCCAATGCGTGTCCCATCGATGAAAACAAATGGTAGTCGGAAGGAGCCAAGTCAGGTGAATACGGCGGGTAGCATTTTCCAGCCAACTGTTTTGATTGTATCCTGAACCGGTTTTGCTTTCTGTGCAGGTGCACTGTCATGGTGCAAAATTACCTTGCCGTGTCTTCTGGCCAATTCTGATCGTTTTTCGATCAATGCATGATTCAAATTTATCATTTGTTATCGGTAGCGATCAGCATTAACAGTTTCACTAGGTTTTAGGAGCTCGTGGTACACCACACCTTTATAGTCCCACCAGACACACAGCATTGTCTTCTTTTCGAAACGATTTGGTTTTGCAGTCGATGTTGTTGGTTGTCCGGGATTAACCCATGATTTTTTTCCGTTTAGGATTCTTAAAATAAATCAATTTTTCATCGCCAGTAACGAATTCGATGCAAAGCTGATTTTCTTTCGTGTCTGGCAACCAAAATTTCACAAGTGTTTTTTCGGTTTTCCATCTGTCTTTCATTCAATTCATATTGTTTGTTGTGCAACATTTAACATTTCTACCATTCGCTTTTGATTCAAAGTGTCATCTTCATCCAATATTACTTGCAATTCGACGTCTTCAAACTTTTTTGATGGTCTTCCACATTCATTATTTCTCACTTCAAAATCATTATCTCTATATTATTTATATATACAATTATTGCAATCAATATATATGTGATAGCAACTTTACATTACATTTTATCTATAGGAATATTTACCTTCTTAACAATAAAAACAAGTGAGGTAAAGACAATGATCTACATTTTAATTTCTCATTCTCCATATTTTTTTTTTCCGGTATTTATTAAGAAAATTCATTAAAATCACAAATATTTATTGATGTATCATTTAATAGTAGATGATAATGGTTATTCTTTTTCCTTTTATTATATTATAACCATATAAATGACAAAAGACAGTGGGCATTATTCAATGTATTTTCTTATTATAGCTATATTGCGTATTGTATTGGTGTATATATATATACCATAAAGAGATAATTTACTATGGCGGTCGTTGTTAGTTATATTGTATACGAGATATATTTTTACAAGACATATTCGTATATACAAAATGAATTAAAATTAAAGGTACACAGCAGATATAAAATCAAAAACAATAAGGTGAAGCCATACATTAAACAACATTTCCCTTTGTTATAGTTAATGTTAAATATTACAATGTCATACATAAATACTAAAAAAAATATGTGTATATTTAAATTAAACTTTTAAAGCACAAAACAGTGTACACACGCAAACCGAAAGTATTTTTTAATGAATGTTTATAATTTCAGTAAATAAATTAAAAATATTTCAATAATTTTTGTTTTTATATTTTTATTTTTAATTACTCTTAAAACCGATTGTTATGCACCGTATGTATGTTATCTCCAATTATATTACAATATATTTTGGTATCATTTTGGACCAAATTGTTATAAAATCATTGTTATTGTATAGTAAACAAAAATTTTAAAAATTTCACTTGTTCGACAAATGTATAATACACAAATATATACGCGCCGACTGATCATTACCATACAGTGTGTAATTTTTGTTATACAGGTGTGTCTCAAATTTCAATGGTAATACGAAAATAGTAGGTTCTCTGGGTCATTTTGTGTCGAAAATATTATATAACATTTTCGTCGATTCGACTTCGGTACGAAGTTACACACAAATAACCAAATTTTCAATCAAACCGTGTTTTTTGCACTCTACTGCAATATCTCAATAACTAATTAACCGATTTTAAATTTTTGATACACTATTAGCATTAGGTAGCATACCAATATCATTAATTTGACGTTAAGTGAAGGGAATTCGGGCATGTGGGGTTATCCAGTTACTTACAGTAATGTTGACAAATAGTTTAACGTCATTTTTCTTTTTGACAGTTTGTTCAAGGATAAGTCGAAAAATCATGATTAAAAATTTTTTTCGGTATAAGTTTAAAAACTTGCCACATTCATAAGCTTTCGTTTCAGCTATAACATTGCGATGGGTTTCAACTGGTTCCATAGATATTCACAAATAACTACAACCATGTAGGCATAAAATTGGTTTTTGATATGGATATATTTTCTGTTCTTTGTTTTACCCAGAACCAACAATGAGGATGTGACAGATAACTGGTTCCACACACTCCTACACATTTGCACAAACCTTCACATATACAAACGCCGAAATACATTAATCCACAAACGCACCCGTACGCATATCATCACAGTTTTACCCAAACAAAGCCTAAAGTAGTTACTTAAAATGTGCTCCTTCAGCTCGAATACATAGACAACAACGCTTTTAAATAGACCGAATCACTGTAAGTGTTTGCTGTGGATTGTGGCGAAGTTCTTGGATACAGTTTTCAATAACTCTTCACGTGAATTAATCTTCGAGTACCAATGTGAATTTTTTAGATGCAAAATGTACGGTAATTATATGTGCAAAAGTTTTATTTTTTTGCGATTTTGTCGACGAAAACTTAACCCTCCATATTTTATAATATTTATTTTCTTATCGTTTAACAAAGGAAATTGATAAAAATAAATTAATTTCACACAGAATTTATTGTCTATCCGGTCAAATATATAATCTTCCGCACATAAACTCGAATATTGTTAATTTAAAAGGAAATAGATAAAATATTTTATATTTAATAAAAAAGCGATAGCAATTTTAATACCCAATGACAAAGAATATAATAGTATTTCAAAAAATAATGCAATAAATGTGTGTTTATACGTGTAATTTTCAACGTTCTTCCAAAAAAATTCGTTTGAATGGGTGTAACTCAATTGAATAGAAAGTCCACTGTGTGTAATAAAAATCGATGTAACACAATAAACAATTTCACATAAAATCTCCATAAGTTGTGATAACAATCCAGAACTTTCGGAGATATGAAGAAGAGTATACTTTTAATTTCATTTCAATAGATAAATTCCTTTTTAATTTACTTCTCGAAGTCCGATATCTACGTTCAAGTCCACTCACTCTATCAATTATGGTCTTCACGGCTTAATTCCATGAAATAAACAGCAAACATTTATTTGTAGATATTTGTTGTTTATTAAAAATGTCGAATTTGAACAGCATCCAGGCGAATCACGTTTTATGTTTCAATGGTTATGGACGCTTATGGTCAAGGCGATAGGAATAACACAGAGAACAGATGTACTCTTTACAATCATTTAATATTAATATTAAAGTTGTATCCAGTGAGTTGCAGGAGATGAGGTAACATAGGCCAATTGAAATTAATTAAACAAATTATTTGGATGTTGTCATTGTAAGAAAAAACGATCGTCAATAATATAGTGAAATTAAACTAA
Source organism: Bibio marci (assembly GCA_910594885.2). Classification (NCBI taxonomy): domain Eukaryota; kingdom Metazoa; phylum Arthropoda; class Insecta; order Diptera; family Bibionidae; genus Bibio; species Bibio marci. The sequence goes on along the minus strand of OU343114.1, from coordinate 7,872,802 downwards.
AAATACATAAATTTTTAAGTGTATTTAATAGTAAAGTAACTGATTTAATATTTTGTAAAATATGTATACAAAAATTAGCATGATAATTTAAAATAAGTTTTATATGGATTCTAAATGAACTGGTTTAAATATCTAGAGCATAGGTTTACATAACCTAATGTGACGACAAATTCAAACCACTATATAATTACCATAAATAAAAATAAATATAGGTTCCCGTTTTGTTAACGAATTGTAATTTATTTAAGAAAATAATACAAAAAATAGTAAAGATTGTAAATAATACAATAATTTAAAAATATACAAATTAATGCTAAAATGTTAAAAACTAAATATATCATAAATTTTAATTAAGTTGATTTCAGTAATATTCCACTTTTATACAGAACATAAAAGAAGTTAATGTTTATTAGATTTTCCTAAATATTACATAAATTGTGTTTCGCCTACACAGTTACTTATGAAGATTTAAAAAAAAATTTGACTGGCTGATTGAAACCATATAAACAATAATTCTACAATATATACATTTAATTTTTACATATTGTAGATGTTCTATAGTAGTTTGGGTAAGACAAGCGACGTAAATATTAACATCAAATAATACGCACATTCACATAAAATATAAAACATTCAATTCATATATAAAATAATGGGCTGAATTCTGCCGAATCTGCTATTCTTTTACAAACAGTTTTTTTATGAATATTTTCTTAATAAATAAGAATTATTTTTTAAGTAATATTCATTCCATAATTGAATTGACATTGCATAACAAAACAATTTTTTATATTGTAATAAAAATTGGGCAGAATTTTAGCCATGTGAATATCTTTTATGATTTCGTAAAAGATTTTATGAACAAAATAAATAGCAGATTTTGGCAGAAATCAGGCCAATATCGATATACATAACTAAATTCTAAATCTATATATATATATATATTACACCATACCACCTCACCAACGATAATGTAAAGTAAAGAAAATGATTTTATTTTATATGTGATCCTATTGGTAGACACCCAGAACTTCAATACAAAATCATTTAGGACATACGAATTTTATTAGAATATATATAATTTTCAATGTAATATATTATAGTATGAGCATAGTTCATGCAAGAGGAACGTATAGTAACTGTGAGCGATTGAATAAAGAAATATTTTTATAATTACATATGCGAATATTTGAACGGATTTTTTTTAGTGGTTCTGTTGGAGAGACTATACCTAATTTTAGATGCCTATTATTTAGCGTGTGTACAAATAGTATATAATCTTGTTTTTAATCTAACCGCAAGGCCTTCGTTTGTTTTAAAGTTCATATGAAACTTGAAAAAATCACTGCTGAAGCGTATAAATATGACAATGAATGTTCATCACGTGTATAAATTACCGCAAAGAATGTATAAGGTCTATTTTACATAACAATTTTAACATGAAAAAAGTGTGCACGAAAATCATGATTACACTGGGTGTCCTGATGGCCAAGCATAACATCCTAGTGTTAGATCATCCGTCTTATTTATAAACATATGATTTTTATCTGGCAAGGTCAAATCTGCATTAAAAGGAACAATATTTAAGAACTTTAACTGCTGTAACTTTCAGCACTGTTTTGAACAATGGAAAATTCACATGGAACGTTGTAGGGATAGGATTTGGTCCCGTCAAAGAACAGAATGGTTGGAGGCGAAGATACAATTTTGAATTAGACAAGTTGTACGGTCAACCATATATTGTCAAAACAATCAAAATCAATAGATTGAGATGGCTGTGGACACGTAGTACGCATGGAGGACGAGCGTGTGCCGAAAAAACTGTTAAATAGTAAACCAGAAGGTAGAAGGTGAGCCGGAAGACCTAAGGAGAGATGGCTAGATGCAGTAAACTGTGATATAAAGATCCTTAAAATTCGGGATTGGAAGACACATTGACTGCGGATAGGTCAGGTTGGAAAAGCGTGTTGGAGAAGGCTAAAACCGCACCTGGGTTATAACGCCATGGAGTAAGTAAGTAAGTTGTAGGTATAGGGTAGCGCATATGTATAAATTTAAAAAAATTTTTACAGCATCGATCGAGGCAAATTTTGAAAATATTGTTTGACAATTGATTTGTTTATTATGTCTTTTATTTTCTTTACATTGTCATTCATTGAAGTCCGTCTATAAATAAATATTTTAATATTTTTAAGTAATTCATATTTATATAGTATGAAGTTTTACTTCTGTAAGATTGTTTTATTCTGTGGTATTAGTAAACATTTTCACTTCTTTTGAATAATAATTGTATACTATATAGTTTTTCCACTAATTAGAATTTAAATTTAAATATGTATGTGTACTCACTATAGTCGACGATTTAAATTAATTTTTAAGTGTACAGTGTAGACACCGTGTCATTCAAACGTTTTAATATACTATTTTATACATGATTTAACCGTTTTACATATAGGTTTGGCATATATAAATATAAATATACACTACACTAACTTACTATACCAGACAACGGTTTGCAACTTATTTGGCTTTTATTTTTTTAAATACAAGACACAACAACAACAAAAATTATACCATATTAAATGTCGTAGTCTCTAATTTTATTACTAATATTTTCATCATATAAACAAAATTAAAACATTATTATTATAATATTTTTACTTATCAAAATCATCATCATCACATCAACACAACAAAAAGGCATATGTGAGGATATATATTATTTTGCATATTATAAACAATAAGTAATATATTTAATGAGTTGTTGACGTGATGCGATGTTGATCTTTTCAAAATGTTGTTATTCATTTTACAATATATGAAAATTATTTTAGCATATATTTATTTCAAAATTTACATTTACTTATACGTGCATTATTTTTAGTTTTTTTTTATTTAATGAGAAATACGCACATCTTAATTATATAGTGCGCAGAAATTTCAAAGAACAAAAATTGTCTTGTATAATTTAAAAAAAACAGTATACTCTACCCTATAAATACCATAATCTTACATTTTTATGTTACATATAGAAAAAATGTATGTGCAAATAAATATAAGAATTTTATCACTTACGTAAAATCAATATTGTTCTTTAAATCTTTATATAAATTATGTATACAAAAAATAAACTTTTATGTACACAATATATCGATTAGATACTTTCCAATAATTTCCTAATTACGTACATCGTGTTACATTAAATATTATGGAATTCTATCCAGACATTAACAATTATTGATATTTTATATATTTTCGTATATATACAGAACAGAATTTTTCCTATCTGTTGAAAAATTGGAGATTAATTTAATTGTTCAAAAATTCAATATTACAGTATATTAAAGATTATATTGGTAACGTATTTTGATATCCTAATTCATTGTGACCGTACTGTATTTTATAATTATAATCAATATATCTATAACATTTTTATAAAATTAGTAGTTGTTAATATTCAATTAACTTAAATGTTAAATTGATTAAATTTAAAATTAAAGTAACTTTTAATTTAATTGCTAATTATAGATGGTATAGTTTGTCTTTTGTATTATTATTATTATTATTATTAACACCAACAAAACGACCCGAAATGGATTAAGAAAAAGGCAAACAATTTATTTTTATATATTCGAAATATATTACCTCATTTGAAAAAGCTATAAAATATAAATCGATTTGAAATTTTGAACAATTGAATCAAATGATTTTTTTATGTTTTACGATTGTTGTTAAACGACTCATACCGTACTAGAATTTTTTCTCGCGTTGTGGTGCTGTCTTGTTGTCAATCACATATCATTCACATACATATCTTGCAATTTAGGCATAAAAAACTGGATTACCATTTGCAATTCGTAAACACGGTGCTGAATTGTTGTTCCTGCACTCTAAGCAACACTCTGACGAACTGCTACGATGTTTTGTGTTGAATAAGCTGAATTTTTTAATTAATCACTACCGTTCATCTCTCATTTGATGAATTTAAATCACTATTCCGACCACATTTTGTACGTAAATTGCGAACCTTCATTATTTTTCAAAATAGTATAATTCATTCAGTTTCACAGTTATAAGACTTTGAAAAAGTTATGCATAGGTAGAATAATAAGTAAATAAGAAATGGATATAGATATAGTTACAAACTTACGGTGGTAGTAGACCGATTCATTCGATGGCCTGAATCATATCTCAATATAAATAAGTGTATTGATTGAACTTTTTTTTTTTTTTTTTTAGAAAACTCCAAAAATTGGTGTACCGATGAATATCACTCAACATAGAATACTTATATACAACTAGATACCGTCGTCAGGCAAACTGCATGGTAGAGCGCTTCCATCATAGAACGTTAAAGGATTCACGTAGAATTCGAGGTAATACTATAAATTAGATAACATTGAAATTTCATTTGTTCTGCTTGGAATTTGTGCGTCGTTTAAGGAAGATGTACAGTGCTCATCGCAGCTCTGAAATGATTTATGGTGAACCACAAACAATTCAATTATTCATACGAAATTTCATATCTATTTTTTCCTGTGTTATAAAATTAATTTTTTTTTTCCCATAACCAAATACATTACATTTTCATTATCACAACGGATTAGTGAAATTTTTATAAAATATTGCTCATTATTAACAATTAATAACACAATAATAAATTATAGTAAAATATAAATTAATAAAAAAAAACCTTTTTTATAGCATATAAACTATAAATATTGTACATTATATTTATTTTCACTTTTTAGTACAGCGAGGAATTACCATAAATGACAATATAATACCAATAATACCCATTAATGTTTATATATATATAAAAAAAAAGAAATAAATAAAAAAGTGAAACGCTACACAACCTTAACACGAATAAATTTAAACCTTTTATATATTATAAAAAAAAAAAAAAAAACAATAAAAATAATAAATAAATAAATAAATAAATAAATAATATAAAAATAATAGCAAATATTATATTTTTATTGTATAATTTAATTAAACTTGTGCGAGATGTGCTTTATCGGGTGTGTTTTAAATGACCTATTTTCTCACACATTTTTTTTTTTCAACCAATAGTATTTTTTGTTCATATTATTTGATTATTTATACAAATTAAGTAAAAACGAAAATAAAAATTGATGGGTAAATAAAGCACATGACAAACTATTTTACATTAAAATTTAATATAATTTGCAATAATTGGTCGTCGTGTACGAGGTCATTATTTTTACATATAAACAATTGTATATTTCCACTAAAATATATTAATTTTTTTTTCCATCATTAATTTTAATTTAATATTTTCTGTATACTCAAAATATAATACAATCACAATCAGCAAAACAAAAATAGACAATAAAAATTCCTATGAAAATTCAAAATAAAACCAATCGAACGACAGATTGTTAAATTATTTTTATTCTGTGGCAAAAAGGTTCCTGTGATTGACACAGACTTTATAGCTAATCCAATTTCGACGAAATTATATCAAATAGAATCGCACAACACCAATTGAAATTTAAATTAAAAATCCATAAAATATTACAGAAAAACATATATGAGATTTATGTCTTTTAGCAGATAATTTTAACGGACAAGGAAATTATCTTTTAAATTAATTTTTAGGTTTAAAAAGATAAATTTCTATCTATATTCAAGACACATCCAAAAAAATCAATCTTATACACAATTAGCATACGTTAGGTGAAAAACGTACTACAATTTTACCAATTTCTTATGTAATGGAGTTAAATAAGTCAATTTCCAGAGCCGAGCCACAATCCCATATACATTTCTGATCCAAAATAAAAAATCATGTCAACTAAAATTACGATCAAATATAATTGCAAGGTTATTAATGGTATCAGATGCAATAATAACAGAACAATTAAGTATTACACCGACGACGGATTGAAATTAAAACAATGCTCTATATATGAATATACTTTGTTTTGTCGATATTCAACGATAAACCATTGGATGCCGACCAATTACCAATTGAATATAACTCATAAGATATTCCATTATGAACATCGGCTCTAGAATATGATAAGCAAATTTGAAAATCATCAGCATAAATGAAAATGAAATGAACTCAGTTCCAAAACAAGAGACTTAATGTCTCTAAAGAAAATAAAATTGGATTCAACACTGATACCTGTGGAACCCCAATACTCTTAATCACAAGAGATGAAACCACGCCGATCAAGCTATATGCCTGTGACCAATAAGATAAGAAACAATTAAATTAATGGCAAATTTAGAAAATCAGCAAAAACTATTTTATTTACGACACAGTAAATTGTGATTAATGAAGGCAAATGCATTTGAAAAACCCAAGAGCATCAAATTAGACATCAACCTACAATTTAATTCACTCCGAATATCAGGACAGACTTTAAGCAGAGCAGACGTATCCCTGAATCCAGATGAAGTGAACTTATAATTAAATTATACCAAGTGTCTTAGATAATGACGGCAACAGAATGATCAAACAAAGGAAAATTGTTAAAATCTTCTAAATATAAATTTTATTCTTTGGAAGGATAAAGTTTTCTGTGATGTTTATCATTATCAACTGGAAACACAGCGATGCCGATAACATATGTAATATATATTTAGATAATATTATAGGTTTGTTATTACCACTTTTACACCATTATAACGAATTAATTTTTAACAACTAATTTGGTTAAATGTTAATTTTGATATGATTTCGTGTCGAACGGTACCAACATTAAGTATTGTCGATGTAAAACAGTTTTAAATTTGAAATATCAAATTGATATTTATAATTATGCATTGATGTCAAATTAATAAATAAATGTGAAAATATTTTTATATTACTAAATATCTTATCTTATTGTAAAAATCTAAAAAATCCTTTAACACGTTAACGCACACTTTTTGCACATTGTACAGCACAATTAAATATAATTAAACAAACTGAATAAGGCAAGAAGACAAGTACAAAACTTTGTTAATCATAATAATTTATTTATTTTCAATATCAATTTTACAAAAAATGAATAAACATTAAAAATTGATAAATCATTTCAGTGATCATTTCATTTTAAAATTTTCGTTTTTTATAGATTTGATTAAAAAGGACTTTGTTTTGATTTTTTATACTCTTTCACATATAGAAGAAAATTTAATGGAAAAATACTGAGGTAAAATGTTAAAAATACAACTGATATACAATAACTACAATGACTTACCTCAAATTAAATACATTAAATATAAAAAAAATTTAGAATTTGTTTATTAAAGATAAATAATCTTAGTTTTAATTTTAGCACATTGATACAAAAAGTTATTAATTTAAAAAATTATACAAGGATATTATATTTAGGACACAAATTTCTCTTGCAGCATTAACAATTTACATTTACCATTAATGTGGCAACAACAAAAAACAGAAACTATCACATATAAAACACACATTGATTAGTAATTGATCACTTTTTATAAAAACATAAAGAATTAATTGTTTTTATTTCTATAGTAATACATTTATAATATCTTTTTTTTTTATAAATTATGGATGAATGAATAAAAAAAAAATATGTTCACTACACTACCTACAATACAATCACTACACCACAAACAAAAAAACATAAAATATGTAAAAAGTAAAACAGTTGCAGCATTTGTTTTATTGGTTTTACTAATATAGCTATGAATAAAGCTATATATAGCTATCGTTATGACTGGCGTTACGTTTATGTTTGGCGTAAATTTTTCAGATGATTTATTTGTTTATTTTTGAAAAAATTTTAAGTTGCATACAATTTTGACGAATGAAAATCGTTCATGAATAAAACATAATCCCGGTTAACCAAAATTTGTCAAATTAAATTTGTGTGCAAAAAATATAAATAAAATAATAAAAATTAGTGTAAAAATTGTCATATATTTTTTTCGACAGTAAATTGTCAATTGTTTAATAAAATTTTTGCATAGTAGTAAATTAATAAATATATATTTAAAATAATTTTGTTACTGTTGCAATCGATTTTAATTCTATAAATTTGAAATTCCATCAACGTTACTAATATAGTTATACGGTTTAAAATTCAAAGAAACCAGCAAAATTAAATGTATCGTTCTACGAAATAAAAATTATTACTATTAATACTACTACTAATGATTCGTTGGTACCGGTACGGCATAAATTCGATCCTGTTTCGTTCAAAAACTATGCTTTTCTAGTTACATTTGTATGCAACCAAAATAGTTTTTGATGTAATGTCATTTGCGGTCGTAAAAAGTCATAGCAAAATCCACCAAAGTCAAATGGAAAATCATACGCATTTTTTGGTTTTTTTTTTTTCGTAAAATTTGTTTTTGTTGTTGTTCTTTTCTTTTCGTTGTCAGATGTGGTCGCGGTCGGTTTAGAAAAAAGAACTATCAAATCATAAAAGAAAGAAAAGATAAAATAAAATATCAATGGCGGATCAGTAAAGTGAAAATTTTGTTTAACGTTATTTTATTTTCTAATTAATAAAATATGGCAGATGATCAATGGCTATTAAAAGAAGATGGTTATTTAAGGATTGATGCTGATATTAAAAATGTTATTTATCATCCAATTTTAAATGTTTTATTGGTTTTTACAAAAACTAATGAAGTTAAAGTTTTGGATGTAAATTCTGGTGTTATTTTACAATCATGCTGCTTATCTGGTATGTATATTGATGTAGTGTGTCTGTGTATAACCTCTAGGGTATAACCATATAAATAATATGATTGATTGTGGTTATTAAGATTTTTATTTGAAAATATTTCTATAAAATTAATATAAATTTAATTTCAGATATGCTTACATTTTCATTAGTTTCCTTCCTTTAATTATTTTGCTGTTTTTTTTTATATTTATGTAAAACTGTACCTAGCCTACTCAGACAAAAAATTTATATTTTATCAATGCTGGATATGGCCGCTGAATGTCAAAAATTTTCTATAGATTTAAAACGGAAAAATGTAAATCGATATATGGATAACTTATCACTTTTTTCCCAAAAATTTTCATATATGATATTTACAATTACGAAAAATTCGACACCTTTTGAGAGAATAATATCAAAAAATGTTTGTTGTTTATCAAACAAAATTTTCTATTTTTCATATATTTCTACATTTTGCTCGCCGTATGGATTAAAAACTCAGATTGTATTGAATAATTTTGCTTTTTAATTTATTCTAATATAATCAATCATCAGATGAAAATAATAGTATAAATCCATCCTAATAAGATTTGCTATATTCTGTTACAACAAATATTCGTTCATATATAAATATATCCACTACCACTCACAAAACTGTATATTATTCCTGTTATTAATTATTTATATATATATTTAATATATAGCTATTGCTGATGCTACTGTTAGCGGTATGTGTATGTGGTAGCTCCTCATTTAGACTTCAAGAAGTAATAATAATTTTGATCATATTTACATGAAAACAATTTATCAGCACAATCAAAGAATTGATATTTGTGTGTCGTAAAATTATATCCAACACCAAATATTTTATTTCCTGTATGTGATAAAAAATTAGAATAAAAATTTCAAATAATTTTATTTAAATAACCAAAAAAACAAAAAATTTTATTCATGTTATAACATGTGGAAAAATTATTATTTGATTATATCTTACTGATACCTTTAATCCATTTTGCGATTAATGTTCAATATACCACCAAATATTGCGCCCAATATACTAATTCTGCGTTTGATGGTTTCTACAAAATCACAACAGTACTTTAAATCACTAGATCATCACACCTGATTGATATTGGTAGGAAGGGCATGACTTTTTTGAAACTCCTTGCTAGTTTTCAAGTCACTCTACCTACAAAATCTCGATTGGTCACAAATCGAAAATTTGTGGATGCCACTCTAAAACCTCTAAATGAATATCGTTTAGTTTGCCCCCTAAATATAGATTCAACGCATGCAAAATCTTCAAGCATCTTTCGTCGTACATGAGCCAATAACGAGAGATTTGATAGAAAAATAAGAAATTTGGTTCAGTTTTAATGAAAACAAAAATTACATAAACGTTTATCTATTTGAATTAAACTTTTTGTAAACTAAAGCACTTATGTATTAATTTCGATTTACCTGCTATATTTGTCAAATACTTAAATATAATATTTTTTAATATGTAATCAAGAAAAAACAATATACGTGTTAAAAATATGCTGTAATATTTGACATTAATATATTTACAGTTGATGGACGTGAAGCAAATTGTAAATATTTGGCTGAACAAGATAAAATCTTATGCTACGATGGAAAATTTATTGGTTTACGTGGTGATTATAATGGAGTGTTATTATTAGATACAATATTACAAGCGCCTGTAACAAGAACATACGATATTGTTAAATTAGAGTTATTATTGCCGGAAGCCGTATTATTTTTACAAAGTCTACACGGTTTAGAGGCACAGGGTCTTGATAGTACGGCTGATGCAATAAATGAACTGACTGTAAAAATTTCGGATGCTCAATCTAATTTAAAAAAGGGTATCAAAGCTCAAAAAGTATGTTTATCATTAGATGTTTGTGTTTTTTTTTCATTAAATATATTAGTAAAATTAATATATAACTTTTTTTTTTATTACAGTGGAATACTATTTGCTTAGAATTACCACATTCAAGTTTAAAAATTGTCGCTAGCAATGTTGTAATGCTATTGAAACGTTTAGATAAACACATACCAGCATTACCAATAGCATCTGCAATAAATGAGCGTTTAACAGATCTTTTAGCTGGCTCAAGATTATTAGATGCAGCAGTATCTGGTACTACTCAACGTTATTTAATGTATTCAGAAGCTGCAAGGCGTAAAACATTTGTTCGTTGGCCGCATATGGATTACAAGTAATTAATTATAATTTCGATTTGTGATTAATATTTGATGATGATCAAGGAGCATATGGCACACTTTCCTTACTGTTAAACTGGTAAATTACTCTGCATGGGAGTATATAACAATTTACGTATTGATCTACAATTATTGAAATATGTATGTTTCCTTAATTCCAATATTTTTATATAAACTTTGCGTAGCATCCAACACCATATTTTCAAAGATTTAACTTAGTGCGTTAATGGAATAAAATAAAATCGCAGTATTACAAGTTATCATGTAATTTTTGGAAATTAAACTCTGTCTTTCACGATCGATTAGGTTAAACGCTACCCACAGTGTAGTGATACTATACGATTATTATATATATTTGAGTATTTTTTTTTTTTAACTCATATTTTTGCTCCTAGTGGAGCTTTTATGTCATCTAATAAACCTTTCATTACAACCAAGTTGGTAAATTACTCCGCATGGGAGTATATAACAATTTACCAATTGTGTACTGTACTGTACTGTAATTATCGAAAGGTAGATGTTTTCATATTACTATTATTTTTATATGGGTGATTAGCCCATAGTTATGTGTGTGCAGACATTGTTAATCTTTGAATAGCGTCCAACACCATATTTTCAAAGATATCCGTTTTTCTTTTTATCCCATCAACGAAAAAATTGTCACCCAGTAGAAACATTTTAGTATTAAAATAAATACCGACAAATTTCCTATGAAAAATAGCGGATTTGAACCCGCTATATTTCATGATTAATATATATATATTTCGGCGCTATGCAACTGCGCTACCGAGTGTTTTTTTTTTTTTTTTTGAGTATACTATATTTATAATAATTTGTCGTAATGTTGAAGCATATATAATTGGGTTGTTTTGGTCTGTTCTAATGATGGTTAATTTAGAACCAATTATATATAGAATTTAGGTAACACCATTCAGGTGATATGTGTTAAGAATTTTCAATGAAATTGTGAATTTGAAAATAATATAATTCTTTTCTTTACCGATTTTCCACATGTACTTCTGTGTATTCGGTTGTAAACTTAGTTTTAGGTTTACTTAACACGAATCGTAACAGAATGTTTAATTAAAATTTCCATGCTTCGTTACAATTGTTTTTCTATCTATCTTTTTGACTATAAGCGAATTTCTAAAAAAAAGTTTTACTAGTATTTGAAGAATTAATGTCTAAGATGTTACCGACAATTTAAAACTTGTCCAGTTAATGTAGTTATAACAACCGCTAATGGCATACTGAACATGACAACAAAATGAAATCCATAAAAATAATTTATAATTTATTTTATATACTTACTTACTGTATGTCATTAAACCACAGATGCGGTTTTAGCCTTTTCAAAACAAACTAGTCTAACCGTAACTATCTGCTGATGTCTTCCAATTATGAATTTGTAGTATTTTAAAATCACCGTTTAATGAATATATGTAACCATAGATGTTTCGACTCTTCTCGCTTCTGGCACACTATTCAACATTTTTTTGGCACACATTCATCTTCCATTCGTGGTACGTCACCAACCTATCTTAATCTATTGATTTTTATTATTTTGATAATATTGTATAATAAATCATATTATTATAATACAATACAAAATATAAACTGTACTGTAATTAAATAAACAGTTATTTTTTGTTGAACTTTAAAAATTTATCAATTTAAAACCAAACGATAAACTGTAATTACCATTATAACAGTGTTGTATTAAATTGTTATATACTTCACTACAATTATCAGATACAGTACGCCCGCAAATAAATTGGGATATCCAAATTCGTCACTAATATTATATATTATTTTTATATCGTTTAACGTAACTACATGCTCTTGATATTTTTGTATTAAAATAATAATTTGGATTATATTTAGTTATTTATAATATTTTTAATAGATGGGCTTTACCTGATCAAATGGCACAAGCTGGATTTTATCATCAACCTGATACATCAGTTGAAGATCGTTCTATGTGCTTTACATGCAATGTATGTCTTGTATGTTGGGAAAAAACTGATGAACCATGGAGTGAACATGAACGACATTCTCCCGTATGTCCATTTGTTAAAGGAGAATATACACAAAATGTTCCATTATCTGTAACATATGCAACAGATGTAGCAATAGAAACAAATGGATTTACAATAATATCAAATGGCAGTGATAATTGTGATTTTATATGTACTGGTAATGAACTAGGTGAAATTAAAGTATTTAATATCAGCCGTCGTTTACGTGAAGAATTTTTATTTAATATACGTGATGATAAAGATTTTCTCATGAATTACTTGAAAAATGAATCAATAGAAAATGTTTCAGTCAAATTACATTGCTTAACTATGCATCAATATCGTAATCGTAAGGATTTAAAAAAAATTAATACACCAAATAGCAGTAATATTAATAATTTAAATGTTAATACTGGCAGTTCAACTGAAAATAAATTCCTTGGTACGAAACTTCTGTGTGGTATTTCATTAAATACTAATGCAAGTGATGGAAATATTGGTCATGAAATGTTGTTAGTTATTTATGAAATGATCAATAGCGATACTAAAACATTGGTTAGTACTGACAGCAATTCAGCAACAACTATGGCAGTTTCAAACAATACCATACTCACCAACACTACTACATCCAAGAGTGGTGGTTGTAACAACAATATGAATACTATTGAGAATGATATATCATTAAAAACTAATCTACACGATAACACTAAAGAGCCCTTAATTAATAATACCAATAATAATAATAATAATAATAATAATAATAATAATAATAATAATAATAATAATAATAATAATAATAAGAATAATAATAATAATAATAATAATAATACCAATAATAATAATAATAATAATAATAATAATAATAATAATAATACTAATAAAAAAAAAAAAAAGAAATCGGTTATAAATATTAACTTGGATAATGAAAGGTTGGGTTTTTTGGAAAACTTTGATTCTACTGATGATAAAACTATTACTGGCAATAATACCTCTAATTCTACAAATAATGATGCAACAGCAGCTTATAAAGTTAATTCAGCACATGCTAGTATAAATAATTCATCAAGTAATTCTCTTAATTTTCCTCATAATAAAAATTCATATCCGCTACCACATCTTCAAAAACATATCGTTAATAATGACTATACATACCTTTTGAAAAATTATAGCAAGAATTACAATAAAAGTAGTTCCATTTTTAATCTTTTCAGCAATGATATTAATAATAGTAACGATAATGATAACAATATGACTAATAAAAATTATACTTATATTTATAATAATAATAGTAATAATGATAATAATAATAATAATAATAATAATAATAATAATAATAATAATAATAATAATAATAAAGACAATTTTAATAATAATAATAATAAAGACAATTTTAATAACAATAATTCTAATAAAAATAATAATAATAATAATAATAATAATAATAATAATAATAAAAATAATAATAATAATAATAATAATAATAATAATAATAATAATAATAATAATAATAATAACACCAATAATAATAATAATAATAATAGTAATAATAATAGTAATAATAATAATAATAATAATAATAATAATAATAATAATAATAATAATAATAATAATAACAATAATAATAATAATAATAATAATAATAATAATAATAATAATAATAATAATAATAATAATAATAATAATAATAATAATAATAATAATAATAATAATAATAATAATAATAATAATAATAATAATAATAATAACAATAATAACAATAATAATAATAATAACAATAATAATAATAATAATAATAATAATAATAATAATAACAATAATAATAATAATAATAATAATAATACCAATAATAATAATAATAATGAAATTGTAATGAATAATATAAAAAGTATTATAAATGATACAGTAATAGATGGAACGATTTGTAAAATTGTTCAATGTGCAAAAATTATACAACCCAGTGAAAAGGGCCGGTTTTATATATCATCAATTCATATATCATGCAATACAAAATATATTTTGTTTATTTTACGAAAATGTGCTGATGATAAAATTATTAATTCCGACAAACTAGAAGAAGAAGATATTACTAAAATGGAAGTAGACGATGAAATTATTGATTGTGAAACGGAAAATAACGATGCCAACATTAATATTGTCGATGAAAATGAAAATGTTACCACCCAAATGCTAGTTTATGATATAGATGAAAATGGTGTTATTGGCGATACACTTATTTCATCACGAGTATTTGATAAAAATACAAGTCCATTAGAAATTTGTATGTTGCCTAATCATTATAGTGATGAGTTTCAAGAGGTTCTCGTAACAATTGATAATGATCTCTGTAATGATTGTGTATTTGCTATGGCTTGTTCAAATGGTAGTTTGCAAATAATGTCATTGCCAACGCTATCGACAATCGCCTGTAAAAATTTTGAAGATATTAATTATATATCAGTAATTTATTGTAAAAATTTAGAACGATTATGTGCTTTTACTGAAAATGGATTATTACATTTCTATTCGTATCTTGATTTGGATATGGAATCGGAGGATGAACGAAATGAAGATGATAAAATAAATATAATATTATCAGATACAGGATCAGTAACTGGTGCAGAACATGATGTATCTGAAACGGATGGACTGATAACTAAACCAAATTTAAATAAAATAGTAAACACATCAAGTGTTTCAAATATACCAGTTAGTGTATCATCAATATCATCGAAGGCTGGGATTGATGGTGGTAGTAGTGGTAGCGCTAGTGGTGTTAGTGCTAGTACTAATGTTAATATTAGTGACGGTGCAAGTGAATCTACAAGTGAGTTACCACCATCTTTAAATGCATCCTCAATTTTGGCTTATAAAAATGAGCTTACAATACAAGATTTAAAAGTTTTATATTCATTGACATTATTCGATGAATTGTTCACACCGTATTCAGCTGAAGTGCCAGGTTGTTGGAATGAATTAGTTCAAGCCCTGAAGCAACGACGTACCACTCAACATATACCATCAAGTGATGATACACATTTAACAAAAACATGGCGTTTACATAATGATGCGTAAGTTTTTCTTATGACTAATTTAAAATTTATTAACTTCTAACTCATAATCGTAATACATTAAATTCATAATTAATGATGTTGGAATAAATTTCAAATAATAATAATAATAATAATAATAGTAAGTGCCAACTTTATTTTGTACACAAATTTTAAAATCCTACAATGTACATCAAATGTTTAGAAATTCAATATAAACGTTATATTGAAGAATATATTTTTATTCATTCACATCATTCCCGTATATGTGTCATTTATTGAGATAAAACTATTGCATTATGTTATTAAATGTGTGATCCCTATCGTAAAGTTCAATATGGATTCCGTTGCTCTTCAAAGTTTCATCCTGATGTCAATAAAATTTTGCCAAGTTGTACAGAAAATGGTTTGTTTTTGCCGCAATTCCATTTTGAAGGGCGTAACGAGACCACCGAAGGATTAAAAAACATGAATTTTATAAAAATTGAATGCACAATAATTTTTGAATTGGAAATAATAGCTATCTAAAATGTATTTCGTAAGAAAAAATGAAAATTTTTAAATAATTAACTAAGGATGCGTCTTAAGTTACGAATTTTGGAAAAATGTGTAAAAAATTTAAATTTTTGCAAACATTCTGCAACGATCAAGATTTTTTAAAAATTTATTCTTAACAAAGTCGATGGAGAAAGTCTCCATCATTAATTTACGTAGAGTTTTATAATAAGGTATGATGGATACAAATCCTTATGATATTTTAAAAGCGTAAATTTTCATTTCCATGAATGTATCTGGGGGTTTTAAGTACGAGAAATTTGAAAATGATGTTGGTTTTGCGACTGGGTTAAACATAATAGAGGAAATAGAAGGTGACTTAAATAAAATTCTGCAGATAAAACAATGTTATTGAAACGAAACACCTTGTTATAAAACTACACATAACCCCTTCAAAATGAAATTAAGAAAAAAAATAAGTGTTTTGTATGTTGATAAGTATTCCGTCCTGGCAAAATATCATTGACATCGGGTTGCAACATCTTTTGAGATTAAAATTAATGTTCTTCTATTTGATAGTATTAGATAAAAAAATCTATTTTTAAACTAATATGATTAAATAGAAAAAATTTAATTTGAAAATTGAATTAAGCATTTTAAATGTATTTTTTCAATTATAATTTCAAAACTGAATGGAAAAATCCACTATGTATTTTATTGGATTATCTGTTTCTAATATATATAATAATGAAATGGAATTTTTAATTATTATATATTAAAAAACTAGATAACTATTGCAATATAATTTAAATAGAGTGGTAGTTACAATTTTTTTTATATCTTGATATGGTTATAATAGTGATAGTATAATTTTATTTTTTAAATATTCTTACAATCTTTATTACTCTTCTCTTACCTGTATATTTATTTCTATTTATTGTATATCATTTAAAAAATTAATAATACGTTTTTTATTGTTTCTTCATAGTACAACTTGGGATGAACATATAATAGGAATATCTGTAGGAAAACATGTAACACTAGGACACATAGATTTTAAATTTTCACTTTACCAACAATGTCCAAATCCGCCAGCTATACAAATCACGCTTTTAAAACAAAATACTAGTGGATTTGGTTATCGCATGAAAAAATCATCTGGCGGTAATTATTATGATGTTGGTGTTTCTGCCTATAATCATATGTGTGATAATATGTTTGAAATGATAGAGTTAAAATCGGAAGGCAAACGTAAACCAATATAAAAAATTATTTATTTTTGTAAATTATAATTTTTTGTTATATATTAATTATAGAAATGGAGAATCCGGTATTAACTGAAGAATATTTGCATACACATAATGCAGAAATCATAGCTGGTCCAATTGAATTATCAACGTGCATTGATTTAAGTGAGCAAGGTGGTTTAGTAGTTTTAACAAGCCCAAAATTATTTAAAACTAAAAGTCGACATTTTTTAATACATATTAAAACAATGATTGATCCAGTTAAAGAACCCCAAGGAAAAACTAAAGGTATTTTTATTTATTTAAGCATATTTTTGTTGATTGATATATGCTTGTCTTAAATTGTATAAATTTAGGTTGCGATTGGTTACATGAAATTTCCATAACTGTACGTAGCACTAAACAGTTTTATAAAGTATCGCATGAAAAAATTCAACGTTGTGCAATGTTAGAATCTAATTTATTGCTGATAAATCTTTTAAAAATTGTATGCTCAAATGAATTGGGTTTACAAAAAAATATGGCATTAGATATATTAGCATGGATAGTGTCAATTCGTATGACACGATATCGCTCACCAAAAACTGATGCACAACAAAAGCAAAAACAACAAGTGAAACCGCAACAACAACAAAAACAACAAAAACAACAGAAACAACAGAAACAACAAAAACAGCAACAACAACAACGGCAACAACAACAGCAACCAAAAAGTTCCACATCATTTGGCGGTGGTGCTAGTACTAGTTCTAATCCTGCTGGTGGTCATGGAAGTAATAGTTCTGATAATATTGATATGCATACATTACAAATGGATTGTATTAATATTATGGGAAGTTATTTAAAAGATTTCCTAAAGAATTGTATTATTTTGGGAAATCGTAGTACTGCTCATAAATGTGTAAAAATTATTGCAAATCTTACAGAGTATGATAATTATATTTATATATTTTTTTTTTTCAAATTATATAAATTTTAACTAATGTTTTCTTCTTTTTTTTATTCATATAAATACATTTTTAGGGGTATATCAAATATGACTATTGAACGCCATGTAAAATTAGGTTTTGAGGCAACACTTAAAAATGCCTTACTTTATTGTTTTCCAATTATTCCGTATGCAAAATATGCAGGTGCAATACGTTGGTTCACATTACTTATATTGGGTACAACTTCAAAGAGTTCACAAAATCAAATAACAGAAACATCGATTAATTTACTTTTAAATATTACAAAAGAAATTTCACTAAGACATAATCGATGTGCATCTTTATTACAAACAAGGTATTTACTATAATATTCAATTGTTAAAATATTAATAAATGGAAACTTAATGGGTTATCGACTAGATACTAGATCTTTGAATCATGTTACCCAAAGTGGAACGATATGATACATACGATAATATACAGTCCAAATGGCAAATAACTTCTTCAAATTACTCACCAATTGGGCTGCATATATGTTTCGATAGATGATTTATAAATCCAAACATTTTTATGTGGGTGATGATCATTGAGTAAACCATATATTGTTTTGTGTAAAGACAATGTTAATATCTGAATTGCATTCAACACCATGATTGCAAATATATTAGATTTTGATTTCATAACGAAGAAATGGTTGTGCAAGTGAATAATTTTCATTTTCACTCATGTTAACATGACATGACAATACAACAATTACAACGTCATGAGCTACACTTGACTCGTTACATTCTTCTAAGTGAAATTTAGGAAAAAATATGTGTTTTCTATTATGATGAGCATTACAACTTTGCATAATTTCATTAAAATCGCGATCAGACACCTCAGGTGGTGGTTCCCTTATTAGTATTGTTGTAAATAATTCGATTATTATGTATATATCGTTGATATTCTCAATATTGCATATAAGATAGGTACTGAATTTTTTCTTTAAAATTAAAGTGAAACGGTTTCTATCCAAATATTATAAAAATATGTTGTTTAGTTATTGATCAAAAATTGCATTTTAGTTTGCAAATAAATATATATTACAGATCATAGAGTCATAGTATAATTTGTATAATATTCTAGTTACAATTATAATTATTATACATTTTTAGATTCGGTTTACTTGGTTTACCTTTTGAACCGGAATTATTTGATACTGAAATATCATTAGCATCAAATTTTAATACACTACCATGTGCAATAACAAGAGCAATATTTAAAAATACTAATATTCCAGTGCCAGTTAATACAGTATTTGATTTGAAAAGAATGTGTGCTACAGGTAATATTTATAAAAACTTATAATAATTATTTCTATAATTTGTTTTTTTTTTCCGATATTGCAATTCATTTAAAGGTGGTTCTGAGATTCGTATTATTCCATCACAAATGCGACGTAAAGCTGTCAGTAGTCATTTGCGTGGGTTATTAGAAGTAGAACCATTACATTTTACATGTTGTTCGGCATCGGAAGCAACACGTGTTGAAAATGTTGATTCAATTTTATCATCACAAAATACAATAATTGATGATATATTATTTGATTCACCAGCCCAATCTGTACATCATAATGATGGAACAGTACAAAATAAATACAATGAAAAAGGTGAAGATGTTTTAATGGGAAGTGGAAAAGATATATTAACTGATAATATGTTTTATACATCAGTTACAAGTAAAATTAAAGATCAATTTCAATTATATAAAAAAAGTACATGATTTTATTTATAATTATTAAATCTAAAAATAAATTTATTTTTATTTTGTTTTTTATTTTCAGTGCAAAATCATTATTTTAAAAATAATAAACCATCTACTGAACCAGAGGATTACGATGCCGAACAAAAGGATAAATTAGGTACAGGATTTCAACCAAATAAAACCAATAAATTAGTTGAGAATCAAAATGAAAATTTGTATGAAGAAGTATTACCATGGTATAAAATTTTAAGTTTGCCGCCAAAACAAATGATAATTGTTGATCGTATGCATTCCGGTGCTCGTCGCCACATAACATTAGATTTTGGAACACCAATTATGTTAACAGATCTGGTAATTTTTATTATTTAATTAAATGAAATATCCAAGCCAAATTAAATACCGTATGCGTTAAAAATTGTTTTCTATGCATTGGTAAATTGTGCTCCCTTATAAGGTTTATCCATATATCTATCAAAATGTCGATATGGATGCTAAACAAACACTACAAACAGAAATTTTGTAGAAAATTGCTACGAATTAAGTAGGACTCCAACGTAAATGTCAAACATTTCACCATAAAAATATGAATTTTTAATGTTTTCATAACTACCAAAGTTCTTGGTTTTCATTACGGTTTTCTACTGTAAAAAGTGGACATTGTTTTCCGAAAAATTTACCTCATTAATTTCCCCTTAAACAACTATATTTGTTTTAGATGGACGCATGAAACGTGACATACCTAAATTGCTTAATTACTATTCAATTCAAAAAAATATTTATTTTTATATTTTAGCTAATACCAGCTTGTGAAGATCTTGTTCTATTATTTATTGATATCTGGTGTCAAGATGAAGAAACTGATAGTACTACACTAGTGATAGCACAAGATATTGGTATTAAAACATTAGTTTTGAGTGATTTACAACCACCACCAATATGTAGATATATGAAAGTAAGTCTATTGTATAATGGCTCTATAATTTATGTTTACAAAAATTCATTAATTTATAGATAACAACTACTGGACGGTATGGCATGTCAGCTACTCGTTGTAAAATACCAATTGGTTCATTTTTCGGACATGTATTAATTTCTGAAAATGATTATTATGGCGAACCAGGTTTATATAAAATTTAATTGAATCATTTATGAAATAATTGAAATATTAATAATTACAATATTTTTCAGTTAATAAATGTATTACAACAAAAAATACAAATGTACCAAAGCAGCTAAAAGCATTACATTCATTATATGAAGATGTGCATTGTAGATATAGCTTGTCTAGCTCAAAATTAACCGATCTTTTAGACCCGCTTTTAAATAGTGAAACATCAAATTTAGCACATATGCAAGCTTATATAAATCGCAATAAAGATACAGATGATATTATACATAATAAGATTGTTGGTGTTTATGAGGTAAAAATTAATATTGAAATTTAACGGAATGTGTATTTTCAAAATGTAACCGTTATGTATGCTAAAATTATAAATGTTAAAATATTAAAATGGTGTGAAGCAAACTAAGTTTTTACTATGTGTATTTCTATGTAGTATCACATCATTTTTTAGGAACCACAGAAAATTAAAAAAATTGTTTTAATTCATTTATTGTCATTTGAATTTAGCTTTATTATAATTATAATCGAAATTTAACTTCTTTGTTCGTGAAGTATCGTAGAGAAATTCTCATATAAATTTTTAGATATATTAAATCAATTTAACTATTTATATTTATTTTAGGAATGTGTTACAATTCAACATCAATTGAATATTATCCAAAATGTAATACGAAGACTTAGTGCAATAAATGGCGATAAACAATCATCATCAAATTCATCAACGAAATTACCGAACAATCACTTAACTTCAGTACCGTCAGATAAATTACGTGTTTTAAGTGAATGTTTAATTGAAATGTTATTGCATTATGTTATTGAATTTGGTGCGAATAAAGTATGTATTTACATTTTTATACATAACTTATTTCTTAAATTAAAATAAATTTATAATTTTATTATTGATTCTAGAATATTGCATCATTATTTAATTTTGAATCTTGTATTCAATTATTTGATACAATGGTTGTGAATGGCGATACTAATATGCAATTATCAACTTGTTCATTATTAGTACGAATGTGTAGCTTTCAAGCATGGTGGGGAGATTTTTTTTCAAAAATATTTGTTCGATTATTTTCATCCCAAAATTGTGATATATTTCCACAAGATAGGTTTGTATCAAATTTTAGTTTAGAAAACTATTAGACATGATAAAAATACATATGTGGCAATGCGTCTAGAACATAAAATGTGCGTTAAGCGTAAAGATTACAAAATATTAGCACTACTAATGTAAACTTATCTATCAACTCACACATGGTTGAATATTTTTGAAGTATCATATCACGTACATATATACAGTTTCCGACGTTACGACAGAGGAGCGGATAAGTAACAATTTTATGAAGACCTGCAATGTCTTGAATGGTGAAATAAATGTTATGCATATGCTATGGTTTATTAAGGAATTAATAGGATCAGCATACTTCGAAATTAGTGATTGCTTAAATCATTATTTCAAAATTCAAATGTTAACAATACGATTTTAAGTATCGTCTTAGTTTACCTTCGTAGCTTATAGTTTTAATCGTTTGTTTACATTCACAGCGTTATATTATATTATTTAATTTTTGATGATGTACAGTCGCGATAAAATATTTAGCACTGCGTTAAAATATGAGTTTTTTAGCATAACTATTAAAATACAAATTACAATCAAAGTAACACACAAATATTTCTTTCGTTGCTTTCTTTACCGGTCAAATATATTAAGTCTCTCAGTATGGACGACCTGAACGTTGTTCACTTTGTGTGAAAAATCACGAGAACGAAATTTAGCAAACCAATGTTGAAACTGATGCATGTAATTTTCTATGATCTTGTGATAGTATTTTTTTTTCATTGCTTAATTTCACACATCCAATATTATAAATTTCTAACTAATTAAACTATATGATTTGTAAATAAAGTAGAAATTTGAACGAAAATAATTTAAGTAAAATATTTTATATTTATTCAGAGTGTTCTTCTTGTTAACATATCTTGGAAGAAAATCAATTGCAATCAGTAGTACACGTGGTGCAGTCGTCATTGATGCAATTTTGAAAACATTAGCCACTTTGTTAACTTCGATGCGATCACCAACCATAAATGAGCAAAATCATTATAATAATATAATTGGTAATAAAATAGATTTTCAATTAATTAGTTGGTTGTTATTATTTTTATCAGTATGTTTGGATGATGGAATTGATAAAAAAGATCAAGGTAATGCATATAAATAAAAATTTGTTTGAATTAATTATTACTAATTAAATTTGTTTTTTATTCAATAAGGATTGCAACGATGGGATTTTATGTCAGGCGATACTGATTTATCTAAAACACGATCACATCATCCAAACAGTTCAGGCCGTACATTTTCACGTTCATTTAAGAAACGTTTTTCACCTAAACAAAACAGCTATAGTGATAAAATGAATTCTATGCAAAGTAAATTGGCAACGCAAATTGATATGGTTTTAAAACAGCAAGACCACATGTTGAAGAAATCTGGAGCCCAATTTAGTCATTTGCAAGACATATTTTTTGAAATTAATTGTATCAAATCAAAATCTAATACGGCATCGAAACCAATCAAAATGCCTAGTAGTAGTAATATTAATACTACTAATAATGATAACAATAACAATAATAATATTTGTAACAATAATAAGATTAGTAATACCAATAATAATAATAATAATACTAAAAATAATAATAATAATAATAATAATAACAATAGCAGCAACAATAACAATAATAAGATTAGTAATACTAATAATACGATTAATAATAATAATAATAATACAAATAATAATAATAATAATAGTAATAATAAAAATAAAAACAATGTTAATAATAATAATAAAAATAAAAACAATAATAATAATAATAATAATAATAATAATAATAATAAAAGTAATGATAACGACAATGATAACAATAATAATGAAAATGATAATAAAAAAAATAATAATAATGATAATGATAATAGTAAAAATAATAATAAAAATAGTAATAAAAACAATAATAAAAATAATAATAAAAATAATAATAACAAAAATAATAATAAAAATAATAATAATAATGATAACGATATTGACAATGATAATAATAATAATAATAATAATAATAATAATAATAATAATAATAATAATAATAATAATAATAATAATAATAATAATAATAATAATAATAATAATAATAATAATAATAATAATAATAATAATAATAATAATGAAAATAATAATAATAATGATAATAATAATAATAAAAACAAAAATAAAAATAATAATAATAATAATAATAACACTAACAATAATAATAAATGTGTCAATGCTAATGATAATGGTAGTAGCACTAGCAATAATGATAGCACCAATGTTGCTAGAAGCAGCAATAAACCTATTGATATTAAAGATAATAATTGTATTTATTTTAATACTAATGACAACATTAGTATCACCATCACCAAGAACAATAATATATATAATAACAACAATAATGCAAATTCTACTCATACAAATACAAATAATATCAATAACAATTACAATAATAGTACGTCATCATCAAATAAAACGATGAAAAATTCACAAAATGAACAAGAGCATCCATTTGACCGTGCATTAAAAACTTTAAAGCTATCGAATACATTAGTAGTTATACGTGGTTTAATTACGTTAATGTTAGAAATGGATTATACTTGTAATATGGATTTATTTTTATTAATATGCAAGGTATGTGTTGTATTTATCAATTTATATTTTTGTACAAATTGTCTCGCAAAATCGATTTACAACTCATATTTCTTTTTTTTTTAAATCAAGAAATGGTTCCGTAATTATAGAGAGGTTATCTGTATCAATAAACTATTTTGATTTATTTTCAAAAATACAAATTCGTTGAAGTTACATTACTTCGAGTTTAAAGTATCACATATTATGTGCGGGCGTATATTGTGACCATTAGGTTCATTTGAAACAAATTAATGTTAAAACGTAACCAAACGCCCTTCTTATATTGTTTTTCGAAGTCGACTGCGACTCTGCAGCACTTTTTTTTCAAATGAAAACAAAAATTTAATGCTTGCCGCATATCATCATTTTCTGGTACACAATTCGACATTTTTAACACGATGCAAAAATATGATGTTGTTTGTACAATGACTTGATGTATACTAAATTTGTTTGACAGATGTCATAGCAACCAAACAAAAATAAATTAAGTCTCGTTCACAACAAATGTTCGCTATCGAGACATTTATATCTTGGCGCGCAATTCATACCGGTACACCTGGTAAATAGTGGATCTTTTTCACACACTACTATTTCTCTGAAAAGATTTTATCATCGTATTTTTAACTAATCATACACACATTTTCATACCCAGTGGAAACATAGCTTAAATTTATTAAAACCATATAATATGCGGTATAAATTTTTAAAATTCTTTTGTTCACACAGATCATTGCTCGTTTGGTTTCTGCTTGCAAACCATCTATACAATTATCAAAAGTTATAACTACGCCACAGCTACAGCAACTATTAAGATTGGCTGTATGGAAAGATCAACAACAGCCATGGGCTGTACACGCTATAACATGTTTATTACAGGTAAATATAAATTATAATTAAATATTGCGTATGAAAAATTGTTGAATCAAAATAATTATCTATATTTAGGATGTTTTAAATGTTGATAAAAACTATCGTAAAAAAGTCAATAATAATGGAGATGATCCGTCAACATTAAATGATGTGCTTAGTGATAAAGCTATACCTATCGACGATTTTGATATGCAGTTACAGTTAGAAGGATGTAAGTTTTTTTTATTTACTTATTTATGTAATTTTTACGAATTAACATATAAATTAGAGGGTATATTTGCAAATGTAAATATTGAAATCTATTAAATATTTATGTTTCTTTATAATAATTATAATCGAAAAGAAACGTTATCCAAATGTTTAATTAATGTTAATAGTTGTTGATTATTCTTTTTATACATTTTGAGTGTAAATCATCAGTCCAAATTGAAAAGTTATGATACTTGTAATTCACTAAATATATTTTTTTCTTCGCCACTGACACTACTTATAGATGTTTTTTTAGTGAAACTTATTTATTTTGTAAAAATTTAGAATCGAATTTAGAAATACAGCTTGAATTAACTAAATCTAGATACATCAATAAATAAATCATCTGTTTCATAATATAATACGGGGTTGTGATGATATTCGTGTATTTTATTTAATCAGTCGTTCATTAAATGTAGTTTTATTTAATAAGTGACACGTAGATTATTTTATTCAGATTCTGTTTAAAGAATAAAATAAATTTTTTCTATATCCATAGTTATGGCTGATGAATTATATAATCATCCATATAATCAATATGGAGATATAATGTGTGTAGATGGTAATTAAATATGATAAATGAAAAATTGTAGTTACATATTCAAAATTTATAAAACAATTTTTTAGGTAAATTGCCATCTTTAATGGAATGCGAGGATACTGAAATGGATGATATATTAGAAGATATGATGGATACAGGAAAATCTATACCAAAGCGTGATAATTCATCGTCGATTTTAGCTGGTGTATCAACGGCAATGGATGCCCGTTTAGAATGTAGTCTTGATACAAATGTAGAAATTTTTTTACGCCGTTTAACAATGATGACATCATTAGATTTATTTGCGAATTTAACAATAAATAATGAAAATTGTAGCAATGTAGAATTACCATCATGGCCAGATATAACATTACAAGCATGGACTGGTTTTGAATATAATCAAGGTTATCCAACAAATATGATGTTATCTTATGTATTTGATGATATATTTACGGATTTAAGCCGACAAGATTCATGGTTAAGTCTGGAACTTGTATTACAATTATGGTTAACATTAAATGGTGAATTATCAGAAATGTTAAACAGAAATATTATTAATTCAAATGAATTAACCAAAATTCCATTTGGTATGAATGCTGTACAGGGATTATTATCGGCATTGTCGTGGCATCAAGGAATTAAATTACGTTGTTGGTGTTTAGGAATTAAATGTTTAACATTAGCTTGCAATCCGTGTAATGCGACTAGATATCGTAATAATATAGTCTTTAATAGATTTTTTTTTTGATTCTATGATACAATTGCGTTTTTTCTTTTTATATCTAGTTGCTGATTTGATATATGATACTAAATGTATATCTTTAGCTATTGTTGATAACCCGAATTTTGAAAAAATGCTTTTGAGATTTTATTCTGGTGCAGACATGTTACCAGTTAGTGATAATAGATGTGTAAGTATTTATAATTAACAAATTTTATTATTTTTCATTATTTTTCCTAAGGTAAATAGTTACTATGTAAGTTTCAACGTCATGCATTAAACAGATAAAAAGTAAAAGTAATTATTATAATAATATACAGGTAAATTCATTGTGAAATCCATTTTCGTGTAATAGTTAGGAAAATCATTGTAAGATTTTTTTTTTTTATTATAAAATTATAGTACAGCGACGTAATTCCATGACATATCAAATTATGAAATAATTACATATAATTATTTTTGGAATGATTATTAGCTAAATTTTTATACACCCTCTGTCCCATAATAGACCGGAATGGCTGTGAAAACCATCGAAAACGTAGCGTCATTTCTCAGTTTTTTTTTTTATGATTATATTCTGTGAAAGTTCCTCAACAAACTCTCAATATTTCATGACAATACATTCAGTAGAAATTAAAAAATACAACATTTAAAGTCACAGTTACATTTTTTGTGTGAATATAAAAACAAAGAATCAACATTAAATGTTGTTTTACATTTGGTAAAAATGCTACTCAAACGTATGATTTGTTTAAAATCCATGGCGACCATCTGAAGCAATTTACTGAAGAAAACATTGAAAAAGTGAGTGATTTCGTGAAAATTTCTAAGAAATCTTCAGCGAGATTCATCGAAATGGAGCTTGGAATTCCGAAAAGAATATTTCATCGAATTTTAACTATTCCACGATAGGTGAATTTGAAATTTGTTCCACATCAATAAAATGATGGTCAAAAATTGAACCGAATTGAAATAATAATCAAATTTATTTTTGCTTAATCATTCACTATATTGTATATTCCTTTAGTTTAACTCCCTGCGACTAATTTCTATTCCCTAAACTTCATTTGGCTATGAGGAAACCGTTTTGCATCAATTGAAGGCATTCAAAAGACGACGACCACCGTTCTCAACAACAAAATGTCATTTGATTCACTTGTTTTGAACGTGCAAATCGATGTATTTCAATTGATTAAGATTATTTTGAATTTCTAAAATGGTTTTTGTGAAAATTTAATATTTATTTTGGTGTTCTTTTAATCCATTCCGGATTATTATGGGACAGAGGTGGTATTATTTGGTACATATTCACCATAATTCCACTATTTAAAAAGAAATAGTTTACACATTTTAATTGTAATATTTTATTGATATTTAAGGCGGGACCAACCATATGTGAATTATTACGAACCATGTATGCTGGCTTTGAATTGAAACTGGACAGTTTAGATTTAGTACGTGTTAGGAATAAATTAAGACAAATTCATTTAAGAGTATTTTTGGAATTAATAAAACCGGGTGGTGCAATATCATTACAACATGGGCCAATGGATGCACAAAATCAATTGATTACCGAATTATGTACATTGCATTATGAAAAATCTGATTTAGATATAGCTATGCATATTATTGAAAATATTGGTAACTATATTAGTAATTTTATTTATTATTTTCAAATTATACTTACTATAAATTTAAAACCTTTTTTTTATATTTATTTTAGTTTATTTTATCCATGGTTGTATCTCAAATACTGAAAAAATATCTTGTCTAAAATCTATGGATACCAATATGTATTCTAATATATTTGCAACTGTTTCAGGAACAGAAAATTTAAGACAAAAAAATAAAATAACATCTGATAATTCATTATTAATGAATATATTAAAATTGACATCTGCATTAATACAAATTAATGTTCCAATAATATCAACAACGGGTGTAAGTTTTCAAAATTAGTTTATTTAACATAGATAAATTAATGATACAATACTATTTTTTAATTATATTTTAGGATTCAATGAGTACAGATAATGAATTTATTTCAATGGGAAATCATTCAAATGAAAGTCAAACAGACGAAATTAAAGCGGCTGAGAAAAAATTAAATCGTCCAAAAATACCATTTCTAGCTGATACAGTATTACTAAATGGACCAATTATGACACGTTTATTTGAATCATTGTCACATTGTTCAAATGCTTCGTTAACATTTCTGGCTGCTGGAACAGCTTATAACGATTCAAATAATTCCAATTATTTACCGTTTACACCAATACATGAGGCATCTACATTAGGGGAAGCAATTTTCCAAATATTATTATTATTAAATAAAATAGCAAGTCAATCAATTTTAATAATTAAACCACTCTATGATTTTTTAAATGCAGGTGAGTTTTATTTATATATATGATGAATAAAGATATTATATTTTTATAGACAGGCAATGTAAATTATGTTCAAATTTTTGTGGATAAAAAAAACTCGCTAGCTTTCGACAAAGGTTTTAATCTGAAATAATTAATAATATCCTACTACTATGTCCAAAAAATAATGTGATATTTTAATTTAAACTGTCCTTTATATCTGTGCCAAATTTCACTTCATAATATTTATTAAAGTAAGATTACACTATTTGTACAAACGCCCAATATTTGGCTTATAAAATTTGGCAAAAATTTTGTGTTTTTATTTTCTCTGCATATTACATTATTTGTACATTTGGTGAAATATTTGTATATATATATTGTATTTGGTGTGTTTGGCAGTTTAAAAATTTCAATAGTATCAAATACGACAAACACTACACTATACCAAATATATTTGTGTATCTGTGATTAAAATGTTTGGAAACAACCAAATAATTATTTGTAAAAACACGATTAAATTAAAGCTTGTGGTGTTGCTAACCAAATCAATTTTGTTTGCGGAATCAATCTTTTGCCACTGGAGAAACAGAATTTGAAAATAATTTTTTCAGATTGTTTCAAAAAAGGTTGCCATAAGTGTATTGTGTCGGAGGGAAGATTACTTTGAAGGTGACAAAATTGATTTGGAAGAACAAATAAAGACTTGTCTAAATATTTACAATGTCAACTTGGATACAGTAGTATATGTTGAGCTATACGAAATGTTATACAGTCTAATATATAATTTTTAATAATGAGTGTGTCTCTAATAATAATTTAAATATTTGCAAAATTAAATTTAAATAAAATATTTGTTGAGTAAAAATATATTTTTATTAATTTACAATTTAGCTATTTTTATTAAATACATTCTACATTTTTATATTTCTAAATTTATATTATAAAATATTAGGTTTTTAGAATTTTATAAAAATGTTTTTATAATTATTTATAATTGGTGTTATCTCTATTTTCATATATCAAATACAACATCAGATATGAAAAATGTTTTACCAAGATTACAATTATCAGAACCATTTTTATGGTTTATATTGTATATTTTGGATACACATGAATCTGTAGGTATATTTACTGAATTAGGTGGAATAAAAGTGTTATGTCAAAGTTTGATTAGAAGTAATAAAACACTAATTAATATGCAACCGGGAATGGTATATATAAACTATTTATTTCAATGCTTGGGCCAGTCTAAAAATGTCAGGAATCAAGTTACAATGAATTACACATATTCTTAACATTTTGTATGTTTTATTATCTGAAATAAAAAAAAATGTGCAGTTGATCTAGATTTGTTGTGGCAATAATTTGGTGAGAAACAAATGGGACCAATCAAAACAATACATTATCATTGGTTTTCGCAATTAAACAGTTGACGTAGTAAAAGTTTCAGTGACGAATATCAAGAAGATCACCGCCAATTCCGTAAAAACATTGATGTCGTACGCCAAATGTTTGTGGAAGATAAAATTGAAATGATGTGTTTTCACATATGGTTGTGTTCGTGCCAGATTCCATACAATCTGATGGGAATTAAACAAATGAATCGTGTCAAATCTCATATTGTTCAAAGAAACCATTAAAAATTAAAATGTGGAGGGTCAAGTATGTATGACAGCATTGTAATGGGTGAAATAACATGAATATTGAAAGAAAAAGTCAATACAAATTATTTTAATAAAGAAGCGTACATTTTAAAGAATATGTGTGAACACTAGAATCATGATATTTTTTGGTTGATCCACGTGTAATCAATTCTGTATAACATAATTGGACATAATTAATTTCTCTATTAATAATATTTGCAGGTATCTTTAATTATGCAATATGTCAATAAAACGCAGAAACCAAAAGCCAATACAAATTCTAATGTTCAAAATAATTCAAATTCAAGCAGTAATCATCATAATAATGCTCATATAAATATGATTCAACCTGAAAAGAATCGTTATTCTGTTGCAGCAAAAATTGATGCCGAGGGTCTTATAAATTTTGCTCCCTACTGTACAATTTCATCGGGAAACTCATCAGCGCAACCTGCAGATGTATTAATATTAACACCTGTAGCATCACATCGTCGTGCTCGTAATCCTGCGTGGAGCCATTTGTTTTATCCAAATGAACCGCACGTAGATTTATTAATTACATTACCAACAGCTATATTATTACGTGAAATTCATTTACAACCTCATATACCATCTTTAGCAGCATGCCCATCGGCAGTAGCTATAGAAATTAGTAGAGATAGTAGCTTACCACCGATACCAATTAGTCATCCAATTTGCACTATAGGATTAACAAATATACGATTAAAATTAACACAGCCAGAAATTGCTACTAGTATAGTTTTAAGACTTTACAGGTAATAAAAATTTATATTATCACTTAGTCTTTTATCGAAAACTACTTCAAAATATTAATATATATGTATTTCCTTTTAGACCTAAAGATTGTTCAAATATTGGTTTAACACAAATATATGTTTATGGTACAAATGTGTTTAGTGATGTTAAACAAATACCATATGACTCATTCGCGGAAGAAACAATTGCAAAATCAAGTTTAGGTTGGTTACGAATTTTAGGTCGTTGTATTAAGGTTGCGACATATGTTAAAAATAGTTCATTATCAAAAACTGTTATTACAACAACGGCAAATATACCTGGTTTTTTGGAAGCCTGTTGCTGCTTATTGAATGTTATACCATTTAATGCAACTAGTGCAATGCAAAATTTAGAAACTGTTGTATTAAAATTAGGTCTTCATGATAAGGAACTAGGCTTGAAATTAATTGATAATTTATTAAAAAGTACATTACCACAAAGTAAGTTGATACCTTTGATTATTTCTTCTAATTTTATTTTTATTGAATTATTTCTAATTGTTAATGTTATTTTAAAATTTATAGCATTTCGAATATGTAATGAAACAGTATCCGATTTATTATTCGAATTATGTACAACATATGACGATTTTACAAAAGATAGAATAGCCGCATTAATTTATTGGATAAAAAATATGTATAGTAAATGTTATAACAGTAGTACAGAGGAAGTATATGATATGTATCAAAATGTTCATCGTACAAATCCCCATAGTGGTATGTTTTTTAAAATATTACAAAAACTTATATTTTATTGAAATGAACACTACTAAGAAGGGGAACCCTTGTATTTTCAAGTTCATATAGCACAATACTATGTTATTTTAATTTTTATGTATTTTTAGGTTTTGTTAATTGCTTAGCATCAATTTTATGGACAGCGAATAAGAATATTCCGAATGATTTGTGTCCTATGATAACTCGAGAATTTTTCAATATTGTTTATAAATGGACAACATTTTTAAATATTAATGATCCGTTAAAAAAAGCAACGGATTCGTTAATATGTTCAATCTGTTTTATAAAGCCAGAAATTTTTACATTTTTATTACGAAAAATGAAAATATTGAAAAGTAATTCAAATGCATTTGATAATAATGTGTCTGATGATAGGTAAGAAAGCTTGACTTCTTTTTTGTAGCTTAAGTACTTCATAATTTTTAACATAACTTTTTCTCTTTTCATTAATAATAACAGCATCGAAACTGAAAGTATCACTGATGATACAAAACAAGTTAGATCAAATAATATTGATTTATCTTCTATACAAGATTTGCTAAAAATAAAAGTAACATCATCACAATTGAGAACAATATCAATAGCATGCCAATCGTCAGTAGCTATACAATTGTTAATTGATTCAGGACTTCCAAAATTATTATCTATCGCTATTTTAAAATTTTGTTATCGCCGTTGTCCATCGTTACAAACAGCGAATTCAAGTACATCTACTAATAATTCAACTTCAACTGTAAATGGAGCTACTTCAAGAAACTTAAACAGTGAGACGATAATTGATGAAACTCCAATTACTGTTAATGCTACGAATTTTGCAAATTTCCTTTACGATTTATTTTCTGATGAAAACAATCAACGAAAATCAACGCCAAGTTGTCCAACATTTGATATTGATTCAATTGCCGATATATTGAATTTTTTCACGGAAACATGTGCAGAAGGGATTATGCGTGAGTGGTTAGGCTCGCATGATGGGTCAATATTTTGGAGTCCACTTTTGTATTTATTATGTAATAATCGAACATCAGAAGCAATTGAAAATGATATAATTTGTAGTTTTATTAAACTTGAGGCTGCTACGATAAAATTTTTATCTAAAGTTACTGCTTGTCATCCTATGAATCAAGAAAATCTCACAGTAATTTTAATTCAAGTCATAAAAAATTCAAATAATCAAATGGCAACAATAAATACAACGAATTCATCAAATGCATCTAAAGTTAATAATATGAACACAAATTCTAAAAATATTTCCGGATTTACAAGACGATTGGTTTTGCAATTATTGCTGGAAAGTGAACGAATTTTAGTATCAATTACTAGTAAATGGCCATTATTAATACGTGATTATCAAACACCAATAATTAATCATCCATCAAAGCGTCCAAATCATCATCATTTATTATTTTATGTTAGTACACATACGAAAATCCGCGAAATTTTAGAAAGATCGCTACCTTTTACAAACGTTTTTTCAACAACGTCTTCGTCAATTAATGATACTTCGAAAAATACAAATGATATAATGACATGTACAGACCCATTAAAACATAACGGTAAAGATATTACAGCATCACCATATGGAATAGGATTAGCTTATGGTTTGGAATTGTTAAGTGTTCAAGCAGGTGTTACTGCCAAAGATAAACGTATAAAAGAAGCAAAAAATAAAGTGGCTGCACATAAAGCAAAAGATTTATTACAAATTTTCAGTAAGTTATTAAATTTATTACAAATTTACAAACAAATAAGGATTATATTAGAATGATAAAATAATGTTTATAAACTATTGATATTTAGCGAATTGCAATAAAATCAGAAATTTAAATCAATTTTCCACCGTCGAGTTACTATTTTTTAATGTATATTTCTTTCATTTTTTACTAGAACTCACACAGGATGAAAGTTTCATGTCATCTTCTTCAACACCATCATCATCTGGATCCACATCATCATCATCTCTATTTCTTTCATTATATAATTATATGGAATTAAGACATCCTCAATGTCCTAATGTAATACTTACAGGTGACACAACTATAGCTCAAATATTATCTGTGTTACGTTCATCGGGACAATCTTTATCAACACCCTGCCTAACGTTGGATATGGTAATAATATAATGCTTATATAATTGATTTTAATTTAATTTAATTCCATGTTTTTTACTTATGGCAGATTAACGGACAAAATAAAAGCGATGATTCCAATGAAGAATTTTATCCAAAAGCATCATATTTTGAACCATTGCATTCACCTTTACAAATATTTTCTAGTCGTGGTGGTTTATCATTATTAGCACATTATTTGCCAACGGTTTACCCCGAAAATCCAAAACCGGTTCAAACTTTGTCTGACAAAGACAAGTGGTTACAAAATGATTGGGTTAAAGTTGATCCAAGCGATGACATTTATGAAGATATTGATGATACATTACCTGATACATCGACAAAATTGCCAATGGTTACATCGGTACCACCACATTCTTTAACTGCATTTGGTTTATTTTTAAGATTACCAGCATATTCCGAAGTGTTATTACGGGATAAAATTAAGGCTCAATGTTTATTACGATTAGTATTAGGTGTGACAGGCGATGGTGAAGGAAGTAAGTTATTATTTTTTTTTTTGTACATTAATGTAAGAATTTTGGCATTGGTAATATAATAGATGGTATGACATGGCATTTGACTGGTGATTTCAGTATTTTCTCGCGAAGGTCTATTGATCCATACGCTGAAGTCCTTCCCTTTTGATTGAAGTATTACATATAATACCCAGACATGTCAACCACTAATAATATTGCCACTAATTTATTTCAAGCATCTACCAAACATTACGTTCAAGTTGGTAAATTACTGTGTTTGTGAGTAACAGTTCATCACCAATTGATCTGCAATTGTGTTTTTATAGATTGTTTATTCATTCAAATGTTCTTATAAAGGTGAAGAGAACATACAGTATTATTATTGTGTGAATTCGAATTTTTAATTAAAAAACTATAATTTAGTTCAGTAATATTTATTTTGAAAATTTATAACATAATATAATTCTAGTATATTATAGAGAGCTATTTAATTAAAAAAACTGTTTCTAATCTATAATATAAAGAATCTCTAGAAATCAAATTAAGATTTATTAGTAATTTAAAAAGGACAAAAATGATATAAGAATATGAAATAACAAATCATAAAATTTTAAATGTATTTTTTACTTTAAAAGGATTTATTTTAATTTTACTAATTCAATGGAAACAATGTTTCATTATTATTATTATTATTATTATTAATTGTCAATTGTAATTTTTTATCTATTTCAGATGAAATTTATAATTTATCGTTAGCATCATCATTACCAACTTTGCCGTTTGAAGTATTTAAACAATTATTAGATAGTTCACCATTAACAACCGATGATGGTGTTTTACTTAGACGAACAGGAATTGAAGTAGGAGCTATGCATTTAGTTTTAAATTGCTTAGGAGTATTTACACATCATTCGCAAATGTATCAAAGTAGTGGAGAAAAGCCAACAGATGTAATTTCATTTAGTTATTGTATTAAATTAATTATTAATTACATTTCTTTTAATCAATTTTTTACTACCCAAAAAAAAAAATAAAAGGCTCAACCGTCCTCTTCATCTGTAAAAAATACAGCTGCAAATTGCAATGATGAACAAATGTTATCAGACGATAAAAGCCATGTATATTGGGCTAAAGGTACAGGTTTCGGAACTGGTTCAACGCAACAATCATGGGATGTTGAACAGGCACTTTTACGACAAAAAAGTGAAGAAGAACATGTAACAGTTTTATTACAGGTTAACTTAAACAATTTAAAAAATTACATCAGTCAAATGAATTTACACAATTGTATTTTTTTATTAAATGACAGGTACTTTCTAGTTATATAAATCCAGGTGATTGTAAAATATCATTGGATGCAAATCCTGAAGATGTTGATCTTGATTATTTATATGAACCATTAACATTTAACGGAGATCTACCACCATTGTTTTTAGATTTACTTCAAAAATCATGTTTAATTCCAGCATTGAGTTCATATTTAAGAAATGATTCTGGTATTATTAATGCTATAACAGTAAACAATGTGTAAAATATGATTTCAATTATTTTATTTATTTGTAGTTCTTGATATAACTAGACATATTCCACTTTATCGCGCCGTATTACAATTATTACGAGCTATATCTATTTCTCATCAATTAGTTAGTTTGTTATTACCACAAAAAAGAGAAGATGGAAGTGTTTCGATTGCATCATTACTTTTAAATATGAAAACTTGTGTTGATACGTATGCAAGTCGTTTAAAGTAAATTTTATATTAATTTCTAATTTGATTAATAAACTACAAACTAAATTTTATATAATTTTTATTTTAATAGAGTAAATAAAAAATCTAATTTGAAAGGTCAAACGCAAAAAATCACTGTTATTTTTGATGATGGTGATGATGAAGGTTTAGCACTTTTAATACCGGATATACGAGAAACTTCATTATTAGTAAGATTTGCAACTAAAATTGATTTATTGTCAAGTGCTAATGCCAATGAGCAAGTAGCAGTCGATCGTCCATTAACTTTATCAATTGATCAAAGATATTTAGATATTATGAAAACTTTGCAATTTGGTAATTATTATTAATAATTCTATTTTAAATAAATAAACTTATTGTATAAAAATCAATAAATATTTTATCACTACACATGAATTTATCCATATCATTGTATTATTAGTATATTATTGTTGTAATAATTTAAAATTATTTTGCTAATATTAATAATAATATTTTGTTATTGTAAATTAGATACATTTGAAATGATGGCAGAATGCGAAAATGGTGTTCGGTTTACGGTATCTCATCATTTTGAAAATAATGCAAGATTGGCTGGTGATAGAGGTCACCCGGCTCGTGTTAAACGTTTAGCACAAGAAACTGTTACATTATCAACAAGTTTACCTTTATCATATAGTAGTTCGGTATTTGTACGTTGTGATAACGATAGATTAGATATAATGAAGGTAATAATTATAAATATAATTAATTTTTAGAGAAAGTATTTTACATGTTTGTTACGGTCTTTTTCCATACACGCACTAATTTAATATGTACTGTGCAGCATTGTTATATTTATGATAAAATAAAAATGATTTTTTCTTGTTTTTTTTTTTAAAAAAAAAAACTATTTTAGGTTCTTATTACTGGACCAGCTGACACACCTTATGCCAATGGTTGTTTTGAATTCGACGTATATTTTCCTCCAGATTATCCAAATTCTCCAATGATGATTAATTTAGAAACAACCGGGCGACATTCAGTAAGGTTTAATCCAAATTTATATAATGATGGTAAAGTTTGTTTATCCGTTTTGAATACATGGCATGGTCGACCAGAAGAAAAATGGAATGCCCAAACTTCAAGTTTTTTACAAGTAATTTATTGAATTTTTTTTTATAATAACAATTTTTAATTTATAATTATGTAATTTTTCATTTTAATTCAGGTACTAGTCTCAATACAAAGTTTAATATTGGTACCAGAACCGTATTTTAATGAACCCGGGTTTGAACGTAGTAGAGGTACACCAAGTGGTACACACAGTTCCAGAGAATATAATAGTAATATTTATCAAGCATGTGTACGCTGGGCAATGTTAGAACAAATTAAAAATCCTTGCCCTTGTTTTAAACAAGTAAGTATACTATGTGATTATGTTTTGTATGAAAGGAAGTCGTCTTTGAACAAAATTTTTTTACAAAATATTTATTCGAAACAAAATGGCGGCCGTTTAACGTTAAAATTGTGATTTTTTGGTACGAGTTAGTTTTCGGTTAATAAAAAGAAAAGCACATACATATCAAAGAATTAATATTCGTCGGTTTAGTCGAAATTTTGAAAGAATACTAAAAATATCATAGTTTAACAAACTGTAAGAACCCAATAATCAATTCCATACGTGCCCAAACCATCTCAGTCTATTGATTTTGTACAGCTTGCAGTTTAGATCTCGTTGCATCATATGTTCCCAATATATATAAATATATATAAAATGAGAGCTTGCAATTGTAAATAACTGATATTTATGTTGTATAAATGTTTATGGCAGACACAACCCCGTACCTATTAAAATACAAAATAGCGTACGAAACACATGGATTATTGTATTATGTTTATGTAACGCATAATTTTTTCCAATTTATTTATAATCTATATTTTATACGTTTACAAACACATTTACAGATCATACATACACATTTTTGGTTAAAACGTTATGAAATATGTTTACAAATTGAGGACTGGATAGCCGATTTAACTAAACCACAATATAGTGAACGTAGTGGACGTACCATTTCATTTAATTCAATGATATTAAGACGCCAATATCGCCAGTTACGTGAAGAATTAGCAAAACTTCCAGTACCCGAAGGACTCGAAGATTTAGTGCAACCATTTAGTGCAAATGTACCGAGTCCAACACCAACGAGTGCACAACAAGATATAGTTTCAACGGAACAAGATGAATTATCATTAGCATCATCACCATCATCGTATTACAATCAAGAAGCAACAACATCTATGAATTATGAATCCAATCACGTACCATTAGGTGATTCAGATATAAATTTAAATTTACCAGATATTGATATTGATCCAAATGATCCGTTAATTATTTCGATTAAAGACGATTTATAGCAAATAAAAAAATTGATATATAAATATAAAAATAATAATAATAAAAATAACTGATGTTTCTTCTTTCATGATTATTATATTTTAATTTTGTTTTTTCTCATTTTATGTTTTTTTTTTTTTTTTTTCTTTTTATTATTTCTGAAAGATTTGAAGTTTTAATTTAATGAATTATTAAAAACAAAAAAAGTTCTGGAATAATTTAAAATTTATACAAAAATTGTTAAAAATTATATAAATTGAATTATAAATAAAAAATCTATGTGTATTGTGTGATTATGTGATGAAAAAAAGGATATAATAATTAATGTTACTGTAACAATTATAATTTCTTTTTTTTTCGTAATTCATTTCCTTTTTCTAAATTTTTTTTTAATTTTCGTTTTTTTGTTTTTATTAATTTAGATTAATTTTTTCTTTCTTTATGTCAGTTTCCCATTTTGTATGATCGAAAATTTAAAATTAATAGAGATTAAAATTTCGTTAAATTAATTAAATTAAAAGAGTTGTTAAATGTTTATAATAAAATGGATAAAAAAAAAATTATAAATATTTATGATTGTGAAAAATTAAGAAAAATATTATGGTTTTTATTCTTATTTTATTTTATTTTTTTTTTTATTATATCAAACTAAAAAAAATTATACTTATAAAAATATTTATACATTTTATATTTTAAAAGTAATGAGAAATACGATAAATTAAATATTTGTGTTACGCTCAGAATATAAAATACAATACAATATATGTAAAAGATAAGAAAAGAAAAAGTGTAAAAACTTATTTAGATGAGAAAAAAAAACCAAATTTTTTTTTTTTTTGTAAAGATATTTAAAATAAATGCAACTACTTTAGTAATTAATATTTGTGTTTGTATTGAAATTTTAAATGAATGTGATTAAACCATTACCGTTTACATAATTTTATATTAGTTCTTGGCACCAACAATAGTAATAGCACGCTAAAAATTGATTGTATTCGCATTACTGTACCATTAGATAACACATACAAAACATTGTCCGTATTGGATGGTCTCATCCACCAATTGTTGAGCAAGATTTCAAATGAAGAAACATTAGTGAATGTACAAAAATAAATTAATAATCGCCGGCTCACTATTGCACCGAATGTCAATGAGGATCACCATAACTACTAAAATTCACATGAATTTATTAATGTCAGATATTTGGGGAAATATTGTAACCTAACCATAGACAATTCTTTGATACATAAATAAAATTTACTAATTTGAAAATACCCGTTTTTATGTAAAAAAAAAACAAGGCACGTTTATTCATTAACTATTCAATATTAATATTTCAATCAAAGTATGATCAATTGAAAGCTATCACCTTCGCCAATCGTTCACATAATTGTTGCTTTAATAAATAAAATATTAAAAAATTAAATACATTTTACGTAACTACTTTGTTGTTTGGCAAATATGTTTAAAATTAATGCAATTATAATAACTATTATTAAATTAATATATCGTAATAGCAGCAACTAATACTATTTCAATTAATTTGTCTCACATAATTATTCAATTTTATTAGTATTTAAAGTAAATAAAAACCCATCGCTATGTATTTGTTACTACATACACCTATATATGAATGATTTATTTATCATTTAGAAACCAAGGAAATGACGCCTGCTTTCCAAGGTGGAAAAAAACCGAGTAACAACTACAAGGAAACATAGAACATAGAATACAGATTGAACCACCTAGGTCAGGGCGTGAAATTATCCAATGTATCAGGAGGTGGCAGCGATACGTCAGCACAAAAAAATATTTCCAACGGACAGCGTACCACGACAACATAATAAAGGTAAGCAACAACATCAAACATCATCAATCTAATGACTGTGATCGAACTATACAAGGTTAGAAAACATGATGGAAAAATGATGGACAAGGTGGTAGACAAAATGCTACAAAACCATATATTCTAGGTTCAGAGTGGTGTTACTCGAGTTCATAGATTTATGTGAAACTTATCTGTCCATGTTATTGTTTATCGCACATATAGGTGATCCTTTTTTGTATTAACACTGTTGTTAATAACATATATGTATATTGTGAAATCCCTTTTTAATAACATCAGTTTTGATTCAAAAAAGAATCACCTCCTTTCTCATTTGCAAATACAATAGTTTTGAAAACTCATTTCAAATTCGGGCTACTAAACTTTAGAATAATCTGCCATTAATTCTAATTACATATAATAGTTTAAAAATTATATTTTACTATATTTATTTTTGTACTCTTTTATTCTCATTTGATACTTATTTTAGAATAGTCTATACATAATCTCTTAATTATAAATAATTTATGGTTAATATTTAAGATTGTATGAAAAGACTCATCATTTTAATGATGTGCTGAACAATTTTAGGAATAAAATAAATAAATAAAAGCACATGATGAAATAACTTTCATTTATTGTATGTTTGATAAAATGTATAAAATTTAGTAAATTTGTATCATACGTGAACTTATATTCCAGAAATAATATAATTTCTAAATCTATAGTTGTATTAATAATTATAAGTTTATATGTATACATAAATTGTATGAAACATCATTATAAACTATTAACTATCATATTATACTTGTTTTATATATAACTCATAAATAATTAAAATAACTAAATATTGAATATGTGTGTCTAAAATTAGTATATTTTAAGCTTTGCTTAAAACACGAAATACAGATAAATATTCCTTAGGGTTTGTAATTATTGTTGTGGAAAGTGAAACTTTTATAGGAGAATATTTTGTAAATGGATTTGTGGTATATAGTGTAGACATTTGGCAATCCGCATATTTACGTGTATTTAATTATGTATATCTTCAAATCAAATGTTTTTCTAAATGTTATGTTCCCATATTGAAAATGCATTAAAAATAACTGGATACCATGTTCAGGATAATATGTGTTTGGGTAGTGTGTTTCAATTCTATACATATGGAAGAATTTGCTTCTAATCAAATTTACATTCGTGTAATACACATTGTTAGTTACTCCAATTCAACCAATATGTATATCGGCCATTCGTTATGCAGTCAAGTTGGTAAATTACTTCGCCCGGCAGTATGGTAGAATTCACCAATTGACCTGTAATAATCGAAAGGTAAATGCTTCCTTAATTCCATTATTATTTTTATATGAATGACTAACACAATCGAATGTGTTATAGCAAAACCTGAATCAAAATTCCACACGGTGCTATATTTCTAACAGTATACTATACACTCATTTTATTTCTCCCGCCATAAATTGAAAGTTTTTGAAAACAAAAAAACACATAAAATATAATAAATAAAGAAATTGATTGAAATAATTTATATATGAAAATTTATTATTAGTATAATTTGTATTGATTAATTTCTTCTTTTTCTATTTTAATGTACATATGTTGTAATATAATATTTTTATATATTTATGTATACACTATTCGAATTTCATTCAATTAATTAGTTATATATATTATACATATTACATACCATATACATTTTTAGGTATTGACGTTTTACTAAATAATAATAAATTTATGATCGTACTTATTAATATTAATAATATATTGTATATTAATAATAGTTTTTGACTATATATACGTAATATTTGTTGGTTCGAAGAAGGCAGAGCACTTATCATATACTATTTGTAGTGGTTGGCCATCATCTAGAATTAATTCATCACGACGCAGAGTCTTCGTCAAGTCATTTTCTTCCTAGTGGAGCACAAATAGCATACACATAACAAGTTGATATGAATTATTCCGCATCCCGAGTATATAACAATTTACCAATTGGTCTTTATATTTATAAATGAATGATTATCTCATAATAACACTATATTTTCAAGAATATATCCATTTTATTTTATTCCATAAAAAAACAAATGGTAACCCAATTAAAAAATTGAAAAACAAGAGACAAAAATTATTTTTCTTTGTGAATTTTTTAAGTAGTGATGACACTAGATGAGCTGGTAATATTATAATTACCGTTTAGGATAAATTGTATCCATTAAATAATTTAAAATCATTATACATTATTGGTGTTAGTATTGATGTTTATATAATTTTTTATAAATATTAACAGCATTTTGACTCAATGGACTCAATTTATGTTCTTGTAATTTCAATGGCAAAATCTCTTAAAATTGATTTCATATTTTAATTACTTGAATATTTCATTGTTTAAAGTAACGTTAAAATTAACTTATTTATTATATACTTTATTAATACGTATTTAATTAATTTTTAAATTTTTTGACACGAATTTCCAATTGAATTTAATGAGAAACTCAAAAAAAAAATGCATAAATCGT
The DNA here is from genome assembly GCA_910594885.2 of Bibio marci. NCBI lineage: Eukaryota > Metazoa > Arthropoda > Insecta > Diptera > Bibionidae > Bibio > Bibio marci. Next base: position 7,828,600 of record OU343114.1, on the reverse strand, counting down.
TAATGCGATAAATTTTTCAAGAGATCAACCTATATGTTTAAAGAGATGAAGAAACGTTTGAATATGTTTTATGCCAGCTCCCCCATTCACTCTTTCGATCCTTATACCAGATTTATTTTAGAGTCACTTCTTTCATTTATTGAAATTTTAAATGTAAATTCGATGAGTTCATTGATAGTAACTTTAAAATGAAATTTAAAAGTTGTATCTTGTTGGTATTACATTCCCATTCTTTTTAAATAATACGAAATCGAAATTTTAATAATTTCAAAATAAAATTTGATTTATATATTTCTACGAAAACAAATCCATCATAATTTATATTAATGCAATATAATAACAAACAATAAAATAATATATATATATATAAAAACATTATTTTAATAATTACTTGTATATTTTATAAATTTCACACTTCATTATTTATACAAATTTATGAATATTAATCAGCAATTTTAATTTATTTGAATTTCTGCAGAGATATATCAAAATAAAGTCATTTGTAAATATATAGGAAGTGCTTGATTGGGATGTGTTAGCCCATATGGCACGCATACTTATTTTAAAAAACAACGCTTTTAAACAATAGTAAATATGTCGAAATAACTGAATTTCTATTGATTTCATCAAAAGAGGTGAAATTTTACTTCCAATTTTTCTAAAATAAACATGTTTTCCTTTCAGAATACCATTTATGTATGCGAGTCATTCAATTATATTATTTTCAAAATTTATTAAATACAGTCGACTTATATATTATTTGATTGTATTTTACTTAATATAATTAATTTATTTAATATGGATATAACTACGTAACGACCGTTTATTTTTTTTTTTGTTGAATTTTTACCTCCGTATATTCGGAATGTCAAACGGGTATATATATATATGTTTTTCAAAAATATTTCAAAAGGTCAATTTATTGATTTGGCAAATAAGTGATTGCATATTTTTGTATAACAACAATAATTTTTCATATATGGAACGAAATACCTCTCAACGTTATGTTTCCTTGCTCATAGAACAGTTGGTCCTTAACGGAAAAAAAACTGAACTGAATGAGTGTTAAGTAGTAGTAAATAAATGCTACTAATTGTATATATTCAGTGAAATGTGCAATGACTTAGTTGCCAACCCAATAGAATACATATTCATATGCATATAAAAATATATTGTGTAAATATAAATGGATATTAGATATGGATGAATTAATTTCCGAAATATTAACTATATATATATGTGTGTGTGTGTGTGTGTAATACATTTATAAATTATAACATATTCCAAACAAATCAACAAAAGTTATTTTATTAATTTGTATGATGTTGATGAACTACTGATGGTGAGTGTACATAATGTACTTTTATTATTGACTACTATATTGTTCCACATTGTGGAATCCACAATGATGGCGCATACATAATATAGTGAAAGAATATAGTATAGTACATTATGGTACCCGCAGTCAAAACAGTGAGTCAGTCATATACGATAATAGGAATATATACACAATATATAACTCCAATTATATAAATATATACGAGTATTAATTTTATTAATATTTTTTGATATAAAAAAAAATCCACCTTCTCTGCGCTTCCCACTTCATTTATATAAAAATGAATATGATGGGTTATACCAGAGGCTATATGTAAATAAATACCCATATACATACAAAATATACAATAATATATTAATATTCACAATTTCATTGCACTAATACATTTATTATATAGAAAAAAAATAATATTATGAATAGAAAATTATATATTAGATATTTTTTTTAACATATATTTTAATACAAATACATGTACAGTGAAAGTTCGATTTAGAACCACGCAATAATGGATAATTTCATACGGTTCTTGATTAGAATCCGATAGTAAAATTTCACATAACGAAAGGAGTTCTTATAAAAACAGAACTATGTACATATGAAGATTAATTGTACAACCAACTATTTTGTAATAAAATCAATTAAACTAATTGTGGAAAAATATAATTATTTATCATCTTAACAGCTATTTAAATTTAATACTGATTACACATAATGTCCTAGTAACAATTTGTCCGTACTTTGAAAAATGAGAAAAATTTCCATGGCAAAGATATATTGGAATTTGTCCAAAGAATGTCAATATATTTTCCACTTAATATAATACTATTTTATTTAGGTCAATTGAATTCTTTGGATGGTCAGGGTAATATGTCCAACATATATTCGTGGTTTTGTATTCATAATTTATTTTACCAATTATCCAAGACAATGGTTTTACAATTTTACAATTAAATTATTTTTTGCATCAGAAAATAATAAATATCATACTTTTTATTTAATTTTTACTTATTTATTATATTAGGTTGTCAACTATCTCCCTTCCGCCTTTTTGCTCTTTATTCAATGCTTTATAAAAAGTGTTACAGTAATCGGATTTAGTTCAAATATGCGCCGTTTTGTTCGATAATCTGTTTCCATCTAGACTGCAACTTCATAATACCTCCCTCGTAGAAGCCCCCCTCCTTATTTGCGAAGAACTCGGACAGCCACTTTTCACAAGCCTCTTTTGAGATCAACTTTACACCACCAAGGGCGTTCGCCATGGACAGGAACAGGTGGTAATCACTTGGCGCTATGTCCGGGCTATATGGTGGATGCGATAAAACCTCCCATCCGAGCTCCCGTAGCTTCTGACGAGTTATCAACGAAGTGTGTGGTCTGGCGTTGTCCTGGTGGAACACTACACCCTTCCTTTTGGCCAATTCTGGACGCTTCTGGTCGATCGCCTGCTTCAAGCGGTCCAGTTGTTCGCAGTAGATGGTAGAATTAAGCGTCTGGCCATATGGGAGCAGCTCATAGTGGATGATTCCCTTCCAATCCCACCAAACACACAGCAAAACCTTCCTGGCCGTCAATCCCGGCTTGGCCACTGTTTGGGACGATTCACCGGCCTGCGACCACGACCGTTTTCGCTTGATATTGTCGTATGTGATCCATTTTTCGTCGCCAGTCACCATCCGCTTCAAGAATGGGTCGAGTTCGTTCCGTTTCAGCAGCATTTCGCAAATGGAAATTCGGTCCATTAGATTTTTCACTGTTAATTCATGTGGCACCCAAACATCAAGCTTTTTTTTGTATCCAGCCTTCTGCAGATGGTTTAAAATGGTTTGGTGACTAACTCCCATCTCCTGGGCGATGTCACGAGATGCCACATGCCGGTCTAACTCGATGTATTCCATGATTTGATCGGTATTTGTCGTCACAGGTCTTCCGCCGGCTGGCTTATCCATGGTGTCGTTTTCACCGGCTCTGAATCGTCGAAACCATTCCTCCGCGGTTCGAAGTGATAGAGTACCATCCCCCAAAACACCATTAATCTCACGGAACGTTTCTCTAGCGGATTTGCCTTTAACGAAGGAAAACTTTAAAATAGCGCGAATTTCGGCGTTAGTGAACTCCATGTTTACACGTCTATAACTGTTGAACGCAATATCCAAACTAATCATACGTAGCGTCGTTTTGTTTGTTATGTCAAGAGCTTTCAAATTATGTACAGTGTTGCCAGATACGAGCTCTGTAGCGCTTTGTACATAGCCGCGAAATTAAAAAGACAAAAAGGCGGAAGGGAGATATTTGACAACCTTATATTAAATTTAGTTTCAACAACAGTCTGTTCTAACAAAATTTTTGTGCGAGTGCACTTGTCGCATGACGTATTTTGTGAAAATTCTTGGATCTGCTCATAAAAAATATGACTGCAGATTCTACGGATATTCTATGGAATAATAGCAACGAGAAATAAATCTAAGGAAAGTCCGTAGAAATTATCATCGCAAATATACGGATAATCCAAGGAAATTTTTTGTAAAAATGTATTGGCAGGGTTGCGATGGTCATGTAAAATTCCAGCAGACATCGGATTGAAACTACGGACTACTACATATAATGCGGAAATTTTGTGGACAAACTACGGACGGTGTTACTAGGGTGGAATTGTTACCAAATTAGTATTAATTAGTATTGTAGTTTTTCCAAATTTTAGCATATTTACATATATTTTTCCTACTTTTTGTCTTGAAAAATTATTTCGTTTTCATAAATCTAGCAAAACCATATTTGCATCAGTTTTAAATTTATTTAATTTTAATTTCTCAGCAAATCCTTTTGATTTATTTTTAATTGAAAGGTGGTCAATATTTAACGAATTGAGCTTGATTTACAAACAATATTAACATCCTTTTCCAGTGGATCTGATTTGCATTTGATGGATTTTTTTTATGGTGTAGTAAATTCATGCCATATTTTTCTGATTCAATAAGAAACGTTTTTTATTCCTTATATTATAATTTAAACTTGTGCACCAACAGTTTTGGTAACATTCACAAGTCTATCTCTCTACTGCAGATATAATTTAAATATTTTAAATTATTTATTTATAATTTATTATTATTACATTACATATATTTGATATTTTCTGAAAATAACATTTGTATATGTAAATTTAATTAGTGTGAAGTAATTTATTCAAGTTGTTGCATTTCTATATAAATTTACTGCAAAAATTTTGTGCATGATAAGAGCAGTGTCAAATAGTAAATTTGCAGACCTTTTCTAATGTGATATCGTTCGGTCTACAAAAATCGCGTCATTCAATGCAAGAGGTTATGGGAGCGATTCGCTACATCTATCGTAGCTTTCACTGCATATCATATCACGCATATTTGTAGTATGAGAGTATGTTATATAAACCAAACTATAAACATATTCAATCCTATTTTACAATGTCTATATATAAAAATAAATATATTATTACAAATACACAATGAATTCATATATACATTTTACTTACACACAAATATATTTGTATATATAAAAATTAAAAATTCTTATGGTCATGGAAAAACTTACCATACCAAATAATTTGATCGTCAGTAGTTCATTCATTGTTTTTGCTTACACAGCTTCTTATTCCATAGTTGTTAGTTTGTTTTTATGATGTATGTATAATATTTAAAATTAAATACTTAAAATTGGTTCATTTGCATTTATATGTTAATCATTTTTTTTTTTTATGAATTTATATTTTGTGTTGTGTTGTTTGTTGCATTATGCAAAATTGTGTTTCAAATTAATATAAAATCCGAGTTTTTGAATTATTAACTGAAATATAGAATAATAAATATTTGTAATTAAAATTAAATCATGAGAGTATAAGTTTTAAACGAAATAAAGAGAAATTATCTGGAATTTCTTTGTAGCATGTATGATACATTATGTTATTAAGATGATTAATTTTATTATTACTTATAGTTTTGTATATTTTTTATTTAATTTAATCAACCCAAACGAAGTGAAAAAAAAACCCAGTTAAATTAAAGTAAAATGTAAAAACAAATCAAACCGGTTTCCAATTTTATGGATAATATATTGAGTTGTAAAAATATATAATATAAATGTAACAAGTAACAACTCTGAGATTGATTTATTAAAAGTGTTATTATTATTAATATTGTTGTTACTATTATTAATAATTTTTGCTACATATATTATGTATGTATTGTATTATATTGTTATTATATTAAATACGATTTTAGTTTTCATTGTATAAAAATTGTATATTAAAATTTCAATTGAAATTGGGAGTATTATTGTCATATAAATATAACAATACACATCATATATGGCTTTATTAAACGTTAATAATATATAAATAAATAGTATAGAATAGATAAATACAGTGATCTCGATCGACTCGACAAAATGTTATCTTAGTTATTTAAATAGGATACATTTTTTCATTTTCTTATTATCCGTATCGTTGTTGTTATATTGACAAAAGATAAGAACAAAAGTGATAAATAGGAGTATATTTTAATATCTTAAGAAAAAATACACTACTGGAGTATGTGTTATAAATGTTTCTTGTTTTTTGTAATGTAATAAGTATAATACTCAAAACTCACAATGGTATGCAAGAATTAATGTGACCACGCAAAATAAATTATTATTATTATTATTATTATTATTGTGATCATATACTTCACATATGCATATTATACATTCATTAGATTATTATGCTGTTATATACGCCATTTAATCGCATATCCGCCTATTTAATTGGTTTTTCTTTTTAAACAGACCAAGCACTCACAATACACACTTCCACTTGGTATAAAAGATGTAATAATATACATTTATAAAATCCAAATTGTATACAGTTTATAGTTATAATAAAACATTTATAATAATTATACTTGTAATAATAATAACATTATATATATTGTGTATGTATTTGCGATCAGTATCACACTTGTGAAACGAGTAATTATGTTAGAAAATTCGCTCGCTCATCTTCATATCCATAGGATTTACGACACAGATAATTTAATATCAACACTGACAACTGAAAGACTATATCGACATTATACATAAAAATCAAAATGGAAAAGTTAAAAATGCAATTTAATGGACTCGTTGACATAATATTATAAACATTTTTCACATCAGCCAGTGAAAAAGAAATTTATCCATGCACTTCAGTACAGAAGTTAAAAGCTACCAGACTTTTCCTATATGATAATAATAATTTATGATATTTTAACAATTACAAAACTAAAGGCAAAAATGTATATGAATTACGGTTACGTGAGCGCAACTATTCTATCTGACCCAAAATATATTCAATTCGTCATATGTGAAGAACACATGTTTAAATAAAATATTAGTTTAAATTGGAATCCTAAAACATCGAAATGGTTTCATTTGAAAGATAATGCAAATTTGTTAAAATTTTATCCATATTTAACGATTGATATATTTTTAATCTTTATATAGTATTCAAATAATACAAATTTGAAATTGTAAAAATGCTTCCGAAACTCTTGTTGTGATAATAATTTCTTAAAGACTATTTTAACTGCGGTAATAAAACATGATGTTTTCAGTATGAACTATGTGTCAATGTACTGAATGGAAGCCACCAGATGAAAAAAATTTAAAAAAATCTTATTTGATGAAGTTAAAAATCAAAACACTATACTCATTTTGTTTATCCTATTCAAAAGGTATTATCAACAAAGAATTTTTCCTATAAAATAAGTCATTTTAATCTTCATACTTTGTTTCCATTTCAAATACAATATACTAAAGTCAGTCACACTTAATAATAAAATTAAATTAAATTAAGTGCAGTTCAGCTCTGTTTTGTTATTGTCATGTCATTGTATATATGGTAACTTAAATACTATAATATATATATACGAATATTCTATATATAAATTAATGAATTAATTAGTATGACGTAATTTTTGTATTTTGTGTATACAGAAAGATGCGGTACATAAAATATCTTAATTTGGTAAAAATAAATAATATATTTTTAATAAAAAAAAAAAGAACTTTTTGTCATTACTATTATTGATTCATTAATATTCCTTTTGCATATGGATAATTTTAAATTGAGAAACAAACACTACAATGTTTTTAATATTTAATGTTCTACTCCTACGTTTAAATTACAAAATAAAATTGCATTCATATACTTTTTACTTTTTATACTTGATCACTGTAACGCGTAACTCTATTTATACATGATTTTTAACGTTTTAGAAAAAGATCATAAGAAATTGATTTTCTATTGGTTACAATTTTTGGTCATCGCAGTATATATAGTCAATTGATGCGGAACAAACTTTTAATTCAACTTTGTTGATCAACCAAGTTCGTTCATTCCCATGAATAGCACTAAAGATTTTTTGCTAACTTTCACAAACCATTATCTGCATCTTCCCCACCGCTTTTGAATCATCAACGCAAATTGAAAACTTGTGTTTTGGATAAACAATTATGAACGTATACCGATTTTACGCATTTAAAGTGTTTCGGTAGTAAAGTTTTTACCAATTTTAAAACAATATTGTAAACATTGAATTCTTTGTTCTTACAATGCAGAAAATGTTATGAACATTTTACAGTTTCGCAATACATAAATCAATTGTAGTTATCAATATCCATATACTATGTAGAAAATCATTTTGATTATTTTTCGGACAGAAGATATATGCATTTGTTTGGCAAATCACTTTGTTATGTTTATATAAATACGGTAAACATATTTTTTTAAAACCAATGTTGATAAACATATATTTAATCATTTTTGAAATATGCATAGAAACATAAATAATAACATGTGATCATCAGACGACCATAAAAACAATGCAGTGTGAATGTAAATATTTTGAATACGATATTTAATTTATTGTTATGACTAACTAACTAACTAAATAATATAATTAAAATTTATGGCAGATATTAGAATAGAATTAGAATAAGGAATTTATTCCTAGTTTTTGATGATGTTTTGTTTGCGACTTAGAAATATTTCGGAGGATCTCGAATCAGACCACTATTTGGATTCCTTCTCGACCCCATATCAAACTGAACCTTGCGTTGATTACTCGGATATACACAAAAGTCATTCTCCCGTAATTTATATAATAATTAATTTGTTTTTATGATAATACTAAACACACGCATGTTTGGGAAATGAATCAATATAATTAAAATTATTTACTGAAAAATGAACATTAAATTTAACAATATTCAAAATATCATTAATATAACTATTTTTAATATGAATAAATATTTCCAATAAATAATATTATTAATAAAGTGAATATTCCATTTTATAGTTCATGAAATTAAAAACTTTTCAAATGAGGTACATATTATTTGATTAATTGGAAAAATATTTCAATTTGTTGTCAAGTAAATAATTACCATAAGCTAATAATAGATAGAAAATAAAATATATAATTGACAATTTATTCGAGTTACCTCGTCATAAATGATGAAAAATATTCAATTTGTTATTAATTTGTGAATGTATAGATTCATATATGGAATCAAATTAATAATTATTTTAATGTATATTGAAAAATCACGTAAATTATTTGTATTGAAAGCAAATTTAACTTTTAATTTTTAATATTATGCTATTAGATATAGTATTGCGTAGGATTAGGATCATATTATTGTGACTACAAAAATTTCATGTGTTAAAATAAATGATATGCTACTTATTATATTATAGTTGGTTTCGATCTGAATGACTAATATAACAATATAAATAAAAAATTAGGTCATATATAATATTTGGTCATTTCACCAGATTATGACGAGTATCACGAATTTATAGTCAATTTTTATTATTCTACTGTAGTAGTATTCATGATACACAAGTTAAGTTGGTCGCTATAGATGAGATGACCTAAAATATTCATGAATAGTCATAGTCATGTCATTCATATTATATCACATGAAATTTTGGTATATTCACGCTATAATTAATGTTATCCAATACAATACTGTATCTATATAATCATAATATTAAGGTATAATTCATATGGTAATCGATAAAACGAACAGAATAAAAATGTTAAAAATGAAACGAATGAACCGAAAAAACAATTGATATCAACTTTATTTTGGTAATAAAAGTATTTTCCTACAATAATTTTAAAAGAATTCTTTAAAAACTATTATTTAAAATTATATTCTATCATAAATTAGTGATACAAACATGTTATTAATCTAAATATAAGAAAGCAATTGTATGCTGTTCGATCGTTCGCTTTTATAATGTGGCCTACGCTTAAATTAATAAATTTTCTTTGAATACAAATAATTTACGGGATTTTTTTCTATGCATTAAAATAATTATATTCTATATGAATCCGCATACATTCATTTAACAATTAAATATGCACTCTAATATTTTCATGCATCTCTATAATGCTTTTCAATATATTTTAAGTATGAGTATGATGAATATATTCCATCATCTATGACGAGTAACCCGAATATAGATATAGTCAATTATAAATACTATATTTACCGTCAAAGTAATTAATAATATTTACCAAAATTAGTTATTATATAAATCTGGGCAAAAAAACTGTATTGTATAAAATATTAACAATACAAATTACAAACGTCATCCGTAAAGATTTTTATTGTTTTCAAAAATAAAATAAAAAAATCTACAAAATATCTACAACCAAAAACCAAAAATATGGTTAATTTTATTTTGTTTCTATTTTTCTTTTGTTGCGTTATTACGACCATACACCGTTTGCAAATGTAAATGTTTATAGAAATTTTCGAAATAGAATAAACATCTTAAAAATAGATAGATAATATAAACATGTTTATTCTATTTAATTACAGTAATGTTAATGTTAAAAAACAAAAAAGAAATAAAAATAGGAATACCGATACTTATTCTTATGTTTATCTATAAATTAAATAAATTAAATATTAGAATAACATTTGATTATTTTTCGTTTATTTTATAATTCATGTTGTGTGTGTGTGTCCACGTTGCGGTTGTATCATGTAAAACAGAGAATAAAGTGAGAACATTATTCCAATATTCAATAAAATAATGGATGTATTTTTTGTAAAAAGTAGTAATTATTAAAAATTGTTAATTAATATTTAAATATTTAATTTGTAATTAAATAAAGTAATAACAATAAACAAAATACATATATATTTATTGATTATATGATATAATGTGATTTAAATATATATTTATCAACATTTGAAAGTTTATAATTTTTTAATATTATCTAAACAAATACCGAATGGTATATTAATAAAAAATTTATATATTTAGTTTCATTATATTGAAAAAATAAAATAGCCTACAAAATATATAATCTTATAATAAAAATTTTATAAAGTTTATTTATATTTAAAATAGAACTTTATAAATTTTAAAATATATTATGTAAATATTTAATTTAATTATTGTTAATAGGTCTACTAATATGTGTGTGCCGCTCACGGATTAATCTCTTTGGCCGCCTTAAATGATGGCTGTTTCTGCTGAAATATTTTTTTGTGAACGTATTCACTTTATATCTTTATCTTTCTCAGTTTGTGTTACGAGCTAAAAGTGTAAACAACATATTTTTTTTTTTGTTGAAAATGTCGTGTTTTGTGCCAGAAAAAAGTGATTTGCGGGGAGGTTTATTGTTATTGTTTCATTGGAAGAAAACTGCTGCTGAAAGTCATCGAATTCTTGTTGAAGCTTATGGTGAACATGCTTTACAAGAAAGAATGTGCAGAAAGTGGTTTCAACGATTCAAAAGTGGTGATTTTGATCTGAATGACAAAGAACGTGGAAAACCACCAAAAAAATTTGAAGATACAGAATTGCAAGCATTGTTGGATGCAGACGATGCGCAATCGCAACAACAACTAGCTGATTCCTTAAATGTATGTCAACAAACCATTTCTAATCGTTTAAACAATATGGGTAAGATCCAAAAGGAAGGAAAATGGGTTCCATATGAATTGACAGAAAGAAGCATGGAAAAGCGAAAAACCACGTGCGAAATATTGTTTCAAAGACAGCAACGAAAGTCGTTTTTGCATCGAATAGTCACTGGTGATGAAAAATGGATTTATTTTGACAATCCTAAACGGACTAAGCATTGGACTGATCCAGGTCAACCAGTCAAATTGACGCCAAAACGCAATATTCATGGAAAGAAGGTTTTATTGTGTATTTGGTGGGACCAAAAGGGCGTGCTGTATTATGAGTTATTGAAACCTGGTCAAACTATTACTGGTGAGGTATACAAAGGACAATTGAATAAATTGAATCAATCATTGAAAGAAAAACGACCAGAATGGGCGAACAGATATGAAAAAGTGATCCTTATGCACGGCAATGCTCGTCCACATGTCGAAAAACCGGTAAAAGAAACATTGGAAACACTCGGATGGGATGTGTTACCACACCCGCCCTATTCACCAGATGTTGCTCCATCAGATTACCACTTGTTCAGATCGATGGCACATGGACTCTGTGCACAACGCTTCCACAATTATGAAGACGTCCAAAATTGGATCGATTCTTGGATCGCATCAAAAGAGGAGAAGTTTTATTTTGATGGTATTCATAAATTGCCAAAAAATTGGAAAAAGGTTATACTTAACGATGGTAATTATATTCAATAAAAATTTTTTACTGTTATTACCGGAATTAATGTGTTTTATTTTTAAAAAAACGGCACACACATATTGGTAGACCTATTATTATATTTTATATATACTAAAATAAATAAACTTAAAAATCTTTTTTTCTTTTCTTCCACTTTTAATATTGTGTAGATGTTAAAAAAATGGATGATCAAATGCAATTAATGTGTTTTAATGATCCACAAGTAAATATTATTATTATTTTATCATTACATATATGAACTTTATTTTAATAATTATATTCTTTATTTTATATATATTATTTACATTTACACATATTTCGCAATTATTAATTGTCTATTTATTAGATTTTAATTAAAAAAAATGGTTTTGTTTTTTGTTTATTATTAGGCTTTATTAGCTGAGTCATTTAAAATAAAAAATTTAGATCGATTTAAACAGGCCTTAGAATTGGGTGCTAATCCAAATATTGTTGATAGAGAAATAAATTTATCAATATTTGAAAAATGTTGTCAAACACCAAATTATGGAAATTTTATAAAAGAATGTATCGATTATGGTTGTGACGTAAATCAGGTATGTTATTAATTTATTTATTTATTTTATTTAGGATTCATTAAGTACTAATGCTGTCTATTTTTTTAATACATTGATACGATAACAGTCTATAGAAAAAGATTCAATGAACCATAAGTTCCTGGAATTAATGGTCAGATTCAATTTTCACCACAAATAACAGTGTTAATAGTCCCTATGCATTTTCTGAGTTGATATGCTCAAAAAAAGTAACCTATTTCTTCATAAGACAGAACCTATAAAGGATCGCAGTTCAAATATTATTTTTTAATGCAAATCAAAGCAGAGACCTCATCTGGCAAGCATATTCATTTACAGACCTAACAAGAGAAATAAACAATGTTTCAGCACAATACGGATTCAACATTTCATGTTTAAAGAAAACCCAACACCGAATTAGCCCTACTCACTGCAAAATCAATATGATTAGTGAAAGTAAGTTTATTATCATGGTAAACACCAACGTATCTATAATTTAACAAGGGGAAGATAAATAATTAATAATTCCATAAAAATGATAATGAATATGCAATTGCATGTGTTACATTGTGTAGAAAGTTCATAGCTATACATTTTTTATTAGTCATTCCATTGACATTTACACATCATTTTAAAAAGGATGATATTTTAGATTGTACTTCAAAAAACAATCGGCTACATTATTTATATATTTTTAAATATTTTCACATCTTCAGCGTACATTAAACATTTAGAATATTTTATCATACCAGGTAAATCGTGATGAATAAATTCACTTAATAAAACTTACCTTGCAAAATCATCAGATTATGATATATATTTCGTTGTTTGCAAAACTTCTTGAATATCAATAATTATGATGATATCTATATTGATATTAAAACGTACTTATAAGGTTGTGTTTTTTTGCAAATAAAAACAATAAGTTCTGTGAACAAGGGCCAAGAAATCAAAATGACCAATACTGAATTGATAATTATTGAATACAGTTATTTCATTCCACTTCCATGTAAAATTGGCTTTGATTTAATAGCAAAAATATGCAAGGAAAATTCGTATAATATAAAATAAATAATAGTGGTTTTTATTGTCTATTCACTTTTCAATTCCATATATTACAATCGCTATTTATTTAGAATATTAATAAATATTATATAATAATTGAAACTATTTGTATTTTTATTTTTTTTTTTTTTAGATAAATGAACATTATGAAAAACGACCAATTAATTTTGCTGTTGAATCTGAAGATTCAAAAAATATTAAAGTATTGATAGATGAACCAACACTTCAATTAGATTCAAAGTATGATGATTTAACACCAATTCATGTGTTGGCCACAAATTTAAATGATACAAATTTTACGAATATTTTCGAATGTATACAATTACTTATTGATAGTAATGCAAATTTAAATATACCGAATAAAAGACAAATAACACCGATATTAACAATAGCTAAGAAAAAATTATCGAATGAACGTAAAGAAATGATTATTAAATATATACTAGAACATTGTACAAACATTGATTTGGATACATATCGTGATGGTGAAGCAAGAATTTATTTACAAAAACATTTTCCAAATTTTATATTACCCCAATATGATTCACAAAAAGATGATAATTGGGATTTTATTAAATTAATAACGGCACTACGAAATGGAAAAGAAGATCAATTTTTAATTGGATTAAATAATTATTTAAATCAACAAACACAAAATGAAGATAATCGTAAAAATTTATTTCGTGAAAATGATGGCGAAGACACATTACTTATTGTAACGGCCAAACAAGGTTTATTTAAAGCGTGTAAAAAACTATTACGTTCTGGTGCCGATGTTAATTTTAAACCAGCAAGATCAACATCGTCACCATTGAAATTTGCTTGTTCGTATGGAAATTGGGAAATTTTAGATTTATTTTTAAAATGTTCAAATTTATATGTTAACGATGAAGATTTACTGCTTAGTGGTGTTATAAAAAATATTGGTGATGAACAACATAAACGTTCATGCGATTATACAAAATGTTTTAATCTATTAATTAATTGTACGGATATTGATGTTAATCTAACTGATAAATATGGTACAAGTGCATTACATTATGCCGTAAGATATAATAATAAGGCAGCAATTAAGGCATTATTAAATAAGGGTGCATACATTGGAGCGAAAAATAAATTTTCTGATTATTCAATAACTGATATTGATCCAAAAATTTTAGAAGATCATTTTAATTCATGTATTACTACAAATTCATTGCGTCCCGGTGATGACAGTTATGAAATTATATTTAAATATACAAATTTGGTACCGGTGTGTGCTCGAAAGGTGCAAGCAATTGATCCAAAAAATATCAACGCATCATCAGCGCCAAATGTATCCTCTGTGCACACACAATGTGCAGATGAAATGGCACCAATTGAATATATGGCAAATTGCAATGAATTAAAACATCTTATAAAACATCCGATAATTGCAAGTTTTTTATTTTTAAAATGGCATCGTTTATCATTAATTTTTTATACAAATTTTATGGCATATGCAATTTATAGTTTAGCAATGATATTTTATATATTATTTTGTTATGGACAAGAAGCATCAAAAGAATTATCTGCAATACTTTTATTTATAACAGTAATCGGTGGTTTATATGTTTTTGTACGTGAAATCGCACAACTAATAATGTCACCAAAACATTATCTGACGAGTAAAGAAAATTATTTAGAAATTGCATTAATTGTTATGACATTTTTAATTTTATGTAATAAAGAATATGAGGATAGTGTTAAACGATCAATAGCAGCATTTACAATATTATTAGCTATTGCTGAATTTTTCCTCTTAACTGGTTCATTACCAATTTTATCATTTTCAACACATTTAGTGATGTTAAAAACAGTTACAAAAAGTTTTCTACGTAGTTTAGCACTTTATTCAATGATATTAATTGGATTTGCAATATGTTTTTATGTCCTACTTGGCGAAAGTCAACAACAAAATGCAATAAATAATACAAATAATCAAGTAAAAACTAATGGAGATGGCGGCGGGGCAGAAGATGACGATGAATTTAATAAATTTATACATCCAGGCATTTCTATTATTAAAACGGTTGTTATGTTAACTGGTGAATTTGATGCAGCTAGTATTAATTTTAAACAAAATGTATCAAGTTATGTAATGTTTTTAATTTTTATATTTTTAATATCAAGTGTTTTAGTAAATTTATTAAATGGTTTAGCCGTTAGTGATATTCAGGTAATTTTTCAATAGTTAGCTGATGTTATTATAAATAATTAATTTTTAAATTTATTATAAATAATTATTTTTTAATTTTATTTAATTTATATTTTTTTATAACATTTATCCAGGCAATAAAGAATGAAGCTGAGTTAATGAATTTTATTCATAGAGCTGAACTTATGTCTAGATATGAACGTATAATGATGGGTAAAGGAGAAAGTCAATGGTAAACATATTAACCTATTTAAAAATTATAAACTACAATATTTGCGTAATTTCTTTTATTTCAGTTGTAATTTTATTTTACGTAAATGGACATCTAGTATTTTGTCATTGTTTCCTAAATATTTACCAAAAAGTTCAATAGTTATTCTTCCTAATTTGAAAAATCAAATTAAAGTACCAACAATAAATGATGAAGACGAAGTATTAAATAGTAAAGGATTAAGAGAAATGGAAGAAAATGTTGATTCAATAAATCTTCAATGTTCACTGAATCCATTAATTTGTTTTGGACACAGATGTTCACAAATGGAATCAAAAATTGTAAAATATGCAAAAGCTGTATTAGAATATAAAGAAAAAGAATTACAAGAATGTGAAGATAAAGAAGAATCTAAACAACGACTAATTACCTTAGAAAATAGACTGGATAATATTACTTTAAAATTAGACACACTTATTCAAGAAATTGTATCAACAAAAAAATATTAATATAGAGAGTCGGAAAAAATAATTTAAATATTATTTGTTTATTATTTTTTACTCATATTGTGGAATAATTTTTTCTTGTAATATAATTTTACTAATTCATTGCAAGTAATATATAATTGTCATTTGTTTATAATTGTTTTAATATAATAAATATATTATATACTTTAATTTTATATACTTATAAATATATCCATATTAAAAACATTGCAATAAATCGATATATCTTAATAGGTATTTTTTTTTTAATATACCCTATGTGGAATACGCTACACGACTGATAAATGATAAGTTGATTAAATACTACACAATTTTTGATTTATTTATATATTTTATGATTTATTTATTTTTATATTGTCACAAAAGAGAAAATGCGTTTTCCTTACATAATTGTGATTCACAATTATTACACATTACAAATAAGGAAAAACACTTAAATTATATATATCTAAATTATAAGAATTCCATTAATTACAATATGTAAATAAATTATCATAATTATTTCTACTCTCATTATATAAAAACTACATTTACATTTAATATATTTTATTACATTATATATTATTTTTTTATTATATTATATTAAAAAGCAGATATGTAAATAAAGAAGAAATATAAACAATCAATTATCCCACAAATTTGATAAACAATGCTCAATTAATAATACATCAATTAAAAGAATAAATAAAAATGTTAATAAAATTATAATATTAACGACAACAACACTAACCCACACTGCACAAATACGGTCCATATATTGAAGAAGCGCGTAGAATATCAAGTACAGTATATTTGTGATATCCTGCGATGATAACCAAATAATATCACACGACATCCTTTATATGGATATCTTTGGGTTCTCCTTATGGCCGCCATTTTTGTTAACGCAGAGCTATCACCTAAGATATCCTGCGATGAGCCTGCTATATCGATCGGATATCTCACACACAACATAAAACCATCTCACCAAAATCTGTAGTATATCACTAGAAATGCGATACGTTTTACACCATCACATCTAGCTAAACGACAATAGCTGACTGGTAAATATATATAGTATATAAAAGAATACCTATGAGTAAATGAATTATCGGATTTTAAAAAATTAATATATTATTCTATTAATTAAAAGCAATTAAAATTATATTATGTTTCATGTAATATTTTTTATAATAAATGAATAGTAAATAATTATGATATAATCCTATTAGATATTGCCGATTATGCATATTGTTAAAGCATTGTTCATGGGTTTCTACTAAATTATTGGTATTACATATATGACTTATCTTAATATCTATATAAAAGGATATTTGGTATTTTAAAAATAATAAATATATTAAAATATGAAATAAAATGCAAATTCTCTTTTCATAACATTGTAACAATTTAATCATATAAAATGAAAATTATATTATTTTGCCGACTTAATAGTTTATACGCCATAATAATTTAATGATGCAATAATAATATCTATAAATTTTGGTGGCAAATCAATTTTCTGTTTTTTCAAATGATAGTATAATTTCATATAAGATGGTGATGCTTGGAATGTTTGTAAATAAGCGAATTTTACTTTAAGTTCGATTATTGCTGCGAAGTATGGATATTTAAGCATCATTTTCTTTTTGCCTTTACGACTAAATAAAGCAAAATCTTTGTCCATAACATAAATTGGATTCATAGCATTCGCATTAATATCTTGCATTAAAATATGATAATATGAAAAACCAGCAAAATCATTATATTGTTGCTGCTCCATCCTTTCCATTTCCAAAACATATTGTGAAAATTTGTGTGGTACTACAAAGGATACTCTATTCAGCGGATACCTTTTAAATAAATGATATAAAAATTGTGAACAGAATCTGTGATTGTGTTCCATTGATAAATTCTTTAAAAATTTATCTACTACTGGTAAATAGTCATAGTCTATTTTTGCACCATAATCCAATAACGTTTTTATTTGTAACAATTGATTGTTTTCCATGGCAACAATTAGTGCTGTTTTATTGTCATAATTTTTCATTTCTAAATCTATTGCATATTTTATGAGTAATAATAAATATTTATTATCAGTATCATTAACTGCTACAAAATGTAAAATTGTATTTCCATCTTTATCTTGATATTCAACATTTACATTATATTTTAATAATAATTCAAAAAAATTATATTTTTTTAATTGAAATGTTGTTTTCAGTGGTGGTCGCGAATCAAATGAATCCAACTGATTACAATTTGCACCAAATTCTAATAATTTTACAAATATACGACATTTGTATTCTTTATTATCTTTACAATGTGTTGATATATAATTTAATGGTGTATCACCATTTGAATTTAAAATATTAACATTAGCACCTTTGTCTAAAAGTATAGTCACAAGTTTTTCGTCTTTTTTCAAGATTGCCAGATGTAACGGTGATAATCCGTTTTTTAATAATTGATTTATATCTATTTTATTTTTATTAATAGATAACTTAATTTTGTCATATGATTTCATTTCCACAAACCACTCAAATAATTTATAATTATCATAACTATTTAGGCCATGGTAGTGCATGTACATCATTAGAACTAAATTTATTGAAAAACCTGGTTATAATTTATAATATTATTTTAATACTTTTTAATTTTTATTATTAATACATATTAAATTAACTTCAGAAACAATTTATAAATGCAAATAGTTTCTTGTGTTATTATTTTATTATATTTACAAGTTTACATGTATATTACGTAAAGTTATACATTCATTTGTAATCGTCAACTAAATTGATTATAAAATTTCATGAAATCATTTACCAGTTTTTTTTTTCTAATTACATTTTTATGTATTGTTAAAAATTAAATACCGTATTTTAATTCTTTTATTAAATATATGTAAAATCGATTTTTTATTTTTTAAGTTCGTTTGTTTATCGAAAATCTCCGGTTGGTTATTTTGCATATGAGCCCAAACGAAAATATTTATACAAGGTACATAATCGCATGAATTGAAAAAATTAAATCTTGAACAATCAATGAAATGAGAAAAAAAAAATTAATAATAATAAATTTTATCATATATAATGGAAACTTGTTCCACAGTTTTGAAATTCTGTACGCTAGAAGAAATTTCCAAATCTTCTAGTACGAGCAAAATTTGTAGATAGAGTGTATGCAGTGAAGTTCTGAAGCTACTTGAATTATTTAAGAAAAACTGGCAGCATTATAGAAATAGTATCCAAATGATTATGATGATAATATCTATAAAATATATACATTTGAGAATGTATGCAGGCAACATTTTATGGTATAATAATGTTAATATTAATTTTTAATATTAACGCCATAGAGTAATAGAAAATGCTTACCTGGCTGGATATGAAAAGAAGTTATGCTCAATGGTGCTTGTTTTTTGGATTTGATATGTTAATTTTCTTGATATAATTGAAACCCACTCCCTAATATGTGAATTGTATTCAAGGAATACTCAACAATTGGTTAAAAATTTCTAACAAAGATAAATTTTTTTGGGATATGTACTTTTGAAAGGTACACAACCACGCATACTAAAACTACCAAAAAATCACAAGGCCATAAAAACTTTAATTTTCATGAAAAATTTTTCGCTATCATGAATTTTGCAGACCTTTTTTTAAAATACATGTAGTTTGTAGTGTATGCCAATCAAATCTTAAAAACAATTAAGCTTTATTGGAATTTTTTTTATACCTATCTAATTTGACCAGACTAAAATGTCCAAAAACTTTTCCACACCACTGGGATATTCTAACAAATTTATGAAAATATATTTTATTAATTGAAACAAAGAGTTATAGTAGATAACTTTTATAACACAAAAACAATACAGTAAAGTTGCAACATGATTCTTCAACAGAATGTATAAATACATAGTTCCAATCCTACATATTGACATTCTGATATTAATGACGAAAAAATGACAAAAAAATTTAATAATAATATTATTTATTAAAATGTGCGAATGTGCAAATATTTTATACACACATATAATATAAAAACACAGACAATATCTCCAGGTATTTTTATTCGTAAAACCAGGCATTAAAAGTTTCCTATTTAGTCGTTTTGTTTATTTTATACCTCCATATAGTCCATATATGTATGGTGTATGGCAAATGCACATAAGTAACATATATTTATTCATTCATTCATTCATTCTTATACCATATATTTGAAAAATTAAATTCTAAAATACCATGGCAATTTGCCATATAGTAACAAAATATGTATTTTAGTTACCACTTTCAGTTGTTAGTTACATATATTTTTATTATACATTTACTTTATGTTTATATATTTCATGTTTGACTGCACACATTACCTGTGGTTTGCTTGTTTATTTGTTTGTTGGTTGGTTGGATGGTTTTAGTTGATGGTAACTATATGATATTCGTTTTGTGTATATGTTTACAATTTTACATATTTTTTGTTTTAAATTTACAAAATATAAAATAATTTTAATTTTAGTATCTATTTATATATCGGACCGAACGGAAACTTTTATATTCATTATAAAAAGCATATTTATAATATTTCGTGTGGACATTGGACATATATTCATTTTTTATTGCTAATAATACAAAAAATTAATATATTTTATAAAAATAATATCATAATAAATAATATAATATTAATAATAATAACAATAATAATAATAATTATTATTATTATTATTAATCCATATATGGTTTAGTCTGAAACTATATATATTTATATACACATTAAAATTTAACAAAGTTACAGATGAAAGTTTATTATTATGTTTATTATAATAATATAAATAATAATAACAATAAAAATAATAAAAATAATATTAATAATAATACAGTGACATTGTTATAAGATTTTAAATTTGTCAGTTGAGTGAATATCAAAAATATTTATTTACCAAGGAAATTTATATACTCGTATTTTCACAAATTGATATACCTATATTTATTTTGATTTATGCAGAAAATTTGGTAAGTTTTCAGAAAATACTAATTTTACCATTAGATAACTAATAAAATATATAGTCCAAAAAAAATCATCATCCAAAAAGTTATGATTGTGAAAAAAATGTATGTTAAAAAGGAGTTTTGGTATAAAATAATAATTGTAAGATTTTAGTGAGTCAAAAGGTAAAGGTCACAGCGATAAGATATTATCATAAACAAAAATAAACATATATAGACCAATACATTTCTTTGACTCATACAAGAAATGCGAGGAACCAAATATAATTTAAAAATGTATTTCGCTGATATTTAAATTTTCATACGAAATTCCCCAAATATATTGTTTATATTATACGTTCCACAAAGTTCATTAAAAATATGCTATATCGCATTATCCCTATATATAGTCCCTGTAATATTTCTGTGATATGGCGCGGAGATACAGGTATATTGTATTTCGATAGCGTTTGTGTTGTGTGTTCACATTGTTAATATCTGAATTGCGTTCAACACAACCATATTTTCCAGGATGTTCAGTATAGAGAATCCATGAAATGAGTGGAATGTACCGATGCGTCGCAGAAACTATAAATTTCATAAATATACACCATAGTTCCAGAAATTGTACTCTGATGATTTACCATGTCAAAACTTAAAATATATACAAGGAATTTATCTTACTTAATTTCCGCAAAATATGAAATATATTCGATATTTCAGACCGTCGCGAGACATTGAATATACCATGGATATCAGATAATTTATTCTGGCTGAGTATTCTACAGAAGTTAGTGACACATTTCGAGCACAGAGAGCTTCCCAAAGGTTATTCACGAGTCGCCGCGTAATTTTTTCTGAATATGCTATGGATATCACATATACTACAATATATGTATGATATATGAAGTTTTTTGTAGGTGAAATTTCTGAGCCAATTTCAATTCCCCCATTTTTATGTATATAGTCTATTTAAATATAAATTCTTAGTTTTTAACGATTTCTTGTATTGAATATATATCAAAAAAATTTTTATTCTCCTTTTGATTTGTAAACAATAAAAATTATTCAGAAATTTAATAAACGATATTAGATTTGCATAAACTCTCTTTTTTGATATTTGCATTTGTAGTTCATTTAGTGAAGATGATGACACAAATGATTGATTTTTCTTTATTGTTTAATATATAAAAATTTAAAAATACCTTCCCCAGTTAAAAGTTCACAATTTTTCCGACTAAGTGTCTCTACGGCAACACTGACCGGTTTTAAAGTTTATAATAATTAATAGAAATTTGAAAAATAAAAAAAAAACAAATTCTCTAGAAACTATAGAAAATGAAAAAATGAGAATTCTCGAGACAGAAATTAAGAAGACACAAACCCTAAGTTCATATTACTGCGTTAAATCGAATTTATAGATTCATTTAAAAACGTAATTTTATTATTTTTCATATATTTTATTATTTTTGATAAGAATATTTTCCATTGCTTAGAGGACGACGAACCCGAATATATAAATTAATTAAATTATTATGTTTAACTTTACTTACAGTAAAGTAAGTTCATTTGACAAAGTAACATTTATATATAAATTAGATTCATGTAAATTTTTAACAACAGAAATATTATAATTATTTCCTTTTTAGAAATGTGATAATTTAAAATTTATTTAATTTTATACAATTAATGTCATCGTACTACAGACCACACTAATAATAATACGATATACTAATACCATAACATATATACCATTATAATTATTCACGGTCGCTACAATTTTATACATTCTTAATTTGGTATGGTACATATATTTGAATGAAATTGAAGATTTTATATAATTTATACAATTGTTATAATAAGGTAATTACATATACCATACATGAATATAATATATTAACGCAAACAATCATTTGATTACATAAATATTATTCTGATTGATACAGGTAATAATAAAATAATAATATCACAAAAACTGTCTCTGATGAACTGTTTTATATTATGTGCAAATAAATAATATAATAAATTAGTATCTATTGAATACCTTTTTTTCAACCTTTCATATTATATATGTGAGAAAATACACAAATATATTATATGAATGTTATATGTATGCAATATTTTATATTATATATTTACAATTGTAATGCCATTGAAATTTCGTTTATAACTCTTTTGTATAGTTATAAATAAATGGTCATTAAAACTTTTTAATTTGAAAATATCTGTAAATGTTGAGTAATATACGTGTTCTGTTCTGGACGATATACATATTAATATGTTCAGGTTATGGTATATTTCTTAACAAAATATAAAATTATTGTATTTTTTGATATCATTTTAATAATCATGTGTTTATTGTTAACAATTTAATACATGTATTCCATTCAGACGTTACATATTGTTGGAATATATTTATTGTATATTATAATACGAAAGAATTAAATATAACTTTATTTATATAAATAAAATAAAACCATATCAAAATACAAATAATTCTATTATGAATTGGTTATTATGGACGTGTGACATATTCCATAAAGTAATTTCTTTCCATTTAAAACTTATATTTAACTTATATTTATTATATAATAAATGGTTATTCGGGTTTACTGTCACGTAGTACTGAAAATTATTTTTTTATATGTTGACCGTATCGTAGTATAGTAGCACAACATTATGTTCTAAGTTCGATTTATTACTATTGTATATATTTTAATTCTAATAAATTTAATGATAAACTAAAAATTACACCTGCGATTAAATAAATACAAATTGGTACATTATCTTTATATGATGTTAAAATTGGGATATTTACTTTCGCAGGTTGATAACAATATAATTAAAAAATTGAGTTAAGGAAACATTTCTTTTTAACTCAACTTCTTTATAACATGCGTTTAAATTCAGTTAAATTATATTTAATATATTTAACTCTTATGTTACTTTGGTTTTACTTCGAAAATGTTTTGGTTTTTAATATAAGGATTGCTTCGTGTTCTGCTTGTATGAATTTTATCTTATTATGTTAAAAATTAATTGCTTGTGTTAGACTTATTTTCGTTAGATGAGAGAATTTAGTGTGTCCATTGTGAATTTTGTGTTACCTATATGATTTCCAAAGCTGTTTTGTTATATTTGTTGTTACTTTTCTATTTATGGAATATAACATAGTGTTTGAGATGATGAAAATAAACACTTAACCCTTATAAATGCGGTTTAGCAAAGACTAATTTGATGAAAAGGCTAATGACGATTGTGATACATGTATTCTGAACCATTAATACAGGGTTATACGATTAGAATTAATTGTATGGACGTCTATTGATCAAATTTATAATGTCACTGAATCGTTTTATGTGTCTGTATATCGAAATTGTTAGCATTTACGGGTAGATTGAATTGTATATATATACATATAAATCACATGGTGGTCCAGATAGATTAACACCATTCAGAATTTATTTTTTATGAAAGACAGACGATTTATAATATTTGTATACACCTATAGAAAATGTGAATTGAAATAGTCTGAAAAAAATACAAGACGAGCGAATGATTTTAGATTTATTTTCAAATTTTCGTGAACGTTGCAACGTTATCACTGATCATTTTTTTCATACCAGTCTCAAATTAACACTGGAACTTCTAAAAACGAAAAAATTACTCTATTTGGAATAGTTCGAAAAAACAAAGGGGTTTTTATCGATTTATGTAAAATACACAAAACTTCATAAACTTTCAGTTATAAATTGAATAAGTTTCATCTATGATGATAAAATTACTATACTTTGTTATATGTTCAAAGGAAAATTAAAGTTATGACGAAAAACAAAAATTGGTACTTTTCTATACGTTAAACCAACGGTTGGCTGATTGTTTTTTGCGGTAGCTTCATGGATATATCAGCCTTAAGGGCTGAAATTCACCCCAAATGGAATAATTCAAAGAAACAATTTATGTATTTATGTAAGAGTTAAGTGAGTTCTTGATTCGTCCTTGTGCGGGTGCATCTTTCCCATTGCAGCACCAGCAAAACACGCATAGTCATCACTAATTACTGTAATCAAAACATATTTAATAAATTTTCCAAATTATTTTCTAATTTGTCGTTATTTATATGTATTATAATGACCCGAAAGAAACACATTAAATGTTTTTTTTTTCAAAAGATACCTCGATGGTTAACTAAACTTTTTAATAACAGACAATATAATGATATAGACTGCGTGCGATATTTGCTACAATAATTTATTAAAATAATACACCTATGAAACATTTGC
The DNA here is from genome assembly GCA_910594885.2 of Bibio marci. Classification (NCBI taxonomy): domain Eukaryota; kingdom Metazoa; phylum Arthropoda; class Insecta; order Diptera; family Bibionidae; genus Bibio; species Bibio marci. Next base: position 7,802,830 of record OU343114.1, on the reverse strand, counting down.
TAAAAAAAAAAAAAAATGTAAAACATAAAGAAAGAAAATCATGTAAAGAAAACAATTTACATTTTTTCATATTACACTTAATAAAATTCTGTAAAATTTCGCTGAATCGAGACTTTTTTCTTTTTTTTAATAATTATGCTGACTATAAAGATATATAAAAATAAAAAAAAATAACGAAATTAAAAAAAATTATGCGACCTACATTATTTATTCATATTCATTACATATATTTGTATTAAAAATTTTATTTTAAAAACATGAAAAAAATAATTCTTAAAAAAAAATTATTTCAACACTTGAATAATATTTGTCGGTCAATATATTTACAATATATGCTACAATATTTATATGGCAGTGCCGTATATGTGTATTGTGTATGGAGATTGTAATGTGTAAGACAATAATTGTAATGCTTTTTTCATACATTCTCTATTTGGCAAAAAATAAATTCTTATGAAAAATTTCCTATATAAACAAACTGACTTCCAGTTTAATAAAGTTCAAAAATTATTTGTATAACACACATAATTTAAAAGATGTCTATTAAGACAAAAAGGTGTATAAATATAATATATAAGAAATAAAAATGCATCCAATCTAAAAGAATATTAATGATATGGAACTAAATAATTTATTCGGTTTATGGATATGCTTTAATAAATTAATTTGCATTATTATATGTATACAGTGAAAACTCGTCTTCGAAATAAATCTCATTACAATTACATATAGCGAACTTAAATTAATGAACGGCATATGTTTTTCAATCATCGGTGGTCTGTCGCTAAAATTTTTTGCATACAGGCTGGCCATAAGTGTAGTGCAAACTTTTAATGTGGAGATGATGTTGGACATAATTGCAAGTCGAAAGTATTAAATGCCACTTTTACATTTAACCTGACAAAAACCCAATGAAATTACAGGGATACACTAAGCAAGTTTTCGTCATTTCAAAAATTAACGTAAATTTGTAAATTTGTAATTAGAAAATAATTAGTGGTTGATGATGATGATTTATTAAAGAGAATTCTGCCACTTAGACCATAGAATGTCCATATTGTGGTCTCCCTACAAACTAATACTTGAAATTTTTGATTTCAGAAATGAAACCAGAGATGTTTCTTAGATATGATTTGTTCATTGTGTATTTTCCAAATATTCTATGACTAGATTTCACATAGGAACATTTAGCACAAAGGGCATTTATAATCAAACCCAATATGTGCAGGTGATAGTTTAATGTGCAGTGACCTGCATAAGCAAACCAACAACCCATCTTAACTTGTTCCTGGGTAACCCCAGCAATGTAGTAGCAGCTTCTCCATTGGACCAACAACCTTTTTTTTTTCTGTCGACAGTTACAATCTTAGTCTCCATATATATACGGCATAAATTCTACATTTATCCAGTCAGTTTGTAAATGATCAGTGCGGTAATAAGATGTCCTTTTCGTATATGTAAATATACACGTAATTAATTCAAGAAAATTATAAATTTGTGTATGTATAATTTTCTAAAATGAAACAGATAGAGATTCAGCTAATACGAGTATATACAATGAAAATGTGGTGCTTTGAGTAAATGAAGCCTTTATTGAATTACAAAAACAAAAACTTCAATTATTTCAAGTAATATAAAATTGAAAAGTAAAAAATATATATTACGTGATACGAATGCGAACGCATAACAATTTAATTAAAATAATATGTTTAAATAAAATTAATGTATATTATAAATCCATATTCGAATTCATTAGTTTGGTTTTTCTTTCTTCCTCTATATTTGAAAATTTTTAATAAAGATATGAACCATTAAACAAATTTCGTAATAATTACTTAAATTCTTGTGGCCTGAGTACATATACCATACCTTAATATGTAACGATATAATTATTAAATTTTTTTAGATATAATTAATTAAACAATCATTGTAATAAGAAATAATGGACCATATTCAGTGTTCATACAACAAATAATATGTTATATATGTTGAACTTTCTATATTTTATATTTTATTATCGTATTATTGTTATTTGTTATCATTATTATAAAATGAATAATTTTTGGTTTGTTCGTATTATTATATTAATTATTTGTTTCTCAGAGAAGTAATAACAGCGAGGTAATTAAATTTCTATATAATATAAATATATATTTATTTACAATGACTTTTTGAAACCATTATTATGTCATAATTTTGCCATATTATTATAGTTAATCTTTCATAATACACATCTGAAAAAAAAAAGGTTTTTTTTTTAATCTTATTCAATGAATTGTTGTAATTTGATATAAAATCATAATTCATATGCAACAAAAAACGTATATGTAATAACCAGAACTACAATATTTTTATGGCAATTAAAATCACAATCATTAATTATTTATAATAGGAATATTATTTATGTTACCACAATACATGTACATAAACATTGAATGAAAATATTATAAAAATTCTCATAAATAAATATATTGTCTTTTCCCCATTATTAAATTATTATAATTTTTCTTTTAAGAAATTTAAATTTTGTATATTTATTATTTTTAAATATTTATAAAAACTAACAATAATCGAAAAAAAAAATAAAGAAATAATAAAAATTTTTATCAAAAACTAAAAGTGAAATTAAAAAAATATTCATTCGTAAAAATTCTTCGGCTACTTATTATCACACGCATAATATTTGGAATTAATTTGTGTAGAAATAGTTATTAATATACAACAGTTTTTCATTGTGTTTTATTGTAAGTAATAACATTTTCCCATTCTTCATTTTATTTAAGTAACAATATTTTCCCATTCTCGTTTTTATAATAACTTAATGTATTTACAATTAAACGTTTATTTTTGGTATTAGCACATTTTAAAAATAAACCGATTAAAAACGAATTTAACTATAATTATTGTTGAAATATGGTATTAAGACATGTTGATTATCTAGATGAAAATTATGCTATATTCCGCTCATGGAATTTTTTGAGACTTTTATAGAGTGTATAGTGTGTGTCTGTAAAGTGAACAGATCGTAAAAAAAATCATTTTTATCGGTTTTTGACCAGAGTATATGTATACAGGGTGTCCACGAGGATTTAATAGGGAATATAATTCTAACATTAAGTCGAAAATACTAAATGACATTTTTCGATTTATGACTCTGACGATCCTAAGAATTTATTTCGGTATAGTCTTATCTTTAAAGTACCTACATATATTCGAAACTAAAAGGTAATTACAAAACATAAATATTCTCACCAACTTTGTAGACAAATTCTTAACTTACATTTGTTTATGGAACAAAAAACGGATATATTTGTAAATATGCACGAAATATTGTAATAGATTAACATAATAACTGCACACACAATTATGGGCCAAATATAAAAATATTAAAATTAAGGAAACATCAGCTTGCGGTAGATGTCATATGCAACACTTTGAGTATCACGTGAGTTAATGATATATATATATATTTATATATACTTGATACTATATAGTATGCATTAAAATTATGTGGTTCGAATGACGTCCAAATTTGATATAGAAAACAAACGTTTCCATTTCATATAAGAAAGAAATTCTCTTTTTTTTTTTAATTCAACAATTCTAGTAATCGTGGAATTTCTCCAGGTTCACAAGATATTTATTGAATCCAATGTTAAATAGTAACAGATGAAGTATTATTGATTTTCCTATATGAAATTGTTTTATTGTGGAGGATAATGATGGTAAAAATCTATACTGTTGTCATCAAAGTGATATTATATTTTTCACCTTTGGCATTTTTTAAAAGAAAAAAATTTCAGACAGATATGTTTTATCAGAGTTATAGTTTTGTGTTGGCACCCATTGAAATCAACGTTTGTATTTGTTAATGTTAAAATTGAAAATAGTGAATTTAAAAAAATTGTTTTAAAAATTATCCTTTCTTGCAAGAAAAAAAAAACCACTTATTGACAAAAGTAGAGCTTAATAAATTGTATCCGTAATTCGATCCGTGAATTAAAATGATTAATTGGTTCTTTAATGAATTTCGTTGTGATCGCGCAACATAAGTACAGAAACAATAATAAAATTAAATTAGCAAATTAGTAAAAAATTCACGTTAATAGATTGAAAAAACATGACCACCTCAAATGGTAAATAACTCATATTCTCACAATTGATTAAAAACGCATTGGTGTTATAACATTTCAACATTGTGCGGCTCTTTGTAAACGTAATCCGGGTAAATGTTTACGTAGATTCATCACGACACAGCCACACACCAAGAGATGCAAAAACATATTTGAATTACTAATTAAGAAAATGGTTGAAATAATTTGCATTTTATATATTTCACGAATATTTTGTGAATATCAGAAATATCTGTTAGTAAAATTCGTATTTTTTCATAAAATTTTTTCGTGAAAAAGTGGCTATAAATGCAGATATGATTAACTGCGACTATTATTTATTCCTAACGGTAGAATTGATCCATGAAACAACCAAAGTTTTGAAAAGTTCAAGGCAACATAATCAAAAAATAAGCTCGTGAAGCTGGCTGTTTTATTGAAAAATAACAAAGTGTTAAATTTAAATTAATTCGTTTCACATAAGAAACCATTTGTTTTTTGGTTCTGCAGTTCATCATACTATTTTGTCCCTGATTTATATTAATTTTGTGTGATGCGTCTGAACAAACAGGTAAAACCATTATAATATATATATATATATCTTACGGAAACTACATTGTAAATAATAAAATTAAGTTTTGAGACCCCTTATTTTTTAACTTAAGTCAGGTGCATTGTACCGAAACTCATTTATTTTATTTACGTATATATGCATATTAATATATGTATTTAAAACACGATATATGCGTTATAGGAGGTATATTTTCATTCACATTTTATAGGTGTACATAGGTGTACATATATTTAGTTTTAGTACCTATATATAAAAATATTTCGTGCTGTACAATAGAAAAACCCACAATCTAGTGTTTACTTGTATACAAATTAAGATTAACATATTTTCTTCTGAATAATATGCATACATATAATATAGACTAAAATTAAAGGAACTGCACATATGTAGACAGAAACTAAATTACTATAGCTAATGTATTATTTAGTAAGAAAATGATTATCTGATTGTATCTTTCAATGTATTATACCAAACACTATATTACAGACAGAATAAATACAAACACTAAATTCGTTCATCCATTTCAAACATAAAACGCATCAACAATAATAATAATAATAGCTCTATGTTTGATAAAAAGAAACTAAAAGAAAATAAACTTGTTCACTTTTTTTGTTCAACAAATATTGTTAATTTAATTATTTTGTTTTTTTACTATTAAATCAAGTATAATTTTCAATGTCAATCAATTGAATAATGTGGAAATATTATAATATATTATAATTGAAATTAATAAATAAATAAGATTCTATGTAATACATACATTTCTTCTCATATTATTATAGATTCCTGAAATGTTAACAAAACTCATATAGTCTAGTCAAGATTGCTAGAAGCAAATTAGTATGAACATACAATTTTCAGGATATGTTCAGATGAGATGAGGAGTTTCTATAAAATACTAAAATTCCAAAAAATTCTATCCCAGAAACCTCTGATTTTCGTACAAAAACCATATTTTTCATTGACATTTGAAAGTAACAGTTTACTCGCGCTTACCAATAGGTTATATAGTCTAAAACATAGCCATTTAATTTAAATAAAGTTTTTCTCAAAGTCTAAATAATTAAGAATAGATATATAATCGGTTTAAGATTTTATGCGTGCTACGCTAAATATTATATAATATTTAAGATAAATTATAGTGGTTAAATAATAGATATAATATGTAAATAAATAATACTGATGAAATTTATTCAAATTAAAATTAAAATGTTGAAATTATAATATATTTTTTTAAAATTTACAATTAATTTACTAAATGAAATAGCATATTATATTATTTTTGGTTAATATTACAAGAAATACGCATCATTTAATTATCCTGAGTATATATTTATTGTATTCGTTCCATTTATATGGATTTATTAAAATAACAATTAATATTATAACAATAATATAATTAAAATAATATACATACCACTCTAGTCTATGATGTATATTATTTTTTAGTAACCTTGAAATGAAATTGAAACCTTTCACATATTATTTTTATGTAAATTTGAATTTTCTATAATTTTATATTATTGTATTTCATTATTTTTATTTCATTATATTAATAAATTATGTAGATATAAAATGCACCGGAAATGAGTCAGTCGTATGTAGTCAGTGAATTAAAATGTTCCCTATCATTAGTAAATGTAAATGTGTACATAATACATGATAGTTACACATATGCATATAGTACCCACATACATAACGTACATGTAATATTATGTATTATTGCTGGTTTATGCATTATGATTATATGTATACCCCTCATCACAATCGTTTCATAATAATATATGTTTAAATATAAAGGGCTATATGAAAATTTAATAATATATATAATATGAAAATAAGATATTATTATATTCGTTTGTATTCGTCTAAATAGGGGCCTAATATATTGATTATATTATTGATAATGAGTAATAATATTTTTCTATTTATATATATTTTTATACAGAAAAAGTCATAAAGTAATAAAAAAAGCTATATTTTCAAATTATTATAATTAGAATCCTTAAGAATTAAGAAATATGAAGTCACTATACTTTTGTATAGAGATTTATACTAATCCACAGAAAGAGTCAATCTTATTAGTTAGACATCACCACAAAATGCCTCACAAATATACCCGAAATGGGTAAACGAAAAAAAGAAATTCGCATATACAAAGTTCATATTTTTTATTTATACGGTAGCTGTTACATGCCAAAAGAAAATGCGATGCAAAAATTTCATGTAAATTTATAGCAATTTAAAAAAAATTATAATTTTTTTCGCTATAACAGGAAATTTATGTATCGGTGAAGTGTGAGACAATATTTAAAGCACATAAATGTTGTGAAAAATGTAAGTTTATTAAACCTAAATATTACAAACAACGACAATAGGATCTATACAATTTTTACATTTAATAATACATCCTAAGCCTATAAAGTTGATGCAATTGAAGTAATAACATTTCGACGTAAATTTAGTTCCAGAATCATATGTTTTCATCAAATTGACATATTATTTATTAAGGTTCCATGATAATTATGTTAGTATAGACAAATTGGTAAGGTAAATTGCCTCCGTGCTGGCACATACACACTCTTTTGCGAAAATTTACCATGACTGTTTTGCATAAATGTGACTGAATTTCGTTTATACAGCACTAAATTTCCTCATTCAAGGCATAAGTGGTCGTAGACTTGTTGGCATAAATCTTATAGACTTTAAAAAAACAAAAAAAACGGTTCAATTCTGATCACCAAAACGGGAAATTACACATCCAGGAAATAAATCATGTAGTAATTATACTGTTTCTTTGTTTCTCGGACTGTATGGTGTATTTTACACCGTCTTGTTGAAACCATATGTCAGCCTCATCCATATCTTGTACAATTTAGGTACAAATAACTGGATTACCATGTCGTGAAAGAGAGCATCATTAACTATTATTGCTTAAATAGCCGCGTTTGCAAAGAAGAGTGGCTTTATGATACCTTCAGTCCAAAATCCGCACCAAATAGGGGCATGTTCTGAATGCATTTGTTGCTCAACAATCGCTCGTGGATTTTCTGAACTCCAAATGTTTTAATTTTTTTTTAACGATTAAGAAAGCCATTAAGATGAAAGTGATATTGTTCCAAAAAACCGTCATTATTTTTAAAATATATAACAACTGAATGAAAAAGAGTTATATTTAATAACCCTGAACTGTTAGCTGTCTGGCTGTCTGTTTTTTTCACTGCATAACGTGACGCAAAATTCAAATCTTGCATGCATTATTTGAGACACCCTTTACTTTTTTACTTGTATTACAAACTCATATACAACACACAATATTTGTAAATAGAGTGTGGACAAAATATTTAGAAAATTATATATTTATTTTGTCAAATTATGTCAGTAAAATTTATAATTTTTTTTTTATAGTCTCAATTTGCTAAAATATACTAAAAATATATAAATTTTAATTGGCATTTATTTTAAATTTAAAAGGTATATAATATAAGATTTTTGGCGGATTAAGAAAGCATCAGCAGGTAGTTGTAAAATACAATATAATATAAATAAATAACTGAATTCTACAAAATTTGTGAAAAATTATAGTAATTATATTATGTTTTTTTCTGTATACGATCCAATAATATTGAAATTTAAATTATTTCTTCTTTTCGTTAGTACTTCTATTTAGACAAAATCTATTTTATAGAAATATATTATTATATATTTTACATACACATATGTACACCTACACATATATTTATATGATATCATGGTGTTGTAATATATGTTATGGTTCTTCAACCATAATGTTCGTAAAGCATGACGTCATTTTAAAATGAATAAAATTTAAAAACAAAAAATTTATTTTACTATAAGTTCTTTGTTGGTTTCACAGGTTATTTTAATTTTTACATAAATTACAACCGAAAATATTTTTGTTTATTATGACAATGGCCTCTGTTGTTTAGCTTGCGGCGATTTACTGATGATGTTTATTTTGTCTTCACAGTTATTTCCTGCATAATATTACTTATTAATTTTTAGGGTTGAAAGAACTTTTTTTTCGTTTATTGTACAGACACAAACATATGTGCAATATTGTTATAAGAAAACATTTGGTTTACTTATACTGTACAGAGTGTACTTTAATGTATAGAAGATAAAAACTTATATTACACAATTTAATGAACAATTGCATCGCACATATTGGGTAAAAATAAAAAGTGAATTCCTTTTTCATCATATTTATTCCCATTTTCCATCGTTCAGTTGAACCAAATTTGAATTTAGGAAAAATATAATGTTTGCATCATATTTTAGGTGCTACAAAATTATCGAGTTTAATTCAACCGCATAAAATAAAATTAATAATATTGAAAATAAAAATTTAATCTGAAGTTAATTAATTAAGCAAACGGTATTAATTTAATTTCGTTTGCAATGTTATTGGTAGATTCACTTTATAGTTTATAGCATACATTTATCAATGGCTCGATTACACGATGAGCTGTAATCTAAATCTTGTAAATAACCGTATGCACCTAATGATGTCTCTATATACCAGCTTTTTATTGAATTAAATATAGAATATATATAAGCAAATTGTTTTTAATTTATTGTATTAATGGTTAAACATTTTTTAACCATCTGGATAGAATAGTTGTGAAACTAGGCTACTATTTACTCTCACTCCTAACCAACTAATTTAATATTATATAACTATACCAAATCAAATGCTTTTATCGAATCAAAAATATTACTTTGTCTTTGTCTTTTTGTGTTACAGAAGTTATAGTTATTATATGCTTGAATGTGGTTGGAAATCTTATATTGTTGATTAAATAAGAGGTATATTATTTAAAGCGAGATGTTTATTAAGTCAAAGTACGAGCACAATTCCATGCCAAAAAAATTAAATTACTATATAAAAGCGCTTATGGTGGTATTATTTTGGATTACTTCTGTTAAGGTTTAAGAATAAAATTTAATGTGAGAAATAGATGGAGAAAATATGATTTTTTGTTAAAAATAGAATAAAATATGTTACATAAGATTTTATATTATTATTTTCCGAACAACATTTCAATTCTTTCGAAGAAGTCAAAAATTCGATTGTTGAATGGTTATCGAAGAGTTCGACCGACGCGTAATTTATCTAAAAAATGGGAAGAAATCATAGCTTCATTTTGTTATTAAAATAAATGCCTTTCGTATAGCTAAAAAGCCTACATTTCATATGCATATACAATTATATTAATTAGCTTCAGTCAAATATTCCATTAGCACATTATAAGGTTTAATTAATAATACTCTCAAATTTGCATTACACAATTTATTAATTTATAAATAGTTTCAGCTACTAGACTATGTAAATAAATTATGTATAAAATAAAATATATAAATTTAAATTAATTATTTTATATTTTACAGATCGTTCACACTTATATGCGTTACTTAGACTATACAATGAATGAGTAACGTTATTATATTGCAACAGTTTTGTTAACATATTATATAACATAAAAGGAAATTATATTAATAATTAAAAATAATTAAAAGATGTTTAAGATAAAATTTTCTTACAAAATCACCTTTATGTATCATATACAAATTACATACACAATAAATAAATGTTTAAATCAAAATATATAATATTTAAATAATAAAATATTATTGCGTATACGAAGTGCGAGTTTTACAACGAATTTTCAAATACAACGAATAAAAATAAATAAATATAAATTATCATACTCATCTACATATAACTATAACTATATATGAATAATATGATTAAAATAATTGCTTCAAGTGTTAATTGTGGTACGCATCACATTGAAAATTATTATCCAAGATCATTAAAGACAAAGCCACCATATAAGAAAGTACGATTAAAAAAATATCGAAGCGTAAATAAGTGTAATATAATCTTTAAATTTTATCTAAATTTATTAATATATTTAAGTTTTTTTATAATATGTGTATTGGGAAATCGTCCTCCAAAATTTGTATTAGAAGGTCAATCGGAAATTGTTATTAGGTTAAAAGAAGGTTCAGAGAGTCCAATTGGTATGTATTTATAAATACAATATAATATTTGTTGTAACCTTCATTACATGTACATAAATAGATATTTATCAATAATATTATTATTATAATTATCATTATTATTACAGGTTTACTTATTTATCAATTAAAGGGATATGATCCGGATGGTGATCAAATAACATTCGGTATACGTAATACATTTGATAGTGATGTTATTAGAATAGAAAATTATGAACAAAATAATACTGCCAATATATATCTTGCCAAAGAATTAGACAGAGAATTAAAGGATGAATATTCAATAATTTTAACATTAACTGATAATCGTTTGGGTGAAGGAAATTTTGTAACACAAAGTTTTTTGTTATTAGTTGAAGATATAAATGATAATGAACCGATTTTTAAACCATATCAATCTGCATTAGAGGTACCAGAGAATAGTAGACCTGGTATATTAACAACATTAGAGGCAACTGATCGAGATGAGGGTGCATACGGTCAAGTTGTATATTATTTACAAGAATTAGAAGGTGATAATGATGTGTTTTCAATTGTAACACATCAAGGAAAAGGAATTATAAGATTAGTAAAAAATTTAGATTATGAACGTAAAAATTTATATCAATTACGTGTATTAGCTATTGATCGTGCAAATCAAGGGCCCATTAATACGGGTACAGCAGCAATTTTAGTAAAAATTACAGATATTGAAGATCAACCGCCAGTATTTTCAGCAGTAACGCCAGTTACACGAATACCAGAAAATTTACCAATTGGCAGTAATGTTTTACAAGGTTCGATCAATTAAATAAATTAATTATTAGCCTTTTTCGGAATCATTAAATTTGCGATCAAATCTTACGTAAAATGTCAAAAATTTAACATCGTCAATATTGAATTAAAAATAAAATTTAAATTTAAATTTTGTATTATTTAATTAATAATAAATAAAATATTTTATTTTGTGTACAGTAAAAGCTCATGATGGTGATCGTGGTATAAATAATCCAATACAATATTCAATTAATAATAATGTTAATCACCAAGACGATAATCAATTATTTGGAATTAATGAAAACACTGGTCAAATTTATACCACCAAAGAATTAGATCGTGAAGAACCAAAACATTTAGAAAATGGTGCATATATTCTAGAAATTTTAGCAACTGAACGATCACAATTCCAAGTAAATTAACAAATCTTAGGGCTTAAAAAATATTTTATTATAATTTGTATTTTAATTTATAAAAATATTTAGCCAGCACCTTGGGTTAAAACAGAAATAACAATAATTCTAACAGATGTTAATGACGAAACACCAACATTTCAAAATGATAAATATGAAGCTGAGATAAATGAAAATGCACAAGAAAATACACCATTAAATTTTATTGGATACGATGTTAAAAATGGTGTTTATGATTATGATCAGGTAAATTATTATAGCTATGTTTGAATTCGATTTCAAAATTTCGTTTAAAAAAATATTGGATAAAGTCATTGCTAATACTAAATTTATCTATGTTAAGTCTTTGGCATTAGCATTAAGTTTTCCAAGGAAATTTTGAAAATGAAATTATAAAAAAATACTTGATTATTATAATTATAATATTTTGCTCTCAATAAAATATATATAGGGAAACAATGGGACATTTGAATTATATATGGAACCGGATAATGATTTATTTGAAATTACACCAAAACGTGCCATAAATGAAGCAACATTTTTAATACGTGTTAAAAATAATAATAAATTAGATTTTGAAAGTTTTCGAGACATAAATTTTACGTTAGTCGCTAAAGAAATTGTTTCAAATAGTAAATGGAGGTATTATTATTATTATTATTATTATTATTAACGTACAACTTTCAAACTACTTTCAAAAGAATTAAATTTAAGAATATGCAAATAATTGTTGTTGACTAAAAACAACGTGGCGAAACTTAAAAAAACAAAAAGATACAGAGTACGTTAGTTGAAGATCTTGATTCATAATGCAATTGCATGCTCTCCTTACACACATATATATTAATTTTAATTAATTATAGCTACTATATTGAAATTTGTGATGCAAATATTATATAATATATATATTTATAAATAATTTATTAATTTAATTTTTATTTACATAAATATATAGTTCGGTTTCAATTAGAATTCATATACGTGATAGTAATGATAATTTTCCTGAATTTGAAAAAGATGTTTATGTATTTTCTGTACCAGAAAATAGTGGTATTGATTCGGTTATAGGACAGGTTACAGCTACCGATAAAGATTCTGGTGAATATGGTACTAATGGTATACGATATACACATTTAGGTGGAAGCATTTCACACCTGTAAGTCAGATTAATTAATTTAATTTGCATTAATATAATTAAATATATATCCATATTTATACGATAAATACAATATATTTTATATAGATTAAATTTAGATTCAATAACCGGTTTAATAACAATAAAATCAATTGGTACACATGAATTCGATCGTGAAATAATTGCATCACATTATTTAACTGTAGAGGCAAGAGATGAATTAGGCTATGGTAATCGAAATACCGTACAAATTGTTTTACTTATCGAAGACAAAAATGATAATCCACCAATATTTTTGGAACGAAAATATGAAGCACGTTTATTTGAAAATAAACCGAATTTTGAAGTACCACTTATTGTTAAGGCAAGAGATGTCGATTTACATGGTACTGAAAATAGTAAAATTGAATATGAAATTATTAATGGCGAATATGCCAGGAATTTTACAATCGATTCAAAAACAGGTGAAATTAATCCAAAATATCCAATGGATTTTGAAGCAATACCTTGGAAAAATGACAATTATAATATAAATATTAAAATATTATATTTAAATGTGGGTGCAAAAGATTTTGGTACACCAACTCTTTTTACAAATGTTTCGGTTAATATTTATTTACATGATGTCAATGATTGGTCTCCAAAATTTCAACAAAAATTCTATTCAACATCAATTTTTGAAAATTTAGCTGGTGGCAATTCTGTGATTAAAGTAAAACTATTTGTTTATTTATTTTTTTTTTTAATATAATTATAAATTTAATTAAAATAAAAATTAATTTATAACCACACCCACACTCATAAATAGTTAACAGCAATTGATAAAGACGGTTCACCACCAAATAATCAAATTGTTTATCGTATACAAAATGGAGCAAGTGATAAATTTATTATAAATTCTGATACAGGTTTAATATCGGTAGCAAATGGTGCTTCATTAGATCCAGATTTAACTGATCCAAAAACATTTGAATATTCGCTATTAGTGGTAAGTATGGCTTCATAGTAACAAAAAGAAATATTAGTAGATTCTATGGAATAATTGCAACCAAAAATTGTAAGACTATTAAAACAATGGTTTTTATCTCGCTTCGATTTCAATTTATGGAAAAAATGAGTTTCGTGGCAATTGTTGAGTGTATATAGCAATGATTCATTGATGCACTGATTAGAGAGCATGGTGATCACATACACATTCAAATAGAATGCATTTGTATTTTATTTTTAACCCGTCCGTGTACACTTACAATGAAACTAAAGAGTTCTCTATCTTTCTTAACTTAAAATTACCTTTAACGTTGAGAGAACTACATAAACATTACTACAGATAATATAGCTAGTAAGCATCCGGGACGTGTTAAGTTCAAGTATCATGAAAACCAGTAGTCGAATATTTACTATGTGCTTAAAAAAATCGAATTTTACCTGCAATAACCTAAAAACAAAGTCATACTTCTAGTTATAAATCAAATCTTAAATTGAGAATGTTGTATAGAATCTATGGAATCTACTTGTTGAACACTTGCACCGGGATACCCAGCAGTATTAATAAATTTAACACGCACGTACATATTATACTCGTATATTCGTATATAGATCGCTTTAGACGGTGGCTTAGGAGATCAACAATTGATGTCAACCACAAATGTTAATATAACAATACTTGATGTTAATAATAAAGCACCAACATTTATGGAACCTGAAAAAATTACATTATTAGAAAATACAGCAGTTGGAACTGTATTATATCAATTAATAGCCAATGATTTAGATTCAAATCCAATATTACGATATTATTTAGATTCAAATGTATCGGAAGCCAGAACTGAAGAAGGTATTTTAATAAAACAAACTGAATATAATTATATCAATGCTTTTGATTTGAATTCATTGGATGGTATAATAAAGGTATTTTTTTTTTAAAAAATTACTGTGTATTTTAAAATATGCGGATGTTTAAAATTAAATGTATTACATTATAAGATTTTTTAAAATATAGGTTATAAAAATTATTGATAGAGAAAAAGTGGAACAAATTAAATTAGGATTTTATGTTGAAGATATAGCGGCAATTAATGGATCACAAGTATCTACAGGTGAAATTAAATTTTTTTTATTAATAAATTATAATAAATTTTTATATATTTAAATTATTTTCGAAATATTTTATTGATATAGGATTCATAACAATAATTATTGAAGATGAAAATGATAATAATCCAAAGTTTCGCAAACCTTTTTATAAACGATCTATTACAGAAAATACTCCAACTGGTATTACTATTGGAAATATAGCTGCTTATGATATTGATAAAAATAGAACAATTACATACTCATTAGAAGGTAAATTATAATTTTAATCCTATAATAATAATTTGATAATCTATGATTTTGATAAGGTCCTGCAAATATATTGGATTTGGTACGATTAGATAAAGATAATGGTGAAATAGTTGTAGCCAATAAAATTGATCATGAAAATTATAAATGGCTTAATTATACAATACGAGCGATTGATTCAGGTGTTCCGTCAAGGTTTTTATGATACAAATACAAACATATGCTTCCATATTATTTTTAACAATTAATTTTTATAATAATAGATCGTCATTAGTTGATTTATTTATACGTGTCATTGACGAAAATGATAATAATCCATATTTTATTGGTGACAAAACAGAACTGAGTGTTTATGAAAATTCACCGATTGGTACAAAAATAGCAATAATTGAAGCAAAAGATGCTGATTCTGATGATTTTGGAAAAATTTCATATTTAATTGATAAAATTAGTACAAATGGTAAATTTTCTATTGATGCTGATAGTGGTGTATTAATTGTGGCTGATAATATTGATAGAGAAATACAAAATTCATATACAATTATTATAGAAGCATGGGATAATTATCAATTTGGTTATGCAAGTGGTGAAAGCCGAAATGCATTTAAACAATTTTTGTAAGTACTCGACTATATATGTAATATATAATATTTAGTATAATAAACTATCAATGCAATTCAATTTGAGTTATAAAATATATTAATTAATATATAAAAATAGCATCAAAATATTAGATGAAAATGATTCACCTCCAGTTCTTATTATACCAAATACTATTGTACAAATATCTGAATATCATAATATAAATGAAATTATAACACAAATTAAAGCTATAGATGCAGATGATTCAAATACATTAAATGGTCAAGTTGAGTTTTCAATGCGCGATGGACAAGGTGATATTCTATCGATAATTATTTTAAAATACTATTTTATATTCATCTTTTAATTTACCGAAACATATAGATTACTTTGAAATAATACAACGCGATTCTTTGAGCGCAGATATTTATGCCAGAACATCGTTACAAAATCATTATGGAAATCATACAATTCGTATAATTGCAAAAGATTTAGGAAAACCACAAAATTCTGTAGAAGCGAAAATGTATATTAATGTAATTGATTTTAATGATCATGCACCCATTTTTATATCACCATCACAAAATGCAACCATTCGAGTGCTAGAGGTATTATTCTATAATAATTATTCATAATTTATAAAGGTAGAGCAATGTAATAAAGACATTATAATTTACATATATTTAATAATTAGAATGCCACAATTGGTTCACAAATTATACAAGTTCGAGCAATCGATAATGATGATGGTGCAAATGCAGCTGTTTTGTATAGGCTTAAACAAGATTCTATGGGAAATTTTAGAACATTTTCAATAGATCAAATGACAGGTTGGATTACATTAAAATTACCATTGGATCGAGAACGGCAAAAAGTATATGAGGTATATTTCATCTACAATTTTACATGCAATATTTATAAAATACATTTAAATAACTATTTAAATTAAAAATAAAAAAAGATTCGAGTTGAAGCATATGATCAAGGTATACCAACACCATTAAGTACAGATTTTGATTTAACAATATATGTACGTAATATAAATGATTATGAACCACAATTTTTAGTTGAAGAAATATCAGTTAATTTTACAGGTAAATTTTTCAATTATTAAATTTAATAATCCATTTTTTTGCAAATTTCACATATTGTTTATATATATATTGTATTAGAACACAAAAGTCCGGGTGTGGAGAAAATTAAACTACCCGATACAATTGATCGTGATGAAGTTGATGATTTAGATGATCCACCGAGTACAGTATGTTATTTTATTGTATTTGGAAATGATAATGGAATTTTTAAATTAGATCCGGAAACACATATTTTAACTGTTCTTAAAGAACTTGATCGTGAAGAAGCATCGAATCATACGTTAATTATTAAGGCAACGGAAAATTGTAATAATCCGCCTGAAAATATAAATTTAACATTATCATCAATAGCAAAGAGATTAACATATCAATCAACGACATCACTATTGACAACTAAAAGTAGAAATATTAATGATCATTTATTTGATCGTTATAAACATTCAAGAAGTTTACAAAGTTCAATGGAACAACGATACAATAATAATATTTATAATAATAATAATAATATTTATAATAATAATAATAATAATAATAATAATAATAATAATAATAATAATAATAATAATAATAATAATAATAATAATAATAATAATGATAATGAAAGTGATTTCTATTTAACAAAATTTGAAAGTTTAGTTAATGGTGCATTAAATGAAGATGGTACATTAGTCCAAATTATTATTAATGTTAATGATATAAACGATAATGCACCCGAATTTTTATCAAAAGTATTTACTGGTGGTGTAACAACAGCTGCTGATTTTGGTTCAATTATATTATATTTAAAAGCATATGATCCGGATTATGGTAATAATGCTAAAATAACATATCATCTTATTGGTGATATTCGTAAAACATTAGCTGAAGGATTAGATCATTTACAAAAGGCACCGTTTTTAGTTGATTCAAAAACTGGTGCAATAATTTTAAATTTTGATCCACAAAAAGGAATGAAGGGTTATTTTGATTTTATGGTAATTTATTTTTTTGTTTTTAGTTTATCATTATTGGCTTTAATGTTATATTTAAGACCAAGACTCATATAAAGAGTAATTTATCAAGTAGACCGCAATGTTAAATAGATACGCGATGGTCACTACTGCTAGTGAATCATAATCCGTATAGTTAATAATTCCGCTCTGCTGGGAGAAGAAAAAGAAACCGTAGTGTGGCCTGATTCGATAACCCCTGCAAATATAACAAAAAAACTAGGAATATATTTATGGAAAATAAATAATTTTAAATTTATTTGTAAAGGTTATTGCAAATGATACCGATGGTTTAAGCGATACAGCACATGTATTTATATATTTATTGAGGGAAGATCAACGTGTCAAATTTGTATTACGACAACAACCGTTTCATGTACGAGATCATATACTTTCATTCAGAGAGTGAGTGCTGTTCATAATATCATTGAAATATTCTAAAATATTATATTAATTTATTTGTTCGATTTTTTTTTGTATTTTGACAAAGAATTTTAAGTAATGTAACTAATGCCATAGTAAATATAGATGATTTTAAAATACACGAAAATCAAGATGGTTCAGTTGATAAAACTAAAACAGATTTATACATGCATTTGGTAAATCGTCAAGATAATTCCATATTAGAAGTAACAGATGTTTTACGTTTATTGGATGAAAACATTGAAAAATTAGATGCATTATTTAAAGTAAATTTATAATTTAATTATGTATTTAAAAATGGATAAACATAATTTTAATTTAAGAATGTTATATACTTGAATTGGTGCGGTAATATATATTTAATTAATTACTTTAATTTGTTTGCACAGGAATTTAATGTTCTTGATACACAACC
Organism: Bibio marci; assembly: GCA_910594885.2. Classification (NCBI taxonomy): domain Eukaryota; kingdom Metazoa; phylum Arthropoda; class Insecta; order Diptera; family Bibionidae; genus Bibio; species Bibio marci. The sequence continues at coordinate 7,783,949 of OU343114.1, read as the reverse complement.
ATCGGAACCATTATTTTTAGCAAGTGATTTAAATGATAATCGATGGTTGGTATGGTTAATATTTTCGAATTTATTTATTGGTGCACTATTTATATTAGTATTAATATTATGTTTTTCGCAACAACGAAATTACAAACGTGAATTACGGGCGGCTTGTGTTTATTCTTATGGTGGTAATATATTTATCATTTGTTAATTTTTTTAATATATACAATATTTATATTTTTTTTTTCTAATATAGCACCATCACCATTAGAAATTGTAAATCAAGGTGTTGCTACAACAGTGCCTAATACTAACAAACATAGTATAGAAGGAAGTAATCCCATTTGGTTAAAGACATATGCTAATGAATGGTTTAAAAACGATGATAATTTAAGTAATAATGGTTTAAGTGGTGGTGATAATAACTGTTATGTTGCTGATGGTAGTGAAATTGTATTTGGTCCTGATTCATTAGATGAAAATTGTTTATCATCTGATAATAACAATTGTTTTACAATTACTGATGGAAATAGCAAAGATATTGATAATAATTTAAATAAATCATTTAATGTATATCATAAAATCGATAAATTAAATCATAATGCTCAATTATTGACGAAGAAGTTAGAAACAACTGAATTATAAGTTATAATTAAGATAATTAAAGTAGGTCTTTTTTGCTTTAATGCTAAAATGTTCATATTTATTTATTTATTTTTTTTTTAAATATTGTGTTTGTTTACGCATGAATTGAAAATAGAAAATAAAAAACTTAATTTTTAGTTAATACAATTTGATTACATTGTCCCATGTACTTACAAATAATTTTACACATATTGACTGAACAATGTATGAACTAGAAACTTATGAAACCATCTATTGTTATGTAAACTTAACTAATGATAAATTATGAAAGGTTTTTATGAAGTATATTTTAATTCGTAAATTTTCAATAGTTAATTGTAACAAATTTATTTTTCTTATGAGTTTTACGAATTACATATTTACGTGTGCCTTTAGTTGTTTAACAAAATAATTCAAACATTATTCAAAAAACCTTCTGCACTGAATAATTATTCTGCAGAAAATCGTGGAACTTAAGTTAACACATTCTAAAATAAATATATATTCTGTATAAGAGTTTATTGTAAAAGATTTAATAACTACACAAACAAATTTGCATACCTTTCGCTTTGGGGGAACCAAAGGATTTTTTAGTAAATTATATACTTATTTAAGTTTATTTCTTTTCTTTGGAATAAATGGTATTTTTATTTTTCCTGAATATTGATTTACAGCCTCCCAATTTGTGCAATTAAATGTTTTTCTATCCATTATATCAGTATAAACAATTCCTTCAATATGATCCATTTCATGTTGTGCAATTCTAGCATTCCATCCTTTTAAATTTAAAGTATTATTATTTCCATTTTCATCGAATCCTTTTAATTCACACTCCTCATAACGTGCAACAGCTCCAGCATAACCTGTAACCGATGCACATGATTCCAAAAATGTTATTTTATTATAATTTGTGATTTTTATTTTTGGATTTATAAATACCTACATAAAATGGAATTTCTAAGATCAACCAATGGATAAAATGTTATAATAAAAAATAGACACTCCGACCAAATTGCACTGTACTTACGGTTAATGGAAGTGTTGACATTTGTCTATTTCGATATTCTTCAATTGTAAATTCATCTTTTATTGAATTTCGAAATTCCATTATTATAACTCGTAGATTAATACCAATTTGTGGTGCCGACAAACCAACACAATCATATTTACGCAGAGCATTTGTCATAAGTTTTATTAAATATTTTATTTCATTACTGGTTATGTCTTCGGATGGTACCAACATAGATTTTTGCCTTAAAACTGGATCACCAATTTGGGTTACATGTTCAAATGGTGGTTCTTTTACTTTTGGAACCCATAAACTACGATACCATTCTGCAAATGTATGTGGCTGTACACTTATAGTTTTTTTAATAATATGATAAATACACTGTTTGTTTTGTAAAATATTAAAATTATTTCTATTTATTTTTAACATGTTCTATTCATTAGTTATTATATCTTTCTCTATGTTTATTATTATATAATTAAATAATAATTATTTTGCTTAAAGTAATGTAAAAAATACAAAAAAAAAAAAAATTAAAAAGAATTTATTTTTTTTGGTCTTTCAAAAAATGATGATTTTTGACATTTTACAACTTAACGAAAGAAAAGCTCATGTATTTAAGTTCATATTTTAACCACTTTAATGAATTTGTACTAATTAGTACCATTTCACGAATATTATCAAATTATAGCGAAGACCAAATGATATTCCGCAATTTATATATTTATCATTTTGATCTTTTGATTTTTTTTAAGATGAAGATCTTGGAGTTTTCATTTCATAGGTGAAAAAACTTATTTTCTTTATTTGTTGATCTTGTATAATAAAGTAAGGGTAATTCGGTGTTTGAATTAATTATACGTGTTATGCTAAAACATTAATTTATTATTCTTCATATTTATAATGGAATATACCTGCATGGTGTGGTTTACATATATTGTATATATAATATTTATTAGCTCAAATGATTAAATTTAGAGAAGATCTTTAAGATTTGCATTAAGGAGTCTGCCTTGGATTGGACTGATCCTACGAGACTTCCTGGTGATTACTTAAGACTATATCGTTTAAATTGAATCTTTTATACAGCAAAATTGATTGTTTTCCTTACAAAATTGGTATTTTAAGACCAGAAATTTGCAATAAAAAACAAGATTTAACACGTATTGATGTTTTCATTAATTTTTAATATACTTTTTGTACAATAATTTACAAATATATATGTGTAGTATAGCTGGTGTTGAGTAAATCAACAAAATGAGGTAAGTGAAAACGCATTCATTTTAATTGAAAATTAAAAAATAGAAGAACTGGTGCTGAACGGAAGCAATTTAATATCGCCAGGAACCTAAACAAAGGCGTCCTAACTATTGGGGCTAAAGTTTATCCTCCTACTCGTGGTGAAGAAAAGGAAAATGAACCTGTTCAAAGAACTTCCGGTTTAGTTGCTATGAGTAAGAGAAATAGATTTTCTGCCGGTAAAAACTAAGATGGGGATGACGATAGAGCTGTTATCGCTATTATCATTCTAATGTAGTTAAGAATTATGGTTGGAATGCTCATAATTCACAGTACATTAAATTAATTTAAATAAATTTGCAACATGGTAAAAGTTCATCTGCTGAACTATGTAGATGCATAGTCATGAGGCAACCAAATATACTACTTATACACTAATCTTAGGATTTCAAAGGTAGGTTTAGCGGTATTATAAGCACAAATGCAAGATCTGTTATTACTGGGTCCATTAATGAAATAATTAGGTCATATATCTATGTAGATAAAAACATAAATTCTAATTTACTTTCTCACCTAAGTTCTAGAGATATAGTGACGGCAGTTGCTGAAATATCTACGATTGATTCAAAAAATTATAAAATACTTTTGGGTATCGGCCTATTTACCATACGACACTACGGATATACACATATATTTTATATTTTCATACAGCTATGAACACCAAAATATTTGGGCTGAATTTAAATAGTTATAGCATCTATTAACATTACCGAAATGACACGAAAGTCCATTAATTAATCAATTTAATGGTATGCAATCTTTGCATGCGTATGCAATTCATTCACCTATACTTAGTATATATATATCATAGCCTTTAAAATTTTAAACAAACATCAAAATACATATATTATAGAATTTGGATGGATATAGCATATGATGTATGTATATTGATATTGTATATAGTCGAACTATATAGAGACATATGCATTAATTAAAATTTATTTAAAAATATGTTTGAAGAGATTATAAAAAGACAGAATAATTTATAAAATTAATTGCCATAAATGCATTTTATTTCTTTTTTATTTTTAGCATCGTCCGTATAAAAAACTAAGGATTTTCATATTATAAGTCTCACTCACAGCGAACTACATTATTGCTGAGTGCATATTTAGACCGACATTATATAGGCTATAACGTTTGTATGGAGATAGGTTTGTCTGTTAACATTTTTTTATAGGCTTATAATGCTTAGGGTTATTTGGAATTGAATTAGGTATAACAGAATAAATTATTTTCACTTTTGTTTCTTTTCAGATCATTGATGGATCATTGACTATAACCTAACACAAGCAATGAAGAGGCATCTTCGCTATATGTGCAAAACAAGATTGGATGGACGAAAATTTCCATTACCATATCACCCCGAACTTATGGCCACCTAGCTGTCCAGACCATAATCCTCTGGATTATTATGTTTGGGACGTTATTGAACACCATTTCTTCGCTATAACTATTCCCATGATCAACATGAATAATTAGTATTAAAAAAAAATTTTCCAAAAACTTTAATCAAATTAGTTTTAATCTCAAATACCATACACACCCTGTGTTATACATAATACGTCTATGTGCACTATTTAGGATAGAAGAACATATATACTAATGTAAAGATATAGATGTGATTCTGTTCTATGTTAAACACAAAAATTCTTTATGCAAATATTTCGGTATATATCCCATTAAATTTATGTTTACTTACATCAATTTATTTCTATTTTTTAATCGTATGTATGTTATTGTAAAAATTTTTTATTATTTAATTTTCTTTTATCATTTGTGAAATGAATTGAAATTCAAAATTTATAATATTCCAATCTACGTAATATAGTAATTGGAATAAATATATATATATACCAGAATGAAATTCAGAAAATACTTACTGCCTGTAGATTATCTCTCCTGATACAATTTCTTGAAAATGAATATAAATTAAATAATCAGGCCCGCCCATGATTGACTGTAGTAATTTAGGAATTGGAATAGAAGCATGTTGGAAAAGAATGTTATATCCAATCCAGACATATAAAAGATACAATTTTTGTTTATTAAATTTATTAAATATTTTATTTTATTTAAACTAAATTTTTGTTTTTTTATTACAATTTAGTAAATCACATTTTATTTTATTATAAATATTTACAAAGGATATATTTATAATATGAAAATTTTTAAATACATTCAATTTCTTACTTTATAGACTTTATTAATATATATGTATTCCAATGACACATATATATTACAAACATAAAATAAATTATATAGTATCCATAATTTAAAACAATTATATAATAAATAGAAGAATAATATAAGCACTCGGCTAACTATAAATTTCTGAATTAAATACTGAAAATAAATATGATCTTTTGTGTTATCCATCAACAACGCTATAAATAAATTGAGTAGTTTTAGTTGGTCTATTTACTATTTTTGTAATAAGAAAAAAATCTTTTTACCATAATGGTGAAATTATTAAAACGAATTTTTCCACTTATTAGTTTTTATGCTCATCAGACCATTAGACTAAATAGATTAATATTAATACAAAATATGCTAATTATTTCTGATGGACACTATATCAACAAATTAAATATATTAAATAAGAATATTAATTTTTTTGATATGAAAGTGCTTCTTAAAAATTAAATTTTGAGTTCATTATTTTTGAGAAAAAGATATTAGTAAAATTTGATTGAAAAAAAAGAAGATATTCTGAAAATGGAAATACAAATCCTCTCTTGTTTCTGTACGCCCCTGATCGATGACAAGCTGCATGCATTAAACATCACGACTATGGATGATGATGAATAATACATTGTTAAAGTAAAGTAAATTGCTATTAGATACTATTTATTGTATAGTTACATTTGAAATCAATCTCAAATTCGATTAAAACCGTTTGAGGAATTAGTAAATTTTTGATAGTTTCTGAGAACTATGGTGATATTATAAGAAAGACTATATCTATGTTTCAGTATCAAAATGTTCCAGAATTCTTTATTGAATACATACGAATACATTTTTAAACCACCCATATACTATTACTATCACCGCAGTTCTATCATATTTTATACAACTTTTCTTTAGAAATCAATCAATAGCATTTTTAATATATATTTCTATAAATCTAAAAATCTAACAGTCCTCGAAAAAAATGAGTATTTTTAATATAGCTCGAAATATAGTGATTATATTCAAATCAAATATAGACAAAATATATTTCCTGATGAATTCCATATAAAATCTAAAATCACTTTTAAAAAAATTATTACTTTCGAAAATATTACCGAAACAATGAAAACAGCTTCAAATTATTTAGTTGGAGATAGAACAATATTTGTCATCATTTCGGTGATATTTCCTAAGACGCAATAGATAATTTGTCTCTAAAAGTGTTTAGGAATATGGATTTTATGCGAAATTTATTAAATAATAATGCATCCATTTTAATGAATTTATTTGCAACAGATAATGCATATGTGAAATTAAAAAAAAATTGTGCTAGAAATTTTATTAATCATTTAAAAAATAAAAACAACAATTTTTTAAAAATTATTTTACATTACTATTTGTAATTAATTTTACAATTTATACAAATTAAATATATAACTAAAATTCTTGCTTATTTATATTGTAATTGTGTATAGAGGTCTACAAAAAACCAGTAATTATATTGCTCAGTATAGTAGTAGATGCAGATATGGCAGAATATCTCATAATTTATGTGGATATTGAGTTTGCATCGTATCTTTAAAACTATACTAAACATGATATCACTTGATTTGTTTTGGACGCCTCTATACTAATATTCTTGCGGATTGAAATTTTTACAGAATGAAAATCACTTTTTAGCTATAGATATACATTTATTCCACTTTTTTAAAGCGCGATCCATTAAGAAGTTCACATTGGAATAATTTATTCGATGTAATTGATGAGATCATTTGAGCCAATTCTTCAAGTTTGGAAATTAGAAAATATATATATATATATTGTAATGAATGCTAAATCAGAAAAATGTGGATGTGGAAGCAATTCCCCAAGCCATTTCACTCAATTTTACCAGTAACTCTGTATATAATTCTGGTTGATATTGTTTTAACTCTTTCTACATATAATTGTATGTCAATAAATCACTCTGTATTTATTAATCGTGAAATATATCCGGTTCAATTTTTCGGTATTTAATTTAATACTGAAATTTTTCAGCTGGGTGACCATTTGTTTGCTTATGGATTAAAAACAAAAATGGATATCTTTGAAAATATGGAGTTGGACTATACTCAAAGATGAACAATGTCTGCACACACACTATGGTTGAATCACCCATATAAAAATATTAGGATTATGAAAACATCAATCTGTCGTTAATTGCAGTACAATTGGTTAATTGTTCTATACTTCCATGCTGAGTAATTTTCTAACTTGGCTGTAATGAATGTTTAGTAGATGCCGTAAGCTCCACTTGCAGTAATATGACTTGTTAAATACTTATAATTTATATGTTGATTGATGCGTATTTGGTAGCTATTGTCAACTTACAAAATGTTCTATAACCATTGTACTGACAGTTGTATTTTATTCTAATGTGCAATGATGATCTCACGTTTCATCTAATGTAGTTATGAATCAATGCAGAAATGTTAATATGTAAATGCTTTCTTTTGAAAGGTTTACGATGTCAGAAATCTTACTCACTAACTTCCAATTTAGATCATCGATGATATAAAGAGATATCCTACGATCTTTCAATAAACTAGATTTTTTTTATTATTTCCTCCTAACATTGATCAATTTCCATTAATTCTGTCGCAATAGAAATCGTACTTAAACCTATGAGAATTTAATGTAAAGTGTTGCATCAGTTGCTTCAAATGACGAGTCGTTACTGATGTAGGATAAAACTTAGATAAGATAAAAATTAAAATGTATGGTTTTGAAAGTACTGCGACCTAAAAGATCTATTATTGCACCCTATAATTTAGGTATAACCAAATATAATTAATATACAAAGATGTGTTATATATTCAATGAATTTATATTTTTTGAAGAGCATTTGTTGTAAGAAGTTATTGGAACCACTTTTTTTTATAAGGTATATTTTTGATATAGAAATGTGGTATGTGGTTTCCATAAGTTCTTACAATAAATTCTATTAGTAGAAATAAACACATTAAATGCCTGGCATCTTTGTATATTAATCATCTTTGAAATATAATTATAATTTTTCTTAAATTTAAAAATTGGTTTTTTACAAATATTTTGTTTTAATTTATAATTTATAAATTAATGGAATAATTTAGGCGCAGATTTTAATAAAATTATTTAATTTTTGATTTATATATTATTAACTACATTTTATAATTTATATATATATATTTACTTATAAATAATAATTATCCTTAAACAGTGTTCAATATATCATCATCACTTAAAATTAGAATTATTTTATATACTAATTGTTAGTATAATAAAGTATTTAGGTGTAAATATTTTATAATTAATTAAATCTTATGTATAATCTGTATATATCTTATATATAATATACATACAAAATACATATATGAATATATGAATATATCATAATTTGTATACACCTACACATATTATAAATATATTATTTTATTTATTTTCAATACACTAAACATTAATATAAAAAAATATTTAATAATTTTTTAATATTATTTTATTTTATATCCATGTTCGTTTTTGTCTTAGTTCTGACGATTGACCAGTTCTACTTATTCCATTATCATCGTCAGTATCACCATTACCATAAGTGATACGGGGACCATCTATACTACTTCTTCTACCACTTAAAGCACAACCACCATTTCCATTTTCATTATTATTATTATTATTATTATTATTAACATTATCGTTAAACCTAATTTGTCAGGACACTGATTTTCTATTAGATGTCCATTTTTGACCTGGTGTTAATATGGTTAATTGTTGATCATTGTTGTTTATCTTCTGACCGGCAGAAAAATTTGTTGTATACGATGTTGTATTTGTTTTAGCATTATTATTTGTTGCTGATAAATGCATTGGTATGCGAATGGAACCTATGAAGAAAAATTTTAAATTTTAACATATATTATAAAAATTAAACAATAATTTAAAATTATATATATTTAAAATTAACTTTTCAATAATACTACTATGTTTATGTATCGATATACAAATATGTGAACATTTTTATAATCAAATCACATGTACTGCTCATTATTTTTAATTATTATAATGTTATATAGGAACTATGCCTAAATAATTCATAAATTAACCAGAAAATTATGGGAATTATAAGTCCATGATCATTGATTTTAATTGTTTATTGTTACATACTCCAAGCAGAAGAAATTTACCAACTATACTGTAATAAATGTGTATCCACTAAGGAGTAATAACATGATGACTAGACGATGAAGTGTATTTTAGATTATATAATTTAGTAATAACGTAAGTGAAGAAATATAACATATCTTTAAAATGAAAAATATATCTTTACATATGTTTGGTTTTCACGAGAACAATAGTCGTGTTTGTACTCAAATTGTTTTTGCCTATATTCTTTTTACGCAGACTATTTTTCTTTTTTTACTATATAGAGACCAAAACGTTTAATTTCTCTTGCATTGTACTTTAGTGCTTGTCATTTAATCAATTACTGATATATAAGTGTATATAGTTTAAAAAACTAAACCTAACTGGACGGAATTCGGAGTCGGTCGTTTAGTAAATCGATTTTGTTGCTTTTTTTATTTAAACATTTAATTTTTAAAATTAACTCGTAGTTTTTTAGAGTGATAAAACTAGTTGATGATGCTGTTTATATGGCACTTAAACTATCTTAGAGTCGCATATAGCAGGGTATTCATATAAATATTACTTTGCATGCAGATGTTTCAGCTAAGGATAAATTTAGGATAAGTAAATAATTCTTTTTTCGGTCCCAACATCGCATCAGCATCGTCTTAATTTCAAGGTGATAAGATAACCAATCTTTTTCGCGTATCGACAGTTACCACACAGTGTCGATACACATTTACACCCAAATGAATGCGCCGATTTATCCAATTACTGGTTACCAGTAGACAGTAAATAAATAAAGAACGATAGAATGGTGTTAGTAAATAAAATAATTTTAGCGATACATAAACCAATATATTTGTCGGTTTCGTAAATCATATTGGTGAAATTTACCAAATCGAACATACGCAAGTTTGATGATACATAATACCGACCCAGTGTATACGTGATACATTACAAAGTGGGTACATAAAAAAAAACATTAGGCATTAGTATCTTTCTAACTGAAAATTCTAATTTTGAATATTGAGAAATGTTTATAATAATTTTAAATAACAATTTTTTTTCAAAGAAAATCTTATATTTTGGAATAAATGTCATTTAAATATCTATATGACTGTGCCAGACTATGATATTAAACACTACGTTCTTATCCGCCAAAAACCGATAGAAATTAGTTTTCACGATACCAGTGCACTTTATAATATATTTTATTAAGAACACATCTTTCTTTTTTAGACTATATCTAATAAGTAGATAAATGTATATTTAATCTATAAGTCTACATATATAACACTAAATAAGTGAAATGTCAATGTATATTTAAGAATATTTTTATTAAGTTTATCCCTTCATATATACAGTAAGGTATATATTTACTAATATTATTTATATATTACATATATTTTTTTATTTTGTAAATTTTCATACATACGATCTAATATTGTATTATAAAAATAACGTTGTCAACTCAATTTTACTTGTTATTTATCCAATATAGCTTTAGCTTAATATATTATATGCATTTACGATCATATTGTATAGGTTTGTATATAAATATAATATTTGTAATCTGAATCGACACATATAAATACGAGCATGCATATACAATATATTATACAAAATATGTACCATGACGACTCAGACTAATATATGTCTATGCTACATATTATATAAAAATATATATTACGAACACGTGTATTAGTATAAAAAGGAAAAGTGTCTACAAAAATATTCTGACAACATGGTGACAGAAAATTTTACATAATATTGTAATAATCTATTATGTATAAATTTTATAAATATATCTAATCGTAAGCAACGCGATGATAGAATGATAACAAATACCGTCTTATTATTGAAATGAAGGATAGATGGATCATCTTATTTAATTTAATGCTTTTTTTTGTCGTGTGAATATTATTATGGTTTTGCTAATAAATAAAATTTTCAATTTTGCAAATTTATACACAGTGCGTCTGTACCAAAAATAATGAGAATGGATAATAGGAAAACATTAATTAATTTTGGCAAGAATCATTATATTTATTCAAAATATTGTGAATATCAGGTGAATATGGTGAATGAATAAGCAAGAAAATTTCATATTCAATCAAAAAATAAGTGATAATTGTTGAACGATGTGAAGAAGCTGCATTATAATGCGTATAGTAATCTCCAACTGACTGGTTCTCAATATTGTTGATTCCATTATTCCAAGACCCAATTTTTTAGACATTTTTAAGAAATCACTCACTTTTTCAATGTTATTTTCAGTAATTGTTTCAGATGGTCGACCTGTACCTTCATCCTCACATCACCGATAGCTTCTTTGTCTTCTGTAAATATTCTGCTTATGCTATCTAAAAACTGGTGCTTTTGACAAATAATTTTCAACAACTGATGGCTTACACTCTACGAAATGCCATCCATTAAACCTTAACAGTTTATTAGGGTCAATTCACACTACATAAATCAATTAGTATAGCTAACAGAAGGGGTTACGCGGTTCTATATTTATTATAGAGCAATATGCTCATTATTTCCGGGACGGAAGGTGTGTATCTACTACCTTTATAATTGTAATTGTTAATAGATTATTCTATTAATCTAGGAAAATATAGGTAGATTTATACAAATTAATTTATACAAAATTCAAATAATACATATAATACAGATATTATTTTATAGAATACACCTATTCATTTAATAACAATATTCTTACATAGCCTTCGACTATTTTTTACTCTCTTCAATAAGTGTTTCGTTTAATTCCCATAGATTAAAAATTCTATAATAAATATATAAATTATAATATACTTACAATCTGTAATTTTTACCTTTTCTTTTAATTAATTTTGTTCATTTTATAAAAACTTTGCGACAAATTATTAATTATAAATTGAAACATATAGTAAATATAAGAATATTAAAAAAGTGTCAACATTAAAAATTATTTTCTCTTGTATTTTGTAGATTATGTAAACGATTTAAGCTCATGTTAAAACAAAAAAGGTATATTTGTGAATTATGTAATAATCTTCTGAACCCTAATTAAATGATGTTTTACCAAAGATATTATAATACAAATAAGATATTCTGGTGCTGATTTGAATAATCAAATTATTTAAAATTCATTCAGTCTGTATCAATGATCATATAGCATTTTATATGCTATTTATTGTATTATTATTTAAACGATATCGATAAATTAATTTCAAATGTATTTATATTGTAAGACTGATAAATATATAAGTTTGGATATTTTATACTTTTATAGTATCAATAGTTGTCTTGAAAAAATTGTTTTCCCCAATTTCAGTTATATAAACTATTAGGTTTTCAACAGAATATCTTATATAATTTAATACTTTACAAATATGAACCGCATTAAATATTAACGTTGGGTATACTCTTTATACTATAAATACACGAGTATATATAATATATGCAATATGTAATAATGACAGAATCTAACTATATACATATCCATTTAATGAATATCATTTACATTCAATTTTATATAATATGTAAAATTTTAATTAAGGAAGAAAAGGGACTTGTTTATTTGACTTCATTATAACGATATATATTTAAATTTATGAATATATTACACAATAAACCAATTGACAAAAACATTAACATTTTAATAACATTATACAAATATTATGTGGTCATATTCTTAAATTTTAATATCAAAATTATTCTCATAAATTTTAGCATTTATCTGTGATTAAGCAATTTATAATAATTACTTTCAAAGATATTATTAAATTAACAGTTTGGTTAAAAAAAAAGCACATGCATATATTAGATACTTCAAACACCTTTGCGATGAGTTCCACTTAAATTCATTGAGGGTTTTTTTCTCAATTATATACTTAGTTAATGAACAATTAACAATTAGATTTGAACTAGATTCTCACACATTATTTTTAAGTTATATACTTATTTAGTTTTATTTTCTTCTTGGAATTATGTTTAATTCATTTAAATGTAATGTATTATTTCCCTTTGCCCAATTTTTCCTCCATTCTTAAGTCTTCTTCAACTATTTTCCAATCTTTCCTCGGACATCTTAACAATTTCATTAATTTTTTTGTAATAATACCTTTCCGACTGACTTCTATTGCAAAATTCGTTATCTTTATTTGTCTTTCAATTTTATATATAAATTAGATTTGTGTCAGTTTAGAACATTTAGTGCCAAAAGTCAACCAAAAACATAATGTTGAAAAGTGAATATGGGCACATTTTGTTGTGTTCATGTAAATTGCAAGAAACGTTTCAGCTTTAGAACTTTAATGTATTTATATCTATGTGTAGAAAATGGATTAATGGTTCTTGTGTAAAAACTTTCAGGACCCTAAGAATTTTAGAAACACTAAGTTATGATTTATATGGAAATAGGTGTTTCAGATACCCTGCACCTATATCAGATATGTGCATTCTAACAATTAACATGGTGTGTGTATGTATATTCATATACTATTCGAAATAATTTCAGATAAATAAACTTTTCACATAAATATACAATAAATATCTGATAAATACAAAATACGCGTAATAAAAGTTTGTACATATACATGTTTTAAGGTCAATATACTTTAACATTAACCTTAAGGTAAACCTTAACAAAGAATGTGTGTATAAATGATCAATATTTATACTCTGTATATTAAATATAAAGACAGGGTGTGTTCATACAACAAAAATCAAAATATATTGAGAGCTCAGTGCCCGTGTGATACTACGAATAACTCAACAAAATATCATTTGATATTTTAAATTTATTTTTACTATAAATATCATAACATAAATTCAACAGGAGGTTCGCCTACAATGTCAGCTAATCTATCCGACACTGTTGGGCTGACAAAAATCGGCTCATTTCATAACATTTTTCATCATATGGATCTGAAATTCCAATCGATATTTCATTTATTTCGTCACGAATGTTTTGTTTAAATTGTTGAAGTGTTTTTGTTTTGTTGGCATAAACCCTACTCTTTAGATATCGCCATAAAAGAAGTCAGGAGGGGAGGAGACTATTAAATCCGGCGACCGTGCAGGCCAATTGATATCACAATTTCTTGAGATGACCCTGTTGTGGAAACAAATCTTTCAGTAATTCCATTGTAACATTGGATGTGTGTGAAATTTACTGCCAAATATGATGAACTATCAAAATTCATGTTTACCAAAATGGCAAACAAAGTAGTAAACCTTCATGGCGAACACCCTCTATACATACAATTTCTTAATAGAAATACATATTAATTCATAATATACATATACTTCTAACTTATAAGAACATGCACCGTATAACTAACTTTAACAAATACATTTATTTAAGTACATATACGCAAATATATATAGGTAAAAGGTATTTAATATTTATCTAAGTGTTAATTCAATTATGTAACTCAAATGATATAATTGAGTGTTGTATATTTATTTTGTGTTTTACCAGTCAGTATATGTATAAATATACAATTCATGTACGGTGCAGGTATAAATAAATAATATATACGACTATATATTATATATGCGATAGTACAGACTGTGATTCAATTATTATTGTAAAGGAATTGTAAATACAGTCTACAGTATACATGCAGTTATATACGTATGATGTTTATTGTGAACTTTTACATATTTCATAGGGCGAAAGGGTGAAATCAATTTTATATAAATAATATAATAGTGTTAAAATTTAATTTATACATTTTTATACTGGTAACTGGTATGGTAACTTTAACAAAAACTGAAGTATTTCCAGATATGTATGTAATTAACTGATGTATTTATATATATATATGTCAGTCAAGTAAATTAGCATATCGCAGAGCAGTAATTACAGGTAATTATAAATTTATAAATTAAATAAAACTTGCGAGATGATATTTGTACAAATATAACAATCAAAATTGAATACATGAACTTTGAATTCAAAGAATTAAAAAATGTGGATAATTGTTACGATAAAAAATATCCACATCATATTATAATCTGCAGATTAAAATTTTCAAACAAACAATAATTTAAAACTTATTAGTAAATAATAAATAAAAATAAATTTTAAATAATTTCTGTTGGTTTCTAAGGTTGACGTTTTGAGAGTTGAAAATCAAGTGTTTAGGGAAGATTTCTTAATGCAAACATCAGAAACCTTTGCTGTATCGATTCAAATCTATTAACATGAGCAATAAATAATGTTTTAACACAATATGAATTACCAAATTCACGAAGTTCATTCACGAAACATAACACAGAATTGACTCTATTTACCACAAAATTGATTGTAATTGCGTTGTAACGGCAAGATGTAGTTTTTATTTTAAGAAATTTTGAAATAAATTTAAATCAAACTATATATTGCTATTACTATACAAGTATTGCATAATATTTATTCTTATAAATCATTGTTAACATAATATTTATACTTGTACAATTTGAAGTCATTAGATTTAATGTAAGTATAGAAAAAGGCATATAAATAATATATCAGGTGTCAGTGTATTTGTATATACAAATCTAAACACATAAAAATATATTTATAGGACTTATATTAGAGGTGTAGGTACAAAAAATCCCACACTTTTATATATATTACATGCACTAAATAGTCTAAATACACTTATTAAATTAGAATGAGAATATAGCGTGCAAAGAAAATACGTATATATCTAATAATGTTTTTCTATTATATTTCAACGGTTTGTTCTAAATTCTATCGTATAATTAGTTTCATTTAAGTAGAACATGGTGATCTGCATTATATTTTTATTTATTAATTTATTTCAACAAAATAGGTGTACAAATACATATGAAATTTAGTCAATGATACGTTCACGTTTGCATGTACTATTAAATTTGTATTTTTAATATAGATAAAGTAATTATTGCTATTTAATTGTTATGTTATTTTTCCGTAATTACTATACGAACATGATAAACAAAAAATAATTTAGTTATATTAATTTTCAATAAATTTAAAATGGAAAACGAAATCTATTATTGTTTATTGTTATTGTTGGTGGGTTGTAATTGTAGGACAACAATTTAAAATTCTAAATGAAATTAAAAAGCTGGTATGCGTAGAAAAAGTTTTCTGTATTTCAAAAATAAATAAAATGAAAAATTTACTGTTTAAATATTTTTTTGTGATAACTGCATCAACTATAAAACATGTTTACCGGATAGTATTACAGTCATGGCTAAATTAACTATTTCTTGAGTTATCGTTACACATGCAGCAGACAAGTTCCATGTAAAAATTACAAAATTTTAGTATAATAAAATTTCCACATATTATTTCAACTTTTTAATTTATGTATGTATTATAGAATTAATAGACTTATAAGTACAATTGCGATCTTATATCAATCACAATTTTATATAGTTGATTTACTTCGGGACTATGATTTGTACTGGTCAAACCTATTCTTGGTTTTCTATTCCTATGTAAAATGTAACATATGTGACAGCATCGCTTGAAATGATGGCTAAAAAGTATCTTAAAAAAACACCACCGTCAAGAATAGGTAGCATTTTGATAAATAAAAAGAGATTAGAAAGAGGTAGAATTTGTTGAATCGTGTGGCGACTTGACTGTATAGTCTGTCCTTAGTATAGTAGTAATTCAAATAAAAAATATGTTAGTATTGTATTATCATAAACGTGTATATATAGGTTTTATGTTTACTTCCTGAAAATATGATAACTTTATTTTTTTGTTACAATACATATTTTTTGTTGAATTCACAAATATTTACTAATCAAAAATTTTACAAACAAAATATGTTATCACAATTTCATTCAATGTCAAATATGTCGTATATGCCTATGTTATTTAATTTTTATGTTTATATACGATTGATATAATATTTTTTTTTTGTATTAATACAATAAATAAATCCACCAGTTTTCCAAAGCTTTTTTGACTATATAAATATTAGATATTATATTTGATATATTAATACGTATATATTATTTTTATTTCCGTTTACGATAAACAAACACACAGATACCCTACCACCGCAAAAGTTTTTGGTACATATTTTTATTTTAGTTTGTTTTTAGTTATGTATCTTATTTCGTATTTCGCGTAAAATCTCCATAATCCATTAAAAGGATTAGTTAATGCCAAATTATTTCCATTCGATCATTGTTTAATTCATAAAAATTGCTAACATTTTATTACATATGACATGGGTTATAATTAACCAATTTATTGACAGTCTTCACATTTTCTCTACTTGAAATGTAGAGCAATACTTTCTATATATTTATTAACACCATAAAATTATTTTCTAGCAAACTCAGTTTTGTATGAAAATTATTAGTATCACTCCAGCAAAAAGTTGTTACGATCGTTGTTTATTTATTTTATTGGTTTAGAAAGATTTGGTTGACAATATATTTTTTATCGAAACGATGCTACGCTAGCAATATTTAGTAAACGGGCTTTTTTTTTGTTGAAAAAATGTATATTTTAGTAACCCCGTAAAAAGCCAGGTTTTTTATTTCAATGATTTTTATATGGAGTTTTACTGGATTGATACTTACTAAATATCATAAATAACAACACTTATTCGTAAACAACACACGGCGCAGTAAAAATAGAGAAATGAGAATATGAAATGGTTTTGAAGATAAATGATTAATTTTAAATATCACGTGAAAATCCTGTGGGGTAATTATCTTTCAGTTATAGTATTTTGTATTTAAAATATAAATATACAATACATTATTTTTGAAATTATATAATAAAAGATAAATGTATAAATATATATCTGCATAGTGAAAGTGTATACAGTATGACCCATTTTAATGGAGAAGTTCAAATATATCCTAAGATACGTATAAAAATCGTATTTTTTTTTAAATAAGAACCGCAGATTCGGAAAGAGTGGGAAATTGTGAATAATAAAGTGGCTCCTATTTTAAAAATACGCGTTGACCTTTAACAGGTCTTGAAGGTAGAGATGAAGCTCACCATCAGACGTCCCGCATCGAAAGCATAAACTTTTGTTTAGAACATTTTTTACAATCAGGTGTATTTTATGAGATATTTGAAAACTTTACATTAAAATGTGGGCCACCCTCCTCTGTATATAGACATTGAAATAAAAACAAAACAGGAACTATATTAGCCTGAAGGAAGGATTATGTACTTGAATTATCCAATCAAGTTAAATATACTAATGTCATAACAAAACAATATACCATATATGAAAGTAACGTAATACGTGGTAATGCTGAATTATATACTCTATTCTATACTGTATATACTAGTGTTTAGTAATAAAGAATGTTTGTGTCTGTAAACGTACAGTATCTTTATTTGGTAAACATATATGTTTGTGTATTGAATGAATTTTTCGAGCACACTTTCCCCATGCGATAAATAAATTTTATGAAATAATAGAACAATACTATTTATATTTTTATAATATTATATATATATGTTGGAAATCCAGATATTCATAGTATATATGTGTAGTATATATTTGTAGTATAATGATTGTTTATAGTACACATATACTAGTTATTTAAAAACTTTCTATTGAATCAGATAAAGTTTATATACTATTCATTTAAAATAGAAATAAACAAATAAAAAATAGTAAACAACATTTTTTTCTAGGTAGCCATTACTTTTACATTCATTTCTGATGTTGATTGCACAATATAAGACTTGATTTATATCGCATTGAGATCCTCGATTTATTACACGCAGTGTTTGTTTGTTCTTACAATTATTGTCAAATGATTTTAATCATTATTATTATTATTAATCAAATTAAATAATTAATATATTTAAATAAAAAATTAGTTTCTAAAAATTTCGTTTTTAAAATTTATATTTAATTATTAAATTCATAATACAATAATATCCTTATTATGTAATCTTTATCTGTTATTGATATTTTCATTAATCACAAACCGCACTCAGCTTACTTACATATGCTGTAAATAAATTATTTATTATTTATTCATAGATCTTAGCGAGAAATACGAGCTATATTGTGCTAAAACA
Organism: Bibio marci; assembly: GCA_910594885.2. NCBI lineage: Eukaryota > Metazoa > Arthropoda > Insecta > Diptera > Bibionidae > Bibio > Bibio marci. The sequence continues at coordinate 7,764,675 of OU343114.1, read as the reverse complement.
TTAATTATTATAGTCGTGTTAGATCCATATAGCTGCGAATATGCATGCCAGGTTTGGTTACATTAAGATATTCTTATTTCAAGAATTGAATTAATTCAGAGAAAATACTCTGCGGAGGGATAGGGATTATTTAAAATTATCGCTCATAACAAACTTATTTAATGGTAAAATAAATTGTCAGGGCTGAATAAATTATACTAGAGAATTAATTCAAATTTACGTTCAGTTGAATTTTTTTTAGTTGTTATCATACTTCGCACCAAATTATGGCCGATTAAATCCGCTCAACTCTATGTTATTAATTTACAATGAATTAATTTAGTAACAAAATTATTTTTGATCATGTGTAAATAATCAAAATTTTAAATTGCATTTTTTATATGATATATTATTTGTACCAAATACATTAGAATTTAATTTTAATAAATAAATAAATACGTATATGTATTATATTTCTTCTATTTATTTTATACCATGACCATAGAGTATAATGCTTTTTTCTTAAATTCTATTCTTAACTTATTTGTGAAGTGTGAACAATAGAGGTACAATAAATTTTGTTATATGTTTACAAAAGTATACATACAAAGTGAGATTATATAAAATCTTGATGTAGTAAAACATATTCGAATTTCACATTAATTTGAAACTATTGTGATATATTTGAACATATACTATATATTTATAATATAATTTAACTTGTATAAACTTGTATATATTATAGTATAATATATTATTTTATACACATGTCTACACTACTATATAAATAAACATATTCTTGAGAAAGGACAAAAAGTACAAAAACACTTCTGAAATAAGTTTTTTTTGTTAATTGTACGTTATGGGATTTATAAACGACAAATTTCAACAAATACTTTATTATTTTTCAATACTTTCTACTCAATATGTGCAACGAAGATTAGTTTCGAATTTTTTCATGTTGGAAGATAATATATAGGATACACTACGTTTAATATGTATTGCAAACTTTTGTATTAGTCACGGGCTACCATTGAATATAAATCTCAGAATATTTTAATTCGATCTTATAATTTAATTATTTCATTCATCTATCCTCATGAAAATTTAAATAATGAAAAATTTCTTTTTATGTATAAGAAAAATCAGTTTTATAAAAAATATCATTTTGTAATGGCTGAACTTAAAATTACTATACCCAAAAATTCATAAAAAAAAAAAATTGTCACCTATATAAATTTCAATAATTTCGAATTAAAAGCATAACATTTATTAAAAACCATTCAAACAAAAAGAACTAATTCTGTAGTTGCATGAGTTTGTGTTTACATTTGTTTCGTGAGTAAATAATTGAAAAACAGTAATGTTAAGCCTTTATGCGGCAGAAGTCAACCATTCTTTCTGAAGATATTTCTATAAAAAAAAATATTCCAGGACTGGGGTATTTTTTATTTTTCTAGTTTTTACAACTTATTCCCCAATAAAATTTAATAATAAGTTGCATAATTTATAACTAATCATATATTTGGAACTATACAACTTCTTATTACCGTTTATAATGAAAAATAAGTGGAAAAACGTACAAAATACAGAACAGCAGGATATATTATTGTTTTTAAATCCTTTACACACGATACAAACGTGAAAACTAACTTTTGTTACCATTGCAACTACCCCAATTACTTGAAATTTAAAATATTCTTCTAAATAAGATAATGTTTATTCATCTTTTAGTTTTTATAAAGTCAAACGTATAGTCCGCAATTCAAATAGTAGTTAACCATAACCATTGAACAGTTAAAGTTGATCTATCAATCGTATATTTTATTATTGTATATCAATATCACCAGTGTACTTATTACTTTTTATACCTTCGTATTTGTGTATACAAAAACAAAATAAAACAACACATAAATTACATTTAAAAAATTTTCTATACGCAAGTTGTAATGTGATAAAATATAGAATAAGTTTTTCGTCAGATAAAATCTAATAAACTATAAGCAAAAACCTTACATAAGTTTAAGTATATATATATTTTAGATTGGAAGAATGTGTGATCAAATATGGGGATTAGATAACTACTGCAGTACATTCACATCATCTACTATTATATATATTTATATTGAAAAATGTAGTATATAAATATGACTCCGCATACTTTTTTGAGTAAATAAATGAAATTTGTTTGTTTACAAAACGAAAGAAAATGATGAAAGTTATGGAAATTGTAAAGTGACACTATATTCATATTTTAAATAAGCATTTACATTTGCGGAAGCACCTCATTCATACACCCTAATACTATAAGATCGAATACTATATTAGATTTACACTTTTGTGTAATAAAGTCATAATACATACAATTACTTACAATTACATATCCGAAAAATAAAATCTCATCTAAATGGGAAATAATGTCATCAATGACTCGCCATATTATCAAACATAAAAGTATCTCATTTCATATATAAATTTCATCGCCGCAATATTATTTGGTATATACGGAAAATTTTTGTGCATAGTGGCCCATACATATATTTTTCCATTATTTTAATAGGAAACGTTATCATAATCTCGAATCAATGTAACATAACAAAAGTTATTCATAATTTATGAAGAAATATTCAAATTACAAATTTCCTAAGGGATATGTTAAGAAAGGTATTGTCATATCTACCATAATACTTAAGGAATCTACACCTAAAATATATATAAATATATTTAGTCTGACTTAAATGTGACTTTATATTATCAATTAAACATATATTTTCTCGAATTTTATTTCGAAAAAATGCCAAATTATTTAAAAATATGAGGAATGCAAGCATATAAATATTAACTATATATATATATATAGGGACAACAAATGTAACAAATATACAACACATTCTATAACAATATCTGCATAAAGGGGTCATACATTTGGGCACTAAGTTTAACTGGATTATAAATATATAGCCATATATATATAATATAAAATAATATAATAAAATGTCAAATTGTCTAGACATTCTTACGAATAATATCTAAACGAATAAACTCACCACCTTGAGATAATCGATGATTTTTTGGAGATCCAGGAGATGTGTAAAGGAATGATCTCTCAGTATCTGTGTGCGATAAAGAAAAATAAAAATAAAATATAAACTGTTAATGCTTTGCGTATCAATGTTTTATGTTTAAATTAAAATATGTATATATTATTTATTACTTAGGAACTGTAAATGTAAAGGGTTTTATCGGATTGATTTTATAATGTAATTGCATAAGGTGAAAGCCATATTATGTTACTTCGGGTGAAGCTTTACAATGGCATCTTCCAAAAATACATTGACATTATCATCATTATTGAAATTCTTTCGATTCAAAAAAGTTTTGCAAAGAACGAAATAATTGAGAATCTGATGATGAAAGATATATATGATGGATGTATGGCAACACATCACAATCAGGCTCCAATAATGTTTCCCTAGTGACCAAATATGTGTGGTCGGGTGGAATACAATAACTTTCCTATATGAACAAATTCTGGTCGCTTTTCTTGAATTGGATTCTTTCAGTTTGGTTAGTTGTTGAATGTATATACATCTGCATTGATTATTTGGTTACGTGATAATAGCACAAAATAGATAACATAAACCTTATTCTTTTGAGGAGTATAATGTATGGATGTTATTTGAGCTGGTACTCCATGATTTTAATCGATTTAAATGACCAATTCATAGTCAGTTATCAACCATTTTTGTTAACTTTTGCGTAAGTAAATGGCAGATGGCATATTGCGTTGTGTGAAGTTAATTTCGGTAAATTCATCAGGATAAATCGTGTAATCAAGTTCTTTTAAACCACTAGATTTATGTGATATAATTGAACTTCTTTGAAATTTCACGTGTTGTTTTATGACGATCGCTATTTATTATTGCTTTATTCAAGTTTAAGTAAAAAAAATAACAGTACGAAATTTAGTAAATCCATAACGCTTTTTTAAGACTTCATTTTAAAATATAGCACATAACGCTAATATGTAATGTTCGGTATTGGCTATTATACTGTAATACTTATTAATAATCAATATGAAATAATAGTTATTTTGTTATTTGTGGACAAAGTGACAAGACAAAAATTATTTTCAGATTGTCTATTGAATAAATAAATAATGCATTATAGTACCGGATTCTGAAAACGTTGCATAATTTGATATTGTTTTAAAGTTATTATAATGTATTCGTATATATATTGTACATATACTTCTATGTCTGAGTCTGTGATAATTTAAATATTTATAAATAAAAATATACAGGAAGTACTATACTATTTTTTTTTAATAAAATCTTATGATAAATTTATTTGCAAAAAAAAAAAAAAATGTAAAATTAAACATACAAAACAAAAAACAATACATAAACCATATCAAACATTTATTATTAATCTTTTCATATTACACAAATCTTTAAAGCGCCTGCATAAAATATACATATACAAATGTGTACGCCAGCCCAGCCAGCAGTTAATTGTTTTCTTTTTAAAGTAAATACTCATAATATGTATAAGAACAATAACGATGAAAAATTTTATCTTTATATATTTCTGAGAATAGCTTTAAATTAAAACAAAAATCTCATAAATTATTAAACTAAAACTTTTCGTAAAAAAAAAATTCCTTGACTAACAATAAGTTGTATATAAATAATATGATATGAATATATAGGCTAACAACGAAAATAGTCTATGTTTAATATACGAGGTGTGACCACAAATTAATGCTGTAAGACATTCATTTTAAATTTATAAATATTTAGTTGTTATCTCCTTCAATATACACTCGTTCTCTATTCCTACAACGCTCCATGCGAATTTTTCATTATTCAAAACAATGCCGGAAGTCTTCTTGCGACTGGAACAAATGAAAATCAGATGGTGTCAGTCTCAGTACAAATATTTTTACGAGCTTTTCTTCTTTCGATTGTGAGAATTTAAGGCACCATTTTCACACACACTTTTTGCATTTTTAAATTGTTTTAAAATTTGCCTTACGCATTCTTTGTCACCTATACAGTTTCAACAATCGCACGAATAGTTAACCGACGATCAAACCGATTATTTCAATGAAGTGGAAATCATTTATTGCCATCTACTTCTTCTTTTAATAAAAGTTAATTTTAGTAGCGGTTTCCCCAAGTTACATATGAAATTTCACAACAATTCATTGTTTTATATTAAAACAATTATCAGCTTTTCGGCAAAATCAAAAAATACATCTGATATACAAACGAAAAACGAAAACTAGCACGATCAAACTACTAACTAATATGCCGACAGACTTGGATTGGTCGGCAATCGCAAGAGAAGGCTTCACGCTTTACAAGGACTTTGGCGGATACGGAATTCTTCTGTAGAAGCATCAATCTCGTTTTTTTATAGCCACACCTCGTATGTATATAAGAAAAAAAAATTTTATTCAAAATAGCACGACACCGCATCACTTAACTTGATATGGTAAATTTTACAAAGTCTGAAGAGTTGTGTAATTAATTGATATAATTTCGGTGGGCTAATATTTTATTGTGTGTAAAACATTTTCATACCACTTCACAAACAGCAATCAATTTCGGAATTGTTTTGTTTTACATTTTATACAAATGTGAACAAAACGTATATAAAGTCTAATTTAGGCTCGCACTTATATCTATAACCGAATATAAACATAACAAGATCGGTTGCTTATAGCAAGAAATGAATAATGGAATGATATGATTTTAGTTAGAGAAATAGTGATCTGTGACTGTGACTGTGTATATGTTATATGATCATGATATTGGTACTACAATGACTTCTATGTCATATTAATATTGTGTGTTTCTTTTTTGGAATAATATGGCAAATTTTAGAGCAAAAATTAATTGATATGTTTTTTGTAATAATGTTGTTATATTTAAATTTATAATTTTTGATTTCTTTTAATTATTACATTAATTTATTAATTTAATAAAAAATATCCATAAATTTTATAAAATTATTAATTATTAAAAATATTTTTTATTTAATATTTTTGCTAATTGCAGTTGTATAAAGTATAAAACTCTTAAGGTGGACCGTCTATATAACACTTCTTCTTATCTGATAAAACTATAATTTCACGTGCGAAAGTTTATATAAAAAATATTTAACAACAAAATATTTCACTATAATGAAATAATAAATTATTTTTATATCGTCAGTAGAGATTGTATTCAAATTTAAATAAACTATATCTATAAGCATTTCACAACAAATTTGTAATTATAATAATGGGTACAAACGCAAAACAAATGTACAGACGTATAAAATATTTTTTATTTTTACTTACCATTTCTAACGATTCGATGTCGATCAGGTGATCCTGAACATGAATAACGTGATGTAAGCACTTCTCGTCTTTGCAAAATTTCTGGTGCAATGTGAATGAATGGACAAAAACGGAAAAATTGTTTAAAACCACGACGAAATCTATATTTGACATACAAATTTGAAATAATTAATGAAATAAATAATTTATATCTTTGCAAATTAACTATCAAATAATTGACTGTATATAATAATTTAAGATAATATAATGTATAATTAATTTTGTTTTGTATATTGTATTGTTGATTAGATAACTATATTTATAAGAACTAAATTACAAAATATCATATATACTTCAATAATAATATAGTACTGTGTTTATTACGTTTGAACGAACAGCTATATTATAAATTTACAATTTACATTGTTTTTGCTATTAATATTTATATGTATACAATAACACCTATTCATAATCTATTGTAACTAACAATAACCTTTTGCTATACTCTATAGTCTATATATATATACAATATTATATATTCCAACAAATGCTAGTACATTTAAACATTAAATATATATATATGATCTTTTATTCTTATCTTACCTGGAATTCATCCAACAATATATAATTGGATTATACATTGAATTACTCATTGCAAGCCAGTAAATTGCCAAATAAATTTCTTGTATATATGGTGAATTTGTAATGTCTGGATAATATGATGTTACAATAAAATAAATATGAAATGGTAACCAACACACGGCAAATATTAATACAACAACCATCATCATTTTAACAACCTGTGCGGAAAATATATAAAAACAAAATATTATATTATATTTAAGCACAATAATAATAATAATAATAATAATAATATTTTATTATTATCATCATAATATTACGAAATAAGAAGAATATAAAGGAGTTGTTTATTTGTTTAAAAATTTCACAATAGCTTTGTTGATAGCATATATCGCACATTTATAATAATTTTAATAAAAATTTGTAAATTTAATGGCAACGTATTGCATTGCATTATGTTAATTATTATTTTATTAAGATATATTTCATATATATTGGGTTGACAACTAGTTGCTTGCACATTTCACAGTTATTATTATATTTAAAGCTTCGTGTTAAATAATTTAAGATGTCAAATATTGTTGTTTTATGGTAGCTATAGTGCGAAAATTCAAATAAAAATTGTATAAAAGTGCAAATGTATGTATACATTCGAATCAAATTCAACATTTAAAATGTGTGCATTTCGAACCCTTGGTCGACTATATAGATATAAATTCACTATATATGTATATATCAGTAGGTACTTAAATTGTAATTCAATTTACTTCGGTTGGTAATGTATATCTTTCTGTATAGTGTCGGTTAAAAATACTTGTAGAATCAAAACAAAAATTTTTGCATCGACGACAAATTATTTGGGCAAAAGGTTATCAAACAAAATGGATAGTACATTACAGTCGTATAAAATTACTTCGATTCATGAATTGATTTCATAAAAACAAAAATTGCAATTACTTTGTATTCAATTGAATACTATGAAATATATATGAATATAATTATCCATATATATTGTTGATAGACAGTACAATGTACTCAAATATTAATTTATTCATTTTGGGAAATACAATGTTACCATAATAATTATTATTTAATTCTGTGATGTATAGACTTAGAAAATCATATTTAAAATATTAGGTGAACGCACTAAAGAAAATAAATAAATAATTTTAATGTTATTTAATATTATACGTGAGCGTAATCCACAATATGTTTTCTGCAAGATGATGCACATGCTAGAAGAATGTGTTATAAAAGAATGTGTCAGAAGGCATCAGAATTGGATCATAAGATCAATTTTTAATAATTAAATTGAGTGTGTTCAAATTGAGGTATTATGCACACAAAATGTTATTAATATATTTGATCAGAAATACCAATATTACAAGGTGTATGGAATTTGTCTGAGCAACTACTCTTTCACAAATTCTTTAAATATTATTTTTCCATATAACATGGGTATGACAATTAAACTTCTTATTATATAGAAATGTTACCTGTACGTATAAAAAAATATATGTGTATACTTGTACTTGTTAATGAAAAGAAAGAGAAAATTATGACCCTTATAATTATTGTTAAATATTTGGGTTACATTTCGTTTCGTTATACAAGAAAGTATGTATTTATAAATTATATTTCCTTATATTTTAATAGAAAATTTACTTTTCAATTTTTAACATCTATCCAAGCGAATATAAACACACTTAAACTTATACTTTTTATTAAAATAAAATATAAAAGAAAATGAATTGCACACAGTTAATTATAATTTTATAATTTGTTATTTGTTTGTATATTACAATAAAGTCATAATTTATACATATACACGTAAACCATACATTTTTTGACAAACTAATTATTTATAATGAATGGAAATACTTAATTTAGGATATATTTCAAATGACAACTCTTAAGTAATTTAAAAACAATGAAAATTTGTGTATAAACATACCTAATAATAAAAGAATAATTGTGTCACCAAAATGAAAATATATAGAAATTTTATTTATTTGGTGAGGATATAAACGTTTGATTGTATAAAAATATGAATTATTATATAATCAAAATAAAATTGTTTCTGCTCGTGCAATGAATCAAAGATTACCTTATAAATTTTTCTTCATGTAATTCATTTCATTCCATATAAATACTATAATTACCTCAGTTATCATTAAACTTAAGATATTATATAACATTGTAAAATATAAATATTACATATTTTCAACATAAAATGTAAGACACTTCAGACGGAACTCTTAAAATTTATAATTTATATGTTACTTTTATAGTACTACTTATTGAAGAAAATGATCTAATGACTGGAATAATGAAACATATATATATTGATATCTTGCAGTGGCGCAACTTCAATGTTCTTATTTTGAAAAGTGTGAATGATGATTTTTTCCTTAAAGTGAATATGAATTGTTGTGTGGGGTATGAATGTGACTACTGGACTATTATTATTTGTTACGTTTCGGACAGGAATGGCCTTCGAAAAGTTGTCGAAATCTAAGTCGAAAGGTAACCCAAACCAACGGTTAAAAATTATGACCTGAATTCGCCACCATCAGCATCAAGATGTTACTCTATTACACAATATTGTATACAAATTACAAATTTTAAAAAAAATCATCAAATTGTGAGCCCAGAATTATCTGATATCTTATAAATACTTACAACCGTGCGACTGTCTCATTTATTATTTATTTATTATAGAATAATTTTATACAAAATTCTTTCACATAAATTTTTTGAAAAATTAATTCAACCATTAATTTGTCAAATATTTTAAATGTTATAATAATAACTTTTTTCTATTTTTAGTATATGTAATGTCGTCGTCATAATGTCAATCAAAAGAGTTTAAAGAATCTATATTTATGTAAAAATAATAATTTTTATAATTTGACACTATAACGAATACAACATTTTTAAACTATATTAACTTCTAATGGGAAAAATATTCATTATCATCATCAAGTCATTTGTTATTCTAAGTATAGAGAATATATCATATTTACCAGAAAGTCAAATAGTAGTATATGGAAATTAACAAATTCGATTGCAAACATACATAATACATTATGTGAATGGTTCCAATTTAGAAGTTCTGAAAAACTGCTATATACTGAATAGTTTTCTTGATCACGATGTTTGTAAAAATCTGGCAATTTTTTCAATTCTCATCAAATTTTTAAATTAATAGTTTCTATTCCTGTTTAATACTATATTCCAAAACTAAAAGTACCAAACTTAATCACATAGAGTTGACCAGAAATCAATCAAATTACAAAGTATCTTGATTAGTTCCCAATAAAGACTATATACACTTTGACGGACGATATTTTTGTTATCCATGCATTGCAATGAAATCCATGGAAAATGACACACACGTGGTATACAAATAACAGACCCCCTATCCTAAATAATATAATTATGTCAACGCATAATTCTTTAAAAATGATAATTCTTCTTTTCGCGTTGTGACAGTGTTAAATGAAAATAAATACCAAAAATTAAATCGGACACTTCGTACGATCGATTAGTCTAACTAAACGCTGTAATACGGAATATTCACTGTATACCACAATACAAAATCGATGAATTGCAAATATAAATATAAATTTAATTTGATATGTAAAGACTTTCAAGATTCTTTCAATATAACACATAGATTTTATTTTAATTTATAAAATATTAAATTTATTTTCATGAAAAACATTTTAAAATGTTATACACACTCACTCACACATACACCCTCTGTTTCAAAAATTCTCGAACTTTTTATTGATTCAAAATAATCTCCTTTAGCTGGAATGTACAGCGACTTTTTTAAGACTTCAATGGAAATGATTTTCATGACGTTCGAAGAAGCCATTTGAATCGGATTTATATCAGTAAAATGCTTTCCTTTCATAATGTAATGAAGTTTATTTGGAAATATAAAATGATCGCGAGCCGTCAAATCAGGCGAATATTTGGTGAATTGGTTAGAGTTGAAACGGTTTTTTTTTGCTCAAAAGATCGGTAACCATTGATGATCGCATGCGATGGTACATTGTCATGACCATAGAAGACAATTCGAATTATCAAGCGATATTCTCATCGAATACAATGGATACGATGAAGCAAATGTTTCGTAATTCCGAAATAATATGCACTAGTGATAGTTTGGCCACATGGAACGAATTCTTTGTGAATAATTCCTATTTTGACCTTCCACTTCTTTCATCATCAACGCCGCCAAAATGTCTTCACGGCCATTTATGAAACGATTACAACACTCATAAGTTATTTCAAAAGTCTTAGAACATTTTTTTCCAAGTGTAAAATAAAATTTAATATTATCCGTGTTCGATGTTTTTGTGTACCGATGCTACTAATAGACAATAGATAGGTTTGAGTACAATAACTTTGCTTGTAAACAATGGAATGACATGAAATATTGAACCAACATCAGTTAAAGTTGTGTTTTTCTAACAACCAATATCGTATATATAAATGTCAGATCGCTAGTTTATAAGATTTTTTCTTAAAGTTCGGAAATTTTTGAGACACAGATTGTACATATAAAAATTTATCATCTATCTTTACTTACTCAAAGTATTAAATTAATTTTTATTTTGTTAGCTTAAAAGTTTTGTTTATTTTCATTATGCCAGAGTATACATAGAATTAAATAAAGATGGGTACGTACATTTTAAATATTTATACAAAAGTTAAAAAAGTGAATATTATACGAATACGCAGTGAGAGTATTATTTTAATTGAAATTAATAAAATAATATTTATTTAAGTAGCGTATAGTATTAGTAGTTAATGTATTATTATAATGTATTAGGCAGTTAATGTTTCAATTGATTTCTAAATGTGAATTTTTTTAAAATTTGTTATAATAAAATTGAAATTTATGTGTATATTATCGCATTATATATGTTCCATTTCAATTACAATTGGGACTTAAAATTATATCAAAATAATTCACTATTCTTTTTCAATAATTGTTGGTTATCTATATATATTCTTATACTAAAATATAAACGTATAGAGACTTTCTTAATTGCGTGATTTCTTTTTTTGGTATTTTCCTTTTTCATTTCTTTCTTATTTTTTTTTTCCTTTGAAGGAAGTGATAATGAATATTAATAGGCTTAGAAAAATATAGTACGTATATATACAATAGTATATAGGACCTATAATGTAGTAATGTATAGCATGTAAATGTATATATGTGTTTACTTGAAGTTTTATCGTATATATATATATTTATTTTTATACGGATATTGTTGTTATAATGTTATTTTGAACAAAATTAGACACGGTAAACGTGAGTTAAAAATTTATAAAAGGAAATTAGAAAAGTTTGATAGGTTGAATAAAAAAAAAATGTAAAATAAATATAATGATGGATATGCTTTTCATCTTGTGTATATACATGTCAATAAATATATATATACCTATAAGGTAGTAGGCCCAATCCCTCCTATATTAAGAAAACTTTCACTTTGAACATCGATAGTAATGATCCCGGATTTAATTAAATGTATCACTACAATGATATTATTTTCATATTTTATTTTAATTTCAGTTAAATAAAAAAAATTTAAATCTTAAATTTTTATAAATTCAGGGAAATAACTGAAAAATATAATATACCAAATGTCCCAATATAAGTCAGACAAGAAGTTTGACATGCACACATGTCTGTCATGCTACGTAATACCTAGTTGTGTAATTATAATTGATGAACGAGTTAATTATGGATATTAAAACATTGAAAAAAGTAATCAACATTTATTATTTTATATAAATTAGGAAAATTCTATTAAGATTAATATTAATATTATAATAATTAAGAGTATGAACCCAATCCCTGCCATGTTAAGGCAACCTTTTACTTTGGACAATGGTATTAATTTAATAATTTACAATGTGACAGTATTTTGGTAATTTTAATGAACAACCGTGCCGATTGTATCGCTGTAAATAAAAGAGCAAATTCATTCCTATATAATAATCCAGAGGGATAAGTTTAAATCTAAAAATGACTGTCATTGGAACACTGTGAGAGATATTGGGTCCTCTACCTTACATATATAAAAAACAAAGAGTGGTACCTATATTTATTATATAATAATAACATTACATTACAACAATAAAAAAACGGTCGTTTAACTTTAGTAGAATAACTAACCTGGTATGCAATTGAATAGACAGATTAAAAAAGGCAAGTATTTATTAAATATAATATTTTGTGTATAAGATAAAATTGGGTGTTATGGCAAGAAATCGACATTTTGTGTTGTAATTCAGTGAAGAGATATTTAATTTTTTTAAATCAAATTGTTTCTTACATAGATGGATTCTTTGGTTACATATTTTGCATGAGTGGCTTCATTTTAGTTTCATCAAATTCAAATTTGGTTATCAAGTCATCGAAAAAGGGTATATGAATGTTTGTCATATAGCACCCAAGTGGTACCAGAATGTTATGACAAATTTTATAACATTAATTCAAAAGTTATTTAAAAATAAAATTTAATATTAATAAAAGAATTGCATGTTTCGGAAAAAACATTGAACAAATCGTTTTGCTTTTTTTATTTTTTATTTTCGATCACTCACTTTTCAAAACAATTATCAATTTATTTTTTAATTTTATTTCTAGTTCAAATTTTATTTTAATTTCAGCACGTTTTTTTGTTGCTGTTATATGTAAGTCGGAATCAAAGACACACAATATTTACTATTTCAAAAACTATCTGCTAAAAACAACAATCATTTAAAATTTAATAACATTTCAGTAAATAAAAAGAAATATAGTTTAAAGGTATATATGGAGCACGACATATCCATTGCAGTGACGAAGTCATTAAACAAAATCTTTCCAAATTCCAATATAAAAAAAAAACGGTAGACTGAATTCCAATTTTTTAAGAACTACTAAATATTATTTATCATATTGTTCCATTCCACTTTTAATTCGTAAAACTTATAATTCCATAAAAACAGATCTATATAGTAAAAAAAAAAAAAAAACGCTGAACTATTTCTATATTCAACTCCCACAGCAAAAAATGCTTCAAAATTTGCTTATGCATATATTGGCTTATTATGAAATTGATAGAATTTAATAAGTTGTTAAAATTAAGAAAAATGGTCAAATTAAAAGATTTTTATAATCTGTTGAGATTGTCTGTTTCAATAGAAAATTTGCATGAAATATTTTTTCTGAAAGTCATCTCCATGGATGTAAAACCATATCGAATATACAATTTATCAAAATATGATCTGTTATACATAAGTGTGTGTGTGTTTTTAAGCATATCTCAAAATTATTTTATTAGTGATTAATGAAATAATGAACTTAAACAATAAAATATTGATAATTAAATTAATAGGAATTATTCGGAAGATACAGATTTCTTTTATAAGTAATTATTATTATTGCCATGAAAAGGATAGGTGTTGAGAGGAGAGAGCAGACATTTTAGTTAAATGAACATTATTTTGTAATAATTATTTATTTTGATGGAGATAATGTTATGGTGAAATTATTAAAATACTTTTTCCACCTGCGGTTAAACAATATATGGAATATTAATAATTGTAAATTATTATATTTTTTTATGATTATTATTATTGAGCTGAGAAATTTCTGATGGACGCCGGTATCATTCAAACAAAATATATTGAATGAGATTATATATTTTTTGATAAGAAATAAAGTATGTTTCTTAAAATTTAAATTTTAAATTCAACATTATTAAGAGAAAGACGATATATTAGTAATGTTTGATTGACAAAAAAAAAGAAGATTTTCTTGATTATATTAATTTGAATATACAATAATTTTCGTTTCGTTGAAGATTTTCCAAAAGATTTGCACTAAATTAATAAATAAATCTGTCATTTTATGAAATTAAAGGAAAAACACAAGAATCTCCATCTCATAATAAATGAATATCTAGATTAGATTGCATTTGGCAAATATTGAAGTACTGAAACAAATTCTTTAATTGTCGTTTTTTGGTATCATTATCATTTTCATTTTCGTACGACAGTTTTCGTTTTCTCTTAATTGCCGCGAAGCTTCAGGTGTCATCCATCTATGTCCGCAAATCGCATTAGAAATGAATTTTATATAAATAAATTTTAAATAATAAATGGAATAAAAAAATTCCTTTCACATTTAAAATATTAAATGAGAATAAAATTTAATTATATTATATATTAGCAACTTATAATTTACTGTCCTATACTCAATATATATAACAAATATAAAAGATGTTGATGCAACGATGATGAAAAAAGAAAATTAAACTTTTAATTAAATTTTTAATAAATATCTTGCAAGAAAGAAAATTAATATAATATATATAAATATCAACTATAGAGATATAACAAGGGAATTTACAAAAGAAATTCAACAGTAGGAAAAACATGTAAAAATTTTGCAATATTGTCACGTTATAAAATTCATGAAAACATGCAATTTTTCCATATATACTCGTATATACATATATAATAATACATTACACGAGTGCTCTATTTTGGCACCAGCACACCTATAACATATATGAAAATATATATGACTTCAATAAAATATATATGTTTAAAAAAAAAATCAATTTATATATAAGAAAAAATAAAATCTTAATTGATTTAGGTTTTTTTTTTTTATAAAATCTCTTGAGAAAATATATAAATGTACCTAACAAAAAAACTTGTTCAAATAAAGTGTCAGAATATTTAATTTATTTTAAGTAAATTTAAAAATCATAATGAAAAATTTTAAATATATTATGTAATAAAATAACTTCAGAGAATAATACAAAGGAATAATAATAAACTAATGAAATGATCTTATAATAAGTATATTTTTATGTTTTTTCTTTCCTAATTTCCAATGAAATGAAATGAAATAAAAACAAAATAAAAATAAATGTGATTATACTTAACAAGGGCAACAAACGAAAAATTAATAACAATAAAACAATAACCAAAAATAGAAAGAAAAAAACGCATAGTAAGGAAAGTAGGTCTTTTTTTTTCATTTTATTAATAAAATTAGAATTCAAACAAAAATTGTCCCTTTTTTATTTATCCAAATTTAGAAAGTTCTTTTCCTATACTTTATTTCCTATTCTCTTTTATTTATGATTGAAAGATGAATTTTCCTTAAGGCTTTTTTGTCTTTATTACATGCAAACAATAATACAATATATATATGCTGTCTGAGTTAACGTCTACAGCCAGTCAGTCAGTAACTTTAAAATGAACTAATTTTCTATACGTGGGCAGTTCGAAATGTATTTTTATGTGACTTTCTCAAGGCTGCTGATGTGATGGTGTTTTGTATTTAAGTAATGTTTTCGCAAATTTCAATTAAAAACTCTACTAATAAATAATGTTTTTTCAGTCATTGCCATTGGAAAGTGATAATATTCTTCTACGTTTTGTGAAAATCCCAAATAAAATATAATATATTTACTATAACATAGTACCCGATATCATATACTATACTTTGAAGGTGTCTAAAATAGAGCTGTACTAAAAATTAAAAATAATTGTTCTTCTTCTGATCAAATGCCAATATAAGCCATACGCCTATACTTTTAATGGCATGGTTTAAAAATTGTTTCCTTTTTTTTTTTGTATAAATATTAATTGAAATTTAGCATTTTAAACTATTAAATTCGCAATGCGAATTAGTGCCGATATATTGTCGATATTTTTAAGTCATATTTTGATGTGATTATCAAAAATTAAATATTTATAATTTATATAAACTTACACGTCTTTTACTTTTAATATTATCTAATTGTCTTTGAGTACATTCTCCTATACTTTGTGATCCCCATAATTCTAGTCCAACTCTTGCATATGTAAATGACATCGAACCAATAGGCAAAAAATATGTTAAAAACATAAATAATACATTGTATCTGAAAAGACAATAATTTAGAAAAATATATTAATTAATGAATTAATTTAATTAAACATCTTATTATTGCATTATGGAGATAAAAATACACTTTATATTTTTTCTTATAAAATAAATTAAATTTAATTGTTGTTATAAGGACCATTTTATATTAAACCGAATATTATTTAATATTCGCAAAACTGAATCAGTAAAATTAAATAGAAACAAAAGTTATTACAATAATATTTGATTTTGGCTTTTTATTCAAAATAACCACCGGCTTGAATATATTTTGCACATCAATTTAATAATGATTTGGATGTCTGTACGGCGCCAGTTTTCGGAACTGCCTCCAAAGCATGTCAAAAAGCTATTCGTCGGAACATAATCAAAATAACACCATTTTAATTTAATTGTTTAGTTTTGGGAATTATGAGAAGCCGTGTAGGATGTTAAATCAGGCGAATAGGTGGATGCTACAACATTACAACACACACGTTAACTTCTTGCCAAAAATTTATGACATATTGTGAGTTATGAATTGTGACCAAAATCAATATCAATTAATTCTAAAAAAATTGTTGTTATGGCACAATTTAGATGGATATTATTTCCGAATTCAAAAATTAATAAAATGACATGTTTTTTACTCTTTCAGGTGGTTGGTTACTCCGTTTTTTCCTAATCTTTGCATAGAAATTTTTTTTTTTCATAAGAAAAAATTGAATTATTTTGCATTATAATTTAGTGAAATTAAGGGTGAAATATGTTTAACCTTTTTTGGCTCTTCCAACATGCGTATAGAGGTAATTTTTCCGTTGCTATACATAATATTATCTTATTGTTTCAAAAATATACATATATAATTTATAAAGTAGGCAATATAAGAAATTATAAAATAAAATTATATAAAGTAGAAAAATTTGCAATAATACTTATTTAAAAAATTAAGGGTAGAAAAATGAACATATAATTCAATGTTCATCTCTTGAACTAATAGTATACATAGTGTATATGTATTTCATACCAATGTACTAACATATGTATATAAGGACACATTTTGTAAATATATTCATATATGAAAGATGTTTGCATAATAATAAAATGTAACCTTATTTGATATTTTTAATATAATATTGTACATATGAAATTATGGAGACAGTGGATAGCCATCGTACATTTTTCACATTGTACTTTGTATACATATAATTTTATACGAATTATTTGCATATTCCTTTTTATAAAATGCATATTTACATTTCATTAAATGAGATTTCTTAAATGGGATATTATAACATATATTATACGAGTATATT
Organism: Bibio marci; assembly: GCA_910594885.2. NCBI lineage: Eukaryota > Metazoa > Arthropoda > Insecta > Diptera > Bibionidae > Bibio > Bibio marci. The sequence goes on along the minus strand of OU343114.1, from coordinate 7,746,536 downwards.
TCAAAAACATATTTTATTTTGAATTCTTGTATGTTTTATAAGAAAAATATACCAAATATCTACTTTTTTATTTATCTCATCTAACATCAACATATGGCTTTTTGTTTACTTTTTTTATTTGGATGGTTGAATGTCTATAATCTTTTTTAATTGGAATTTATTTATTTTATAATTTTGGATTATTTAATTTTAAATTTTATAGACTAATCCTAATGGATGTATTTTTTTCTTCACTTTTATTTATGCATAAATGTGCAATGAAAAATATAATATTTAGAATCACAATATGAAAATAGGTGAATTAGGTAGATATTTTGTAGAATCACTGCCTAGTCTAAGTGGTTTTGCTGCGGTTAAGTTCCAAGAATGATTACCGATGAGGATGGCTCAACAGTCCATCGATTCGAAATACTGATATCACATACAGTAACATTTTTCAAATTATAACATATTGCAGGAATGAATGTCTTTTAGTACCTACAATATCGGAAATAGTTCTATACAACAATAAATGATATAATACGATAAAACGATCAGAAATCTACGGCGAAATCTACGAATACATAATTTAAATGCGTAAAAATAAATATGATAAAGGTTTATGTATTTTTAAACATTTAAAATATGAAAAATGTATTATTTTTGAATATTTGACAATAAATTTTTTGTTTCCAACACAACAAGCAAATTATCGATACACCAAATTCTGTACAAACATAAATTTAGAAGCTATAAATAAAAAAATAGACATAATATTAAATTTATATTTTAATATAATAATATAATATACTTACACATATTCTTGTAAGGAATGATTGGTGGGACCATCGGGCCATTCAAGATAACAAACTATACGTATTTCACCATTTGTTAAATTTTGATTATAAGTTGTAAAAAAAAAAATATTTGGGCTTGATAAAATTACTCCTATTACCCAAATAGCTACAGCTATAAATATTGTAGTTTTTTTACCCATCCTTGGTTGTAAAGGACTCATAATGGCCATGTATCTGTAAAAAAAAGCACACAAAATGAAACTTGTATTTAAATAAATTACATAAAGTATAATCTCTGTTTTAAATTTAAATTAAATATTCATATATAAACATAAGTACAATAAAAAGTAAATATTAAAATTGAAAGAACCACAGACTGTCACTCTGTCCATATAATCTAAATATATTTTATTATTATTTATTTTATATATATATACAATACATTATATGTCTAAAAAATAAGGTAGCATTATAAATATTTTGAAAAATCTTTATTTATTGTTCCAACTCAATTTTGTTTCACCTTCAATGAAATCCCCATCCCCCACGACACAATACAATTATGCCAACGTTTCTCGTATTCCTTGAAACACTCTGAAAATTGAATGAAACGACGCGTAAACCAAAAATAATATTCCTTGTTCGGAATGACATAATTCACAGTAATCGAAGACATTGATTTTTAAACAACATTAGTATCAAATGAACTGGAAAAATTTGCAGAATTAAAAAAAATATTTTATATTAAACTTTAAAATTAAGAATAATTTATGGTGAGAACAAAAAAGTAAGCAACATATGGCAATACTACAATCTATTTAATTTAGAATTGCAATTTTTCGTGATTTCGTATTATCAGTATATATGTTTATTGCGTTTTTCAGATTTATTTGTACTCATGTTTAATTTCTATTTCAATACTAGAATATATATTATATTAAATTATTGGTAATATTACACACATGTAATTAATATATATTAAATTTTAAGGATTAAATGATTTAACAATTGGTAAGACACTCCTATTGTAATCACGAATAATTTTTCACTGGTAAATAAATACTATTGTTTACACATCACCATGTAAAAACAAAAGGACGGAGATACATGCAATCTCCTAATATGAATCATATACGATTATGTACAATATTTATGAAATAATGTAAAACTTTGTTTTAAAATATTCATAAAATAGCATATGAAATTCATATAACAACGTATTAAAATGAATTTATTTAAATGTGTACATTAAGATTTAGGGGAGAGAAGACTATCGTTGAACTGTATGCTCGAACAGTATATAAAATGATGATTAATTTTGTATCATTAATATTATAGAATTTTATAAATATTATCATCAATAAAAATAGGTGTATTCGAAAAGAAATTCATTTCGTAGTGTATATCGTTAATTTTGGAAATATATTGTAATAATTTTTTCGAAATTAACGATGTAGCTAGACCTCATTTAATATCCATTTGCGAAATTCGTTTCAAAGTAATCTTAAATATTGTATATAATAATAACAATAATGATGATTTTTACATAAAAAGGCGACATAAGAAATTGCAAAACTAAAATCATAATTTAATGCTCATTTGGATGCTTTGTTATCTACTATTTAAATATTATGTCTATTATATAGTAATTATTTTATGATTAATAATCTTCTGAAGATAAACTATACCAAAATATATATGTATAGATAACATAACTATACTGATTTCAAAATGATGATGATTAAGTGATGTAAGTATAAAATACAATATTATATATATACACTGCAATAAAATGTAGAAATAGTAATTAGATTTATTTGAATAATGAGTGAAAATTGTACATGTGACACAATATATAGAACACTTCTATAGAAATACGCGCCACAATATATCCATCATTTTCCATACATGTTATGTTACATATTGTACATATCTCAAAAAACAAAATTTTAAAGAATATTATAATTGAATTTCCAACCCATATTTTATGCTGGAATAACAGTATATATTACATAATAATTACTTATTACATAAAGCATACATAAAGGATTTATGATATAGTAACTTTACCAAAAATGTTAATATGCATATTATGATTTCATCTATAAATTAGCTTTCCTCTTGTCGTTGGCATAAGTACCATATATATCTCATATATACATTTATCTATATATTGTATGTTGCTGCTTATGTTTTAACATATATATGTGTACATATACTCAGTATTGAAAATTAGTTCCATTATTTCCTAAAACGATATATATGTGTAATACGGAGTTATATATGTTTAACAAGAAAGTGCGATTAAATGAATCGGTAAACACAGATTTGGTTTAGTATTGCATTAGTTTTATCATTCTATTGTCTACAGACACGTATCCATATGTGATTATATGCATATACTGCGTATGGTAAATTGCCCATAGAAATAATTTGAAAGTAAAATGTGTACCCACAATGTTGAAAATAATTAATTTTATTATATTACATACATTTAACAAATAATATAAATTGTATTAGGAAAATAAAAACGTGCCTCGATATTATAGTTTAAGTTTTTGTTTTCTCTATATTATTTGGTCAAATTGACTAACTAAATAAAATAATTTAATAGACTGGTACACATTACGTACATATATTAACAGACGGTCTCCCATTAATTAATTCTTTATTTCTAAATCTATCTATTTATTTTGGTTTGAATTTGATTATTACATTAAGTAATTACATATTTTTTGAAGTAAAATAAAATAATTTTTTTTAATGGAAATAAACGTTAAAATAATGGTACAAGATGTACCAACAGTGACCAAAGATGTGTGTGGTCTTGCATTATTGTCATGGCAGAATACAATACCTTTACAATTTACCAATTTTGGTCGATTTTCTTGTTAGGTTATTGTTGAATGTATATATAGGTGCGGTGGACACATCTGAATTGTGTTGTGTGATATCCAAATGACATATTTGATATGGATGACCAGTAGTACTTTTGTTATTTATATCATTTATGCCATATTAGTTATTTATTGGATAGAGCATCGTAAAAATTTGTTAAATGTAGAATGTCTGAATTATAGACAAAACTGAAATCAACCAGAAATCGCAATATACCCTTTCCATGCCTCATTTCTTCGATTCCGAATGGATCTAAAAATGGCTATCGAGGATGGTAACAATTGATTGACAATTGAAGTAGACCAAATTTAATAGAGCAATTAAATATAAAATTATAAAAAGATGTTCACTGTTTCATCAAAGTCATATTCAATGAAAAGCTAATAAATCAAAATTTTCCAATGAAGAGCAATTTTTACATAATCGGTCATCTTAAACTTCAAGCAGTAAATATCTTCATTTAAGCAAAATTTTTTAATATTATTAAAATGATTAAAATTAGTCTTCAACGATATAACCAATGTCGGATTGGATGATATGATTATCCGCATGGAACAATGCTTTTATTACAAACTATTAAGAATAAAATATGTGTCATTGTTGAAAAAATTAAGTAAAGATGGCTATCGTTGCTGATATCAAAGTTTTTGTATATATATCTATAATGACGAAACACTTTGTATAAGTCATCTTGAAATAGTTCAAAATTATTTATATTTGAAATATAAATTAAATTTAAAAATCCAAAATTTCATACGCTAATATTTATATGAATTTTTTAATATATTTTTATTTAAGCTCTAAAAGTCTAAAACGAATAAATTACTATTAAACTTATTTTTTAAATATATTATTTTAATTTAATACTATTTAATGTAGCATATATTTAACATTATAATTGTTAAATAAAACATTAAAGGCATTTTAACTTAATATTGGATTTCATCAAAATCAAAATCATATAATATATTTTCCAAATATAATTTGTTGTTACTTCTGATAATTCTATATCTTATTTATCATTATTAATATTTAATATAGAGCATCACAATTATTTGATTTTCTCATATCACCATTTAATTGCGGCTGATTGTTTACATTATGTAATAATGGTTCTATAAATGTTTTCATAAATTCCATTTCATTTTGTCGTAATACTTTAGTTTTTTCCATACAATCATTTACAATTTTTTCATATTGCATATGCATTTTATCTATTTTATCTTTTAAATACATCCATATATTAATTTCCGGTTTATTCAACGGAGTATCACTTTCAAATAAATTAACATCATTTGGATTATAATTTGTTTCGCCATCGGTAATTAATTGTGGATTATTTAAATTATCATATTTTGGTGTTAATGGATTAGTTAATAAGTGGATTCGATTAAATGGGTTTGGTTCACTTAAGGGAAAATAATTTAATAGTGGCAATGGTTCGGAATTAATATTGTCGGAATCAATGGATGGTAACAATTGTTTTGGATATATTTCATAATTATAAATTGGTTTATCAAAATATTGTGGTTTCATTTTATGATTTATATTTGTAGGAATATTTTTTAATAATTGCTTATTATCATAAAATGGAAAAATATATGGTGCTACTGGTGGTGGTGGTGGTAGTGGTAATTGTGGTAGATCTATGGAATAATTTATTGATGGATCATATATGTTGTCAATAATAATGGGATTTGATGAAGAGGGTTCATCGGATAAATTTGGATTATATTTTGTTGAAATTTTTGGCAAGTTATCATAATTTGAAAAATATGATGGATGCATTAAATTAATTTGATCATTACTGTTGGAATCATTTTCATCTGTAAGTTCAAGTAAATTATAATTATTTGAATAGGGAAATTTTAAATTATAACTCATTATTGGAGAGTCTCTTATATCTGCGGTAATTAAAGAGTCATTATTATTTGGTAAAATTTCATTTAAATTTAACAATATTGGAAGTTTCGAAGTGGTTTCCATGTAATAATTGTGGGCTGCCACTATCGATTCTGTATTATCTACTAATTGTGTGTCATTGCTGCAATCCGTATCACTCTCCTCACAAATATTATTACTATATACAGTCGTCGATTGAATCTCATTATGTGATGCAGCTCTATGTTCAGGTATTTCAATTGGATAACATTTTTCAATACATTGATATTTTATATTATTATATAATTTATTAAAATAATTTTCAATGGGATGCGAACCGGGTATCATGTAATTTCGTTCTTTCAAATAAACATCGGGATAGGATACAGCATATAGAATCTGTAATATTATAAATTTTATATGTAATATATTAAGTGCATATTAATAAATATATTATATTAATGTTTTTTCATTGTTATAAAATATGTAAACATAAGAATCTCTTTATCTTACAAAATATTTACATTACAATAATACACTTGATTGAAATATGCATATACAATCCGGCAATAAATTTAAATAAATGATTGATGATAAATGTTACTATCTAAACAATCGATTGTTCAAAATTAAATATTGCATAGAAATGGGTTTTTCATTTAAAATCTTGACACTTGGACATTTGCGCGTTTGTGCCATTAAAACACTTTTAGTTTCGTGTATAGTTATTTATTTTTTACTAATTTATTATACAATCTTTGAAATGTAAAAAATATTAACTCCATAATATAGTTTGTATGTGTGGGGTGTGTATATATCGAAAATTCTAAAACAACAAAACAAAAGTCACACACTATGATATTCTTTTATCTTTAAGTGGTCAGTTTTAAATCTGATAAAATAAAGAATATTATAAATATATATTGGTTTTTGTATAATACGAGGGTCGTGAGGTGTGGCTATAAAATATAACGAGGCTAATGTTGTAAAATATTTTATTTTCAATTATATTTAGTTATTATTCCTTTCAAATATGCAACAATCCTTTATCCGTACAATGCTGTATGTAAATTTTTCATTGTTAAAAACAGTACTGGAATTCCTCTATCGTATTTAAGATAAGATTCTTCACATGTCATCATTATTTGCAAGAAATTTGGCTTATTTTAAATGGCATTCAAAGTGAAAGTACAAACATTTTCACGACCTTTTTTTTTGTTCGATTGTGAGAATTTCAGGCATCATTTTCGCACACACTATATGTATATTTAATATTTCTGTAATATTTGCCTAACAAACATTTGGTCAATTTCTACAGTTTTAGTCAGATCGAATTAGATTATGAATTTGTTTAATATTTTATCTAGTTTTTGGCAGGGGAACCAGCGCGTGAATAGATACGGAAGAGGTGGAATTCGAAAGAGTATGCTTCCTACTACCAGCTGTCGATAGTACCACTTCGGCGAATGTTTAGTTCTTCTGCGGCAGTACCAATCTCGTTATTTTATAGTCACACCTCGTACACGCACATACGTGGTCGTTGAACATAACTTTCACTATATTACCTAACTATAGGAAAAAAAAGGCATTAACTTTATAGCATTAAATAAGTAAGAAATTTATTCTGTTTTTATTTTTTTCTTACTATTTGTGTGTGAAAAGAAAAATGTTAGTCAAAAAAAGAAAATAAAATAATGTAAAAAGAAAATCAAAATGTAAAAGAAAGTTTATTTTTCTTTTGTAAAGTTTATCCAAACACAACAACGATAAATACAATAATCAAAACAAGATGTGTATGTGTATAACAATATATAAATCTAATTTTGATGTGAATATGAGGATGTGTATTTATTTTTACTTTTTATTTATTTATTTATTTATTTATTTATTTATTTATTTTTTATTTGATGAAAGAAAAAGTTTATGTAAGATTATTCCTATAACTAACAGATGGTTATATTTTTCATTGTGTATACGGTGTCATCATATTTATCCATTTCAATAGTATGTGTCACACATTTTCTCGTCAGTTGTTATGTTCAAATAATGTATAGTTGGAAAAGTTTTAGGTCTCAAAATGGTATTATAATAATAATAATAATTATTGTTGGGTTTATTTTTTCAATTACATACGACTATATTATTTTTATTTTTATATCAATAGAATAATAATTTCACGAAAAAATTAATTGAACTTAATTTTATTTAGATTGTAATATAAAAGATACGTTTTTAAGTAAACGTTACGTTAATTCAATCAAATTGTGTATTTACACTTTGTGCGTGAGTTTCAATATAATATTCGTAATATATTTTATACATAAATTGATAGCAAAATAAGCACGTGCACACGAAGACTTTTCGTTACAAAATTTTGTTTATTTATTGTATATGCTGCTGGTGTTGGTGTACATAAGAGCAGAGAAATCCGGGTAAATTTGTATGTTCGATGTTATGATTTTATTTATATTTACAAATGTATTTAATAATATTGTATATAGTTTATCTTTACTATGCTACTGTATTGACAGGTATATACAATTTGTGATATAAATTAAGAAATGCTATCAGAAACACAATCAGAAGAGAATTCAATAAAACTAGAAAGTAACAAGGAATTGAAGTGATTCCTCCCGAATGCAATAAAGAGATTATAAGATGAAAAATAGCATCTTGGATAATATTCTATTAAAACAATGAAGAAGAAATAACTGACATGCACAAAAAGTTCTCGCAAGGAATAACTAAAGATAGCCTTGTACTATAATAAAACGCAATGTTGGTACGATGTGATTGATTATATATTTTCCAGAAAAATTAACCAAACTAACTCATATACGTCACTTTACCGAGACTACTATATAGGTTATGATTACTCAGACATACGTCAAGTCATTGTAATTGTAGCCCTTGATTTACAGCATAACTATCTTAATAACATTGCTGTGAAGTTGGTAAATTACTCCGTATCTGAGAATATTACCAATTGGTAATATTTCTTAATTTTGAATGCAAAGTTCTTAAGATATTAGTAAAATTTGATTTTAAAAAAAAGAAAAGTTTTCTTGATGGACACTGAAAATGGAAATTTGGGTCCTCTTTAATTTCTGAACATCTTCAGATCGATGACAAGCTTTGTATTCAACATTATGGCTCTAAGCAGATGAATAATACAATATTAAAATTTTACTTATATTTATAAATTCTTTATCTTTATTGCCCTAGTAACAATTTGTCCTTACTTTGAAAAATGAGGAAAATTTCCGTGGAAAAAATCCACATATTTCCAATGGAAAAGATATATTGTGATTTGTCCAAAGAATGTTCATAGATTTTTCACTTAATATAATAGTATTTTATTTAGGTCAATCGAAAAACCTTGGATTGTTAGGGTAATATGTCCAACATATATCCTCGGTATTGTATTAATATTTTATGTCACCAATTATCCACGACAGTGGGTTCACATTTTGTATAATTCGCTTATCTATAGATATAATCCTCACTCTTTTTAATTTATTTTCAAAATTTAAAAAAAAAACCTTCAACTCAAATCGATATATTTCGTAGGAATTTTGTAAGTCTTTTCATGGATTTTATCCGCGGTTTTTTGTTTATAACAAAAAAAAAAATCGTTCAGCATCTTCATTCCGTGCTCATAGAACTTCTGGTCTATTGGTAAAAACTGAATCAAACCGCGATTTGGCATAATCGTCATAATCATATTCTGTTATATATACAATTCATGGGTATTACTTGTCAAAATATATGGACGATCCAAAAATATTTTGGCAAAATCCGTAGATCACAACAAATATGAGTATAAATTCTATGGATATTCTGTGGGATTATAGCAACGAAAAATACTTCTAAGGAGTATACGTAGAAATTATCATCGGAAATATACGGATAATCCAAGAACATTTTTTATAAAAATTTATGAGTGAAACGCATCATATAAAATTTCAGCTGACATTCGTGAGAAATGCATACATATTTCCTCGGATTGCAACTACGGACTACTACATATAATGCGGAAATTTTGCGGACAAACTACGGACAGTGTTACTAGGGTGTATATAAACTATTTATATAACCAGCCACAATAAGAATACAACCCATTCCCAATAACACCCATAACTTATTTTGATTATAAATTATAAAACCATTTCTTTGAAACAAAATCGAACTATTACTAAAATTTAAACATAAATTTAGAACTATCGCGTTTAAATAAAATCAATTTTGCAAAGTTTGTCGGAAATCATACATATAAAAAGCCTATTCGCTATAATTCAATTTATCTAATTTATTAAAATGATTTTTTTTTTCGGTAAAATACAATTAAAATAATTTAATTTAGTTAAAGTAATTTGTTTGTTAGTTATTGTATATTTTATATTGGTACATGATTTATTTACAATTTTAATAATACTAAATATTTACATTATAAAATGTTATCAGTATATATTTACATAAAATGTGTGTTATTCTGTGGTGTGGTTTTATGCCTTCTGTGTGTATTATAGATGTATGAAAATGTTAAAATGTTAGTTAGTAAGTACTGAATGTGGATGAAGTGCATATATTATATGTGATGTGCATATGGAAATTATTTATGCAAACAATAACAATTACACATTGTGTGTGTTATGTTACTGCATATATTATTATTTATTGAGAATAATATTTATAAATTTTTGAATGAACAAACACAGAAATTATTATTTTTTATGATTGATAATAATCAATAGAAAATCGATCTTGTTGCAAAGCATAACCTGTTTCGGCTTCAAATTCTATCGTTTTTAATTCAATATCATATAATGTTGCTGATTTTTGTATACATTTTTCAATCATTTCCATATATTTTTGTTTAATTGAATTCAGTTTTTGTTTTAACCAAATCATAAATTTTATGCGATATTTTTCATTTATTTCCTTTAATTCATCACATTTATTTGGGCATTCAGGATTAAAGCATTCAGTATTACAATCAATGTTATCATTTGTTGTTATTGGTTGTGCTGCATTTGTGCATGGTTCATAGCATATTATTGGACATAAACCATTTATTGGAAGTGGTATACAATATTCATTATAACAGCATTCATAATTAATTAATTCCATTTGATTGTGTAGTATTGTTGTTGGTGGTGATGGTGTTTGTATTTCTGGTACAAAATCTTCTATTTCCATTATTGCTGGTTGTTGTGGTGTAAAACAATTCAATAAACAATCCGATGTGTATGGCATATCTAAACAGTATGTTTCACAATAATTGTTTATTTCCGATGATGGAATAATGGTTTGAAGTAATTCAGGAAATTCTATTGTATCGGGATATGAAACGATTTCATATGTTGTCGGTGGTGCAGGTGGTGGTAAAAATTCGGGTAATGATGGTGTTGGTGGAGGTGACGGAGGTAATGGCAATTCTATCACTTCGGTTATAAAACATATTGAACATTCGTCGGCATATGGTTTAAAAATACAATAATCATCACATAACGAAAAACTATAATCTTCTATTATGGGATATTCTATAACTGGTAATTCTGGTAATTGAGGCTGTATTTGAGGAAAACATTCATCGCACTCGGATGATTCAGGATGCAATAGACACCAATCACAAAAACATTGTAAACATTCGAATGAATTTGGTAAATATTCACAAAAGTCATCGCATGTTATAATTTGAAATGGAATTTCAGGTAGAGGTGGTAAAATTTCCGGTACCGATGGTACAATAATTTCAAATTCTGGTAAAATTGGTGCTGGTATGGTTTGGTCTAAAATTGGTATAGGCGGACGCGGTAATTCTATGCTGGGAACATTATCTGGTAGTATAGGTGGAGTTATAATTACAGGTGGAGGCGGTGGTGGAGGTGGTAATGTTGGTATGTATTCAGGAATATCAATTTTTGGTACCGATGGAGGTGATATTGATAGTTGAGGTGGTAGCGGGGGCAGCGGAGGCAGTGGTGGTAGTTGCGGTGTAGTGGGCGGAAAGCATATAATGCATTCTGGGGTGTCTGGCATTAAAACACACAATTCATCACAAATTGAAACTTCTTCAATGATTGGTGGAAGAGGTGGTGGCGGAGGTGGTAATTCTATTTCCGGTACATACATTGGATAACACGTTTCAAAACATTGATAGTCATATCCGTTGTCAGTTTTTATGAAAAAATTTTCAATTGGATGAGAACCTGACATAATAATTGGTGATTCAGATTTATATATACCTGGATATGATACATTTATGACTACCTAAAAAAAAATAAATGTAATATTTGTATGTGTGTGTATGTTTTGTATATATTGTAAATGTTAATAAAATTGTTGTGTATTTATTTAGCTATAGAATTTTATTATGTTTGTGAAAAAAAAACTATAAACAATAAAGGCTATTTATACATTAAAGCAAATAATTTAAGTGATAGCAGGTTTCAAATAGATACAATAATTATTTGTATTACTATTCCACACTTATATATAATAGAAAGAAATGTTTTAATTTAAGTTAAAAAATTCTAATTGTTTATAACTAATACACTTGATAAATTATCAATGATAATAACTACAATATATTTTATATTAAGCAATGCAACATAATTTTAATAACATTGCAATTTCAACAGATAGTATACAAAGATTAAATAAATAAAATATACACTTTTATAATTATATTATAAAATAGTAGAAAATAATAAAAAAAAAGGATAAAAAGGACACAGATTCCAAACGCTATTGCGTAGTAATAATGAATATAAACTTTTGTTTTTTGTGTAATATTTCGTATGCAAAACTTTATATTTTATGAGTGTTTATTTATTTATTATTAAAATTTTCATATATTGTAATAACCGAAAAAAATACATTATTTCTCATTAATTATAGATATAAAAAAAGACCTTAAACTTTCATATACGTTTTGAAATAATTTATACAGTAATTTAATGAAAACAAATTGGGATTGTCAAACTTTTAAAAATAAATATATATTATGTTATTATACGACTATATTTATCAGTCAGATTTCATTACCTATGAAGTTATTTTATATATGCGATATGATGGAAATTAATATAATGAAATTAATTTTCGTTTTTTTGTAAATTGTTCAAATAAAATGTTATTATATTTTTTAATTGTGGATATTTGAAACGTTGGTAGCCACACAAAATTGCTTCAAATCGGGTATTGGCAATTTATCTGGTCAATAGAATTGTTTTGAGCATATGGATGGGTTGAGGTGTAGTCAATACGTTCAACTGGCGTTATAAATACATAGTAAGCTAATTCTCAATTATAAATTAAAAAACAATTCACTAATATATTAATTTAAAAAAATTTACTCACATAAGCACAAAAATTTTAATTTTAAAACACCATAAAACTTTAGTATATTAATTTATTATGTAATATTTGTTATAAATATATACATATGTTTTTGAAAATGTAAATATAATAGCCCAAAACCATTGACATATAAATAGATTTAATTAGAAATGATTATTATAAGCACATTAAATTTACATATATGGTTTGAATGCAATTGACGTATTCATAAAATACAATATAATCAAAGTGTTATTTCAATATTATATTGTATCAATGAATTTATTACAAAATTATATATATTGTACTATAATTTGATATACTAAAGAAATATATGTATTCGCATATTATATAGAAATTATTAATATATTAATACGGATATATTACATTGCACATAATATTAAATATCAAGAAGAATTATATGTTAAAAACACTCAATAATTTATAAACACACACACACACACACACATTCTATATTGATAAAGTGATAACGATAATAATATATTCATACATATATAATATAGATTTGAATACCTTTATTTGTGATATTAATGTAATCCATTGAATTGATTTCAATAACCAATAATTTCTCATTGCATCCACTGCATTCAAATCAATAATAATAACAAATGTTAATAATTATAATATATAAATTTATATTTAGAACACCGTCTTTTTGTGTATTGAATATTTTGTATTATTATTATTATAAGTAACATTTGTTGATTTAATACAAATTAAACTGGATTTGTTATCAAAGTTTACCTTTCCTTTTATAAATTTGTATTGTGCATTTATATACTTATAAAATAATATAAAGTCAATTCGATTTAGTTAAAATTAACTACATAATATTAACTATCCATTGAATTGATTACATATTTTATATATAAATAAATACTAATATTTGTAGTTTTGTAAATTTATAGAATTTATATTTCCAATTAATTTCCATATACATATATTTACTTTTTAATTAATCTTGTTGAAATATGTTACGTTAAATCAAAAATAATGCATATTATTATTTAATAGTTTTTCTATTGTTTTTTAATTAATTTATTGTATTATTTATTTATTTCTGTTGTTATATATTTAACATATTTAAATTATTATACATTCCGAGTATACACATAAAAATATATATTTTTTTAATAAATTACATAAATGCTAAGCATCACGTCATCGACATTTAAGCTGTTATCGCGATAAGTTATAGTATATAAATTGTTACGTTGTATTTAGTAACAATAAAGTTTTAATTTTAATATATAGATAAATTTACAAATTAAATTAAAACTTTTGTATTTATAATATTTATTTATATGCATTTTTAATTAGAGAAAATACAAAATATCGTTTTAATTTATTACAGAATATATGGTATATACAAAGTAAAGGTGAGTTATAAATAATTTATATTATTTTCATAACGATGTGCAATGTATTTTTTAAAAATGTGTATAAATAGTTATGTCTTATTTTTATACAGCACGTTTCAATAAACCTAAATTGTTAAATTTTTAAAAACCAAAAATCTTTGAACTATAAAGAAGTGCAAACTATCGGATACACTTTTTGAAAATATATAGTCTATTAAAATCGTCATTCTGAACAAAAATACAAAACAAATTAAAAAACGTCTGATTTTGGGATAAAATTTTCTAAATAGTGAGACTATTTCGCAATAAGGTACATATTTTTAGATTCTTTTTTCATTTTTACAATTACAATAAACGCAGATGAAGTTCATTAAATATTATAAATATTTATAAAATTTATAACATAACAAAACATTTTTAAATATAAACTGAAATTAATTTCAATATAAAAAATTTGCATGGAAAAAATATTGTAAAAAGTGAATATAATACAAATATTTACAAAACAATCACGATCCCGCAGCGTATATAAATCATCAATTGTTAATTTAATCATATATCGGGCAATGTAGAGAACTTGCAGTGGCCTCTTTTAACATCGAATGAAATCTTATGGAGGAAATAAATTCATGTGATATTATTTTTAAATTGTAGTCTAAGGGACATTGCATCAATCTATATAAATACTATTTCGTTAAGAAACAGCAACAATCAGTTAAAAATTAAAAAGCTAAAACCTCACGACATTGCACCGCTTTACTATATACATTCTAAATTTAACTAAATTAAAAGTAATTATAATTAATTATTTTTCTAAAGAAAATATAATTACTGTCATAACACGTAATCCTAAATATACTTTTTCCCAATTACACAATATTTGGTATAACAAAAAATATTTCTCCGCTTTTGATGCTACATCCATAATTTTTCATTGTACACATAATTAATGGAAGTGCTGTTCATGTGGCATCGATCTGAATAGTAGTAATCTGATGGAGTTAACATCTGTTGAATACGGCAGGTGAGGTAAACCATCCCAATCAAGTGTATCTTGTGTGTTAGCTTTGCAACATGTGCGGGCTGGTGTTGTAGTGCAAACAAAAATCAATTTACCGCGTATATATTTTCCTATTCTTAGTCATTTAGTATATTCAAGGTACGATTCAATTAAATAAATAGTTGTCGGTAGCGATCATCAGTGATATTTTGAAACTTCTTTCCGCTTGATATTTCATTTTAGATGACTTGTATCAGTTCAAAATTGATATCGTTTAGAATTATTAAAATAAATCATAACAACAGTAACAATAAGATGCAAAAACGACCCAGTTTTGCTGTCTTTTAATCAAAAATTCAAAAAATTGTTTTCGTTTTTCTTTTTCATGCAATACATCATTTATTTCACTACCACCATTTCACCAGAATATATTTAAATTTTGAACGTAATCATTTGTGGTGCATCCGAATTATCCACATTTCACCCGGACACTCTCACAGCACTGCAAATATTGTCGGTTGAATAGTTCGAGTATCTTTTATAAAAATTTCTTGTATTTTCGCACTTTTCTATTTAGTGATAAGTTGTTGTATATAGACATAGTACTTGGAATAACTTATTCATATGCCATATCGCCATTTCTTACTATACAAATTATCTTCACAAAATTTTAATAAATTGAATAAGACATCTTCGCGTATATATATTAATTATTTTTGATTGTACTATGTATGTTTGTGGTGGATTTATCACGCGTATATATGCGATAAGTAAAATATTAGTGTAATAGTTCTAAAATATATAGGTCATATGATGTAACAGCTTGTTACAATAAATTTTCTCTATTTATGGATGTGTTAGGAATACAATTTTTGACCTATAAATGCATTATTTGATGGTATTTTTAAAATGGTATTGTATAAGCCATAAATTTTATATTTATATTTTTTCTGGTGATTAAATTAGAAATTATACAAAAAATGTATCTTCCGATATTTTTATTCTTCACACATGTGTTGCAGTTGAATGAAACGGATGATGTCTTTTATGATTTTGAAAAATCTAATTATAAGTAGAATTGGATAAGATGTAGTATAAGAAAATAATAAATATATGAAGAAATCCAACCTTACATTGATTATTTATATAACCTAAATTAATAATAATTAATATATATTTATTACAATTAATTCCGAAAATATTATTTTTATTTAAATAATTATACAATTTCAATACATTTAATTAAATATGTGATATAAGAAATATAAGGAATTAATTTCAATTCTAATTAATACGCATAATGTATAGAAAATAAATAATATGTTAAATAGAGGAAATAATTACATAAATAAAATATATACAATATATACTTCGTATATGTGTATGCGTGTGTATGTTATAACTAAATGGAAAGGAAAAAAAACACAGGGAAAGATTATATTATAGAATATATATACGGGAAAAGAAAATTCAATTATGTATTATTATATGGTCTGCGTAAAATTATTCCAAGAGCATTTTTATCCAAAGATAATGTTGATGATGATGATTGTTCATTTTTTCCACTATAATGGTTTTGTCGCCTGTCTGCTTCAAGATTAATTTCATCATATTCATCATCGGTTTTATTTAATAAAGTGTTGATAATAATCTTCTTATTATTTTCTTTAGATATTATTGTTGCTGTTGGTATTGTTGTTGTCGCTGTTACTGTTAATGGTACATTATTTATATTACCCGCATTGATTATTTTCATCTGGGTTGCTGCGGCTGCTGTTGTTGTTGTTGTCGTTGGAATAAATTTATTTGATATGAAATTAATTTTTTCATTTATTAATTTTTCAATTTTAAATTGTAATTCATACAGAATTTTTTCCAATAAATATTTTTCATAATTTGTATTATTAATTTTAGTTGAATTATCAATATTTTTTAATAAATTAATTATTAAACTATCTATTTCATTTGTTTTATTAGTTTTTTCAATAAATGATGAATTTGTTTTAAATTGCAACAATTTTTTATGTAACGATTTCCAAATTAAATTTTCATATCTATTATTATTATTATTATTATTATTATTATTATTATTATTATTTAAATTAATATTTTTATAATGATGTGATTGAAATTTCATTTCAGAATCAATAATGTCTTTGTATAAAGTATTTATAACATCTTCCATTAATTCATTTGTTTTAATTTTATTGGAATTTTTAATAAAATATTTTAATATATTTAATTGTTCGTTGGTTAATTGTTGTTTTGACAGAATTAAAGAATCACTGGGATCATCATCCAAAAACATATTATTATTGTTACTGAAATTTGATATCGTTAATATGTTTTGTAAAATATTCCAATATTCATCGTCGGTTCCATTTAATTGTTGTGTTAATAGATAAATTAAATTCCAATCGGAAATGATATCTTTTTCAAATTTTTCCAAACGTTTTTCATGAACTACATCATCGGAACGTAAAAAGCATAACAATTTTTGAATTTCATAAATTACTAATAAATCACGTAATTTTGCTATACGCCATTTTAAATTTAAATGAATTTTATCTAATTGACAATTTTGATTGCACCTATTCGCCGGCACACATAAATTTAAATTTGGGTAAATTAATTTACATATTGCATCGGGACAACATGAAATTTCGGTAGTTGTTGGTATTGTTTCCTTATCTTCATAATCTACACAATCAGTTTCATATTCATATAATTCAGTTGTTGTTGTTATTAAAGTAGTGGTTGTTTCCGGAGTTGTTGTTGTTGCCAGAGTTGTTGTTGTTGAAGTTTCTGTTGGAAGTTTTGCATTTGTGGTAGTTGTTATTCGGGTAGTATCAATTGGAATGGTCATTATTGTTGGGTTTAAAGTAGACATTATTTTTGGTGTAGTTATCGTTTCGGTTGATTCTATTATAAACTCATCATTTTGGTGTATTGACAAAGTTGTTGTTAATATAGGGATTTCAGTAGTCACAGTTATAGTTTCAGTGGTTGGTAATTCTTTCAAAATTCTATTTACAAAAGGATTTCCAGTTGATGATTCAGTACTAATGTTATCTTCACATTCTGTTATATAATCAAATTCTTCCGTTGTACTACTAGTTGTCGGTAAAGTTTTCATCGTTGTAATAGTCGTTGAAGATGTTGACGGTATTGTTGTACTCGACTCCAAATATGTTATTGAAATATTTGTAAATTCTGTTGTATCTGGCGATGTTGTTGTTGATGTTATGGATTCTTTCGATGTGGTTTGAATTTTCGTATTAAATTCTAAACGAAAAAATTATTAATATATCAATAATTTGATATTAATTAATGGTACCTTCACTTACTACTACTTTTTCGGTAGTAAAATTATCCGGTACATCTTCATCATTATCACTACCATACATTTTAAATAATTCATCGGCAGTTAATTCTTTTGTACCATTATCATCATCATCATCATCATTAAATGGTAAAGATGGTGTTGTTAATTTTTCTGTTGATGTTAATGATTGGGTCGTATACTGTGATGGCAACGATGATGTTATTAGAGTTGTAGGTGGTAATTGTTTTTCGGTAGTAGTAACTATTGGTTTGCTAGTAGTAGTAGTTGTTGTTGTTTTTGTTGGTTTTCGTAATTTCTTACGTCGTTGTACACACTTTTTATTGGTAAGTGTTGCAGGTGATGGTGTAACCGATTTGTCTTCAATTTGTATACATTTTGTAATGCATGCATATTTTACACCATCTTTAGTTTTAATAATAAGATTATTATCATCGAAATCATTTTCATGTTCTGAATTACTATTTTCAATATTATCCATAGTTTTTGAAATTTCGCTATCGATAGGATTGGAATTTTCTGTACACTAAAAATAATTATATTAATTAAATTTTTCAAAATTTTTGTTTTACTTTAGTCAATTAAAAAGGTACTGTAAGAAATACCCACGTTCTGGATTAATATCGATTATCATAGATTAAAAAAATTTAAATATAAGTAATTTTTACATAAAAATATTTTTAAATTTTCAAAAAATTAGGTTGAATTTTGAAAAGACACATGAATTATAGTTTAGTTAATATGTTATGTAAAATTTTATTTAATAGAATTACAGTCCATTCTCGGGATTCTAATAAGTACCTGAGATAAAGCGTACTGGATCGTCATGGACTTGTAGATATTAGCCAACATTTATTAGCAGCCATTGTGCTCAAATAATAATCTCATTGTTGGTGATACGGTAATCTTACATAATAACTATCATAAGTATACTTGGACCAAATGGACAAATTCTTAAACTGTGACCGTATAACCACAGAGATGGTAGAATTCTTCAAGGAATTAATAAAGGGTGGTCCAATAGCAACAAATCACTTCGACTGCTATCGCCACACCGTACCTCACGTCGTTTTTATATAAATATACACCAACTCTTAACTCTGTTGGTGCACTTAAAATACTGTAATGTGGAAATGTTTGTTGAGGAGTGTATACCATTTGAACTTTTCGTATCAAATAAAGTAACTATATTAAATAAATTGCTATCAATAATACAACATGTTTGAAGTAGAATAGATTGGATACACTTTAAGGTTGAGTGTGGTGGTTATAACAGGAGTAAACTGAACTGACCACGAGATACATCGCGCAAAACTATGTTATTGTTGAAGATTAAAGACAGATTAAAACCATGGAGAAAAGTGAAATATCTATTAAGATTTTATTTATGCTCCCTCGAATTGTAACAGGTATTTATGCATACCTTCGAATCAGTATTATATAGAATTAGTACACAATACTATATATATATATAATTGAAGGCTATCTATATGCATTAAAATTTATATTTAAATCAAATCATTTTCATTCTGATAAATATTTCATACAAAATATAGTATAGTATACGAATAAATATTCTAGTATATATAGTATATACTATAATATAAATAACAGAGATATACACTAACTGTTGAGTGTTGAGAAACTGTAAAGTGCATAAGTAACAAAGTTACTATTTTCTTATTTTGTTAAATATACACCTACTAAGAAAATTGGTATATATAAAAAATATAATAAAATGCAATTTATACTGTGCTAAATAAATACTGCATTAAATATAATACAGATACGAGACGATTATATTAAGGCTATATACAACATTATTAAATTTGTGGACTTTATAGTTTATGTATAGGTTAAAGGTTAATACAGTAGTATAATTGAATCTAGGTGTATATATAGTCATTATAGAACTATATAGATAGATATTTCTTACATTTTTATTCCCACATAAATTCTATTATTAAAAATAGTTCCACATGGTATACAACTATATAATTTTTATATGGATAAATTCTGGTGTATTACGTGTTAGATACACATTTTTTTATTATAATTTAATCATTTAATTTCCATTATGAATTATATTTTAATAATACAATATATATGTTATTAATACATACATAAATAAAAAGAACTTATAAATGAATGAATGAATGACTGCGCGCGCTAATGTTTGATGTACATACAAATATGCAATACAATTACATAAGGAAATGAAATCATGACATGAATTCATAAAACTATAAACATATATATTGTATAAATAAATAAATAAATAAAATGAAAATTAATTTTGAGAGAACTTTTTAGCTATTGTATATTATTTTATTTGCTATTGAAACCATATGAACTTATATATGTTATTTATATACGAACGTATATATTTTAATGATACTAGAGATTGTATATTTTATATACTCGTATGAGGATAAAAAACAGTATATACGAGTTTTCTATATATACAATACATGAACATATCCATAATATAAATCGCACATCCTTAAATGTTATTTATCCTTATATTCGTATTATATATCTGGTAATAATTAATTCTATGAATACTCCATAGTACAAACAACAAACAATTTTCTTTATATAATACACATTATACATTTATCATCCCGCATTTATATAAAGTTAATTTATATGAATTTGTATGGCTTATATTTGGCGATTTATTGTTGAACACATACAAAATTTATCTCGTTTTTATATAAAAGAAGTATAAAGAAAAAAAAGGTGAAATAATAAATAAACAAATGAAAATTTAGTAGAATAAATTATAATGTCAACTTTATATATTAAAGAAAATATAATTTCATTTTCATAAATGACAAAACACAATTTGTTGACATTTTCACATTAAAATTAATGATTCATATATTTTATCGTATTTTAGTTTATAATGCGTTAGCAAATAATATTTAAAAATCTAACAGGTGTCTGTCGGCAATATAGAATATTGGGAAAAAAAAATGGTATTTATATAATAAAAATTTTGTAATACAAAAAATTAAATTTGTGATATATTTATATTTTTTTTCAAATTTTTTTTAACACTAAAGTTTGCAACTGGGTGTTTAATTTTTTTGTTTTCTAAAACATTTTAATATATACACTTCGCTTTTAATTAACTTTAAACTAAATTGGTTTATTTTAAATAATTAAAATTGATTTTTTGAAAAGTGGTTTTGGCAAAATATGTATACAAATGATTTTCCTATTTATGAATATAACATTGCAACAATCCCTTTAATTTTGATCACATAAAATTTATATTTTTTTGTATGCAGAATGATATAAATTTTATATTGGTAAAATTTCGGTATTAACGCTAAATGGTCTGTGAAAAATATTTGAACCAACCATTTACAAACATACATATATTATTTTGAAAAAAAAAGCGATACAAAGTGAATTGTAAATTAGTTTATTCTTATATTACCATATTGGGTTGGCAAGAAAGTAAGTGTATATAGTCTTCACAAATCGATTGATTTACTATTTTTTTGAATAACTTCTGTCAACATTATGATTTGCTCCGATTGACATTGAATGGGAGAATTTTCATTAATGATATATGATTAACATAAAAGTGCACGTGATTCACTCTTTTGTCAATAAGGACTAACAGTTCTATGTGCGCGGAATTATTTATATAGTTGCCATACTGATGGCAAATAATCTTCAAACAAAATGGAAGATATATTTAATTGAACAAATTTATTTCATTCCATGAAAATGTTTTGTTTTATTTCACTCTAATGAAAGCGAAATTACTTTCTTGTCATCCAAACAAAGAAAAATATTCCAGAAAATGTATATTTATGAATATATATTAAAAAATAAAATAAACAGATTTCATTAATTTTATATGTGGCGTTAAATTATTTATGGCGGTTGAAAAGTAAATGGGACAAAGAAATTAAATTGATATTTTTATTATTATCGTTTAGTGCCGAATATTTTGAAAATGTGAAATAAAAATAAAATCTTTATACATAAAGTTTTAGACACTTTAGATTTCCAAGTTTTCTTGAGCAGCACATCGCCATTAAATTGCTTTATTTTTCTTATCAAACCAAGACAATAGACCATTATTTAATGGCATCTGTGGTTATAAAGAATCTACAATTTATGTTAACATATTGAGCTTCAAATGCGTTTCCAATGAAACACATTACACAAAGTAAGCAGTCTACGCATTTTGTGAATTCAAATTAATTGTAGTTAGTGTATATGTATAGTTATATTTTTTGATTTGGTACAATCCATCAATGAATGAAATTTAGATAGATCAAAAAATAAGTAACTATACATCAATCAAATTCAAGATACGTATTTTCATATAAATTATACTCGTATATTGTTAATGTGAATAGAAGGAGAACTTAATTATACATACTATAATAAGGACGGCTTAGTTTAACATTACAATGAAATATATAAGAAATAATTTGTATTATATTTAATTTCATAAAGATTGATTGAATGATTATTTTATGAAAATTATATAAATTAAATGTTATAATTTCAGTATTTATTTGAATTGAAATATAATATAAATAAGAAGCTATTTAGAAATTGAATGTTTTTAATGACATACTACGGCGATAAAAAATAAAACGATCTTGTGCAAAGTCATTACTCGCATGGAATTTCACTAAATCACATTAGTTAAAAAAATTAAAATAAATTAACAGTAGTACAGTGCCATACATAATACACGTTAAAAAATGTTTCATTATTAGGGCAATACATAATTTTTGAAGCAAAAATTGATGAATTTAGTTCCGGCGCCGATCACCGATCTACCGATAATAATATTTATTAAGAATTTCGTTAACATTTTTTAAAACATTTTCTAATTTATAGTTTTTCAATTCAATTCTGTTTTATTTTTATAATGCCGTCAATTCAATTTCAATTTGTTTGTATTCGCATTGAAAATAATTTTGTTTAGATAAAGTCACATTTATATAATTCACACCATTGCATTTTATTATAATTTATTTATTTTGATATTCATTTTCATAATTTGTTTAAAATAATATTATATATTTATAAACTTTTCGCAGTTATACGTTTATTTATTTATTCTCTGTAATTAATAACAAAAAAAAATAATTATATTATTTCCATGTCGAATTTGACCACGTTGAGTACAATTTTTATTAATGATAATAATAATAATAATAGTAATAATAATAATAATAATAGTAAAATAAAAAATTTCAAATAAAAATTAATTCATTCACATTTTAAAATAAAAATAAATATAAATTTAAAGAAACTAACACATATGAAATTAAAACCACAAATTCCAATAATTGTTATCCATTTGAGACAATATTTTATTTTCATTATTATTAATTATTATATATTTTCTCAATGTTATTATCGAATAAAACTTTATATTCGTTACAAAAAAAATATTAAACTGAATACATTTTTAATAAAATATTCTTATAAACTTGTTGTAAATTGTTATATTTTAGTACAGTTCTTTTTTCTTTATAATAATTTTTGCAGAACAATCTCATTAATGAGATTAAATTTACTGAAAAATATTTTAATTTAAATAAATTTATTGTAATTTTATGCATTGAGAAAATTAGAAAAACATTATATTCATTTCTATATACTTGCAATTATATAACGTAATAACACATGGTAAAATAAAATCCATAAAATTAACAATTGCTAAAATTAGAAATGGTATTTAATTGTGACGATATTTACATAAAATTATATTTCATATGATTTTAATTATAAAAAATTATGTGTTTTTGTTTTATAATTAATATTTTTTATGATTGAGATTAGTTAAATACATGACTAATTTCTTTTTTTTTATTGCATTGCGCATATTGTTGCAATCAATAAATATAAATTGCAAATTGCAAATTCATAATTATAGATAGATGCAGATGATAGATATAAAAATTATACTTCAAAAATTAATAAAATGTATATGAAAAAAACGATAAAAAGTGATACCACGGGGATGTAGTATTTAATGAAGTAATCAATTATCCTTGAACATTTTTTAAATTTATTAGAAAATCACATTAATATCACATATCATATAAACGAAATATATACACACAAATATTAATAGATAATTGAAATAGAATTTTTCAGAGAAGTTAGGAATTTATACAGAAAAGCTATGCCATTAATTATCATGAGATGACGATTGATTTTTGTATTGACATTTTATTATTCGAGTGGAATTAGTTTTTGCATTTCTAAATATATATTTTCTTCCTTATTCATCTTTCAATACAGATATTAAATTAATAAAACCTAGTTCAATTATAGGTGAACCAAAATATAAAAACCACAATATGCAATTTATTGTATTCATGAAATATTTACATACTTCCATACAACTTTTTGACACCCACTCACAAAAAATATCAAAATCTTAAAAAATAGTAAAAAGAAGAATTTTCAAAGAAAAAAATAGTAGTAGTTTTAAATCTTTAAATATCGTAATAATAATTAAAAAATACAGAAAGATAATGTTACTATTTAAGTGTTTAATACAAATACTTTTTTAAGATACTTATTTAGAAGTATCTGAGATGGTATCTTGGATACAAGTATCTGAGATAGAGTATATAGTATGCACCAATCTGCGGATATGCAATATGTTTTACACAAACCCACTATTGGAAAAAATTACAATTATACCAAATCTATCTAAGGCTTGGCAACAAAGCCAGTGGCGGTATTATTGATTATTTGATAGAATTAAATAAATTTATTCAATAATGTATTGTTCATATTGTTCGATGAGTTTTTGCCATCATTTTATTAACTTCATGATTCCGAGCTCAAAGAACTTCTGGTTCTTATCATCAAAAATCGGTACTAAGTACATTATTATCGTAATTTTTACTATTCAAGCAGTTTCACAAACTTTGAAATAAATGACAATCTGAAGGTTTGGACTATATGGTGTATGTGGTAACACTTCCCAGCCAAGCTTGTCGAGTGACCAATGATGTTTGTGTCTTTGTGCTGTGATGGTGGAACAAAACGCCTTTTCGATTTGCTAATTCTGATCGTTTTTCTTGAATTGCATTGTTCAATTTTGTTAGTTGTTGTATGTACACATCTGAATTGATCGTATGGTTGCGTGGTAAAATTTCAAGATAGACAATGCCTTTGAAATCCCACCAAATTGATAATAATTTAAACTTCTTTTGATGAATATCTGCTTTGGGTGTTGTTTGTGCTGGTTCATCATCGCTTGCTCCACAATCTATTTCGATTTACATTGTTGTAATTCATCCATTTTTCATTACCAGTTATCAATCGTTTTCAAAAGTATTGTTCAATTATACATAGTCGAAAGTGAAACAAGTTATAAAAAAAATTTACATCACAAATAAATTCAGAATTTATTTCTCTCAAAAGTCGGTGAACATACATTTTTTTGTAATTACCTTTGTTTCGAAGTTATATATTATTTACTTGAAAGAATGCACACCGCTTGTGTGACACGCTGTAAATAATAAAAATAGAATAAATATAAATTTAACATTGTAAATGTCTCAAACGTAAATGCGTTATTGTTCTGTTTAACCATATAATTAAAGAAAAGTTTTTATAATATTAACTAAATTAATTTAATGAGTATCGAGAATTCATTGAAATCATTTTCCATTGTTAAATTTTTTCCTTGATGTGCAATATATAGATAGATCTGTAGTTAGATATATAGATATACAATAGATAAAAATATGGAACTCTTACCGTCTATCTATCTGTGAAGTTTTTTTTCCATCAATTAATGCAAAATTATAAATAACTAGATGTACAATATGCAATTTATATATAAATTGTGTAGATAGACCTAGAGGTAGAGGTATATTGTATGAAATAGGAAATTCATTATATCTTTATCGGTATATGTACTCGTATAATATAAATATATATACAATTAGACATACTATAATATACAGATGTATGTATGAATTTAATCATTCAATAAAACTTTTCTGAAGTGGATGCCTTAATATTATACATTTTTTCGTTTACGTTTTACTAGTTCAAATATATATTGTAATTAAATAGTAAAATATGTCAGAACTTTAAAAAATTTAATTTTTTCAATTATTTGCACAAATATTATGTTCACTTCATTTTTATTTATGCAAGCATATTTCACAATCTCAGCATCAGCTTCATGTAGTATTAAAAAATGTTCATGTTAACTATTACTAAATTTTATGAAAACAAAAATTAAATTAAACCTAACGTTGCTGTGGTGCTATATTTTTGCTACACCATTAATATATTATATAAAAATTAAAATTTTATCAGATTTTTTCTGTATATAAGTGATTAAAAGGATTATATTTTCAAATGGAAGAAGATAATATAGACATTTTATATATCGTACCTTATATAGTTTTGAAAAAATAAATTCAATTTAAAAAACTAATTTCTATTACAAATACAACATATTGTATAAATCAATATAATCCTTCCTGTATTTTCGATTCAACAATTCATTATTACAGACCTGTGTGGGTCTATTTAGTCATATATGTGTAGCTTAAAATTCGTCAAAACACAATATATTTTGCATTTAATGTTTGTGAAAATTCAAAGAAAGTTTTTAATATTTAATTTTAATTTTCAGTTTATAAAGTATAATAAGAACTGTAATTCATCATAGGAGCATTTTATTATATTCACGCTGATTACAAACATACAAAAACATTCACTATTGGTTTTTGTTTTAGTTGCGATTATATTATTAAATTTTATTTTACCATCGTTGCGAATTATTACTTCAGTCCGGGAGCAGTGAACAGTCAAGTATATGAATTCCACACTACATACAAACAAATAGAAAATTCATGAAATTATAAAAATATTATAATAGATTAAAGAAATATTCTTAAAATTGTTATAAAATTTCTCAAATACCCGATCCGATTAAAAATGATTGGTAAAATTTCAAATAATTATTTAATAAATTATTATTTATAAATTTTTTAATACTATACTTGAACACACAAAAATGTTTTCCATTTTAAATTTATTGCAAGTTATTCAGGGTCAGGAAAAATAGATTATAATATAATACTCGTACACTTCGTGTGTGTATGTGTGTGTGTGTGTGTGTAGCTGTGTGTGTAGATAACAATATAAAATGAAATATTTTATTTTATTATAACATACAATATAAAAATGTTATACTTTCGTATTTATATAAATAAATAAAGGATTTAAGGAAAAGGAAAAAGAATGATTGTATATGTATCAAAAGGACTTTATGGAAGAGATATGTTTCTATTTTATGCTTTGGCAGATGCAAAAATATTTTAAGTAAATAAATAAATAAATATATTATTTTATAAAGTATACAAATAGTATTTAATGCGCAATAAACAAGTAATATGAAAAATTCATACAACAATTGAAGGTTGCACGAGCATTACGTATTTCAAATAATTGTAAGATATTTTACAATGTCAATGTGTAAATAAAAGATAATGTAAGCATCTAATACTTATTTATTTATTTATTTAATAATTTTATAAATAAAATGTGAAAAATGCGTTGGAATCTGTAAGTGGGTGGAGCGGAATTAAACTTCTCAAGAAAATTCATTTTTATTAATTTTAATGGTTCTGTTATAGTTTCTATGTTATGTTACTTAATAGATTTACAATCTTATAATTAATTAATTTCAACATTTATTATATTTTCTATAGAAATGTAACTTAAAGCTATTTGAAATTTATGAGAAGTTTAAATTTTACTAGTTTTTATATTTATATTTTGTAATAGTTACAAAATTATATGAAAGAAAAGTTATTTATATCAATAATACAAAAAACCAAAGAAAGACATATACCCACATACATACTTGAATATACTACGTATATATTGTGTAATTGACAGATTGATTGTTATCTAATTTAAAATTAAACGTTGTAGATTGACCCGAGTTTTTTCCCATATATATATCAATACAATATAAATATTTTATGTTATGTAACATATTACATAAGTAGGTTTTTTATACAATATATATTTACTCCCATAAAATGAAACAATCAAATCAAATCTAACAAATTTTCAAATATATTTTCTTATCTATATTTCCTTATCAACAGCTGTATCAATAAGTTTTTGAACAAACTCTAGTTTGACCAGATGAAAATGTCCAAAAAATTTTTCATTCTTAAACATGAATATTTTATTTTCATTATTCAACAATTTTTTTTGTTCTCTTTAGTAATTTGAAAACTTTGTGTATACTTATATTAATTAAAAAAATTTGAAAGCTTAAGAAAAACAAATTGTTCAATAATTTTTTCACACCATTGTATTATTTACAGAATACGCAGCGAATTATATTCATAACATGAAAAATATAAAAGCACGAGGATTTTTATAGAATAATATTTTTATTATTTATTAGTTTCGTACTCGTATCTTATATGAAGAATGTAATGCATGTTGAAAATAGTATACAAAAACAGGATATGTTTTTTTTAAATTAGATATGAAAGAGTAATAGAATTAATCAAATTCAATTCACTTATTGTATAACAGCAAATTTATTGTTTCTACAACATTCATTTTAGAAAATTTTTTATTTATACTTACTTGTATTCATTTTTTGTTACATTCAAAATGTGTTGATCTGAATAAACACCGATTTGAATCAGTTTTTTTGTAGTTAATATATTAGTGACACATTCAATTGACACTTTTTAAATCGCACATTTACGTACACTAAAAATTGATAATTGAACATCTTAATATTTTTACATTTTTATAATGGGTATCCATGACCAAGTCATTTTAACGAAAAATATTTTGTGCATTTACTTTCGTTTCGAAGATACTTTGACAAAAATAACGCTATACCAAAATATTTATTGTGAGTTGTAATCCGACAACAAAGACCTAAATTAAAAATTGTTAGTATTTTCGAATTAAAATTATGTTACCTCATGAAGGATCGCGCTACATACACTCATACATATCCAAACATGATGTATAAATACGACTCTATTTGTCATCCAACTGTTCTTGTGAATAATTTAAAAGATTATTTTGACACTTATTGATTAGTTATAGATTTACATCAATTGATGATACATTGATGTGTGTTTTTGTTTTTTATAAAAATATTATGATATTGTTTAGCGGTTACTTATACCGCATTATAAACAAATATTGTGTAAATGGTAATTATAATAAATTAATATTCGACGACCATTTGTCATTTTAGATACGCACCAACGTAATAAACATAATATTAATAATAATCCAATACTCAATTATATTTACATTTATTCTACCTACTACAATACAACACAAAACTAGAATGATTTTTTCATATTTTTCTTATATTTTATTCAATGTTTGATATACATTTTATATTATTACATATAAATGGTATTTGAACTTATTATATAGAGGATAGAGGATGTTTATTTTAGCGTGATAGAATTGTAAATTTTAATAAAACATAAACTATTTATTGTCATCATTAATTTCTGTGTATTATACGTGAGGTAGGACTTCCACGTGGGATTCGGTTTAGAAAACTGGACAATTCTACCCTGTGAATACTATTCCAAGAAGATACTCTTGTAATATCCACCATACTCTTCCAGTAAAGTATGTTCTATCCATTAACATTTTCGCTGTTTGGTTTGAATATAAATTCTTATTTGTTTCGCCCGAAAACTCCCTATTACAAATTCATTCGTAGGACTTTAAAAACGAAGGATTCCTTATTAAAAATTAGTGAAAAATTGTAGCGAGTGAATGCGTACAATATGATAACTTAACCATATGGTTCACACATTTACCAATTTTTAATTCCAATAAATAAATGTAATCAATCGATCAATGAATAAAATAAAAACCCCCCATTAAATATTAAACATTTTATGTTTTATTCAAATTTTAAGTTCTAAATCGTACACTTCAAAAAACACCCTATATATTGCATAAATCCCTTATATATACTTAAAGTAAATTATACGAATTGGTTATTTTATGACATGGAATGTATTATAAATAATTCATTGGATATTTTGACAGATTTATTAGTATGTTCAATATAATTTTGTAACATTATCCGGAAAAGTAAATGGATTATTATTATATTTGTTATACGTAAATAAAAATACATATATCTCAATATGATAATCCTATAACGAAAACTAATTGCTAATAAAATATCATTATCAAACGTATAAAATACAAATATACCTATACCTAATGTATTACATCTGTACTAAAATATATTATTTTCTAAACATGTTTTTTGTGTAGGACGATGTTAATCAAATTCGGTTATACAACTATTAAATGCGAAATAAATTTAATATCAAATGTTTAAGCATAATGTATTATTGATTTGATTAAAATTTAATAATTCGAACGTATTGGTTATATATAATAACACAAAAACCAATATTGTAATTTAATAAATTCTAGTAAAATGAAATTGTTTGGGTTTTATTTGCACGTGAAATCTGCAGAAGAAATAGGTATACAATTTATAGTTGCAAAATGGTTAAACCAACTCTAGAAATTTAATGTACAATATATATAGAAAAATATTATAAAATAAAATAAACTAAATCGAATTGAATTCATAAATATTTCGATTTACTAACCACAAGTAAACATGTTACAAAACTAAAATGCATATAGAAATACATAAAAGGTTAAATAAAAATTGAAAAGTTATTTCTTCGTTTATGTTATGTAAAATATGTAGTTATACAGGTGCATGACATTTAATAGGTAAGTAGATATTCTACAGAAAATATTTTATGTTATAGGTATTTTATTGTAACCATTTGTACACACAAACGTAAAATTGAATTATTTGATTAAAATCAAATTTATATATAATTACATCAAGTTACCATATATTAAATTCATCACAACAAGTTAAAAATTACTGTATTTTAGATACAAGTGCATATTTGTACGAATAAAAGCAATATGATAAGAGTTCGTATAAATGCATAATATCGTTTTAATCTACACACATATTTACAATTAAATAATTAATTAGTAATTAGTAGTGAATTATAGATAAATTTAATCTATTATAAATTATAATTGTACATATCCTACAATTTTGGTGAACTTAATTTAACTTCGCCTAGTTTAATTAGGCGCCTTGGTGTTTACCTTGATAATAAACTTACGTTCACTAATCATATTGATTTTGTGGTGAATTTATAGGGCTAATTCGGTGTTGGGTTTCATGTAATTGGTGAAATTTTGGATCCGTATAGTGCTATAACATTGTTTATTTTTCTTATTGGGTCTATAACTGAATATGCTTGCCGGTTGGTGTGATCTCCGCATTGTGTTTTACATTTTCTATAGAATTGAATCAATACAAAGAAGATGTATTAGGAAATCTTCTTTGGACTGATTCTTCACGGTTTCCGCTTTATGAAGTTACACTTAATTTTTTGAACATATTGATTTGTCTGGTTTGCTTGCAAGATTCAACAATACTAATTATACGGTCATTTTAGTGCACTATAAATTCTATATGTTGATAATTTATTAATGAATTCAGTAACAAATTAATGTATAATGATGTAACAAGTCAAAACTTTAAATCACATTTTCTAGTTAATGTTCAAATTTAATTTTGTAGCTGTATTAAACTTATGTACTAAGTAATGGATCTTAAATAAATAAATAAATCAAGTGAAATTATAAATTTCACATTGACAACACATAATTAATAAGAATTAATTTGTCTATAATGGATTTTATTATTAATATGGATGTTGTGAAACATTCAAATCCATATATATAATATTATACTCGGGCACTATATTTTGTGTTGTTATTATAAAAATATATGACAAAAACAATTTTTTTCTGTAAAGGATCAGCTCAGTATCAAAAAATTCACAGATATATTATATAATATGTATAGTGCAGCTAAGCTATAGACGACGATAACATGACTGTGTATATAAATATAAGTACAGCGTTTTGCGAATGAATATAAAATATTGTTTGGCACATTTAGGTTGTAAAAAAAAAAACGATAGAAACTACTT
This sequence comes from Bibio marci, assembly GCA_910594885.2. Lineage (NCBI taxonomy): Eukaryota > Metazoa > Arthropoda > Insecta > Diptera > Bibionidae > Bibio > Bibio marci. Next base: position 7,713,813 of record OU343114.1, on the reverse strand, counting down.
TTTTATCTAATGCAAATATTATATATATAAAAAGTCAGCAAAAAGGATACATATATCCCCGTATATACGTATATGAATAAAAATAAAATACGATAATTTAAGATAAAAGTTTATACATATTTTGAAAATGTGCTCACGTCTAAATATTTTATTATTCTATTGCGGTTTTATTTGTAAGTAAATAAAAAAATACACACATTTTCTCTATTATATTTCACTTATTTTTTTATATACACCTATTTTACATACATTAGATTTTACATCCTGATCCTTCTTTTATATTTCTTTTATATATACACACGATATATATATAAATTATGTTTAATACACTTCTTATATACCAATTCATTCATTTTATCCTTTTATATCCTTATATATATATATATATATATATAGTCTTCTTTTTGTATTTGTTTATAATTCATATTTTTATTTTATTCAATATATAAAACCAATAATAACATTCTATTTACTTACCGATCTATAGCAATTGCCATCAATGTAAAAACTGAAGCACATATACTAAGGGTCGCTACAAATTGTGATATTTTACAATATAATGTACCAAAGGGCCAATGTGAATTTAACATATATGTAAAATTAAATGTTACATTTAATGCTGAAACCATTGCATCGGCTATTGATAAATTAACTGAGTGATTTGTGAAATATAAAATAAAAAATTCAATAGATTTGTTAATAATAAATAATTAAAAAAATAATAAAACAATTTTAATAATTTAATGTAATTTAATACCTATAAAATAATTTGTTACAGTTCTCATACGTTTATTGGATAAAACAATCCATATAACTATCAGGTTACCTCCAGAAGCCACGATAACCATTCCACCAAATAATATACCCCATAAAATTTGTCGCCACCATGGTAATATAAAATCATTTGCAACCACTGCATCGCTGTTAATTCATAAAATTAAAAAATTTAATTATTTATTATTATTTTTATTATTATTATTATAATTTAATAACTATTGATTATTGATTATAAAAAATATTAACCACGAAGAATTGATTCATTGTGTCAAGTGAACACAATTCTTTAATTGAAATTCCAATTGAGCGCTTTTTTTGTAAAATTTGGATAAAACTTTCAAATTTGAATGTATCTGAAATTCGACAAAATATTCATTCATTGTTATTGTAATGTTTGTGTTTTCTATCTATTCTATCAATTGATAAAAAATATTTGAAACATTTGTACAAAAGGAAACACAATTTATTTTTGTATTATAAACTTGAAATTAGTAGTTGTATATCTGTAGTGTAGATCATTGACTGCGGTCGAAGGAATTGTTCTGCAAACGAATTTAATGCAGAAACCATCACATCGCTGGAATGATGAATGTGATTCAGAACTGTGTATCAATGAAACTCAAGAATATAGATAAAACGAACATTTGCAATAAACATATCACTTATGTTTAAGAAAAGAACGATAAACCATTTTCATAAAAATCATTTCAAAGCAGCTCCTTCACATTATAAGCTGATCGCAAAACAAAAATTTGGTTTGGTTAAGGTGTTTGTTGTACGCTGATTCCTGATTAGACATTTCTAATTCTATTGTTAAAATGTCTACATGTGTTACAATATATAGCATCATATTAATACTGACATTACAAATTTCGTAATTAATAACGAATGGGTTGCCGTTATGCACTGCGGGCATGTAACTTCATCGCTAATTTTAGTTCAAAATTTTTTATATAGTCTATTTAAATATAATTTTACAGTTTTTGCAAATTTCTTATTTGGAACATTACACCAAAAAACAATTAAGATCATTCAGAAATTTAATAACCGATGTTTGTATTTGAAATTGTAATTTATAAATCAATAATTTAATAAATTAAAATTAATTACCTTGATAAATTTGCGCTATTATTAAAATATTCTGTGTAATATGAGTCATCATATGTATAAGTTGAATAGGTAGCATTTATACCAAATAAATCATATTCATTTGTAGCATTTAACCAATTTGAATAATCAGTGGTAGCGTATATCAAATCAGTCATTTTAAATTTTTCACTTAACATAATAATTAAAATTCTCTTCCATATTTATAAATTAATTTTAATTATTTATTAAACACATAATTTTTATTAATAAAATCATTTTGTTGTTGTTCGGTTATTGTTATGATTTTATTTTATTTATTTGACATATTTAAAAAATCTGTATTGTTCATAGTCCATTAGTTAATGTTTTTTAATTGCACAAAATTTAGATATTATATTTTATTTGTTTACTATATTTATTTGATTAGTTATTAATATTAATTAACTTAATTTAAAAAATCAATGACATGTATAAAAGCACTGAAATATAACGGATTTGTTGATGATATGTAAATAATAATCTGAAATAAATAAAATAGAAAAATAGGTTATTCAACTTTAATTGCGAAAATATATTATATGAAATATTAAAACAAATATACTTAATTTATTTTGGCAATTCATTATTAAATACAATAATTTGCGCTAAACTAATTGTGTTGGTATTTTTTTATATTTGTAATATAACATTTAAAAATATACAAATTAATTAATCAATTGATGTTTCAAAATACACATCACCAGGGTTGTTTTCCTATTCGGCAGAATAATGTTAATTTGTTTACTTTGAATCCTAGAACTCTTCAATTATCCAGATAATAGAAGCATTCAATACACAAGCGTATATGAACTAGAGAGTTCAATCTTTCAGTTATAAGTATATTTTTGGTTTTAATGGTTTTTAAAATTGAATTTATCTGATTACATGAATATATTTTTGCATTTCTGTTCTGATTACTGTTTTGAACAAACCACGAAAAAATTAAGGTAAATTAATCTCTTATATACAAATAATCAAATGTTATAAATAAAATATGTCTATATATACACATTATTTATGAGTTATATATTATAATGTGTGTGTGGTGCCATGATAACATATATTTTATATAAATCATCTAAATTTATTACAAATTTATAAACTCTTAAGTTAATAAAATACTTATAATAACATATTATATTATATCATATATTACTTATTATATGTACATATTTGTATGAAATACGTTAAATAAGAGTATGTTATATACGCATCAGTATACAATTCTTAAGTATTTCCATACACATTCATCTTGTAATGTACCAAAAATACTAAATAATTTTATGTCATCATATCATGTACGTTTTATTTACGTTTTGATAATAAAATACATAAATAATATAGTCGCGTATTAATATTTGAAAAGAAAAACATTTTAAGAGTTTAAAGATATTTGTTTACATTTTATTAAATACATTTATATATACACTCTTCAATTATAACAAGGGATAAGATTTATGAACTCATGTTAAAAATAGAGTAAGAGACGAAGTTAACTTATATATTATAAGATCAGCTCTTGATAAATTATTGTTGTCATATTAATTTAAAATGAATTTAACCATTAATCGTGTTTTTTTTTAATTATAATTTAATAATTTTTATGATGCCATTGACACAATTAATGAACAAAAATTTTAAATCATTAACCTTTGGACAGCCGTCATTTTTTCTTCTGACAAAGTGTGATACATTTTCACAAATTTTCATATAAGTGTTCCTCAATTACTAGCAGACGTATGACCATCACTCCGTGACGCAATATGGCGTTATACTGGCTGTGTCAGTGGGTAAATCAAAATTAAATTTTTATATATATTAATTCCTATAAGTTCCATTGAAATTGTCGAATAAAATATTCAAATTGCAAAATAAAATATGAACAAAAAATTACATTTTGCATGTATTATTTCAAAATATAAAATAAGCACATTACAAACCATAAAATAAAAAAATAAAAACATGTGCCGATAATCTCTTAATTTTAATGTTCACAATAATTAATAAACACTTTCATTCAATTATTATTTTTTTCATACAACATATCATAATTATTTTATCTAATATTAATTTCCAGAGTGTCTTATATAAATTTTTAAAATATAATTAATGATAATGACATAAGTAATAAATAAATAAATGCGTATTTAGGAACGATTTCTAAAATATACTGAATATATTTCTGTTGCTATTATGTTATGGCTCTGCTATCTAATTTTATATGTATTTATAACGAATAACATATTTGTATACAGTTGATTTGATAATGTTTACACATACAATATTGTGTTGTAAATATTTATTATTGTATAATACGAATTAAAAATGTTAAACACATCATGCTCTATTATTGTTTTTGATAACCACATACTTTTTAGATTTATATATGCATGCACATGTATTTTAATTTATAAAAATGTTTATTTTATAGATTAGGTGTTTAAATAAATATCCGAATATTTATTTTTAAAAAAAAAACTATATATAAATATTTTCAATCATTCTGCAAATTTACGAACAGCATCAAAACTAAGAGTATATTGATAGATTACTTTACATTTCCACATCTTATATTCTTATCGTACTCTATTCTTCTTATCTTATTATCCTAAATATGTACAGCATAAGTTTCTGTCCATGAAACATTTTGGACTTGATTCACTACCTGCTGCGTATTCGGTACAAACTGTTCACACTGTGTAATTTATAGAAGAAAACAATTCGGTTCTGCATCACTTTTTCATTCACAATAAAATAATGAAATAAATAAACTTTCAGCAAATCTTTTTTTTGGTCACAAAATTGATCATAATTAACTATAAATAACAAAAAATACTAAACTTTTTTAAATTCTTGGGATTACTTTGACAGTCAATAATTTTGGCGTTTATTATATGCAGAAAAATAAACCGGCGATAATCTATTTAAACACCTAATATCGTTGTATATTTTGTACAATTTATTATGTATCGGTAGATGTTAGATGTATACACACATATCATATTTTTAGAAATATGATTGACATATTTATAGGTCCAGTGGGAAACAAATTCAAATATGTATATTTAAATTTTATATAAATTTTAATTTTTATATAATATACAATATGTAAAGTTTATACGTTATTAAAATGATCTATATAAAATATATATATAATATAATATTTAATTTAATTAAATGTTTGCAAAATTTTATTTATAATTTTTGGGTTGATAGAGTATTTCAATCAACAAAATCATATTTATTTTTATACCTGACTCATTTATTGTACAATATATAAATACAATATGTAAATTTAAAATAACTATAAAATACGAATTTAATATGAACGCTTTATATATGAAAAGTAACATATATTTAATAAATATTCGTTTATTTTATCGGTTGTATTTAATAAAGTACACAGAGAGTCAAATAAATTTAAAAATAGATGATAAATTATTACACTTAAGTAATAATCTTGTAACTAAATTGTATAAAATAAATTGATATCGCATGTTTCTTATCGATATTCATAATTGTATAAAGTTAAATATATGTATACTATAATAAAAAATATTATGAATATTGGGTTTGTAAATAAATCTTCGGTAGCATATCAATTAAAATAACAATGAGGTATTATATGTACTGAAATGAAAATTATAAGCAAGTAGCCCAATGAACGAATAAATAATTAATCAGTTTCACAAGCATTATATGAATATTATGCAATGCATGTAACCTTAATTAAAGCTTATGTCATCTACCAAACATTGATTAAAGTCAAGTTTTTAAATTATCCAACAGTTGGGAGTATATAACAATTCACCAATTGATTTGCAATTACCGAAAAGTATATATAGAAGTTTTCTTAATTTCATAATTTTTAAATGCGTGATTTACACATATTACATAGATCCGATTGATAGAAATACAATAAAGTCATATACAAATAAACAGGTTCATATTGAATTACATAATGTGTGATTGTTGAGACACAATATTAGTCTTTTTCATAAATGACCACTTAAAACAGATATTAGTACCGCGAAAATTATCGATTAAAATCCAACAAAAGTATGACTTTTTCCATGTTTAATATAAACTGAAACAACTCTAAGATTATATAGTTATTGCAAAGATTAGTATAAATTTATCTAGAAGTTTTAATTGAAGTTCATTTAAATATTTCATTATAGCCACACTCTGATAACAACGTTATTTACTACTTTAACTCTTAGTTTCGTGTTGGTTTAAATAACGATATGTTTCATCATCGTTACAAATTTACAATAGTTTTTATTAAGAATATCATCAATTTCAGTGTTGTTACTCATTTCTTTGGAATGATGCATTCGGCAATCATTTTTTTATGAACAGTCACTCGATGTGAAACACATTTTGAATTCACCATTTTAAGACCAATTTTTTCTGTTAAAATTTCATGAATTGTTGCTCCATTTTCATGAATCTTTAAGAATTTCTGAAGATTTCTTACTAACTCTCAGTTCAGTTGAGTTCACAATAAATAAATCAATAAACAGCCAATATAGATATCATTACCAGATCCATAATATTATTAAAAAGTCATTCACTATTTTTCGGACAGACGGTCTATATACAATTTTTCGTTTATGCGTTTCTGATTACAACCATAAAAATGGTATATACATTTTGTAAAACAATATATAAAAATTGAAATTACACTTATAATTATACGTTTGGTCGTACATCTACATAAATATTATATCGCAGAATTGGTAAAAATAAGTAAATATTATATAAGAAAATGTTTATCTTCATTTAATTCTAATCGGATTAAAATTTATAATTAGTTTGTTATTATTATTATATCTAATCAAAATCATATATGTATAATATCGCAAATACTTATAAATACAAGTATGTGGCTTTATATAATATAATATATACTATTTTGGTATAACAATAAATGGTAAAATAAATGTATATCTCATTATAAAATAAAATAATAAATAATTTTTAATATTCATCATAATACAATACATTTATATGCCCTGACTAACAATTTTATTGTACTGAATATTCAAATAGAAAAGAATTGGTCTACGTCTAATCAAATACGACTTTTTGTACAGCAGAAAACATGAAGAAATTATATATGAGACAAAGAATATATTAAAGGTACGAGTTATTTATACATATGGAAATAAAATAAGGATAATAATACATTGACAGTTCGAAAAGTGTACTGAACGTGTTATTTTTTTGTCTGTGATACCAGAATATATACATATTTAATTTCAATACGAATTGGGTTTTACGTTCTACTAATACATATTTAATACAAAACATCTACAAATGGGTACAATTGGATTACAAAACCATGTTTGGGAAGGAATCAGGAATTTTACATCGGGTATTGATTTTCTGGTTGATTAATATCTAATTCGCGCGCAACATTCTGCGATTATTTCGGCTAATTTCAGAGACTGCTGCCAAAAATGTTATTCCATAAACGAACAAATGGTCACCATGCTGAAAAATTTCAATATTCAAATATTTAGAAAAAGGCAAAATATACAGAAATTAAGAAACAAGCAACCAAATTGAAAGTGTGCTTTATAATTACGATATTATTGCACTTACATAATTAACAGTAATGTCAAATGAATTAATGAATTGGATTGAGAATTACTTCCACATACACCGTATTTTTAAAACGTATCCACTATGTTGTTTCTGTTTCCAAAGTTAAGGAAATGCTGTTATTTTATGTTATTTTCATTTTCAGTACACGGAAACTTTTCAATCCATGTATGTTTAGTGTTTAGTATCTTTATGTATGTCCAAATCTAAAGTGAAAAATCCCTTATGAATATTTATTTAATTTATATTCTCGTATATATATTTCAATATACCATATATTCTTCAGATAATAAGTAGCAGCTTTCTTTAACACTCGATTAGTTAATTAGATTTTTAAAGAAGCCAAATCGAATTTGATATTAATCTTAATATATTATATTTTTAATTAGATTGTTTTATAAATTCATATTTAGGTATTGTAAATTATTTTATTTAATAATGTATATTTGTAAATGGTGAATCAGTTTTTTTCGGAATTATTATTATACTCAATTTCTAAACTATACAAAAGTTTTAACTTAAGAAGAACATATATTTTGAATTGGCTTGTTCAAAAATTTCTCAGGAGCGGTCATTCGTCGCGAACAACGATTTTATGATAAGAATATATTGAACAAACTGTGTATGCACTGTCTGCATTTGTATACATGTACTGCATCCATATAGTCTTATAGATATAGACTATATATTCCATTCATAATACATTTATATTTTTGTCATTTTGAAGTAAAGTTCAAAAACATTTTCAGAATAGAAATAAATAGAAACAATTCCAAATAATAATGTTTTACGTGAAAAGAAGATTAAGATTATAAAGTACAATGATTTTGTGTTTTCTGTAAGAAAGTATTTAAGAGCGCATATATATACTTACTCCCTTTGTTAGGACAAATTTAATTTTTATATAAATATAAATACTGAATGAGATAATATATAAAATAGCTTTTAAAAGTATATATTTACAACAACAATAAATGCAATACTAGTTTTTTTTACCTGAAAATAGATTAAATATTGTGTATATATTATCCATATAAAAACTATGTTATAATATATAATTACATATACATTTATATATACTCCATCCTTTGTATCTTATTATGAGGAGGAGGATATATATATTTAAAAGGTACCTTATATATGAAGTATATAAAAAGCTAAATAAAACTCTATGTTAATATATAAATATTGGGTTGGCAACTAATAAATTGTACTATTTTTAATAAAAGCATAATACAAATTTCGGATAGGAAATAACTATATTCGTAGTAATGTATTGTTCTGGTTCTGAGCTAAGTGCTCATCCTTATCACAATTGAATTTATTGAAATTCTTACCATTCAAAAAAATTTTGCAAACTTCGAAATAAATGTTAATCTCATGATGCAAAATGACGACTATACGAGTGTGATAGATGTGGCAACACATTACAAGTGACCATGTGTGTGACCTTGCGTTGTCATTGTGGAACATAAATTCCATATCGATTTGCCATTGTCTGATCGCTTTTCTTGAATTGCACTGTTCCGTTTGGTTTATTGTTGAATGTACACATCTGAATTAATCATTTGGTGGCGTAGTAAAATTTCAAAATAAACAAGTGATTTGAAATCCCACCAAACTGAGAACATAACCTTCTTTTGATGGATATCAGATTTGGATGTTGGTTCATCTAGCTTGCTTAACGATTTTTTTCAACTTCAAACGACCTGAACACAATGTTCATCAAATGACCAGCACGAAATTTGGCAAACCACTTTTGACACTGCCTTTTATTTTGAGTCTTTTTCATCACACACTGTACATAATTTTTTGTCAGTGTTTTTTCCTTCCTTTCCGCGGAGGCAAAATATAGCAAAAATGCTCAACAAAAACTAAAAAAATCACACAAGCGTTCGATACACATTTTTTTACATAATAACATTCATTAATGGTGTAAAAAGTGCAATTTATTTGTTGCCAATCCAACAATAATATTCCATTGAATAGTTTTCTCTGTCTTATGTAAATGTAATTTTTATTTTCTAAATAATATTTTCAGTAAAAGCTTTTTTGTTTAAATGGAGTACATTTTTCTATTCCATATATTCCATATACGAAATATGTAGTTAATATTAATTGTGATATATTCAAATATTTTAAATGTTACTTTTTCGATTTCAGAGGTTAATAAACATAATTCAATTATTACAAACACATATTTCAGATAGCAGTGAGATTCTTATTATTATTTTATTATTGTATTAAATGTTTTCGTATTTTCAATTTTCAACATCTTATAATATTTATAGTAATAATATAGTCAACTAAACTGCGTATTTATTTCAAATTAAATTTTTTTTTATGTTACATATACGCAACAGCAAAGATATTAATATAGGATTATAATTACCTCATTATTGAGAATTAAAGTACCCTGTTTTGTCCGACTATATCAACTATATACAAGACAATGTTATTTTTATACCTGCGACTTATATTATTTATCTTTATTACATTTTTATTTTATTTTTGGTAGCTACTTCTCATATTATCATTTTTACATAAAGAAAGAAAATAATAAAAATTTGTAAATCTTTTGGGAAAAGTAATATATAAAATAATAATATTTTCATATAAATTGCATAAGAAAATATATAGCGTATACCGCCGGCACTCCAACCACTCAACAATTATATCCGCTAGTGCAAATATTTGTATTCTTAGATATTTACATTAATCAATTAACTGTAACAAATGTCAATAAATAATATCAATAATTCGGTAAGTCGTATACTAACTAGCAGCCCTGTCACAGATGACAAGACAACGACACATATACATTATATGAAAACGATAATCGCATAAATAATAACTTCTTCTATTTGATAATCACTATAATTTTTGTATTTTTAACATATTTAATATATTTTAATATAATTTTGATAAAAATGTTAAAATGAGGTTATTTTTCCAGTCCATCATGAAGTTTTACCAATATGGAATACATTACATGAAAACATTTCTTGAATTATTTTTCTAATACCAGTTACACAAGTTTCTTCTATAAAATATAATCCAAAACCATTCCTTACAGAAACCATTTTTCAGCTTATTAAAAAATTTAACATGCAGTTGCTATGAGATATCATTCAAAATATCAAAAATTCGGCAGGTTTGCTGGGCTTACCCTATATATATATACAATTGTTATGCGAAACTGTAATATGCGAGTAATATTGCACCATATACACATATATTATAAGCTTTACATATAATTTATATGTATTATACATTATGCGTAATGTATAAAAACATATTTAAAAATACATATTATGAATATATAAGATTAAATTTAATTTAAACTTTAGGTGTACTATAATTTTGTACATAGAATACAAAGTATCATATCGTTTGAAAAATTTATATGTCCTCAATATACATAATTCTTTGATATAATACCACAAATGAATATAATTTTATAAAAGTTCGTAAGTATATACAATATAATAATTATAATGATTTGAAAATGTGATGTAATTAGTGTATTCTTTATAACATTTTGTGACATAATAATTATAATTATTTTCATTCATAAATTTCATATAAGATTAAAATTAAGATTACAACCGGTGGTTTTAAAAATAGACTGCGGGAACTAAAACATCTATTGCATCCCACTACCTTGTTTGTGTGTGTTTCTTATTATTATTAGTATCCCATATCTAGAGCCACATCTTAACTTCATTTCACTTATGGGGAGGTACGATACCGTATAATTTTCTGATAGCGTAAATAAAGTAAATTTAAAATCAGGATTATAGAGTTTAAATAATCTTTCAAATTCTGCAAAAACAAAAATACGTTAAAACTATGGTTAGTAATAAAAATAGTGATGATAACTCCTAAAAGATAACTTTCCGGAAGATTTAGACATGTAGACATGTACTACTACCATACTCTCATCAGTTTTTAATTAAGAATAATGCGAAAACTGTTATAACGAAAACGCTTGTTTTTGACAGATACGTACAGTACCAATACGTTTAACGTAAGTTCATACGTACGGTAGTCAAATATATACGTTTAAGTTTACGTTTAAGTTTACGTTACATGCACAATCGCTCTAATCTCTACTCATCATATGTCTCGTATTAGGTGTATTATATATAGTACATTATGAGCAAAGATTATAATGTATAATAACAGCCATGATGTTTTTGGCGTATTACAGCTCAAAAGTGTATTTTAATAATATGATAAAGTGGATGTAAAACAAATATGTTGTATATGAATCAATCAAATATTCATTAAAAATAAAATAATCTTATATGTATGTATGGTATATTGGATTGAGTAATAAATAATTGCAAATTTGTTAAAGCGATATTATTGTTTGATTGGCGACTACAAAATGCAAAGAAATTAGTATTTCCATCATATTTTGTGTGGATATAGTTAACAATAATGTGAAGCAACCATAAAAGATCAACTTATAAACAACATCTTAACCTTCATCAAAGAAGGCGTGATGTTGTCAGTTTGATGGAATTATAAAGGAATTGTCTTTTTTGAGCCAAGCAACCAAACGATCAATTCAGATGTATATAGACATTCTGCGACTAACTAAATTGAAAAAATGATCAATCGTGGAAAATTATTCTAGCTTGTATAAGATTTATTGTCACATTAATTTTTTGCGCAAAACTTCTTGTGTACTTCAAGCTTCACGTCAATTATCACGATTATGTTAAAATGCACTTGGTTCATTTGTTGGCCGATATAAGGATCAGAAGTTCTATAAGTTACGGAAACATGAATTTGCAAAACAGTTGACAAAAGGTCACCGAACAAATTATGGGCAGTACATTATAATGAATAAAGTTATTTGCTTCTATATGTTGTTTTCATTAACAAAACAGGTAATTACTTTCTGTTCAAACCAATATTATATAAACACAGAATTATATTTAATACAAAAATATCGATATTTGTTCATCGCGGTTTATATATAAAAAGGGTGATTCATAAGGACCTCAATAGAATTTGAGTTATTAAATAAAAAGGCAATATATTGAATTTAAATTTAATTTTTTAAATTATGCTTCCTTTCAATTTATTCCATATTATTTTCATGCAATTCCGATTATAATTCAGCATTGATATGTCGATTGTCAATAGTTTTCAAAAACAAATGTAATGCTGGTGGCCAATTGATGTGATTTTTATACTATATATGCAGAAAACATCAAATACTAATTACTATAAATAGTGACTATTTGCTGCTGTAATAGTTTCTTCTACAATCATTATTACATTACAATCATACTTATAATAAATATATATTAATTCAAAATGAATTTCATCATTTATAATGATATTCTCGAAAAATTACCATCACAGGCTTCAGATATTTTATTTAAAACCTGTAAACACTTAAATGTAGATTTATTTATTAAAATTCTATTCATAGTATATTGAATATTGTGACGTGTAATTGAAATTTCCAATTCATCAAAATTTTTGAATTTTTAATAAAATTGCAAAATTGAAATTCAAATCGTATAATATAAGTATCAAATTGGAATACCATTTTAAATGTATTACACATAGAATTTATATACTTAAATAAATTGTACATCTATAATATAATACAATATATTAAATGTGTATATAAAAGTATATTTGGAATTCGTCGATTATCAAATTGATATATAAATAATTTATGCGTACTAAGTTATCAATTGTCTATCTTTACTATATGCCTTTATGGAATATATGAACAAAAATGTATACACATACACACAGGTTAGATACAATTTAAAATATTATTTATTTATGGTATACTCTCAATATACCTCTTACCACATTTTTTTCTATTTACATTTCTAATACATAAATATATGATGATGATATGATATGATGATATTCAGGCACTTGTACAGGGAGAGGAGATCACGAGGGTCTTTTGGCCCGTGCCTCAAGGGATTGCTGAAAGGAAATCCGAATGTGATTGGTTATTTTAATTATAATTATGCAAACTTAAAGGTCTATGGGATTTTGGAATAAATTGTTACTCATTATGAATTGTGAGTTTATTTCGATAATCCTAAGTGAGCAAAAGTATGGATATAAATGGAAGTAAGATTTCGTATGTGGTTTGTACACAAAACCAAATTGTCAGTGCTGATCGACATTCACGACTATTAATCAATTCACACCACTATTAAAAGAAAACTACCAAAATATGTCAAAACACAATCAAATAAAAAACTATTCCAACACGATAATACTCGACATTTTGTAATAGAAGTCAAGGAAACGTTTAGAAGTTCATGACTGTCTAATCCCACGGCACTATATCCTATAGATTACCACTTGTTCCGATCGATACAACACGGATTTCGCTAACTACGATGCAGGCAAAAAATGGATCGATGATAATTGTATCACTAAATAAAATATCAGAAAAGTTTTTCAGGCATGAAATTTTAATTACTTAATTAATTGAAATTAAAGTTACAAAAATTTAGTGAAAAAATGCACATAATTTTATTAGTTTTTAAATTTAAAACGCAAAAAATCGCTTGTTTTTGTTAATCTATAAAAATTAATTTAAAATGCAAAATTTTAATTAAATTAATCAAAGTTTTGAAACTCATCATTGGCAAATATATAAAAAATTGCAAATAAAAAATAATAAAAAATAGAGTAAAAAAATAGGCGCCAAATCCTACTTATATTCGCGCGTCGTTGATTTTATTGAGTAGCGTAAAAAGTCTTGAAAATTACACTGGACCAGGACTCCGTAACATCTCTGCAGTGGCCTGATGATATTGTAGTAGATAAAACAATTTATTAATTATATAGGAAAATGTAAATGGAAGAAAATATTCAAAAAGGACGAAAATATTCGATATTATATAAATAAAACAATATAATGTATTAAATTTTATTTTTGAGTGTGCATAAAACACATATGGGAAATATCAAATATGCGCATTTTCAATTAAAATAATAACAAGATTTAATTACTTACTTTATTAAATAATACTCGTAAACAAATCTGAATGAATTGCGGATGGATCAACAGAAAAGATTTAAATTATGATTATAAGAATACTTATTATTACTACAGCTCTCCGTATTATAGCCAAGTTTTCACATTAATTGCAGGAGGAATCGCTTTCATTAATATAAGTTAAAGACTTTAAATACACTATTCTAAACTAAAGATTATTGAAAATTGTAATTCTTTATAGATTAGTTACATACTTACGGTAATATTAAAATGGTCTTAAATTCTGTTTATATAGAAAATGAACGTATATTAATAAAAAATACATTTTAAGTTTAAAATTTTAAATTATTAATATTATATTGTACATATAGCGATATTTTTCGTATATATACCAACTCATATGATAACGTACAAAATATATTAATAATTTAATTTCATGATTTTGATGCATAAATGTATGATATGAGTATTATCTGGTAACGTATAAATATACACAAGTTTGTTGTAAACAGCTAAACATTACGTATTAATAGAAATTTTCTTTCCTCTTATTTTTATTTTTTTCGTATATATATAGATGAAAAAGGAAGTAACCGAAAATTTTCTTTTTTTATATGTATTTATAGTAGATCAAATCCTTAAACAACATTTATCCTTATTTATTTTGAAACCTTATTTTTTTGTATCATTTAAGAAAAAATATTCTATTTTCAAATCACATAAAACGTACACAGGTCAATTCATTTCCATTATCATTGTGTGTGTATAATAAAATAAATATATAAAAACTGTATTTTATATATGGCGGATATGGGGATGACTATATTATGTTGTGTATAACTTATAACATATGCATTAAAGGTTAAAAGTTAAAGTAATATATGTTGGTAATATAATATTAATATATATTGACATTTTGATAAACCATTCTCGATGAAAAGAATAATAATATAATATTATTATTAATTCAATGAATATTTTAGTAACTTTGTGTAACGTTATATACATCTATCTCCGCACCCATTAACATATAATATTAACATAATAAGATAAAATATATACACAATATAATAATGTATAATGAGATTACAGATAATTGTTATTGTGGAATCGATTATCTAAAGAAACTATTATATATCGATTATGCATAGAAAGTCAATATATTATTATGTAGACAGATAGGATAGGTGCATAAACATAACAATATAATTCACAAGGACATCTCATTAAATATTTATCAGAGATCATTGATACATGTTTGTAACAATAGTGTATGTAATATATACAGTTACAGTAGACATTTTGTAAACCAGATAATGAATAATCAGGATCAGTCACGATAATCCGAACGAAAAAATGTTATAATCCAGACACCTCAAAATAAGTAGTTGCCATAAATTTTTTTGAAACACTACCATTTTTTCAATTGTCTTGAAATTATGAACAGAATTGTATAATAATATAATGATTTGTAAAATTATGTGATTAATAATCTAATTCCTTTCGGCTCTATGCATCAAATATTCCCAATTCAATTCCTCGAGTATTATTTATTATACACATTATTGGTTTATTATATATTTTTGTACTTAAACATTCATAAACATCATAAGTTCTAACGTTTTGTGAGCTCTCCCATCATATAGTACCCAAATATTACTAATGTAATATATATAGCTATAGAAAAGGGGTTTAGTTAATTTACTTGTTCTTTTGAACTTAATTATTTAACGATAAATTCTTATGATCTGGGAATAGGTGAATGACCTCACCTCTATTAGCCCAAACATTTAGAGTATTAGATTATGTAGAAATGTAGTACACTAAATTGGTCGCTGCACTTCAATAGCACACAATTGAAAAAAAATGTTCACCATTCCCCATATTAAATTCCAAAAAGGCGTGTATACACTTTTCATAGTAGTTTGACCTACCGTATCCTGCCGGATTTTTTATCTTCGAATCTATTTATTTAATTAACTTTTAAACACAATATATTTGTGCTATATACTTTTCATCTTAATATGTATAACATTATATTTTACTTAAAACAAATTACGTTTACGTAAATATATTGTTGCGAATTAATTACACAATGAAAAGTGAAAAGCACATCATATCTGTGTTTTCTTTTGGCAAAAATAAAAAAATTACACTGGTTGCTGATGGTTATATTTTACAATGTATTTGTATATGTATATTTATTTTTATACATATAATGCAAAGTTAATGTTCTCATTTTATACATTTTACTATGAAATTTGATTACATTAATTAAGTAAATTATTATTACCACTCAAAATTTTAAGGTACATGTGTATTTAAAATTATGTATATGATAAAATGTAGACAGACGAATGTTGATATATACCAACCCACACACATACACACACACACACACACACATATATATATATATGGTATATACAAATAATTTGAATAAAATATTAATAATTAGAAAAGTAACGAAATTTAAATAAGAATAATGACATAATTAGATTTAATAATTATTATAAGTACATTTTATGTATTATGGAATTCGTATTCTTGAATATATTTCATTGTATAAATACCTATCTATAGTACAATATATACAACCGACAGATGTAGTTTATGTGTTAATTATGACAAATGTTTGAAAAACAAATGAAATTTAGGTATAATTAAATCTTTTGCTGAAAGTTTTTCTTTCAATAAAGTACAATCCTATAGCCTATAGTTGTGTTCAACTGTCTTCTGCAAATAGTCACTGCAATTAAATATACAATTTTATGTTCGTTTTTTTTCTTAATATGGTTATAAACACTAAAACACTTTTCCTTAAATTCTTCAATAAATTTTTAACGATGATCATTTTAACGATAAAGCGTATGCTGAAATAGTATATGTATACGAAATAAGGAATATATGTGTAACTATGAGTAATTTTTAAGCAAATTCTTGTACAATAAATTAATATTTTTTAATGTTTCAAACTATAGAAAAATTGATTCGCAGAGGCGCAGTGATTAAAGCTATGGTCATTAAATATGAATGTGCAATTCCGGTATTGTCATGTGGATAGTGAACAATTAACAACTCACATACGTAATACTTTACGAACTTGATGGCAATGTTATATATACATACACGTACCCGAATCGTACTATTACGGGCGAATAGCTTTTCGTAATCTAAAATAATCGTATAAATAATCGCGTATATGAAAACGGAGCAAAACTGTTTGCATGGATTGATAATTTCAATAACATGACAATATTCGTGCGGAATTATCGGTCATCTTGACCGAAATTATCATTTCTAATTTTTAGAAAAAAGTTTCTTCTACAAAACATAGAAAATGATTGAAATGAAAATAAAGTTAAATAAATTTTAAAACATATATTTGCAAAATTTTCTTTTTGTCATCATCTTTATTCTCTAACGTATTAAAAACAAAATATATAAAAATATTACATAAAAATAGTATTTCATTATACAGTCGCTATATGTGTGACAGCCGGGCATTTGTAAGTGTTAACTAATTAAGTATTAGTTGCGGGTAAAGTATGTCACATTGGAATAAAATTTGTATTTATCAAATCGCTTCTAATTACGAACCATATAGTTTTAAAAGATTTCCAATTTTTATTACATAATTACAAAATTTAATCCATTTTCAGATTTTCATTGAAGAAATTTTTAAAATTGCTTTACCCGTTCAGAAAATCCAGTAGATTTTTTATATTTGAAATACAGTACCATTATTTTGGTTTTGATTTCTTCTACATCGGATGGAAAATCGACTTTTTTTTTCCAAACGCTTTAGAGCAAAATTTACTTCTATGAAAGATTGGAAATTGATTACATTTTATAATTCTGTAATAAAAATTGAAAATCCGTTATAACTATGGGTTGTAATTAGAAAATTAGATAATTAATGAAAAGCGATATTCCAGAAAATTTTCTATTGACCTCCGAGCTAATATTTTACAATTTATCAAGAATTAGAAGTGACTTCAAGAAAAATATATTTGGAATAAACTTCTTCAAACAGACGAACAATTGTAGCAATTATTTATTTAGTTTTATCATTTACTTGCTTTCTTTTACTTTAAATAAATATAGACCAAAAAGTAACGAATTTCTTAAATCAATTCATATTTGTTCATGTTATGTCTTCATCGCCATGTTTTTACTACAAAAAATCATTGACGAAGACTGAGAAGTAGCATTCAGTTTTCAATATCGCTATATTTTTCTTACAACCTAGGTGAAATTAAAGTAAATTACGAAAAAAAATGTGGGTGTTCACCGAATTAAATTTTCCCGAAAATCGACTTTTATGAATTATCATCTTTTTTAATTACGGGCCATAGTTTTAACGGATTTCCATTTTTGTATACAGAATTTCAAATTAAATTCAATTTCCAATCTTTCATAGAAGAGATTTTTAAAATCGATTCACGCGTTCAAAGGATATGATCGACTTTCCAATCGATGACAGAGAAAATTTAAAGAAATTTGTGGTTCTACGTATTAAGTGAAAACAACCAAATTGTACAAAAAATTTATACAGTACCATTATTTCATACAAAATTTTAAATGACATTATATGGAAAACCGGTCATATCTTTATAACGTGTGAATCGATTTTAAAAATGTCTTCCATAAAAGATTGGAAATTGATTATAATTTACAATTCTCTATACAAAACTGAAAATCCTATGAAACTATGACGCGAAATTGAAAAAGATGATAATTCGTAAAAGTAACTTTTTCGGAAAAATAGTCCAGTAAGTGGACATTCCAATTTTTTTTTTATAATGTAATCTACTCGTCCATCAGTAAAATATAGTGATATTGCAATCTGAAAACATTGTTCGGATATAAATAAATTTAAGATTAAATGGTAAAATTATTATAATGGTAATACAAAAATTAACTTTAAAGTTAAAGAGTTTATCAATATTTATGCAGACTTGCATGTAATTATTTTATACACTTTTAATAAATATGTGAAGTATTATTATACATGGCTAAAATACATCAAGTCAAGATCAAAGAATATGATTTCATTTCAATATTTATTCTATTGTAATATATATATACAATATACGTACCTACATAAGTATTGTAAGTTAAATTAGCAATAATTTCTTCTAATATAAAATAACATAAAATCAAATATATATTAGATTTACTTAAAAATGAGCTACTTTAAAAAAAGATTCCCATAAATTTTCTTTAATACTTTAAATTTTAATATTTTGTTAAACTCGTACATCATATGTGCGTGAGTTAAGTGTGTTGTATCGTATATAGTACTGTAGGAGTAGTATAAAGTATATATAGTATAATATTTTGTATATTATATAAATATATATGTATGCTACGGTTTTTCCATAGGTAAGGTACAAACAAATACGATTTATAATTTCAAATATTTATACTTTTCTATTTTGGATTATATACCATGTGTATTTTTATGTATATATAAATTTAATAAGTTTGGTCGAACAGAAAATAAAATTCATATTTTTTGCATGGGTACACTATATGATGGATTCATTTTCATTTGGGAATATACACGCAACGTATAGCAGCATACTATTTAATATTTATACACGTATATATTTATAATTTGCATATACAATGTATGTACTATTGTAGGATAGCTATATATTTCATATTTCATATGCATAGATAGGATGTATATTTGTATATGCTAATATTAAAAAGGATGTTTTGTTACGTAAAAAGAGAATAATAAATAATATAATAACGATGAAAAATATGTGAAAAAATTTTTTTCTTGTTTTAATACAATTCATAGGAATTCTCACATATTTCATCTATATGTACAAACAAATGGTTTTTAGGGACAATTTTGAGAAAATGGTAAAATATCCTTTTTTTTTTTTTATTATTTTTTTTCATCGATAAAACTTAAATACATAAATATAAAAGAATATCATAACTGAATTATAAAATATATTTGTTTAAAACTTATTATATTTGTACAAATAATGTCCATTGAGTAAACCATAATATTATTAGTATTAGGAGAGATAATAAATATTTGTTATAGCAGCACGTATCAAATTGTATATTATTATACAAGAGTATATTACGTACTTAATGGATATAACAACATCATATGCATGCACTGAAATAAATTGTATATATTAAATAAATTTTTATTATTATATTAAAGCAGTTGATTTCTCATTGGTTTTAAGAAAATAAAATTTCTGAAGACATACCTATAGACATTACACATATTGCATATTATATTTATTTATTTCATCATCAGTCAATATTGTATTTAATATATAATTAATAGCCGGAAATGACACTTAAATTATTAAATGAAGTATACTTTAATTATAATATTTACAAATATTTATATGTTGAATAATTAATTATAACACAATTAATTGAAAATGTGAAAGAAAACTTAAAAAAATTAGACTGTTTCTAAAATTTGTTTTGGTTGTTACTTACATCTATTTATAAGCTCCACCTAAAAATCAATGGAGAATGCAAATGTCATATACTAACTATTTTTGTATGTCCTTAATTGTGTATGCAGAATTATACTTGCCAACATCTGGCAACAAAGAATAATTATAAATTTAAATTAAATTTTTACATTATATGCGTAATTTGAGAAGGATGCGTATATTGAATCATTGAATAAATTTTATTATATTAATTTATGATTATCGCCCAAAATCATATTTTCACAGATATTCGTTGTTGTATGCGTGCAAATGGTGTGGTAACTCAGCTGAAATATTTCAATATTATTATAATTCTAGTAACAATTTGTACATTGTACTTTGTACTTTGAAAAATGAGAAAAATTTCGGTGGAAAAAATCCACATATTTTCCATATGGAAAAGATATATTCGAATTTGTGCAAAGAATGGCCATAGATTTTCCACTTAATATAATAGTATTTTATTTAGATCAATTGAAAAACTTTGGATTGTCAGGGTAATATGTTCAACATATATCCGTGCGGTATTCTATTCATAATTTATTTCACCAATTATCCAAGACAGTGGTTCAAATTTTGTATATTTCACTTATCTATAGATATAATCCTCACTCTTTTTAATTTATTTTAATAATTTTTAAAACTACCAGCAACTCAAATCTATATATTTCCTAAGAATTTTGTAAGACTTTTCATGGATTTTATCCGCTGTTTTTTTTTTTTTCTTGTTTATTACAAACAAAAAATGCACAATCATCGTTTATTCTGCTAATACGGACAATTCACGGGTATTACTTGCCAAAATACATGGACGACCCAAAGATATTTTTGTCAAAATTCGTGGATCTGCTCCCGAAAAAATTTGAATATAAATTCTATGGATATTCTGTGGGATAATAGCAACGAGAAATACTTCTAAGGAGAATCCGTGGAAATTATCATCGGAAATTTACGGATAATCCAAGGACATTTTTTTACAAATATCCATCGACAGGATTGCACTCATCATATAAAATTCCAGCGGACATCCTTAACAAATCCATAGATATTTTCTAGGATTGAAACTAAGGATTACTACATATAATGCGGAAATTTTGCGGACAAATTACGGACTAGGGAAATAAAGGAAAAATGTCTTCTGTAAATTTCGGGAATTGAACATGCGGTACTTTATCATCAATTATCATGAACGCTACATACTGCACGATTAGAGATACGAAATTTTGTCATAATATAAAAATATTAATAACATTTAACATTATAATCTATTCAATGGATTACATAATATGATTCAAGTTTTCCATTTATTTAATGTATAAAGTACTGCCGAATTTTGTAATTAATTAAATAATACAAAAGTCTACCGATACTTTCTTTAAATAGAACTGAAATTAGCAAAGTATAAATAATAATTTAATTGAAATATAATTTTACAACAATTATATGATCTGAATATTATTTAATTATTATAAATACGATATCTGTATCTGAGCTATTGCAAATTGTCAAGAAAAGAACAACAATGAGATCATTTTTTGTATTATGGAACGTATATATAATAGCAAAATAATTTGTTATACAAAAATATGAAAAACTCGCTTAAAATTGAATTATAGAAAATTTATATACTCAATTGGCAAACAATCAGAATTATATTTTTGTTAAATGTTAAAATATAATAAATTTGTTTTTAGAAATTAGTACATAGTCTTCATATACAAAAATGTATATTTTCGCTATATTTTCAATAATTTACCGCATAATCATGCATGTAATTTGGTACAAGAAACACACTATAGCAATTTCTTCATTAATGACTTGTTTCATTAAATATGAAAATGTGCGATAGTGTCATTAAAAAACTGTTTGTACAATAAATTACAATAAAATTTAAAAAAAAATCTTTATGCACGTATATTTTATTCATTGTTGCGATATATGTACAAATATAAATGCAAAAATTGGACACTATGAGTATGTAATTATAACAGTGGTGGCTTTATACTAAATTTTCTAATAATCAGGTTGTAGATATTCCAACCAAATATGATATATAAAGTGTTATTATTTAAATTTGTTGCAGAACTAGATAAACATACAATTATTTATGTAAATCGATAACGATAAATTGTAAACTGTTTTCATGTGAAAAAATCCGCTAAATCTTCAGCCATGACTTAAAATAAAATATAATAAAAAATAAATAAATCCTTTACAAGTACGTTTTTAATTTTTGAATATTTTTATCAATTTTGAGACTGTCTCTGGCGTATGGTAAATATATTGTATCTACGAATTTTGCATTAAACATACAAATGATATATATTTACACGCACATATTGCAATAAAATGACATGTAATTAGTGTTGGTATACTAATATATAAATTCAGCATATAAACTAGACGTTATCAGAGTTTCTATATGAATAATGAATGGATTCAGAGAAAATAAAAAAATAACGAAGAAAAACAGCATAGTAAATATAAAACATATACATAATTACTATTACATAAGATATTATGTACCTATTTATGTATATATCTATGTACTCCATTTATGGTAAATTGCTAAACCTATAATGAAAACTTCACAAATTTTAATACGAGAATATAAAATAAATTGGAATTTATTATTATTACATGTATTTTATAGTAAAAGTTATGCTTGTAACACTTATTATAATTTATGTCTTATATGTATGAGAACAAAGATGTCTTTAATTGTATGAGATACTTATTTTTAAATTTTGGTAATAAAAGTGATTGTAAAGAAACAGAGTAATAAACCAAAAAGTAGATGCAAAAATTATTTATTGTAACATCATATTTAGGTGTGTGAGGTTAACAATATATTATCACTCACATGCATTAAAAGACGTAACATCTATACACAATTATTTTTATATAAGTTTTTGCAAAACACAAGCAATATAACATAAGAAATATAAATTTTTTTCTGTCCTTTATATGAAATGGACCACATGTTGGATATACATTTTCATAAATGTAAATATCTTCGTCATTCCATAATAGACTAAAAACAATGTTATATAATGTTTGTGAAATGTAAATGTTGGTGAAATAAATATATTGTTTCACACGCAACCTCGCACATATTACAATAAGAAAAGTGGTAGTGTATGCACAAATTCATATTTAATATATATAAAAAAAAAAATAGAAAACATATTACAAAAAGTAATTATCATTAACCCATTTTCAACTATTGGGGTAATTAAATATCAATAAAATTTTCCAATTTAGGAGACATGTTTCTCTTAATTCATATATATTCGTACAAGCTTTTGTCTTATTAATAAAAACTGGGTATCTATTTTTTTGAATTTCTAAAATCGTTACATTTTGGCAACTAATAAGATAATAATTGATTTTTTTATCAAAACTTAAGGAAAGCCTAGGGTTTTATCACCATTTTTAATATGCTAATGCTATCGTTAGTCGCACTTGGTACCCTTAGGCCTGGGGTTGGATGCGTGCGTTTTAGAAATATATATCATGTATCGGTATCGTAATAGTAATTTTGCTCATGTTCACTTCAATACGCAGTATATAATTAAACAACAATAAAATTGTTGCCAATTAAATGAATAACACAATAAACTTGAGTGTGTTAGATTATATACTTGGTTGATTTTATAAACTCTGTATTTACAAGTTAAAAAAATTAAATTATACAAAAATATTGTTTGGGGCAATGTCCATCATCCCTATGGTGAGAATTCATAAATATTTCATTATCAATTTCTTAGCATAGATACACTTTAAAATCCGAATGAATGTTTATATGCACAAATTTATAGATTTTGTGGTTCATAGATTTTCACAATTTCCTGACAAAACACGGTAAGAACTAAGAACATACATAAATTGTTATAAATCAACTGAAATTTAATTACACTAACCGATGGAGTTTGTTTGTTTGTTTGAACAAATTTTGTAAATATTATACTTCTGTAAAGATTGTACTTAAATGCTAAATAGTTGTAGTGACGAAGATATGTTTTCAATTAGTCTTTATTAAAATACTTATTATAGACTATCGAAATCGGTTGGAAATTTATGACAAAAATCTTATATGTTTGTATATATCTTTTACAGTTTTACATACACGGTAGGACTCAAATATACACATTTAAGTCCACAAGAAAGCAATACATAATAATTTTTTTTCCGAATTACATATTTAAAAACACTTTTATTATCATTGATAGATTCTATATAAATTATAATATTTATGTACTGTAATGTAATGGATATATGACGAAGCATTCAAACATACGAATTTTCATAAACATTGATATTGAAGATAATATTAAAATTTATTTGCAGAATTTATATAGAACATATAATCAATCGCACATATCATCGTCGTTTCAATACATATTTTACGTAGGTGTAATGTATATACGAAAATATATGTAAAGTTTTTTTTTGTGAAACATTTTTTAGATGCAAATTATTGTAATTAAAAATTTGCATAAAAGAATAAATGGTTTATTTTTTCTTCTTCCGTTTCCGTATACATACAAATTAAATCTATTTTAAGTGTAACAGAAACATTTCGTTTATATTTTTATATTATATTATGCAAACTTCTATTTTACATTCATAAATGCCTATAGCATATACACTGTAAGCCCAAATAGTTGGATTACATGCGGAAAAGATTTAAAAATTTAAATAAATTTCACAGAAATTTCGTAGCAATTACGTAACTTAAATCAAAAATACAAACATTTACGTTTAGATAAAAAAAATGTATTTAAATACATCGGGAGATATTGAATCAGATTACTGTTTGGGTCTCCTTTTGTTCGCCAATAACGAGTGAATATATGTTTTGATTGCTTACAAGTCTTCTCGTTTTATAGAATAACTATATACACATAACATTGCAGTCAAGTTTGTAAATTACTCCGTAAAATACTTCACCAATTGATTTATAATTATGTATCGATATATGCTTTATTAATTCTTATGCGTGAATCGCCCATAGCGGTGTGTGTGTGTGGAAACATTGCTAATCTCTGAAAAGCGTCCTACATTTTCAAATATTATTCACTTTTCAATTTCATAAACGAACTAATGCTAATATAACTCAATGGAATAATTTTAATTTTCAGTATGAAAATGAAAAAGGACATTTTTTTCTTCTTTCGGTACCGGAATTGTACTAATAATCTGCGGATTGTAGACATGATTTCTCAAACCACTTATCACTTATAAAAAACATTTTTACTATAAATTTTTTACATTTATAGTACAATAATTGTTACTTATTTTGTGCACTAGACTATTTTTACTTATTAATACAGCTTTTCAAAGGTTAGCGAATAAACTAAAGGATTGAAATCGTTCGACATTCGACATTCGATAATTTATTTTATAATTTACATCGTATTTCTAAAAATTAAGATGTGATTTTATTTGTGGTATATTGGGGGAATATACTGAAAAGTTTATACCAAAATTTTGGATTAAATGAGTCTTTTTCGCAATACTACGTTGATAATCGTAAGCGTATATGCCAACTGTGGTAGTAAAATTACTCAAAAAACGACTACAGTGTAGGAATAAATATTTATTTGAATCTCTGAATAAATATATATATTGGAAAAATAAACACATAATACACTATATTATAAAGACAGACTATAATACTATAGTATATATACTGATCTGATATTGGCACATAACATATGTATTATAGGTATACTGCGGGTATTATAAGTATATTGTATTTGTATATTACAACTATCATCAGCTTTGGTAAATATATTCATGCATATGTGTGGAGAGATATCAATCTATTAATAATACATATATGTGTATGTTCGACAGACAAAAACTGGAAAAATGTATGCAAATACCGGAAGATATGCAATGAAAGGATATACAGAATATAATTAAATTAAAAAAAATTCTTGTAAACCACTTCGATAATATTAAAAATATTTATTTATGGAAATTCTAAATGGATTCGGCATACAATAAATTTAATGGAAATTACACATGTGAATAGTAAAAATATAGGATTATGTAAATATCTGGACATTGGAATTGAATTATATTATTGTATTTTGTGTCGGCTAACTATACGTACGAGGTTAATAAATTGTTTTTGTAAAAACAATTATATTATTTTTAGGCATAACAATCAATCATTATATTTCATATAGTGATATTACATACAATATTATAGTTTGTATAGTGGCACAAAAGTATTATTTTATAAAATATTAAAATATAGGCTATACTCTTACATATAACATATTTTAATCTAATTTGATATAAAGGTGATTTTGTTGTGTATACAGGTATGGTAAAATAATAATACTAGCGTTATAGTTACCAATATCTTGGGGACATTAATTTTGTGGACTATGCAAAATGTTTGTTAAAACATTTCTAAACATTTTTGTGAAACTACAATATTATTTTATATACAAATAAGACACAACATTCTATTATTTTTGTTAATTAAATTATAGTCTTAGAAGTGAATGGCTCATAAATATAGCGTTGTGTGTATGAGACACTGTTAATCTCTGAATACCATCCATTCCACATTACTAAAATATTCTCTTTTTTAAAATTAATTCGTAAAATATAATATTTATAGCATCTTGTAGATGTTGTGTCTGCAAAACAACAAAACCGTATTATAAACTCTATTCTACAATATACAAATAATAAGAACTCGTCGTGGTCGTTACACATTATTTATTCTTATTATATATATAATTTGTTTATTTCTATAGGAAATTATAAGATATTGTGTGTGTGTGTGTATATTTATTATTAGATATATTTTGTATAATAAAAATAAATTGAAATAATTGGCCCATCATCACAATTATTATTATCATTTTCATAACAAATAGTTTTTTGTGTATATTTTCGGAATACAATAATATAAAAAGATTAAAATCTATGCATATACAATTTACAATTATACAATATATATATATAATTAACGTATCAGTGAAATGTAAACCTATCATTTTATAAATAAATTTTTATTCTTTAATAATAAATATAATATCACAAATACAATAATTGTGTTTTTTTATGTCTATATACCATTTACTTGTTAATTTTATAATTTATTTATACTTTTCAAAAACCATATTATTCATAAAAGTTATTATATATTAATTTTTATATAATTAGGTCTATTTATAAAAGTTATTACGGGTATAGAATACATACATAGGTCTCTGGATACTGAATACAAAAAAAAGTTTTAAATACTATTAGAAAAAGAATATTAAAATACAAATAAAATATTATAATTACATAAAGTAAGTGAAATGTATATCATAAAATAAAAAAGTAATTATATATTGAAACTGGGTACAGTTGGAATATGTGTTTTTCTTTTATAAGCAGATTTCAGATTCAAATTAATAAAACTCTATAACAAAGAACATGAAATCATTAATTATTTAATTATTTTTTCACTAATTTAATTTATATTGTACAATTGTACAAAAAGGCACAGATACCATGTTTATTCCTTTTTATTTTTCCAGAAACTTAATTACATTTATTTCCTTTTTAATAGGCTTTTAAATTGCGTTCTTTCTTTCTACAATATAATATTTAACAATGCACAATTAAATGAAGTTGATTTTATAGCGTAAATGTTATAACTAAATAAACCCTATGTCTAAGTAATTCCTGAACCTTTTTAAAAATAAAAAAATTAAACAGTTGGTTATTTTAAGTTAATTCTGCGAATAGCTGTAACTTCTAGAGTAATAACTTCTATACATAATTGCCTGTATCGCCATCAATAAATTAAAATAAATTCTAAAAGATTTTAATACATAGAAAGGTGGAAAGCACTTTGTTATCACACCGCGTTTATTCACCAGATGCTGTTCCATAAGATTCTCATTTTTTTTTGATCGATGGCACATGGATTCTGTGCATAGCGCTTCCACAATTACGATGACGTCCAAAAATGGCTCGATGCTTACCGGTATTACAGAAATTAATGTACTTTAAAAAAACAATCGTATCATATTTCTATGCCTATTTTATTATTATATAAAACATCTAAAATATATATATATTTTAATATAAAATAAGTATAAACTCACACTCATATCGTATCATAGTTCGTGTGTGTATATAGTAATTATACCTATATAATATAGACATTAAATATGTCATAAGACAGAAATTAGTTAAAATTTCCATGTTTTAATTTTATATTATTAATATATTTAGGTGTACACACATTATTCATATTATTCGCCTAGCAAAGCAATTTTAAAATAAAAGTTTTGATATGACAAATGATAAATTTTATGTATTAAGACATTTAAAATTGTCATTGTATAATAAATTAATGAATTATTGTAATATAACAAGTGTAAGCAATTTCACAAAATGTATATACCATATATAAAATACAAATAGTTGAATCAGTGACGTGCCACTTTATGAGATTAATGAATGCGTTTATTTTGCTTATTATATTGATTTTGATGATGTGAAAAATTATTTCAGATTAAATGTATAATATAATTTTAATATAATATATAGAAATAATATATATTGTACAAGATAAAATCCATTACACAAGTTTTTTCCTCCATTTTACATCAAATACCAATATTTTAATTTTTTAAATTGAATAGAAAAACTGCATACATTAACACATTTTTGAAATTGTTAAAAATGTTAAAAAATATTAATTAAACATTCCAGTATAGATAAATTACTAAAAACATAATATAGGACGGACTCATATATACAAAATGTATGAAAAAATATAGAAATAGTAATTTAAATTGAAATGTATTCTCATTTTTCGACGATTTTTAATTGGTAAATTAATAATGTTTTTTAAAAAAAATTTTGTGATATAGAAAATGTACGTGTAAAGACTATGTTTTACGTCTCTAATTAACCATTGCGACTATGATAATCGTGAAACATTAATTATAATTACTAAACTGGATGCATATGAAAAGACTACAAATTTTCAGCTGATTGACCTGCGGTGTAACTTTTCATCATCAGTCACAATTCCATAACTTTTAAACGTCTACCAATCAATGATTGACCATCGTTCAATGGCAGAAGCTCCATTCGTTTCTGAGTTTGTGAGTCATCTACATCATTCAATGTTTGCAACTCTTCCATGTTATTTAATTTCCACATCGAAATTATCGTTTTTGAATCGTTCGAACCATTCTAAAGCATGTGACCACCATATGGGTAATAATAATAATAATAATAATTTTTTACCTATGCGCAATTTGAAGTTTCATATGCATTAACCTGGTCTATATTGAAGATTTATTGTCACATTACTGCATAAACATTTGTATATACATACTTCTAAGAATATATATCATAAACATAGAGGAGCACATATGCATGTCATATAAATGCATAATAATAATACCCAAATTTCATACACAAAATATATTTTAATGGCTTTGTTCTCATAAGAATAAAGTATAAAAGTTTTGAAAAACATATGTATGTGTACAAAAAGTGTATAGAAAATATCATCAAATTATCATATTATATTAATAATTTTGTAAAGAAAATACTTTATATTTTAAACTTGTAACATTACATTAAACATATTATTTTCTACGTATACGTATTTACAATGTATACAGTGTATAATACTATACATTCTAATATATGCAGTAATATGTAATTTAATATTAAAACTTAAAATACCATATAGAAAATACTTAAAATTATTGAAATTCTTATAAATAGAGAATTTTTATTTAATTAAACATATATTATTTGCAAGTGTATATATTCCAAATTCTATCATTGTATACAATGAACTTTTATTTTATGTTTGCCACAAATATTGCTACTGATGGTCTTAATTTACAAAACATATTTGCAAAAAATATCACAGTTTTAGTATTGTTATTTAATGTGCTTCATCGTTAAGAGATTACGGCAGTATAGTACCATAATTATCATAAAACATTTAACCATAGCGTGATAAAACACAATATAAAACTTATTACTTACTTTACATTCGATTTTTTCAATAAAAATAATTTACTGGTTATTAATTTAATTTAAAAAAATAAATTATATTTAATAATAGCAAAATTTTAATACAAAGCAATATTAGAAAATTTACTTTACGGACAAAAGTATAATTACATTATGTATAAAAAGTAGCGTGTAACAAAATTTACTATTTTCTCAACTTTTTCAACAGAAAAAATGTGTGCTTTTTAGAGAAATATATCTGCATTAGAAATACTAACAAATTGCTATATTATTCTCATCCCTAGAAATGATAAAAATCAATTAAAGTATACAAGTTTTAATAATATACAAAAAGTGTGACATTTCATTAAATTGAAACTTTCAGAAGTATTTCCATTGTTTCGACCCTTTCGAATCGGCTTTCGTATAACAAAGATAAGAATAAAGTGTGGGGGATAGGTTATATATATTTCTATCATATTAAACATAACTGAGGGAGACAAATATGAATGAAAGGATTGGTTACTCGAGAGGTAGTAGTACAACAAAGTTCACTAGCATAACTCATCTCATTTGGTACGTAAAATTCACCATTTCATGACTAACAACCTTCTCCATTGCTATCAGTGTAATCTTGCATGGCTAGAAAAAATTGTTGATGTAGGAATTTTGGACGAAGTGCAACCAAATAAATTGACATTCAGATTAGGAGACGTAAATGGGACTGAATCGGTCATACGTTAAGGAGGAGGGTGGAGAACATAACAGCAAATCCTAGGAGTGGAATCCGCAAAGCAGTAAGAGAGTGAACCGACTAAAGTGTATAACATAATATGTTGTGAATTAAGACCATTATATAATAAAATTTTATAAATTTACAAATACATTATTATTATGTATCACGTACGTGTACACGTATGTTTAAAAAAATTGCAAACATTTTATAACTTTATTTTATGTAAGTAATACAAAATCATCATCAAATATTCTATTTATGTTAATGTCTATTCTAATGAACACACATATAGTTCAATATATATTTACATAATTATATTTTAATATAATTTATCTATACATTAGCATTATATTATATATATACAATAACATACGCCTTGGGTTGTTATAAAGTTAACAGCGGTTATGATTTTAAGATTGATTTAATATATGATTCATTTCAATATTATACGACATAATATCTTTATTATACGAGTATACACAAATCAAACAATATATATTAATATGAAACTTATATGTTTGACTTAGATATTGGCATATCTTAGGAAAATATTACATTTAGTATGATATCAACTATATCAACTGTCAATATGCGTATTATTATTATTATTATTATTATTGATTCAAAGAGATTAAATTAAATTTGAATTACGTATCTAAAATTTATATTCATGTATAAATATTTTACAAATTTACAATACTCCTGTTTACCATATCCTTTACAATATGCAAGGTAGGAAATATGTAAGATAGGTGTGTTTCAAAAAATAAAGTAATAATATATATACAGAAATTGTATTATTATTTGGTTTAGTATTTCACTGATATGTATAAACGATAAACGATATCATTGCGATCAATTAACGTTTTCTAACATATTTCCGACAATTTTTACTTATTAAAAACTGTTAATAATAACCCGAATATATTAAGAAGTAAACAATTAATTTATTCAACAAGTGCTCAAAAACGGCTTTTTTATATCACTGATTGGAATGTTGTTGAATATATTTGGGGGTCATTTGCAATTCAATAATGCCATCGCGTTTTGAAGACATTGTTGATCTTTGAGTAGGTTCTTATACAACATTTTATAAAATATAAATATTACAATTGTAGAAAAACGACAGCTCAGTTTATAATAATATATAGCGCGTTCAAAATTCACGAAAAATGCTCATAGAACGGGGATCGGCGCGATCCATTTTGAGATTTTCTGTTAAGAATCAAAGTGATTGGGATGTTGGTATTGAAGAACCAACAGATCACCACAAGCACTAATTATATGGTTATCTGAATGTTGTACAATTTACGCTTATACTTATATAGAGTTCTAATTTGGCCGACATTTCAGTTTACAGCCAACATGGATGTTGAGACAGTAACGACATATGTTTAGTTTAGAACACTAAATTTATCCAAATTAGTTAGTTTAAGTCGGATGCAATTATATTTCTGATAGCAACATTTACCCAATTGTTATTGACAGTAATATTTAGTCAGATTTCTCCAACTAGAAAACAATGTCTATGTACGTCAGAGCCGCACATCCAATAATATGATCTGTTTCATTTGCTGCTTATTTCAATGTGATGAATTTGGTTTCTGGTTCTGCCATCGAAAGATTCTCGTATGTATATATTTGTGAATGTAATGTAGTTATTTGAGCTTGTAAATAATTCCTTATTTTGGTTCATATATCCAATTTAATGTAAACCCATGACTAGTTACTATTGGAACACTCCAATTACCTTCTTGTTTCTATAGATATTTAAGAACTATCAAACAAAGTATACGCAAGAATAAATTGGGAAATACAAATTCGCCGCCTGAAATCTAATAGTATAAATTTTGTTATAGTTGCTATGGAAATATTGTACCCAAAAAAAGGTGGAACCTGAATTTAGTAAAAATTTCTATTATTTTCGTGTAACATTTGAAACAAATTCAAATCGGTCAAATTATCAAATAATATTTTCGGCGCACAATGACGCAATTAGTATTGACGTATATGGTGGGCTGACAAAATCTGTGACACCATGTATTGATATAAATTAAAAGTGTTTTCAAAATGAAAATTAATGATTATAAATATTTTTATTTTTATTTCATTTATTTTACTATACATCATTAAATACATATATACAATTAAATACATAAAAACGATATAATACTATTTTAACACGTACATATAGATCTTAAACAAATATGGGGATTATTTTATGGTTCACATTATTATCCATATACGTATCCAAAAGTCTATAAAATCTATATGGACAAATTTCTATATATATATAACAATAAAAGAATAAAATGAAATTTCCTTGTTTATTTTTTGTAAGAAAATTTTTTATCCATTATTTTCTGCTTGAATGGTATAAGTCTAAAAATTTTATAAAATATTATTTAGAGTCGTTTGAATTCTCGTTTATATTCATGTAATATGTTTTTTGTTACAAGTAAGACTCTAACCATATAAAAATATAAAATTCAAAACAATAAAAGTCTATTTGACCCTTTCCTCATTCCAAACCATCCACATCTCATCGGGGCAAAAACATTATAAATATAAGAAGCGTTATGGTATAGGTTAAAACGTGATACAATTATACAAATATTTTCCATTTATACACATAACATAGATGTTTTATTTTTATGGTTGTTTGGTTGGTTGGTTGGTTAGTTCGATGGCTTGTTATAGTTGGTTTGATTGTCGGTTATTATTATTATAAAAAAAAAAATATGTATATGGTAAATTCAAAGAAACTTTTGATGTATATATAAACAAGAAGAAAACAAATACGGAGAGATTTATTTAGATATAAATTATAAAATTTTAATTGGACTAATAAAATAAAAGAAATTTATCTTGCAAAACAAAAAAAAAATTTCTATGCATAATGTGTTGAAGTACTAAAACAGTATCCGATTACATACACATATCAGGTATACTGGTATCAAATGAGCGCTTTTTTTGTGAAAATAAAACACTAATTTTAAACGGGAAAGTAAAAAACATTTTATTCAAAATATTGGCCATTGCTTTCTACACATTTTGACCACCATTCTGGCAATTTGTGGATACCACGCCAATAGAATTGTTCCTCTTTTGAAACAAACTAATCAGACACCCAATTTTCGACTTCTTCGTAGGAATCAAAGTGCTGATCAGCCAATGCGTGTCCCATCGATGAAAACAAATGGTAGTCGGAAGGAGTCAAGTCTGGTGAATATGGCGGTGGTTGATTGTATCTTGAACCACTTTTGCTTTCTGTGCAGGAGCATTGTCATGGAGCAAAATTACCTTGCCGTTTCTTCTGGCCCATTTTGGTCGTTTTTCGATCAATGCATGGTTCAAATTGATCATTTGTTGTCGGTAGCGATTAGCATTAACAGTTTCACTAGATTTTAGGAGCTCGTGGAACACCACACCTTACTGATGCCACCAGATACACAGCATTGTCTTCTTGCCGAAACGATTTGGTTTAGCAGTCGATGTTGATGGTTGTCCTGGATTAACCCATGATTTTTTAAGTTTAGGATTCTTAAAATAAATCCATTTTTCATCGCTAGTAACAATTCGATACAAAACTGATTTTCTTGGATGGCAAAAAAAATTTCAAAAGTGATTTTTCCGTTTTTCATCTGTCTTTCATTTAATTCATTTGGCACCCATTTTTCACACTTTTGGATATTTCCCATAGCTTTTAAACGGTCAGAAATTGTTTGTTGTACAACATTTAACATATCTGCCATTTGCTTTTGATTCAAAGTGTCATCTTCATCCAATATTGCTTGCAATTCGACGTCTTCAAACTATTTTGTTGGTCTTCCACGTTCATTATCTACCACATCAAAATCATTATCTCTGAACCGTTGAAACCAACTTTTGCATATTGCTTCTGATAGAGCATGATATGCCTCGACAAGCATTCGATGCGACTCTGCAGCACTTTTATTCAAATGAAAACAAAAATTTAATTGTATGTACAATGACTTGATGTATACTAAATATGTTTGACAGATGCCATAGCAACCTAACAAAAAAAAATTAAGTCTCGTTCACAACAAATGTTCCCTATCGAAATATTTGTATCTTGGCGCTCAATTCATACCAGTACACCTGGTATATGCATTTGATGGATGTTCGGCAGATTATGTGTATTAGAGTAGAGTGTTAAAATATATACATAAATTAAATATTTAAAAAAATACAAAAAGAATTGTCTATACGTGTCTATATTTGTGTTTTATATCTATGAGACTTATTTTGCCTTCAGCTGATATACAATTGTTAAAATAATAATATATCAAACCTGTAAGAATTGAAATGCACAGATGGATAATAGACATTCTTTTCTTTTACTTTGCTTTTTCCATTTTTTGTTTTAGTTCCATTTGTTGTTGGCGTTGAACTTGTTTGTTTTCCTTTTTTTATTTTCCTCTTTTTAAATGGATAAGTAACGGGTAAAATAAATTTTGGAAATACGTGATTTTCGTTTTTATACTAAAGAAATAAATAATTTATATATATCATAAAGAAAAAGAAATGGAAACGGACTAATGACGGGTGAGATAAAAGTGAATTGGTGTTATTTTTTATATATGGTAAAATAAATGTATAATAAAATTTATTAACTAATATGTTTTTTTGTTTGTTATCTTTCTGGGGGAGAAAAAAAAAAGGTTTGCTATTTCTATTATTATTATTTATTATTATTTATACTTTTACACACATAAGATTTGAGTAAAAATATGTTATAATATTATTTGAAGATGTTTCTGTCTTTCTTATACGAATACGAGTAACAACCAAAAAAAAAACTTGATATACGTACATGAAATAAATCATCTTTTATCTTATATTAAATTGAATTTTCTTTTATACTTAAAAATGTTTCGTATATAAGCAGTGAAATTGCAATATTATGAATTTAATATTATTTATTTCGCAAGCATATACGAATAAGAAAACATTTGGAATCACCGTAAATAATTATCGGGGAAAAACAACCTATAAATTAATTATGTTGACCTTTTATAACATATTTTATAACATTATGTGTCCTTATTCGACTAAAACAATAAGAAAATCAATAAAATTTATATATCCAATTACGTATAGAAAATAGAGGAAAACGGCTATACGGCTATACTCTGAACCTATGTTATTTCTACATGTATAATTGTATAATATATAATCTACGCAAGTATTTTATTTGCAATAAACTTATTTAATTTATAGCCTTTGCTAATATTAAAATAAAATAAATTTATGTATTAAAAAAACATTGTACAGGTGGATTTTTTTTGTTCAGTGTTTGTCAACCCACAATTATTTGTATATGAAAATATTTAAATTGTTGTGTCTAACACATATACCTTACTGATAACACCATAAAAATTCCATTGTATATATATATATAATATAAGAGATAAGGAGAACATTTTGTTATCATGTCAAATACAATAATTACATCATTGAAAAGATTTAATAATCGAAAATATATTAGAATAAAATTAAAATAAATTAATAAATAATACACATACAATTTTCTCATGAAATAATTCATGTATAAAGTCGATTAGATAAATAAAATTTAAAAACGAAATTTTATATATCAATTAATTTAAAAATATTTACAATTATGTGTTAATACATATATTTAAACTAATAATTAATATTTTCTTAATTAATAAATATATATTTTGGAACAAACCGTAAAGCATTTAAGGTAAGCGCCGATAATATCATGTGAAGGTAAACAATCCTTAGCACATTTTATCAATAAATTATATCTTATTAAGTGGACGAATTTTGAATTTTTGTATTTAAAATATCATTTACAGAGAAATGTGATCCGTGCCTATAAGAATATAACAAGTGATGATATATACATATCATGAGTCATTCAGCTCATGCTCTAAAATATCTCGGTCTCTTCGGTAGTAGTAGCACAAAAACAAAATTTATAGCACATGAGTCCATTTTTCTATATTTTATTAGAAATGTTAAAAAAACAAACACCTTAAATTGAGGAAATTGCTGAAATTGCTGAAATTACTTTTACAAAGTCAAATTTAGCTATATTGGAATTACAGATACCTAAAGCATTTTGGTATATCCAAAGAATAACGTTTTTACCATCGCATATAGAAATATATTATAATTTGGCAGTTTTTTCTTCTGACCTAATTGGAAATTTTAGATTAGGGCGAATGTATGCAATAATTTCCTAACAAATTCTTTCACAATTTTTCATGGACAATGCATTTGAATGAATTCAGCTGTGCGAGTTAAGAGCATAGGTTTATATGCAAGTAGTTCTGTTAAAATTAACACTCTGGAGAGATGTGCCCACCAGATTATTGCTGAACTGATTTTTTTTAACAATTTCCTTTAAAATTATTAATTTGTATATAACTGTTGGTGCGGCATGCAGTGCAATTAAATTGGAAAATTATTCTTAATGTTAAATATTTCTCAACGATCTATGTTTTAGCTTTTTGTCAGCATGCTTTAATATATTAATTATTATTCATATTATTGAAATTTGTGGGAAGCGTAAACAAAAATGTTTATTCTTAATTTGAATATGTAAACAATTTGTGCCATACAAAAACATAATTTGTAGAAAATTTATTTAAATTATTTAATAGAAAAGAATCACGGCAACAAATCGTTGCTTCTAGAAATTATATCAAACATATACTTTATCAGAGACAACTTACCCAGTTGGTTCAATAATAATAATAATAATAATAATAATAATAATAATTTCTATACGGAGCAGAAAGGTTTGGAGTACTATACGAACTGTTGAAGCTGCTGAAACCAAATAAAACTATCACAGCTGATCGTTACCAATAACATTTTATCCGTTTTAGCAGAGCACTGAAACAAACCCTTTCGGCATAGTATTTATTTTCATAGGACGAGTTCCCAACATACGATTATATAATAACAAAGCAAAGAATGCAATGAAAATATTGTACCTCATATAAGAAATCAGTAATTCTGAAATCAATTATAAATTAAAAAACTATAAGATATGGCAGGCACACATAAAGGTTGTAAAACACTATACAATTCTAACTAAACTAAGTATATATATTACTTTACCTTTATACAATCAACTGAAAAATTATACAAGTGTATTTCACATATAAAGTATTTAAAATGAAAAAAAAGGTGTATTATATTATTTTAGTACTCACAAGTGAATTTTCATTGATTGCAATTGTAGATATCGCAACTCGAACGTTAACAATATGTGCTAAACAATTCACATTTATATTATACACATAGAAATACAATATTCCAAATAACAATATTGTGTTCTAATTATTCTATTGTATATAATAAGTGCGTGTTTGTGTATTGGTGTATAATATATAGCGTGTTGAAAACCGATATAATTAAAAATTAAAGCTAGAAATTGTTAATGTAAATTTTGAATGTTTGTGTTATTCTTGGTATATAATTTTATATATGTTTAAAATATGTTAGATTATTTTTTACACTCAACTTATTTACATAAATGTATAAATATTTAGCCGATATGTATCTATATATACAAATACATTGTTATCTTTTTTGTATTGCATAAACACACCCATTGTCTCAAAAATTGCGAAACTTTCAGAAAATCTTATAAACCAAAGTTGATCCACATATATGTGATACTGGTTGTTAGAAAGATACATCTTTGAATACATCTTTTGTTAAAATTTCACGAAATTCCAATGTTTACAATTGAGCTCAAACCATTTGTCTATTAGTACCATCGGTAGAATAATGGGAGATTCAAACAATAAGAGCTAATAATACATTTTATTTTAAACTTGGAAAAACATTTTCCATAGACTTTCCCGAGAGGATAAAAAAAAGTGTATAGATGGTGATATTTGTATATTTAGTACAATAAATTATGAGTGGTATAATTGTTTCAAAAATGATCGG
This sequence comes from Bibio marci, assembly GCA_910594885.2. NCBI lineage: Eukaryota > Metazoa > Arthropoda > Insecta > Diptera > Bibionidae > Bibio > Bibio marci. The sequence continues at coordinate 7,674,104 of OU343114.1, read as the reverse complement.
GAAGACATTGGTGATGATGGAACAAGGGGAAGGCCAAAGTCTGTGATTATTGAAGATAACATCAGACAAAAGTGAGTAATTTCTTAAAAAAAAACTGTCTGCATATTATATTTCGTGATAATACGAATTGGCATCTTGCTCATGATAACGTTAATTTATTGTTACAAATTGACTATATAAAAAACGAAAACATATTGTTGAAATATATGGCAACGTCATGAAGGTGGCATAAACATGTCATTTGATTTATACTTTTAAAACGCACTAAAAGCTGTATTGCAGCTAAAGAAGATTTATTTTAAATAAACATAAAGTATTAACTCAAAATAAGCAACTGTTGTTTTTATTTTTAAAAAAGTTCAGGAATTTTTAAGACAGAGTTTCCATGCATTAAACACTATAACGTAAAAGTGTCTAACCATCTAATACAAAATAATAATTTTACATTCTTATTATATAAATTATAATATATTTTAAATATGTATGCTTAAAATTTATATTGCAGTATCATATATTTTGGTTATATATGTAATATAATGCAGACAGACAGGCAGTGACATATTTGTTGGAAATTTTTAAACTTATCAAATATTAGGATGTTTGTGATTGGATTAATTTGTATATAGAAATTTGAATTGTGCCATACAAATGGTATGAATGACGACATTATACAATATAAGGAAATTATAATATTACAATATGTTATAGGAAAATGCAATAGGAATAATGCATAAAATGTATTTATGCTGACAGATATACAAATTAAAATATGTATGTTTAATATAAATCATTTGTATAAATTAAATATCATGTATGTGCAACTGTTTTTTGAGTGCTCGAATAAGTTTTTTCGTCTTTTATATAAATAAAAATTTCTCTTTATGTATTCCACAATCTTGTTATGAATTAAGCAGTCCATTCACCGATCGGTTTCATCATCAGCAAATCATAAGTTACTCCAAGGTAAGCATTAGACATTTACCATACATTCATTACAGTAAAGTTGATAAATTACTCCACATGGGCGCAAATATAGAAATTCACCCATCGATTAATCTGCAATTATGTAAAATATAAAATTTTTTCTTAATTCCATTATTTTAATATGAGTGTTTTGAACATTTAATACTTGTGGAAATTATTGAAGTGTTTGACATATGCATGTTTGTGGCACAAACTTATTCAAATACCTATAATTACAATAATATCAATAACCACAAAAATATATTTTTGGATGAGAGGATGTAAAACGCATGTCATTTTTGTATATGTTACAATGCTTATCTGATATTTGCAATACCAATAATACAATAATAAATGTACGTAAATTTACCACATGTGAATTAATTTAAATTAATTTAATTTTGTCATTATTTATATAATTTTCTTTTTCAGTTAATGATGTATACAATAAAATATATATAGCAACAATTTATATTCACATTTGTTTGCATTTTGTATATATAAATATATGAATCCATCGACCACATTCTCGATACAACCCAGAAAAAAAAAGTACACGGATCCAATTAAAAAGTAACGTCAAAACAATGAAATATTAATTAATTTTGCTCCAAGGAACATGGTTCATTGTTAAAATTAAATAACATTTATTAAATCAACGAATAATTCATTAAAACATAATACCGGAAATGAATGTTTTTCAATGAATCACTACGTTAGTTAAAAGAATTGTTTAATTGTTTTGATGAATATTATTCATTTTTTCAACGTGTTCTGTTTAATAACTTATTATTCTGCGCATTAGTTAATTAATGATCGCGAATTCATTCATTCAATAAACAAATACATTAAGATAATTTTTAAAAATGAAAAATATTAATGTATTATTCATTGAAACAATGAAAAATGGGCTTATAAACGCTATTCATTGAAATTATGTACAAATTTATTTTCAGTGAATGGCAAGCTACGAAATTGAGGTGAATATTTAAATTTCACATTCTCCGATTGTTATTTCGAATCGAAAATATTCAAAATAGCAAAAATTTCGAGGAATTTATGCTCATTTCTATTTTTAATGTTTTTAAGATGTTGCAATATTTTTAGTTGCCGAAGTTCAATTGAAACAACATATAAAGAAGCGTTAATTTAGATATTTTTTAAAGAAGAATTACTATTAAAATATTGCTGGGGGCTTATCGTAGATATGATTGATATGATGCGGTATAGCAAATATGCAAAGAAACTAGTCCTCATATTTTTACAGAAGAAGCTTGATAGCTTGCGATGTTATTTTTTTGGGGTCGACAATGATTTGGGAATATAATATTTTTGTGCGATTTTTACAAGACGAAAGTTAAATAATCGAAGAAAATTTTTTTTATTCACCACAAATAATGCTACAAATAACTTTTTATTATCTCAAATCCGCCATATTTGCTTGCATATGACTTATTTCACTATTTTATCGTGCAGCTGGGGTGCCCACAATGTGTATATTATAAATAAAAATATATATTAAATAAATAAATTGGTGTATATAAATATTGACTCATTTAATTTATATGTAATTAAAAGGCTTTTATTTATTACCCACTCATTCATTCATTCATTAATTACGTATTGCATAAATTTACCTCTCTCTGTACAATATTTATATACCAACAACCAACCATCAAAAATATACATAAAGTTAATTAAAGTTATCACTATAAAATAAAATGTAATGTTGCGTATTAATCAAATTAAATTTATTATAACTTTTATCGTAATTAAATTCGATTTAAAAATGAAAATTTTTAAATGAATTTTAAATTGTTTTTATTACATGTACTCGTATATATGTATGAATTAATTAGATTACGTAGTATTATAATACAATAACATTATATAACATTTTTATTTTAAAATTTTATACAAAAATCGAGTAAAAATTTGACAAACTATACGTCCTGTTTTAAAAATTAATATTCAGAAATGGTTATTATACTATATTTCATTTACCATAAGAAAACATGTTTCCATAATAATTATGATCATTTTCAGATTTAGAAAAAAAATTAGGGCGCAGCATATACATGGAGCAGAACTTTGATTGCCAAAGCTGAAGCCCAGGGTAAAAGACTTTGACTCAAAATATAGGACAAGGTGCGGTATTTCATTGATGATGCTCTATGAGTTTACTCACGGAGTACCAGAAATTAATGATGATGAATTACGTTCGGAACTATACTCTCAAAATCATTCAAATTGTGTTCTAAATTATTTATAATAAAAGCGGGCTATTTTGGCAGCATTTAAATCAACATTCAAAATGGTTTGTTGTTATAATATTAACCTATATATAAACACATTATCAGTGCGGATCTTTTCGCATAAGAAATTATAAAATAGAAAAAAATTGTTAAACATTTTTAATAATATCAGCACCTCTTTTAGTAATTACCGCAAACAAATCATTTTCTTATCGAACGCATTGGAATTCTATAACCCCAAAATAAGTGGAAAATCTATTTTTAGTTTTATATATTATTTATTCACATTACGTTTACACATCAAATATTTACCAAATTGGAAAAAAAATTATTTAGTGTCACATAGAGCATTAATCCAATATTTTCCCATAATATATAAAAAAAAATTTATTAATTTTTAATATTGTGATATACACACGCCAGATAATATGGAATTGTATAACATCAGAATTTAAAATATTATTATTTTTCTATATATTTTATCTACGATTTTATATTCAAAAAATGTATCTGAAAATTTGCTCATTAAATATTCAAAATATTTTTTTATTTTTATATTATGTGACGGAATATAAATAGTATTTTGAGCGAGCTGTTTTTCCTCATGAATGAAATTAAACGTGAGATTTACAAACATAGCCAAACATATATTATTTTAGCAAAACAAAACAGAATATATATTGTAGTATAATAAAATTGTTACATAGCCTTAAGGTATATTATGTGCAATGCAAAATAATTGGATAAAATAAATAATTCGTTTATAATTTAGTTTATCATCGAGAAATGGTGCCACCGCCGCCATCAAAGAATAAATAATTGTATAGGGATTCATTTATTGCATATATATGCAATGTAAATATGTTTATTGGGATTAGGGAATACATTTATATAGAATGTACATGTATTCTGCGATATATTCCAATATAAAAAGATATAATTTGTTAATCAAAAATAATGAATTAAATGTTCCATTAAATTCTATTTATATTTCTTACTTACTAAAACGAAGTTCTTTCAATTGTAAAAAATTCAAAACCAACTATATTTTTACAATAAAATCTGAAGCGCACGTGCTCTATATACAATCTTACCCGAATATGGATTTTGTAAAATTGATTGTAGTAATTTTTATATTTACCTGAAAATATTAAAAAAAATTAATTCAGAATTTTTATATAAAAAATATAATATTTAATAATATAATTTATTGTATTAACAACTGAGTACAATAAGTATTGGAAAATATCAATTCATTCAATAGATATATGTTGACTATAGCACTAACAACAAATGCACAATATAATATTGGATTCACAACTACGTGATTGCACGTTTCACTGATAGATACCTTTAGTTTTATCGTAGGTGTTTCCAATAAACCATCAACTCCAATAAACCATCAACTCAACTTCAGAATCAAAGGTGATATTTTATTATTCGTATGGGGCGATATTTATCTTTTGCATTTTTAAAAATACATATTTGGTTTCTCATTTCCTATTAAAGAAATTCTGTATATTTCGTTTATGGCCGTCTTTAAGTATAAGTATAATAATAACTAAATCAATTCGAGTATACTGATTGTGAGTAAATAATGTGTGGGTGTTGAAAGTGTATAAAAATTGTATTACATTATTTAAAAATAAAATAAAAATATATATGAAAAGTTTATTTTCAAAAAAAAAACCTCTATGTGTGTACATTTTGTACACCGAATTTACAAATTATGGAATAATTTATTTGACAATCATGTTCGTTTTTTATTTAACCTGACCTTTAATTAAATTTAAATATATATTAAATACATATCACGATGTGATGTGTATATATATTTGAATTGGAAATGTAAAATTAAATATTAAAGAAAATTATACAATATTTAAAATAAGGAGTCTTTTATATATTTATTTATTTTTTTTAAAGCACCCAAAACCAATTCGTGATAAAATAAAATGTATAAATTATTTTATAGCTAAGTACGTACACGTATTATTATATAAGTTATAGGTGTATATGTTGTATATTACAATATTGAGTTGGAAAATATAAGTGACCAATGATGTGTGTGACGTTGCGTAGTCATGGTGTAACATAACTCCTTTTCGATTTGTCAATTTTAATTGCTTTTCTTGAATTGCATTGTTCATAGTTTGACTAGTTGTTAAATGTATATACGTCTGAATTGACCGTTTGGTTCCGTATGGTAATTTCATTTGATGGCTATCACCCATTTTTCATTACCACTTATCAATTCTTTCAAAAATGGATCATTTTCGTAAAATTTCACAAGCAAATCTCAGATATTAATGCGTTATGTTGTTTAATTTAATGAGGAACCCATATATAAAGATTTATTTTTGTAGCCAAACTGTTTTAAACAATTTACAATGCATTGATGTCTTAACTCTAACTTCTCTACAATCTCACGTGTTTCGCTATATGATTATTGCTTTCATTTGGTCGTCATTACCAGAACGAAATTTAGTTTTTTAAGATTTTGTCATTGTCACACCAAACACATAGTGAAATACATTGACAATTGAAGTATCAAGGATAAAATATGGGTTTGATATATCGAATACGCAAACCTACGTCAAAATCCATGTGTAAAGTAATGTATATGTGAAGAGTGCAATGAATTATTAATCAACTCAATTTATTGTCGTACATTAATATACAATATAAAAATAAAATGTACATTTTAAAATAAATACTTGTAAATCCTTATTTAAATTTACTTAAATTTATTATGTAGAAAGAATTTCATCATTTGTATTTTTATTGTTACATTATTTTTTTTGTTTAAATTTCATTCGATACGCGAAAATTGTTATTTTATTTATTTTGTGCGCTATATAACTATTCATAGATAACGGTTAGGACACAATGTAACAAATTGGATTGTAAATAATTCTTTTTAAAATTTTATTGAGACATTCGAATATGAAATTTGCACATACAGTTTTAAAGTTCAATAATCAAATGTTATTAATATTGTTTAAAAATTGTAGAATTACTTTGTTTTATTCAAATAGAAAACATATGTGTCCCATTGTGGCCGAACATTCTCTACATATTATATGCATTTATAATATGATTGTAATAAATATTCAATGCGGAATGTATTGTAGTATGATAATATGTTATAAATATATTCAAAAAATTTCAATTGAATGCCATTATAGTTTCATTTTGCTTTTCCTTACTTGTTAGAAAATAATAAGAAGACAAAACTAAAACTCCAATGTATTTGAGACAAATTTTAAATTATAGACGATTAATAGGACTATAATTTTCTTACAACTTTTTATAAAAATATATTCATATCACAATTAATTTTTATAATTATTATTAAAAAAATTATTTTAAAATTTCATACTTTAATCGTGAATGGAATCTTTTGTTCAGTTGTCTTCAGTATACACACATATAAATAAATCAAACTAAATGTTCCTACCATCTATAGAAAATATGCTAGAGAAAATCTATGTACGTATTAATGATTTGCATAAAATATACGCAGGGTATTAAGATACTAAATAAATAAATAAATAAATAAATATTACAACGAACATAAATTTAACAAACAAAATTGAAACGTTTTCTTAAATATTAAAATAAAATATTGAGCATAGAATATTTTATTGTATAAATCTTATATGTGCTGGTCATTTTGAGCATTTTGTGAATGCTTCAATATAAAAACAATTTCTCATTGAAGAAGATAAATCTATTACCACCGAACAATCAATTATAAATACACATTTGATCGTGTCGTCGATGCCCAAGTTTACGTTTCTTAACTTTGCATACCAGGTCTACATTTAAATTGTTATATTCGATGCGAACAGATACAATTGGAATTTTTAAATTATTTGAGCTATGATTTTTTGAAAGATTTATCAATGTTTTACATTTTAAGTGGTTTGGTAAATTGAAAATACATTAACATATACTACATTTTACAGTAACAGTTTTATAATTATAAACGGACATATAGAAAACAAACGATACAGATAATGAAATAAATATAATTTAATTCTACTCTTCTTTGACACTGATGTTTAAAAAATTAATTAATATTATATTTCTACCATAACAACTCATATAAAAAATTAAATATATTCGGTAAAGAGTCATAATTAATAATTATACTTAAGTATTTTGATTTATGAACATATTATTTTATTATAAATAATAATATTAATATAATTTGATTAACGAAAAGACTGTTGCGTATTTATATTGAATTATTTCATACACATTTTACCATACAACAGGGACCTATAGGAGTAATGAAAAATTTTTAATGAAAACGAGTTTATTATTTATCTCATTCAATTATTGGATTTATTTAAGATAATTTTAATGAGTTTACTCATGATTTTTAAGCCAATTATTTCATATAATACTCATATATTGTAATTATTAGATATGCTGTTACACGTTACGATATAATCCACAAAAATATGATAAAAAAATAATAAAAATTGTGTTTATTATAAATTACGATATTTTTCGAATCTGTTATCGGTCTATTATACAAAAAATTATACTGTGTCTAAATATAATTTAAAACAATTAAATATTTATTTATAAAATACACCAACCGGGCGGTAATCGGAATGGCAGCTAGACTAGAATGTCCAGCTATCAAATACTTATTATTTCATGATTTTAACTTTTAAAATAATAAGAAAGTTATGTTAATTTTAGTGATTATTTATTATTGTTTGCAAAAGTATAGCGTTCCGATTAACGTACACAGTTGATGTTTATCATATTTACATCTATAAATATATACACGTGCGGTAATTTCTTTGCAAAACAATTAATTGATGATTTTATAATCATTTTTTTTTTAATTTTAATTAAACCTATTCTAAATAAAATATATACTACATATTATTCTTGGTATATACGTTACAATTCAAATCAATTTATTTTCTATACAATGCATACATTATTGTTTAAATTATCGCCATTTTCACATTCATTTAAATCATCAAATTCATTTTTCTTCATTAAATTTTCACACTATTCACACATACCGCAGTTATATATAAATAGTTTTACACAATATCCATATTTCTTATTGTAATGCATACAAATTTCTAAGATGAAAATTTATAAAACATATACTAAAAAACCTAAAACGTACGCACAAACATAATACCAAAGAATTGATTTGCATACATATCGTATATAACACAAATATATATATAATTTGAAATGGATATAGGGTAATCCAGTCAATTGGTGTAGGTTTAGTATATTTTAGATAAATATCAAATAGTCACCTACCATCACCTACTTTTCACCTCTTAACTTTCAAAATTTGTAAAACTAAATTCGTACGCAAATCTTTTCGAATGATTAAGTTATATTGACGTCCCATAACTCTATCCTATGGAAAGTGGATCGAATGAAAATTTCGAATACGCATTAGATACCAAAGCTGTGTAACACCAAAATTTAAAGTATACCGTGTACATTTCTTTTGTCAAAATAAAAAGTGATCTAAAATTAAAATGCGTACACCTAAAATCGGATCATCCTTAACAAAACAAACCTATAGAAGAAAATAAAAGTGAGAAAATACATTACTTTTTTTTCTTTTTTTTTTTGTTGAGTCAAACAAAATTTAAATCTTGCTATTTTATTTTTTATTTATTATATTTTTTTTCCTCCTATTCAACAAATCTTTTGATCCATTTTTATGACAAAGTAAAGTAGTTATTTTCGGTAACAAGTCATGTATATAAAATGCGTTAAATTAGTCCTTTTCATCACGTATTTAAAAACCATTGTATATTATTGCATATTTGTATGTAATACATATATGTATACAATGCGGGTAAAAAACAGAGTAACTGCGTGTACCGTTTGTTTTTTCCTGCCTTTATTTATACGGATTGAGAGATCCCTTTATATCTGAAAATTATATATAGTATCGAGCAAAAATACACCCAAAAGTATAGGAGAATTTTGATTAAATATTAGATTAGATTGAATTTTGTGGTTTTGAGAGTACTGCGTTCTAAAAAAATTTAATGTACGCCACCTTCTAGGTATAGGTGCGCGTTTTTCATCATTTGAGTTCTCACTTCATTTCTGCTTCCTAAATGAAATTTTGAAATTTTGTATAACGCTTCGCCGTTAGATATTTCCTTAATATAATGTGACCCATAAGTATTCCTGTCAAAATTATAAGTTCATTTCTGCTAATTTATGATCCTATCGTGTTGAATTCTCCAAAAAGTTCTTAAGACAGTTGACATATGGCAATCAGACAGACGTTTGTTCCATATAGCTTAGCTCATTTCTGTGTTAATTTGAACCTGCCAAATAGTACATTTCGCTACTCCACAAAAATGTTCAGGGTCTATGAAGGGGGATTTTGTTTCCCTGCTTGCTAGGCTGTCCGTTACTTCATTTGCCACTATATGTGACCAGGCATAATCAACTTTATAATTCCTTTTTCCAGTAAAACTGTGATTGGCTCATGAGTGTTAGCAAAGGCTTCTATTGTACTAACTCCACAATACAAAATTATTTCTACATGTATACATTAAGTGGATTGATCTTGATGCCTTAATATTTACATTATAATATTGTTTAAACAATCAAATTTTTATACATATTCTAAATAAATTCATAATGTGTGGTGAAAATAGTTTTGTTGCATTAGTATTTAGCATTTATTGAACGATACTGTATAATACACTCACAAATAACTAATTGAGTGGATCTATCTTCGATTTTATCATCTCATCGTAAATATTGTAATATTGAATATATATATTTATGTGTAAACGAATCAGTGGCGGATACAAATTTTTTTTTTTTAATTCCATAAAGAGGCAAAAAATATTGTGTATATGCAAAACTAAGTAAATCTGGAACTTAATATTGGTATATGAACCCAATTAAATATTCCGAAAATGGAGTAATTATTCTTTCTTTTAATTGAGGGCCATAATTTCATTAGATTTTAATTTTTCATGAAATAGATAATTCAAATTTAATATAATAATTTTGTCAATCTTTCATGGAACCAATTAATTTTTTAAATTTCTACATTTCGGAAAATATAGCCGCCGCTGAATCCTACAAAATTGTATATAATTGTATTAACATCAATATTTATTTTAATAACTCGTCTAATTTCATGGATAATAAAAATAATCATATATATTAAAATTAAAGAATACGAAATGAAATTTTATGAGAATATGAATTTAATTAAATTATCTATATTATATCATTGATGACGCAATGTATTAATGTTTATTAATAGCTATATATGTTATAAATTATTATATCTGCATATACCATAAATATAAATAGGCTTTAAGTGAAGTTATAATATTTACAGGTTCATTTCATTATTATAATTCATTGATAAATAATGCAAGAGTAACACTCTTGAAATTAACAGGTTTCCATATAATGTGCGTACCATTGAGTTCTCCGTACACAACACGGTTTTCAATCAAATCAATAATTGAAGACAAAATGTAGCAAAATATATATAACTGAAATTTTGTCATTGTATCAATCATTCAAATTATTATCGTTTAATACTATTTAGAGCTCTCTGTACATTTTATAGGTATACATACAAGCTGCTAAAATCAATTTGAAATACAATTTTGCATATGTATTTGCGTTTTTCAATTTTTTAAAATTTTTAAGTAATTTACATATCTGTCTTTTTGAAACATATCTAAAATACGCAGAAAATATAAGCATAAAAATATATACAAACACATTAAAATATACAACGATTTGAAAGTTGGTAACTTCTAACAAACATACCATCTATATAACTTTGCGGAAATTACTCGAGAATTTTTAAATATATAAATTGGAAATTATAGATAGATGGATTAAAGAAATCAGATAAATGTGGATCGATTATTGTGGATGATGCAGAAAGAGCTGCTACATTTGTTCAAATGACTGCTTTCTTTATATATAATTTTATTTATTTTATTTTATTTATTTATAATAACAACAATATGCGTAAGCTGTTCAAATGATCTATGCATAATCGATGATATTGTAATTGAAGAAGACGACTAATTCTGCTACCACGGTAGTAAACTCGGTAACAAACTGATGGTCGTGCAAAGTAATTCTTGTGGATATTATTAATTCAAAAGTGCAAGCGAATTTAGCAGGCTTACATCTGTAATCACATCTCGACTAGGAGTTTATTCGTATATATAAGTACCGATGAAAAATCCATCTTGTTCGATGACTTGAAACAATTGATGAGATGTTTAGGACGTAGTGTAAAAAAACAAGAATTGCTATTCAAATTATACGACGAAAATGGGTATGGATCGGATGGTGAGCAGGAGTTTGGAGAATATTACAAGGAAATCCTTTGAGAGGGCGCCAGGAAGGTGAGCTGACATAAATCCGAAAAAACCCGACTATAGATAAATACTGAATAATTATTCAATTTAATTTAAAAATTAAGTTCTGAATGTTTTATGTATAAGTTGGAATAAATCTTTAAAACACAATATATTTGATATTCATTATATAAACAATATTTATGAAAGACGACAATAAGTTACATCATATTTTTTTTCCGTTTTATTAAGTATATAATAAAATTAATGATTTTAATACTTGTGCAACTATGCATAGTTTGTATATATAATAATAAATTTAATATACTAATCCGATAATGCTTCATATATAATACATTTGTATGCATATAAACATTCACAATTAATGACGCGATAATATTCTACTATTAAACGATAAAATTTATTTATCGTTTTCTGTCACATATGAAAATTCATATAATGATTGAATACTATGTACCATATAATATATAATATATGTATATTATGTACAGCATTCGTATATATATATAAGGACAAATAAAATATATATGACATCGTGTTAGCTCCAACATATGGTATCAAATGGAATATATGGTGTATACATATATAGCTTTTGATACATATATTTATTTATACGTTACACACAACATTATATTATCTTAACAAATAAATGTGTATATCAATTTAACACGTATAATATGTATCATAAAGAGAAAAATACACATATAAATATATATTGTATGACAAATGATATTAACCCTCTAATGTCAAATCAACGACCCATGAAACGAATTTAAAAGGATAAATTCGAGTATATTCTGTACGTATTCCATGTGTATCTGTATCTGTAATATATATATATTTTTCAAAGCAAATACAGTAGTGTGTAAAACAAATTTTCGCATTAAAATAACTATAAACATTGAAGATATAAATAAAAATTTTAGAAATTCAACATTTGTTGACTTTTATTTTTTTACCAAAAATTTTATACATAAATAAAATATATTTATTTCTTATATAATGTATAAACTGTGTGTGTGTGTGTGTGTGCGTGTATCTAACATGCTTGATATATTTAAGAAATTGCAAAACAACTTGTTTTAATATTGTACTATATTTTATCTGTTCATATGAGGTGTTATACTATGATGTTTTCTATTACACATAAACAGTATATGTTCAATATATAACGACAATTTTAATATAAATCATAGAACACGTAGCACCATACATTGAATGTTAGAAAGATACAGTTTTCTCCTTTCAAAAGCACCCAACTTCGTGAAAATCGATTGACAGATTAAAAAGTTACACGCATTTGAGTGTCAGTAGTTTTGTTTGCTTGTACAATGGAACAAAGAGCAAATATTAAATTTTGTTTTCAAAAATGTACGGAGACTTAGAAATTGTTGAAAAAAGTTTATGGTAATGATTGTGTATGTATGTCTCAACCGACAAGTTTATGATTGGTTTTCACGTTATAAAACTGGTCGTGAGGATTTAAATGATAGCCCAAGACCATGAAGTTCAGAACTTAAAAATAGTGGAAAAGTTTGTGAAATCATTGCTTTGGATGGAAATTTTACTGTGTGAATGTTGGCTGATGAATTAAGTACCAGTAAAGAGACTATTTGTACGAAATAGACCCGAATATTCATCAGGAAAATATCTGTTTTTATTGCACGATAATGCACCACATCACAAGACGAAAAAAGTGAATGAATTTATGATGAAAAAACGGATTTCTCACATCGATCATCCTCCGTATTCACCAGATCTATCACCGTGTGACTATTTCCTATTTCCGATACTGAAAACTGATATGAAAGGAACAGCAACCGTGACACTTGTGCTGCAAAATATTTCGATAACTGCGTGTAACTTTTTAACCTGTCAACCGCGATTTGCAAGAAGTTGGGGACGTTTGAAAGGAGAAAAATTTACCTTTCTATCGCTTCCAACATATGATTTATATTAAAATTGTCGTTATATAATGAACAAACTGTGTAATATCATATAGAAACACGTACCATATTTAAACGGATTTATATACATATAAACTATAAAGGTACGGTTATATAAAAATATATATAATATCAAAAGAAATCGGATCTGGATTGACAGTTTTATACCTTTTTTTTTTAATTATATTAAATTGGGTAGTTATTATGTATAGGATTTTAAACACCATTTTATGCGTCTTCAAATATTTAATTTTCAGTTATGTAAATATAGATAGGAAAATATTTAGTTTATAGATTTACCACTTTGATTTTTATTACATTGTAAGTTGATATATTTAAAAATTCGTCGCGTTTATACTATAATTTTATTGTTATTATTTAGAAATTAAATTAATTTAATTTAATCGTTTGAATACGTTTGTCATACGTCATTGTTGATCTTATTGCTATACTATACTTCATTTGTATTAAAGTAACTATCTTCTATAGTTTCTTTGGTTTATTTTAACATCACTTTTTTTTTCAAATTTCTTTCAACTTTTGAAGTTAAACGCCACCCTGCAAGATGATAATCCTAATAAAATAGTTAAGTTCGATATCTCAATTATATCGAATGAACAATTGCTCACTAATATGCAGGAATACAATGCCAAAGATTAATTGTCAGGCAAATGAGCGAACTGATAAATAACTAGAATACAGATAAGAATAAGATTTTTCATTGTCTCATAGTAAAAGCGCTGTCATTTATTTGTGTATTGGATTACTTTTGACTGTTTTCAGTACTAACATTCTTAAATAGCAAAGACGTATATTTTAAATAAACTAATGAATTTCTTGTACGAAAAAAAAACATTAAATTTCAAAGGCAATTACAAATGCTTCACACACAAATATTTATAAATAAAAATATCTAAATAATATTATATAGTCGTCAATAACAAAATTAATGACCCCAAGGGGGGTGGTGTCGTTGTTGCGTTGTTATTGTGTTTAAAGGAATATATTGATTGAAATTAATTGGTTTTATTAGATAAAATGCTTCGCTTAGAGCGCGAAAATTGATGTTTTTTTTGTCTTTATTAGTAAGTAACATAACGCATATCGCAGAATATAATTTATTTATATAATATTAATTTTCTATTCGACTAAAGACAAATATTAATACTTTACTAAATATATTACTATGAATACTATAATATAGTATAATTATGTATATATATTTTAGAGAATTGCAGGATTTTCCATGTTGTGTGTTCATAATTCAGGTCATTTTTTATTTGGCATGAAACATAGAATATCTGTTGGAATACGGATTCAAAGTCATACTCAAGAAATGGATCATGATGGTAGAACATCTGAAAAGATATGAATAAACATGATAAACTGTAGTCAGTCTAAAAACAGTAAACTACGAACCACTTGAAAATTCTAAATGTCTAAACAATGGAAGATTTCTAAATATATGCGACAAACAATCACTCAAGAATAAATTAGATGTAAATTGTAGTGGAAAATGGCATTTTCAGCTGTGCAGACTATATGCACAGAGGATATAGAAACTGAGTCTCATGTCGATTTTGATATTGTTTGATGGTTATCAGAAATCCTGTGATTTGGTATAGAGGGTAATTGTAAATAGATGGTAATTTGATTTGAATGTATTGTTCGAAACTGTCTGTGTCTATAAATGTATCCATATGGAAAAATGAAATAAAATAATTGAAATATATAAACAATATGAATTTTTAATATAAAAACTTAAACTGTTATTTAGAGAATTAATATGAAATTTTGAGAAAATAATTGCATTTTTCTTTAATGAAATGGAAATAATATAAAAGCAAATATTTGCATATCATATTTTTATGAAATTATCCACATACATATAAAAAAATGAATAAATGTTTATATTTTTAAATACATATTTGTTTAACGTACAATTTCTATGCGGTGAATATTACACAATATTTTAAAGGTAATTATAGAAGAATTGTGTATATAATTTAAGGTTTTAAAGTCTATCATATGAAAAATATCGCCTGATGTCACCTTTAATTTATGAGATTTTCAGAAATTTTTAGGACAAACGGTTACAAAATACGCTTGAGTTTTTATATAAGACATAAATGCTTTAAATCATATATGGAATTTACTTTGTATCATATTATATTACAAAATAATTTTCTAATGCTCTCAATACATAGATAAAATCTATTGAATACGAACGCATATAAATATAATCAATTCTAATAACTCTTCAGTTGATTGTGGTGAAATTTGTGGTAATGTAGAATACTTAATACCATATTTACTTACATTAAATATATATTATGTATACCATATAGACATACATGTAATCTTGAACCACTTTGAAGTATTCAAATATACTGCATATTATAGGAATATTATATTATAGGAAAAAGTATAAAAAGATGAAATAACAAGATTTTATCATTTTCGTATCGTAAAATTATACATAAGTAAATTGTAACAAAATAAATACAATATCGATTAATACAAATTTAGATTTTATTATTATATTTATCGATAAGATAACATACACATTTCTACTTCAATTCGTATGAATGTTTGTAATTTCAAAAAAACAGCCGTCCCAACAAGTTTGCATCTATCCGATTCATATACTAATATGGGGAACTGAGACACATTCGTCACATTTGTACTTTAAGGATCATAACTTATTTCCAATTTTCAATGGTACATAATAAAAAGTTGGTTACAACTAAATTTTGATTTCAAATTTTATCATTCTTATTTTAAACATTGCTATTATTGTGGTTTCATTCAAATTGAATAAGAAATTTAATTTCTCTACAAAATTTACTTTTCGTCGTTATATAGACGTCGTCACCATTGATAATATACATTGAATATTTAACAACATAGGTATTTAGTTTCAATAGTATATATAAAGTTACACATACACACTTGTATACTACAACTCAATTCAATTTATGCAATAAGCAATTACTTAAATATTAAAGTATAAAGAAAGCAATTCATTAAATGCAAAATTTTCAGATTTCAATATAATTTATATTATTTATTGTAATATATTAATAAAACTATAATAACATATCGATTTAACTTAACCAATAAAATAGATGTTCTATTGGTTTGCCTCTGGCATGCAATATAATTTTTAGTTTCCCAAAGTATTTCAAACATTATTATATTATAATATCATCTATTCAATAGTGATTTAAATTTGAATAGTTTGTATTAATTAACATTTTGTTTTGAAAATTATTGAGTTTTCTGTTTACAGTTTATAACAAGTTTTGTTGAAATAGAAGAATTCGGAAGAAATAACATTATTAATATTTTAATTATTTAAATTTATATGAAAAATAGACTTTTATATTATTAATTGCTATATAATAATTAATTTCCATAAAACAGATTTTCTAAAATCGCTTCACACTTTAAAAATGATACGACTGATTTTTTATTTGTTATTTTGTAATACAATTTAAAAATTATCTGCAACGAATGGATGGAAAAATTTGTAGCACATAAAATCTTGTCTGTTTATTCCATACAAATGATATTAGTAAACCTTCAAGTTTTACACTATAATTCTATATATATAAATTTCAAATTAAAAATATATAAGAAATTATATTTACAACTACATACCGACAAATCCTTTCCGTATTATAGTGTTATATCCTTTTATTATATTCTAAACATAAACTAATAATATAAAAAGGATAAAGGAATAAATTAATTGTAATTCTAGTACCATAATTTTCTGTTCCACAAAATTTATGTAAATTTAGAATAAGATAAAGAAATTATTTGAATAAATTTGGCAAATGGACTGTAATGGAATATACAATAAACAATTCAAATGAAAAGTATATGTGTGTGAGAAATAAAGAAAATTTTATATAGTCGATAAATATTATATTTAGTTCAATTTAAAAGTTCGTAAGATACATATTTTTATAATGTAATTGTGTTTTGAATTTTAAAAATTATTTATACACGTTTTGTATAAATTCCTCATGCATATTTAAAACAAGATTACTTATTTGAATACAAAAAAACACATATGTCAATTGGCATATTTTTGTACCAAGAAATAAATTTTCACTTTTTAATATAATTTACTATTTACATAAATGGAAAATTTCTCTATAATGCAGATGTTTATATAATTTAATATAATACGTATTCAAACATATTATATAATGTTTTGGTCTTAATAAAAACTATTCTAATGTATGTTTTTGCATATACATATACAATTATAATTTATTCTGTTCTTTAACATATAAAAATTTGTACATTAGCTTACAGTAGGGTATAGAGAGCAGGGCAATGTTGCAATGTTTTAGTTTTTTAATTTTTAACAGGTATTTGTATTGTTGTTTCCTAACGAAATAGTATTTACTTTGACGCAATGTCCATTAGACTATAATTTAGAAATATTATCGAATAGAAGAATTTATTCTGTGTTAAAAGAGGCCACTACAAGTTCGAAAGATTGCAACATATGCGAGGAAATTTTGCGAAAGCTTTGATTTCAGAACAATTCGTATATAGAGCTATCATCACAAATGAATAAATTAAGGCAGCTGCATTTTCAGTTTATACCATATTTGTTTTATTTGGAAAGTTCTGAGGTCTGGACAAGATACATTTCGTTTAGATTCAATGAAATCTCATAAAGTATTGATATTTCTTAACTTTTTTTTAATGAAATTCAGTGAATATAATTAGAATAATATAATATATAAAATAACGGATTACTAAAATTCAGTTCTGGAGAATCGATTTATTAGAATTTTCATATATAAATTTTAATCAATTATACTTTTTAATAATTATATTTTAACAAAAACAAATTTGTGTAATATAATTTATACACAAAAAATCGACAAAATTTGCAAAAAAATACTATTATAATTATTTAACACACAAAGTGACAATTATTTAAATAACAATTTTGTCAAAAATTAGTATCTCGCTAATGCCTTGAATAAATTTTTCGGGCACTTTTTAATTCATTTGTAATTTTTATTAGCCATTCGTAACAATGCCCTGATTCGCAAAATTACCCTGCTCTACCCTAAATCTGTATTTTATGTATGTAGTACCTATATTTAATATTATAGGTATATGGTGTTTAATATCAACTAAAATATTATAGGGTGTTTAAGAATAAGAAATAAATATTAGGACTAGTGATGATGGACCGTGGCCGCGATACAATTTCGAAATAGACAGGTAGTAGGGTGAACCAATCAAAATCAATAGACCAATATGGTTTGGTTACGTATTACGAATGTAGAGGATGAAGGTATTCCAAAAAAAAATCTGAATTGTAATTCAGAAGGGATAGGAAGAACTGGAAGAACTAAGACTAGATGGTTGAATACAGTATACTGTAATATTATGATCCTTAAAATTCGGAATTGGAAGACGTTAACTGCAGCTAGGTCCTATTGGAGATAGATTTTAATGCCATACAGTATAAGTTAGTATATATTTAATTTTGTTATATATTTAAAAATTCTAGCAGTTAACATTTTCATGTTTATTTTAGTCATTTACAAAATCATTGCAAAAGTTCATACACGACTATGCGATTCATTTTATTTATTGTACTGAAGTAATGGGACGGACAGTTTATATTATTATTAGACACGCTGTATTTATAGAAACATATTTTCTTGTTATTGTTGTTCGTCGGTTAGGATCTTATTTTCTATTTTTGGATGTATATATTAGAAAAACGGAAATTAAATAAGTTTATAATGCATATTTTATAAAATGGTCACATATTCACTATATATTACTATTATGTTGTAATAATTATACATTTGCCATCGGCTAATATGTGTACATGAATAAAGGAAAAAAAATATTTGGAATTATATTTCTATTAATACTAAAAATAACATATAATGACCTTTTTTTAAGTACGTAGCTATCATATGCAGTTCTCTTCTATTTTAATGAGGTTTTATGTTCCTGGCTAAACAAAATTTCGTTTCATTTAATCATTTCGAGTTATTAAAAAAAATCATGCGATTATGTTTATGTAAAATGTGATAAGCGTTCTTTGATATTAAAATTGAAATTAAAGGAAAAGTTTAAAATCTGATCATAAATTCTGAACAATTTGGATTAAAAAATATTATGTGCTTATTTAGAATAATACGAAATTTTTTTTAGAAATTCTTATAAAATTATAGGAATCTAGAAATGTTAGATGTTTCTCCAATTTAGTCGATATAACTGGAAATTGTCATAATAAAAACCTTTTCTAACTGGAAACTCGATACGCCAAGACGGATTCCAATTAGACTATATGTTTTGACTGCAATAAATTTGTTCGTAATGGAATGTATTCAAATTATGACACAACATCTGCAGTCAAAGATGTGTCTTACTATAACAACCAACATCACATATATATTTCACCTTTGCGGTTATATCATGATAGTTTCAGACAGTTCGAGAATTTTTGGAACAGAGTGTGTGAATGAACGGTCTTACCTTTGGTTTTCTTATTGTAAGCCATGCTATATTTGCTATATTTTTATTACAAAAATAATTATTTGAAATCAAATGAAATTAATTTTTTATCAGCAACATTATATCGCATTATATAATAATTAAGAAAAAAAGGTTATTCATATAAGTAAATACAATCGGCCCGCTGAAAACATTTAGTTTTTTAAAATACCGACAAATGTTTCTCATTCCAGAATTAAATACGATACTTTACATTGTCATTTACCATTCACGCTATTCAAGCAGTCCGTGTCGTAAAACACATATTAGAATTAGATTATAATGAAATTAAACATCTGTGAACTATTGTATATATGAATGCATTCACGCAATATGCTAATTTGTTTGAACCTTGACTTTGTTTATGTATTTAATTTGTTCGACGTAAAATATAGTATTATATGAGACCACTGATGGTGAGTATATAATGTACGATATATTGTGTATATAAATACATATATCAAATATGGAAATGGGTCGGTACACATAGGTTAAATGTATAAATGCATTATTATATTAAATATAATATAAATACCAAATAATTTCTGTTCTATATAGAACAAAATGACATTTATTTAGTTCCATATTATAATATATAACACCCATAGGTATATTTATTACAGGTATATACATATATAGAATTAGAAAACACTATCCACATCTATATGCAGCAGTTGTATATATGTAAAGATATTATTATATAGACAAAGGATATTTTCACAAAAGTATATTATACACGTAGTATATGGTATATAGAAACACATGTGCCAATTTAAATACAATACATTATCCTTAATAGACACTTACCATATATGGTATTCATAACTATATTTTATAAAAGTTATTTTAAATTTACGATTATTTATACATAGACGAATAAATATATCATAAATGTGAAAATATACGTATAGAAAATTAATGTAGTGTTTACAATGAAATGGTTTACTTAGAGTGTTTATCTTATGTATATACAGACCACTTCCGATGTAACAACATCCTTTTTATGTACCAACCATTTTATTCTGTTCCTTCGATTATGCATGTAAAAAACTGTTTCTAACAACCTTTTCTTGTAAAACATTTCCTATTCTATCATCATTATTCTCTCACAGCAGCTATATGAAGTGATCACTGCCACTGTTGAATTATGTTTCTGATTATACTATAGAATTAATTTTTTTAAATGTATACCTAATTTAAAATCGTATGCTAACGGCTGGATACAAGAAAATGTATTAAATTTACTCTATCCATTTTTCGTATAATTTCTCGTCACATAACAAAATCGATCTTTGTATCAACGTGAAATTTCCCGGTATCTACAGAAAGGTTGTTACATCGGGAGTGAACAGTATATAGATAGATAGACATATGATGATGGTATCAAATTTATATATGTTTAAACATATTTAAATAAAAAATGCTGAGAAACTCCTTAACGATTTTTATTCATATGTATACAAAATATATAGACATTAAACTAAACAGCAAATAAATAAATAATGTTTTAAGGGTGTTGAGTGATATATGTAATGAATTCTTATAAATAAAATACTCGTAATATATATCTTCTTTTAAATTTTGGATATAATAAAAAAAAAAATATGTCAATGATAATATAACAAGACAAAATTGTATACATCTTCACCATATATTAATGTGTGTATAATATTTCCAAATATTCATTTCATCATTGGGTGGTGGTTATAATAATCACAAAATATATTTTTATATATATACCATGTTTTTGCAGACTCATCATTATGAAACATCTTGTCATTGTATTTATTTTAACAACATTCATAACAAATTTAAGAAAATGTAATTTGGACATTTTAATATAATTATAATGATATCATCATAAACTCAATTAAAATTATAGTCTACATAAAGATATTTTCTTTTTTTTTGAATTGTGAATATCGTTTCATCCAATTGAAATGCACACTATATTATAATTTTGTGTGTATATAGAAAACATGTATTATAGCAGAAATATTGTTAAAATAAATTATGAGATGTACCGGTATCAAATGAACGTTTTTTGTGAAAATAAAACACTAATTTTAAATGGGAAAGTAAAAAGCATTGTATTCAAAATATTGGCCATTGTTTTCTATAAATATTGACCACCTTTCTGGCAATTTTTGGATACCATGCCAATAGTATTGTTCGTCTCCCAGCCAAGTGCTTTGATTGTATCCTGAACCGGTTTTGCTTTGTGTGCAGAGCCATTGCCATGGAGAAAAATTACTGTATCGTGTCTTCTGGCCCATTCTGGTCGTTTTTCGATGAATTCATGGTTCCGTTCCGTTTAGGATTCTTAAAAAAAAATCTATTTTTCATCGACAGTAACAATACCATATGCAAAACTGATTTTCTTTCGTGTCTGGCAAGCAAAATTTCACAAGTGTTTTTTCGCTTTTTCATCTGTCATTTTCACCCAACATTGCTTGCAATTCGACGTCTTCAAACTTTTTCGGTGATCTTCCACGTTCATTATTTCTCACATCAAAATCATTATCTCTGAACCGTTGAAACTATCTTTGGTATGTTGCGTCTGATAGAGCATGATCACTATATGCCTCGACAAGCATCGATTCTGCAGCACTTGTCTTCAAATGAAAAAAAAATTTAATGCTTTCCGCAAATCATCATTTTCTGGTACAAAATTCGACATTTTTTACACTATGAAAAAATATGATGTTTGTTGTATTGTACAATGACTTGATGTATACAACATATGTTTGACAGATGTCATAGCAAACCAAACAAAAAAGAATTAAGGCTCGTTCACTACAAATGTTCCCTATCGAGATTTTTGTATCTTGACGCTCCCTTGATACCCGTACACCTGGTATATAGAGTTTCTTTAAGTTCATGCAAAAGTAATTCCTTATCCATCCTTATGTGTAGCATTAATAAACCTACCATGAACATGGAAGATATTTGGAGAAATTTATATGTCACATAAATATCAAGTATTTGAAAGAAAATTTAAAAATGATAAAAATATGCAATCATCATAAGCAAATGTTAACAAAACATATGTTTATTTTTGTCACGATCCCAAAAAAAAAATATAATACTTTATATTTTTCTTTCTTAATTTTTAACGCACTTAAAGTTTTGTATTTGTGTCAAAAAAAAAACTAAATAAATAAATAAAAACAAAAAACTTTTCAAATCTTTTGAATATTTCAAATCCTTAAATCAAATATTTAATTTTTATTGAACCTTTTTCTTTCTTTTATTTTCAACGTTTGGATTAAACTTCAAACAAATCATATTTTTTGCTATATTCTTTTTATGCAGCAAACAAAATTGATAAACTTTACATATTTTGCTATTCTATATTATTATATTTATAAATGTACGTAAAAAATATACACAAAACATATAAAAATGAAGTCTCTGTATATGTGGAACATATTATACAATTTATACTTTGCAATTTCATAATATACAGAGTGATCCATGACTATATCTTAGAATAAAATTATTTAATTATTATTAATACATAACTGAGTGTATCTCTTGTTTTTAACTTTAATTTAACCATTACAGTATTGGCGTACATTGGGTATGAAGTTATGAACATGAAATTGTACAATTGTAAAATTTTTTTAATCATTTTCGTTGATGATCCTCAACGAAGTCCATTCATATCATGTAGTAATTTGTGTTCCTTCATTAGAAATAAATGAATAGCGAAAAGGTTAATAAAAAATATCGTACACACATAAATACGTCTTTATTCTCTATTGAAATAAGTGACAGAACTCATGCGGTTGGTATACAGCAAATGCAAAAGTTAATAATAATAAAATGTTATTTTTTAAATGAAATTATTATCTGTGTGTGTGTGTTTGCAGAATAACATTTTAGATATAAACTTTTATCTATCCGGGAATCGTATATTATTGCAAATATGAGCATGAACCATAACCGCAGCCAAGCAAATGTACCAAATTTTGGTGTAAATTGTAAAACCAATTTCGATTCGATATTGTTGATATTTTTGGATTTGGAAACAAATTTAGGGATGGCAATTTTGTTAATACATCTGTGTCATCAGCATCCGTTTACATATACCAAATGTTAGTTTTTAGTTTTCCATAATTCTTACATTTTTATTTATTGTTACATGGGTTATTCCAGATATAAAGTAGGCTTTAAATTGAACTATAAATACCCTGTATACATATGAATAAATATTTAGATTTATAAAATAGAAATTTTTTTCTATTTTCTTTTAAATAATTTACTTACAATAAAATTTAATATAGAATTATATATTACAATTATTCTATAGAAATTGTATATTTGCATGTGTATCAACAGCTACACATACACATTCATCATTCATCAATATATATATATCAATATCTATTTTGATTGTAATATAATAATGGGAAAAGGCTATATAAAATTGATTTTACACATTTATAAAGCCGATTATGGTTGAAGTTGAACCTTTTTTCGATTTGTAAATTTATAACATAATAATATAATACAATATATTATTTTTATGCATTGTGGAGAATGTCTATAAATATTATGGTGCTATGAATCCATTAAATTAAAAGTATACAGTTAAAAGCAATATTTTTTAACAAAACAAAATATTATGGAAATCTTTTCATACAGTGTATTAAAAGTTAACAAAACATAAAATGTGCCATACATAAAACCGATGAAAATTATATAATTTATATAAAAAAGGTTATTTATTTATGAAACTAAATTTTCTTTTATTTATTTATTTATTTATTTAAAACGATAATTCAATTCAATAATAAGAACAAATAAAAATGGAAGAATACCGAAAAGTATAACAACAATTAAGTCCACTATCAAGTTTCACGCGTATTTGTTGACACAAAATATTATTTCATCTTATTCCATATAAAATTGAGGAGTATATAAATAAATTAAAAGAATAAAATTAGTAGAACATTGAAGAATTTGTACCTCCTCAATATATTCCCCAAACAAAAAAAAAATACTATAAAACTAATACAAAATTTAATTACACCAAAATATCAAACAAAATCTATGGAATTGTTATGTGGGGCCACCGATAAATATAAGATATAGTCGACAAAATCATGATCCAGTAATGAATCTTTCTGGTTACTTTGAATCAGGTCCAAATAAAGTGCAGTCAGACGAATGTGTTTTTGATAGATTGTATGCAAACGTGACACCGCTTCTCTACTCATCATATTATTTTCATTTGCAAATGTTAGTGTAAAATCTTATGTATATACGTTCATATGAGATGTTTATCATGTCAAATTTCTCACGCATTTTCAATATGCGATGGTTTAACACCATGTCAAAGATATTGATGTTGTTCAATTTCGGTGTTTTCACCTCTTTTGAACGGTCTCGTATTGATTTTGTGATTGTATTCTTATACGACCCCTATAAAATTCAGTAAATCAATTATGAATCGTTTTAATTGACAACCTTAAAATTAGTTCGCCCACATATATATATTATTAATTTTGTCAATTCTATACGTATAGCGACACTTTGTCTTTTTGAATGAAAATAACATTAATTTAAAGTTCATATAATGTAGGAAAATGTTGTAGTTGTGTGATCATGTATTCTCTAGTATGTATGTATTATGGGAATATTTGTCTATAAATAAATACACTATTATAATATTAATTTAATGTTAAATATAGATTATTTATATAATAAAAACTATTTAAATATGTATTATGTGGTTTTAAATGGTATAGCTTATAATAGAAATTTTGAATGTACACTTCAGTGGCGACGCGTGAAAAAATGTTTTCATATATTACTATATTTTTCTTATATAGCCTCAGTGAAATTAGATTAACTTATGAAAAAAAATTTGGGTGTTCAGCAACCAACTAAATTTTCCGGAAAATCGACTTTTAACAATTATCAACTTTTTGAATTACGGGCCATAATTTTAACAGAATTCTATTTTTGTATACAGAATTTAAAAAATTATAATCAATTTCCAATCTTTTATAGAAGCGATTTTTTAATATCGAATCACGCGTTCAAAAGATATGATCGATTTTTCGTATGATGTTATTGACATTTTGTATGAAATAATTATACTATACAGTACCACAAATATCTTTAAATTTTCTCTGCTATCGATTGGAAAATCGGTCATATGTTTTTGAAAGAGTGAATGGATTTTAAAAATCTTTTCTATAAAAGATTGGAAATTGATTATAATTTGAAATTCTGTATACGAAAATAGAAATCCGTTAGAACGTATGGCCCGTCATTCAAAAAATCTTAAAGCTCGATTTTCCGGAAAATTTAGTTCGGTGAACACCCAAATCAATTTTTAATAAGTTAGTCTAATTTCACTCAGGCTATAAGAAAAATATAGTGGAATTGAAAACTGAAGGCAATTTCTCAGGCTTCGCCACTGATACACTCCTATAATATAACAAATGTGATATAAATAAATAAATAAATTCCAATACTTAACTATCATAAATTACTTAATTTATAAATATTTAAATCAAATTTATTTAAGTAGAAAGGTAATAAAGAAAATAATAATAAATTAAAAGGATAAATATTGTCAAAAGAAACTTGTATTTGTACAGGATGTAATTGTTTCTTGTGAAAAATTAGAAAATTTATTCTTTTACAATTTTATATGTAAAAGTTTTTGTCATTATTACCTACGGTAAAATTTAAAATTTAATATATACAACATTTTCAATATATATAATAACAATAATAATAATATAACATTGTCGTATACGTACAAGTATAAATAGACGTACATATAAATATAAGTCTATATCTTATACAATAACTTAATGTTCCACAGTACATAGAATAGAAGACTAAATGGTGGAATTGATATAGTTTATTGTGCATATTACTGATTGTTTTAGGTAGGTACATAGATGTGAAATAGTATAACGAACTTTTTGTCTACACTTACGTCAACTACACCCATATAATTAATTTATATTACCACTACTACATACTTTTATGCATTCATATATTTTGTATTGTGTATCTACAAGTGAATCGCATCTATATAAATATAAAATATGTTAAAATTCAACAATAAGTTCATTTTCATTTAATATATTGTATACGACTTATATATTAAAGTCACATAAAACATTAAATGTAAATAATAAATATTATACTATAGTAATATTTTATAGTATATATTTTAATAGTAATACATTTATTTTATTACATGAAATTATATACGTGTTGGTGTTACATAAATTGTGTATCCTGTAGAAAACATGTAAAATGCATATATATAGATACATAAGTGGAGATGGTGTGAATAAACAAGTATCTACAGATATAATATTTTACTTACATTATGTAGTAAATTTCATTCAATAATGCTCGAATGTTAAATGGATATGTCTGATTGTGAGATGCATATAATTGAGAACGAATATTTAAGTTTTTGTAAGATTTAATTAAATTTAAATAATTATATATAAGTAATTGTTATAGTTTGCTGACCTAAAGTAAAACTTAAAACCATAATATATATATAGATGAATATTTTCTATAAAACAAACTTTTTGGCAAACCCAACAAAATGAAAGATAATTCGCCCATTGAACTTTCTAAAAATTTTTTTAAAAGCAATTATAATTTAACGTAGTTTTTTGGAATAATTTTTGGTATTCATGAAATAAATGATATTTTGTTATGTCGGATTAATTGCAAGGATATGGTTTTTCAGTCACTTTAAAAGAAATTATTTATCGTCTTTGCATATATTGTATTTGGTATACGCTATTTTTCGTTTGCCCTTGCATTCCGATATGACCGAGATCCTTGCAGAATGTGATGGTGATGCTATGTCAACGAATTTCTACAACAATCCCATTCACAAAGCTACTTTAATAGGTTAGAATTTAGTGCTTCAAGTGCAACCACATTGTCACTATATTAACATTGGTGTTAAAATTGCATTATGTACGTGCCACCATATGTTAATGGCAAAGATGTCAATCTGAAAGATATAGGAAGTCATGGTACTCCAAGTGCATTTTACAAACATTCATTACAGTCAAATTGGTAAATTACATCGTATGAGAGTATATAATAATTCACCAATTGTACTGCAATTAACGAAATATACATATTATAATTAAACAAATATTGGAATTAAATTAATAATTAGCCCATAATGGGAATTATCCTGAAAGACAATTGATTTTTAATTCTTCCGAGAAGAGTTACGCCACGTTACACCAAATAAGTTCCACTGTGCTCTCCCTACATATATACGAGTTAATTTTTGGAAGTGGCTATTATTTCAGAAATCAAAACCAAAGATGTTTCTTATTTAGGTTCCGTTAATTAAGGAAATATTGTTATAATATTTTGATACATGCAAGAAGTGTAGACTTTACGAATAGTTTTCCTTTATTCCAACACAGGTTTGTACATAAACATATACAGAGCAGATACACATACTACATTACACACAGATAAATAGGCAAGTTATACTTGTGATACCATGAATATATAGAAAATATAAAAATATTAAAACAAATTACTAAAATAAACAAAGTAAGTATACGAACAAAAATAAAAATTAATAAACATTTTTCAATTAATTATCCTGAATTTATTTATTGATTTATTTTTACACACAATCATAAAATTAATTTAATTTAGAAAAAATGTTTCAAAATACCTATCAAAAAGGTTTTCTATCATTATTTTACAGTATTGGCAGTAATCCACTATTAATTTGGAAATCAACGGTAAGCCATATGTGTGTGTGTTGTATGAATTAAAACAAATTAATAATTTATTTACATATTTTTTAATCAATCCGGGTAAAGGTTCAAAATGGCCATATTAAACGATTAACTGATAATGATATAAAATCATTAGTTTTAGAATTAATTGGAGCTAATGTAGCCACAACATTTATATCAACACCCATTGGAACACGTGACACATTAGGTATTAAACTGCCATTTTTAATTATAATAATAAAAAATATGAAAAAATTTTTTACATTTGAAATTCAGGTAAGTCTGTCTATTTTTTAATTTCATTTTTTCAAAATATTAAATTTATTAATAATAAAATAATAGATAATCGATGATAAAAATATGTTAAGACGATTTCGTATTTCAAACTATCAAAGTACAACACGAGTAAAACCATTTTGCACAACAATGCCACTAGGTAAATAATATAATGCTAATACATATTCTTATGGTAGGTGTATGTGTTATATAATAAGAGAGCAAGTCAATAAGTAAGTGTAAAGCGTAACAATCAATTATTGTGTCATTACTTTTAAGGCGCACAAAAAATTGTATTATAGTTTTAACGAGTATTTCAACAATACTTACAAATACATTATCACTATTTTTTCTGGTTCAGCGAACTTAATTTTACGGAAAATCGACTTTTAGGAATTATTATCTTTTTCAATTAATTCAAATTATAATCAATTTCCAATCTTTAAACGAAGAAATTTATAAAATTGATTCACGTGTAGTTTAAAAGATATCACCGATTTGTATGTATGAAATAATGATACTGTATTTTTGTATTGTTTAGGCGTTATCACAAATTCACAACTGTTAATTCTCACTACTCTTACCACTTTATATATTCTATACAGGTGCATAGTAATGAATATGTATTATTTCAGTTATAAATCGATACGGATAACAATGCATTAAAGGGAGTAAAAGCGATTAAATTACACTAATTGCTCCTATTTTATAAATTTTCAATTGCACGATAATCAGTTTCACCCATTTCTTCTGTTAAAACAAAAGTTGTCTATATTCAATACCACCAATATATCAAGAAGCAATATCTGTGACAAGAAATAACTAAACTTTTTTAATATCTATGTATATGCAATAGGTTTGTCTGTAGGTTGGAATGAAATTCAATTTAATCTTGCTGATTTTACAC
This sequence comes from Bibio marci, assembly GCA_910594885.2. NCBI lineage: Eukaryota > Metazoa > Arthropoda > Insecta > Diptera > Bibionidae > Bibio > Bibio marci. The sequence goes on along the minus strand of OU343114.1, from coordinate 7,644,044 downwards.
GACGTGCATATGGTACCAATTATGTTGAAACTGTACGTTTACAAATTCATGCAAATGTTCGTATACGAAGAATTTATTTTTCCGATAGGTAATTAATACATATTTAAACTATATATTATTTTACATTTTAAGTTACAGATTTGTTTTCGTCATTGCATTGCTCATAAAATAAAATATTAAATAATTTTTAGCATTTTTGATGCACTTATAAAATATTTACCTATACCAATGAATGAACTATTGCTCAAATAACAACAAACAAACTTATGAATTAAATTAAATTTAGTTACATTTTATGTATGGTTTTTGAAAAGTGAGAGCATTCATAAGAAAATGTTATATATAGTGCTTTTTTTTATAAGTATATTTCCTTAAGTATCACTTCAACTTCAAATCTACCGGAAAATTTAAATTTATATATATTCTTCGTAAATAGTACATACACAGGCACGGCGTCTCAATAATGAATTTACATATGAAAAGTAAAAAGTACATATATAGTAAAGTCTATGTTATTACATATGTGACTTCGATATATATATATACTAATTTACTTTGATCAAAAATTACTTAAACTTGTGCAATAAAATTGTACATAAACATCGGATAATAGGGATAGATTGGACATAACATGAATAGGAGTGTGGTGTAATTATCCATGGGATAGGAATAAGGTGAATCGGTCAAAAGGATACATAGCGCTGCACTGTAATTGCCAAGGCAGAAGAAGCCCATAATGTCAAATGGAACAATATAATAAATTTCTATTAAAATAAGAATTATTTGCCTAGTTCGAAATATTATTGATCATATTAGAATGTACACAATTTCCAAAAGCTATTATAAATCCTTTGGTAGATTTATTTTATTGCTAAAGGGCCTTTACATACATACTTAACTTTACTCATCTTTTAAATATACAGTTTAAACAAAAATATTCAGTATAACTAACGTTTTTCATATAGTAAAAATCCACCCATAAAATTAAAAAGAACAATTTAATCAATAATTGTATGTTTTTCAAGAGTTTTCCATTAAAAAACAGAGAAAAAAAAAGAGTACCCCCTTCAATTACATTCCATAAGAACAATTTTCTTCATTTAAATTATGATCGTTTTTCCTTTTATCTTATGTAAATATATTTGCTATGCCTATACATAAACTTATCAATCATATAAAAGCATACTTAATTATGCTACGCAGCATAAAGTACATATGTATTTAAAAGAAAAAGCCAATTCCAATACAACTTCAACTCTATACGTACAGTACATTGTATTATGGAAATTCGCTGTATACGGCAGATTATAATCACATTTTAAGGAATTTACATAAGTCAAATTTCATATATATTTAATTTTTTATTGTGTGCTTTCATTAAAATTAAGGTAAAAATCCATTATTTAAATATGCATTAGTTATTAATTTTTGAAATTATTGGTATACATAAATTAATAAAAAGCAGTTTTATGAAAATTAAATTTTAAAATTATTTTCATTAGGTGTAAGATAATAACCGGTGTATATTTATACAGCATGTACAAATAGGGTGTTCAAATTTGAGTTAACTTATTAATTTTTTAATAAAACACTTATTCGATATAAATTGATGTTATTATTGAATATTAACGTATAGACATGTTGCGGTGAAGAATAGAAAAAATGTCAGAAAAATTGACAAAGTCTAGGAGCTGTGCATGCCTTCAATCTTTTAGGAAAATTTTTCATTACGTGTTCACATAATTTTTTGGTGCGATTATGTATTTTTCTTTCAGATATGTTGAATCGTTAAACTTTGCTCTTCAAAAAACGCCATAAAAAGTAGTCAAATGGTGTTTGATCGTACGATCTCTATGGCTCTTCTAGAAATTATTCGATTAACATATTTCTGATTCAAAAGATCAATAGTTTCAGGTGTAGAATGGTTCCACTGTCTTGTTGAAAACACAAATTCATTCCATAAACAGTTATTAACCAATTAACTGTTTTTGACGAGTATATTCGTCATGAAAAAGGTGCAAAATTTTCGTCAGGACGAGTATTAAGTATTGACAATTTACAAGACGCCATTTTGATATGCATTTTCCAAAGAGATCGAAACAGTTAACTGGTTAATCATCGTTCGTTATCGAGCACCAATCACAGTAATAACGTTTCCAACTTCATTTTCGAAGAAGTATGACGGTGAATTTAAAAAGTTAACTCAAATTTAAACACACTTTATATATTTATACCTTTATTATATTATGGCATATATAAAATTTATGCAAATTATACAAAGACGATTGATATATAGGAAATGAGAAATAACTTATATATTTATAAATAAAGTATCACCTAAATTAGAGATTACTGTACACATACCAAAAAACCATCATCATAAGATAATTTAGAATAAATAAAAGACTTTGATATAATAATTGCTGGGCTATTGCTCTAAATAATTTTGTGAAAGTTTTGCGTGGGAGTAACTATAATTTTCTTGTGTCTCTGCTAATGTTAGAATGTTTATTAGAAAATATTTGTCCATATATACTTCACTTATGATTATATGTTATATCTTTATTACACTTTGTCATCGCATCACCCTTTTTATATAAAGTTCTTAAAAATATTTCAATTATATGCGTAAATAAGGAAATAGGTATAGAATTATATGACGAAAGTGTTATACTTTATCTAACAATTATATATGTATGTGTGGGTTATTATATATATCTATATGTATAAGAAATTAAGAACATCATAATATTATAACTTTATTTTATGTTAGCAATTTACGCATCAATGTCAGAGTAGTTTAATTAAGATAATTATAATGATGTTAAAGTCTCATTTATGTAGCATATGTTAATAAACTATGCATGAAACTATGGTTTTTTTTAGGTATATTGATATATGATTTTTTGTTGAAAATTGAATAACAGCTATACAAAAACAACACAAAAATTTACTGACATGTGCTGCATAAATGAGGGTTAAAACACTTTACGTACACCATATGGATGAATATATAATCTATATGGTTTAAAATTTTAATACATGCACTTTTTACCATAGGCAATAATTTAAATGAATTAATAAAAGCTTTCACGGTTTTTCAAATTAAGCTATATGTATAATATATAAATACATACTATAGTATATATACTATCTATACTGTTTATAATATAAATGCTAAAGTATAACATTAAATGTAATTGTATATATTTAGTAGTAAATTATTTTAAATTAAAATGGAATTACATTTTTATTTATACTATGTTGAGAAAGTGGTGTATATATACTATGTATGTTTTAAATATATTGTAAAATATAATGTCACCGACTTTAAATAATCATTTATAAATATATACCATATATACAAGTATATATACTATATTTAAGAACATACAAAATTTTTCCAGAAATTAATTGCTATTCATAAAATGAAAATATATGCATAGACTAAATTTGAAATATAATAAACGTAATATAAAAAAAATTAATTGGAACACGCATATGTAATTAGGGAATTTAATTAATCACAATATTTTGTACTATGTCATTTGTTTTCGCCAATTTGGTTAAGTTTTTTTTTCAAGACTTCAAAATACCAGAACCAATCGACTTGTTGGAAAATTTCATATATATATATTTTACATTGTAGTGGGAAAAAAAAAATAAATTAGCTAACATTCTTTTTAGCTATACACTTGTGTCACATTTAATATTTCATATTTTGAACAAAAACCCAGTCAAGTAGATGGAACTACTACGAAAACTACGCAGAAACTTTGTCGGATTTAATAGGAAAGAATACTTAAAATGTTTCTTCATAATTGATGTCCTGCGTGACAGAGACGAAGTGTGAAAAAATGTTTTCAGATTTCAATATCACTATATTTTTCTGGTCGACGAGTTGAAAGTAGACTACAGTATGAAAAACATTTGAACGCCCACTTAGTAAATTTTCCGGAAAATCAACTTCTCAGAATTATCATCTTTTTAAATTACGGGTCATAGTTTTAACGGAATTCTAGTTTTGTATACAGAATTGCAAATTATAATCAATTTCGAATCTTTCATAGAAGAGATTTTTAAAATCTGATCACGCATTCAAAAGATATCAGCGATTTTCCATTTGATGTCATTGAAATTTTGAATGAAATAATGGAGCTGTATAAATTTTTGGTTCCATTTGGGTGTTCACTTTATACGTTACCACAAATTTCTTTAAATTTTCTATGCTATCGTTTGAATAATTGATCATATTTTTGAACGCGTGAATTGATTTTAAAAATCCCTTCTATGTAATATTGAAAATTGAATATAATTTGCAATGATGTAAGCAAAAATGGAAATCCGTTAAAACTATGACCCATAATTATATGATAATTCATAAAAGTCGATTTTCCGGAAAATTTAATTCAGTGGATACCCATTTTTTTCATAATTTAGTTTAATATCACCCAGGTGATAATAAAAATATAGCGATATTGAAAACTGAATGCTTCTGCTCAGCCTTTGTCACTGATGCGTGCAGTCGTTTATTTTAGTATCTTTTTGGTAGAATGTGACTGATGATAAAATTTTAAGAACATCACAAAATTTCAAGATAGTTCAAATAAATACATTTGTGATAAAATTCTACATATTATCCATATATTTGATATGCAACGAATCACTAATGTTTTCATTTTTTTTAAATGATTCACAGAACCATTAGTATATATTTCATAAAATAAACAGCTCTATTGCTTAAATAATTATTTGTAAAGTAAAAATTGTGGCATCCGATTATTTGAAAGATTTATATAATATTTCATATCATTCGATTTATATAATAATTAATTTAGTTTAGGTCCGAAAATGATCGATTGAACAGGTATATGAATGGAGAGATGTCCCATCGTAACTGCGGTTTCGAAAAATATTAAAATTCATTATTATTATTAATTAATATTGATAAGGTTTTTTTTTAATTTTACTAATAAAAATATCCTTTGTAATATATTAATTGCAATTTCCCATATTAATCATATGATAATATTCTTTTGTATGGTTTATATGCAATGTATTCATAATGTATTTTATAAATGAATTAATTATTTATTCATCTATTCTATGTGCAACATAAAATCCATTGAAATGTTGTTTTTGTATATATTTATATTGCATTGAAATTATTCCAATAAATAGAATGCATTTAATAAATAATTTATAAGAGTATTATTATATTTATAAACATTTATTTATGTAAATACTTTTGTATATTTAATTATATATACCATGGCTATACTATATTATTTTACTTAGTATATCGTCTAGTACATATACATAAAAAGAATAAAAACTACTTTAAAACATCTAACGATAACACGATGTACGGTTTTAATATAAATAAACTATAAAATTAAAAGAAAAATAAGAAAAAAATCAGAGTCTATACAAATACTTTTAAAATACAAAATACTTTTGAAATCCGGTTGAAATACTTTTTGAAATAAAATACTTTCAATCGTAAGCATTTGATGAGAAATATACTTTATTTGAAAATACTTGATCACACATAATATTTTTTTTTTCTGAAATACTTCTGTTAAATTTTAGTTTTTAATATTATAAATAGTTAAACTATAGAATTAGTAAAGGAAGATTTTACGCAAAAATAGAAGAATGAAGAAGGTGTTATCTATAAATTACTTCAATTTGGGCTTAATATCATATAACAACAAAGGAAAATAAATATATATACAACTGGCGGTGCTGATGTTGATGGAATTGAATTATATATTTTATTGTTAATTGTGAACTAAAATTATATTTATATTTAAACAACAAATCGTTAAATCAAAATCACAGCTTTAAGTTAATGAAAATTTTTTGCATTTCATTATCATTGTGATCAATTTGAAATTTTATAAAGTCGTAAAACGCTTCCATTTTGGAAATTTCAGATGTAATTTGAACCATTTAACATTTAATTACTTAAAACTGTATTATATTAGATTAAGTCCATTTAAAACAAATATTTTTGAAGTACTTTGAAAATTACATCTAAATTTATCGCCATTCAATAGAATTCCCGGCATCAATTGAATATGTGTAAAATATAATATAAATAAAATCCAAGTTGCATATAGCATTGACCAAACATTTAATAATTATACAAATAGTCAGGTGGTATATATTACTCCACTTGGAAACATTAAAATTTTTTACCAATTATAGCCTGCAATTATCGAAAACTATAGATGATTTATTAACTCAAACATTTTTATATGAGAAAACACGTAACTTATTGTCAAAGAAATCTGATTATTTATTCCATTCCACAAGCATACTCCTGTGTACTAATAAAATTTCAACTTATCGTGTATTATTGGGCACTCAATTTATGCGTTATTCATATTAATTGTGTATAGTCGGTATGTGTTGTATGGTCTATAACGAACTCATGATAACTAAACTTAAAAATTTCTGTATTGAATAAGTATCGAAAAATTTAACATGTAAATTTTCGGAAATTAAATCGGCGCGTATTACAAGATCCAATTCGCATCAACGGTATACTATTGCATTTGTTTAAGAAAGAATCTGTAGTATGTATAGTTAATATTTTATAGTAAAATAATTTTATTAATAAATTTTAATTTATAATAAATTTCTTTTTAAAAAAAAATCAAATTTCTCATTATTCCATTTAGATTATATACAGAAGAAGAAAAACCAGCACAATTTCGATTATTTGCATCACTTGCTGATAGTAAAAAGAAACATTTGAAAAATGAAAATAAACAAGCACCACCAGGTTCACCAATAACTGAATCAAAGTGTACGGCGGAACCATGTGCTACCGAAAACAAAATAAACAAATAAATATACAGCGAGAGTATAAATTTTAATTTTAATACGTATAATTTCAATTCAAATATATACACGTATTTATAATATAATTAGATATATTTATTTATACACATTGATAAAATTGGTTTTGTGTGTTTTGTAAAAAGATAAAATTTATAAAATTATCCATAGCATTTTTATTTTATGTGTAGCCAGCCAAGAAGTGGCTAATAAATTATTAATTAATTTTTCTTTCATAATAATTTACGAAATTTATTCATGATTATTGTTTGTACATGAAAAATACCAGTTTTCGATCATAAATTAAATACTAAAAATATATAACTTGATTGGGTTTTGAAAATAAAACTAAAATTAATGATCAAGAGACGTTTTTTCTTTCTTATTTGTGTTGTGTGGTGGTGGTTATCTAATATTACTTTATTTTATTTACTTGTTTTTTTTTTTATGTGTGTTCATTTCATTGGAAAAGAGATAAAAATAATTTCATTCTTTTTAAATTATATAAATAATATAAAAATAGATTTGAATATATTACGAAAAATTCATTTTAAAAAAATGTCTAATTTAAGTATATGCCTTTCCATCAAAATAGCTTAAGCTTAAGGGAGAAGAAAGAAAGAAAAATTACATTAGAGATCTAGATAAAGAGTATAAAAGCAAAAAAAAATTAAGGTGATAGACAAATGGGAAAACATAAAACATTTTTATATACATCTGTGTATATAATATGGAAGAGTTACGTGTGCAAAAAAAACTAATGAATCCAGAAGGAAGAAGAAGCGATGGAAGACTATAGATGGGTAGATTCAATGAACTGTGATATTAAGATCCTGAAAATTCTGGATTGACGCTAATTGCAGATAGGTGCTGTTGAAGAAGCGTGTTGAAAAGGCTAAAACCGCAACTGGGTTTTAATGCCATGCAGTAACTAAGTACGCTTACGGCTAATTTGTAGTTGTTTATGTTAAACTTAAATTTTATAAATTGTCAAAATAATTGTATGGACAAGCTTTATAATTTTCCAATATATTAATTCGTATTGTAATTTATTAAATTATTTGAAAATTTTATTGTATGAATCTATAATGCACTAAATTTGTTTGAATGGTCCAAAATTAGCTATATACAACTGCAGATAGTATTGACCAATTTTATAATGTATATATTGAGTCTATATTTTCTGAGGATTTCTGCTGCATAATCGTGGTTAAATATGGTTTTAGTGTTCTATATATATTTTCTATTAAGGTTTAATTGCACCTTCTCTTTCAATGACACAAGTGTGTTTGTTTATATACAATAAATTATGAGTATTTGTTTTTTAATCGAAATATTTTGGTTCCCGTGGCAACATTGTTTGTCCCATCTGTGAATCATGTTGTTCTAATTTAAATATATAGAAATTATGAAGATTGTTCTATTTTTCAGTCCATTTTCAATGTTTATTTGATGTGAATATTTTCTCATAGTATTATGTATTGAGCGCAGATTGTTTGGTGTTATTTCCAACGGAAGCGTAATTATTGGAAAACTTTCTCAGAATGTTACCCTGCTGATAATATTTTCTGAGTATTTTTCTTTGTTTTCAAACGTTTATTTACAATTTATGTGTCATCTCTAACCCGATCAATCTACTCTGTATATATGCATGCAGACTGCTGATTGCCATATAATAAGGTGTAAGTATGTTGATATTTATATGGTTGTCAATACTTTTCCATCGTTTTCAACATGACTGATGTGTTCAACATCATACTACTATACACGAAATTTGAAAATTCTTGAATTTAGAAATGAGAAACCAAATATTTAAATAGATAAGATAAGATAATCCACTCTTTAAATAATAAAATATCACCTAAATCGTAAATAACAAAGTGAATACAAAACAAATATGCCCCATATGCCATACGCGTCATAGTGAAGAGAGATAATTTACCATAAATAAGCTTTTTGAAAAATAATTGCTGCTATACAGGCTGGTATCCTGCTATGATGTAAAATATACATTGTTTAAAAATAACCAAAACAGTGAATTAGTATCCATATACATTTAGTTCTTCAAATTTCTATAATCTTCTATATAATAATCACCATTTTATGAAAAATACATTTTTACGATAGAAATCTGTTTACGTATACAGTGCAAAAATAATTATGGTTATAAACCAAATGTAAGAAATGCGGAAATAATTAAAGATGATAACAATTTAAGTTTAAATTTTTTGAAAACTTATATAAATTTTTACATAATACTTTCAGATTATGATATAAAATTAAAATTTTCGCCTCTATTAATTATAATGAATTTATAGCTATTTCACGCAATTTTATATTATATCTTTTTAATAATATTTTAAATGTAAAATAAATAGTTGAATTTTCAAACAAAATAATAAAATTTTAATTCATATGCGATTACAAAAATTTCGTTAAATGATAATAATTTAAAAACAAAGTTAAATGGTGAACTTTTAATGAAAAAAAAAAATCATTATAATTTAACTCGTTTAAGAATATTTAATATTATAATTACAATGTTGTTGATAATTTTCCGATAAATGGTTAAAATTAAATAACCGCTGTAACAGCAATTACATTATGTGTAATTAATTATTAAATTATTAAAAACGAAATTATATATATATTACAATATACTTAAAATACATATTAAATACCATATAAAGCCAAATGGATAACAAAAAACCCTTTTTGTTGGGATAAAAAGCCGGGGTATTTTATTTTTTTTATTTTATTACACTTTTCAATAAAATATTTATTTATATACGGAAAAATTAAAAATGTCAGTTATCATTATATTTTATAGTCGATTGTGTAGACATGAAATTTTTATATAGAAATTTACATTTTTTTATATAAATCCATATTATTATTATTATCAATGCACATACAATAGATAAAAATAAACCACATAAAATATATAAATATAAAGAAATGAAATAGCTGAAATTAGTTAAATGCCCTGTCATCAAATCAATATACGCATACATCCTCAGTATAAATTATGTTGTAAAATATATATATATATCACCGCACAGACTGTAAACCGCATACAACATTCATCAATAAACACCAGCACCACAGTGTAGTGTATCTGAATACCAATAAAAGGCAACATTTATTGTTTTATTTATATTATGTTAAAAATGAAAAGAATTGTAATAATTTATTATTGTTTGTTGGATGACATAATAAACAGGATAAATCGTAAAAGTCAATAACGTAACATAAATAGAACATATATAATTTATATTTGTAAATATAACGTATATTATATCGCATCATATAGTTATATAGCATAAGTTATAAATAAACTATAAAAATATGGATGTTATACCATAATAAAAATATGAATTTTTCATCTATGTTCGTTATTTATTTATTTATTATATGTAAAATAATATAGCTTATTCGATAATATGTTACATAGATAAATATAATATGTGATGACGACAATGATATTTACACTTTTCTCTTCTTTTAATGTAATAATAACTAATAAACAATTAAACTATATTATAATAATAATATTTGTTAATCGCGTCTATAAAAAAAAAATTGTATATGTGTTATAAAAACAGTATGAGTATAATTAATATTCTCATTCGTATACATATTTTAATTCATATATCTCATATATTACAATATTAAAGTAATATTTCGAACAATATATTTAACGTAATTTCATTGCAAAAAGAATAAAACATTAAAGCGCTCACTAAATAACATTTCTTGTTCTTCAATATATTCAACATAAGGTTTAATTTAAAAATATGCAAATAATGGACAAAGCAATATGACTTAGAAATACACGTTCGGCCATAATTGTAACATATATACAGAGTTAGCTTTTCGTTGAAAGAATTTAAAAATTTTAATATATTTTCAATATTTCATAGGAAAAATTTTTAATACAAAGTAGCTTGTTGAAGTTGAATTTAAATACAATTGTCAAAAATGATGATGTAAAATCAATACAATTTTATTAAAAGTCTATGAAATAAATTTAGACTCAAATAAATATAAGTTGGAAAATAAAACGATAAATCCCAATATAACAGAAGAACCCTTGTAATAATTTGTCCGTACTTTGAAAAATGAGGAAAATTTCCGTCGAAAAAATGCACATATGTTCCATGGAAAAAATATATTGGAATTTGTTCAAAGAATGTCCATAGATTTTCCACTTAATATATAATAGTATTTTATTTAGGTCAATTGAAATCTTTGAATTTTCAGGGTAATATATCCAACATATATCCGCGCGGTATTGTATTCATAATTTATTTCACCAATTATCCAAGACAGTGGTTTTTATTACAATTTTACAATTATATTATTTTTTACATCAGAAGAAATATCATACTTTTTATTTATTTCTTACGTATTTATTACAATAAATTTTGTTTCAACAATGTTACAGCCTCTTATAACAAAATTTTTGTGCACTTGTCGCATGACGTATTTTTGTCAAAATCCGTGGATTTGCTCACAAAAAATATGAATATAGATACTACGGATATTCTGTGGAATAATAGCAACCGGAAATAATTCTAAGGAGAATCCGTAGAAATAATCATCGGAAATATACGGATAATCCAAAAACACTTTTTATAAAAAGTGCGCTAGTCATGTAAAATTCCAGCGGGTATCCGTAAGAAATCCATGGATATTTCCTCGGATTGATACTACGGACTATTACATATAATTCGGAAATTTGCGGACAAACTACGGACAGTGTTGATAGGAAAGTGTGAAGTTAATAATTGTTACACTCAATATTGTTTCATATATGGAAATTACTTTGTCTTTTTGTCTTTCAATCAAATTTAATGTTTAAGATTTTATGTATAAGTAATATTCATCTATGTTGATGTCATCATATATCCATGTAAAACTATAATTATTACTTTAATGGATGTGGTGGCCATATAATTTCTGAATTAATCATATATTTTCTATTGAATTGTACCCATTGATGAACATGATTGCGAAATATTTGCTGACTGCGATAAATATCGATTGTTATAATGCCAAATTAAAATATTAATTATATTCATCAGAAAGATATAAACTTTCATGTTTCTTTCTTATATACTCGAATAAAATATTGAACCCATATAATATGTAAAAGATTTACATATATTTCAATAAATGAAATTAGTAAATGTTAATATTTTATCATAAAAATAAAAATCTATTGTTCTCATTTAATTCAATTAATTTAATACATCATTTAAATAATGTTTCTTCCCGTAATAATTTTAATTAAAAAAAAAAGTGAAAAATTTGATAATTTCTACATTATGTGAATAAATAAGAATACATAAATGTTGCATGTAACAATTTTCCAGTGGCGATGGAATACCAATATAAAATAATTTTCACATTTAAATCTATACCTATTTTTAAAAAAGAAGTAAACCAGGAAATTAAATAATAGTATATAATTTGTATGTTTCAAGGATCAGGAAAATTTCAAGTGATTCAAGGATCAGAAAAATTTCAAGTGATTTCAAGGATAATATTTAAATTTAGTAGTTCTGCGTACTTATTTCCATGTATAATAAAAGAGTTTTTAAAAATTAAGAATTTATAATTTTCTTTCTAATTACTATTTTCTATTCATAAGGTAAAAATGTACACTGTTATCACCAACAAAGTTGCGGTGCATAATACCATAGTAAAATAATATTATTATCTTATTCAGTTACTGAAAAATTAGATTTTGTATTTGTTTTAATAACCGCAATTAATTATTTAATATTAATTTACTATACGATGCACACTATACAATAAATCATTATATCTGCATTTATATATAAATATTTAAATTACGAACAAATATTATCTGAAGTACGTTGCACTATATATCCCCAAAATATTACATTAAATATATGTATAATATGCAATGCACTCGTGTACATGGGATGAAATTTTCTGAAATTTTTATTCATATACACACAGCTATTGATTTGATGGCAATACATCCTGATTAAATATTTCATACCTTCTTCTATACATACTTGTATACTATACAATTTATAATACAATAATACAATAATATATTATCTTATTTACAGGCCTGTTTTATTTCAAATTGCTTATATTACATTTTGTATTTTGTATATATTATATATTTCCATTCATGTTATAAACATGGGATGAATGCGAATTGAAATAATATATTAAACATATATACAATAAATTTTCGGTATAGCACGACAATATCTAGAAAAACAATTCACCGAAATGCAATTAAGCTAAAACATTTTACCGCATAAACAATTCCGTGAATTTGCAAATAATTCGCATTTTTGAAAGAAGAATACACGGTGACATATTTGATTGATGAAAAAGAACCAAAAGAACTAAAGCTACATATGGGTAGATGTGCGCAATAAACGGTTGGATCTTTAAAAATGTTCTCGTTACAAGGAGGCTAAAACTGCATCTGCGGGTTTTAATGCCATGCAGTAAATTACTAATAATGTGCAATTCTCCGAAAATGACAATTCCAGGAAAATTTAGAATAATCGTTTTTTTGTTGAATTGTTTATTCTGTCAGTTGTAAAATTTTTTTTTCTATTAATTTTTCTGGGAATTGTCGTTTACGACTAATTGTTTTTCGGCGAGTTTTCATGAAAGGAATTGTTCGCTTATTTCTTATGTGTTACATATATGTATTTAATATATATATTTTCTATATATACAATCTATAATATATAAATATTATATATATATAGACATTGTGCCGCCTTTTCGCATTCACTGAAATTAAAAATATCTGGTCAATGTAATACAGTAGTCCGTCGTCAGTCGTATTAAATATAATTTTGAGTATTATTAAAATAAAATGGTAGTTATTACACATAATATTTTCGTAATACGAAATATTAAAATTGCTTACAAGTCTTTGAGTATAGTTTCTTGAATTAAAAAATAGTCTTTTAGTGTTTTAACTCCATAACAGTTTCATTTTGAAAGATAAATGCATTTTCAAGTAATTCTGCAATTAAATTACAGCACCTCATGCATTTTAATTAAACTGTTAACAAATTGATAACAATAGTGTGCTGTTACCTACTCTGTTGGCAAAAATTATAACATTAATGTGGGAAACAGAACACTAGCTTCAACTTCAACCTCAGCCGACTTTGATTTGACAGCTTAGTAGAACATATGGATCACAAATGTATGTTAACGAAATACAAAGTTGACGCCGAAGTTGAGGTTGACGCAATATATATATTTTCTACTTTTTGTCAACTATAACCTCAAAATGAAATTATTATTTAAATTATTAAATTTATTAAATTATTTATTATTATTGGTTTTTGTAAAACTTTATTAAAACGTTCATTTTACATATTTATTAATTAATATATGAATTATATAAAACAAACATATTGTATTGCTTCAGTCAAAGTTGAAGTCAAAGTTTCCATTTTGTTATACTAACAACTTTATTTCAGCTGTCAAAGTTGAGCTTGAGGTTGAAATTGAAGTTGAAGTTGAAGTATTCTGTTACCCGCATAATGTCTCACTAATTGGTGTCAGATTTCATGAATAAATTAGCGCATCTAATTCTCATTTGCTTTTCCGAAAATTTGAAAAGAGATGATCGACTATTAACCTCATTTCATTACATTATTGTGACAATTCTGTACGGGTTTTCATTACTCGAGTATGCATATAAAATTGTATCATTGCAACTTTGATTTGAGTATACAATGAAAATCAAGTATACAATAAATGAGAAAAATTAGTGTACCCATTCGTTTTATCTTTACATTAAACCTCTATAGGATATGATTCAATCGCAAAGTATTTTATGGAATATATGGAAAATATATGAAAAAACACATATCAATAATAGAAAGGAGTTTGTATTTTCATTTCAATAATAAGGAAGTCGCGTAGTATCAAAAAAATAACCGGAACTATTTAGTCAATCAGGTTATAACGATCTCCGGTTAATTTTTTTTTTGTGTTATATATTCATCATCAAATCTGGGAAACGATTCTCTTTTGATAATTACAAATCCAATTTTTGACTCTGACTCTGTATAATGATTTTTAAATGTGCCATATACTTCATTTAGAGTAAATTTAAATTTTTGATATAAAGTTGTTTAAAGTTAAAGTTCGTGATTCATCCTACATTATCTGTTTTCCATGAGACAGCTTATAATAATAACTGGAAATACATGTAAACATTATACCATATATGAATTAACATCATTTCGTTGTATGTTTGTTTTGGCCCAGTTCTATATTTTAATAAAATTATTTATATTTTATTCTAATCAATAAATATATAATTTAGTGTAATATTGTACAGAAATATTTGACTTTGACGTAAATAAAATTTGAGTAAATATTGGCAAAAAAGAAAAAACCATTTCTGTTATAACGTCATATTATTTCATATCATATTGTATAATCATAACATTAATTAAATATTTATTTATACTAATTTAGTTCGTTCCATTGTTGTTACACGTGTATAGAGTAAACATTTGATTAAACATCAACTTGGCGTTATTTTATTACAAAAAAATAGCTAAAATGTGTGTAGAAAATAACAGCGGTATGTTAAGAAACACTGAATGAATACGGTTGACTTTATAGACAAAATCTATGTTCCTAAGCATTTTCTTTCGTTTCTTTTAACATAAATATTTATTCACAATCAAATAAATATAGTACAAACATCAATATTAGACTAATAAGAAATGTAATATAATATAATAAAAAAAAAGAATGTGTTTGACCAGACGTTATCGGTTATATAATACGAGAAATAAAATTATAACCATAAACCAAATATATATTATTAGATAGACGAATTGATGGATATTCCTTAACAAACATTTTTATATATTAACACCTATAATATAATTATAGATAATTTATTTCACACTGAGCATGATTCATGCACGCATTTCTAATCCAGTTCAAATTTTTCACTATTCTTAGAGTGTCGTGTTTGGTCGGCGGTTTGTGTTTGTACATATTTATTATTTATCTGATATATATAAACAAGATACGTATAATTATTCGGATGGTTGGGGAAAAATGTTGCAAACGATTGTGAAGTACCACCACCAGATTCAATTCCCAAGATATTTTATGAGAAATATTTTCAAAATTAATCTCAATATTAAAGAAATATTCGTCTATACACAATATTATATATTTTATTTCGTTTATGGTTTAACTGGTAACAAAATAGAAATTCAAATTAAAATTTATTTTTATACTATTCCATATGTATCAAAATTAATTATGTATTTATTTATTTTTCTATTTCGATACCAATACTACAACCGCTTACATCTTATTTTAAATATAGTTACAGTTGAAATTAAATCGTTTTCACAACGTTATATAAAATTATGTTAGATTATTTTACAGATTAATTACTTATAAATAAAAAACGATCCGCCGCCCCGTTGTTCATTTCCTTGCCAATAAAAACAGCACTTTTTTTTTTCTTTTAAATCAATGTATTTTTTTTTCTTATATTATTTATTTAAACTTTTAAAATAAAAATAGCATTAATTCAAAAAAAAAAAATAAAATTAAGAAAAATTCATAATTGTGTGCATATGTGTTCGTCTATATTATATAATGTTATATTAATAGAGAATTTCAAATGCATGAAAATAACTAATTATATAAGTATAGGAATACGTAGCTTTAATATTAGCTTCCATTAGATTTGCGTATGCTATAGTATACCAGCATCAATTAAATAATTGGTAATTAATTGGTTTGAACCAGGTAAGGAACACTTCGTATTTTGATGAATGGTTTTGTTTTACCTGGTAAAGAATCTATTCTGTGTGTGACGCAGTAGTTGTCAATATACCATAAAATGGATAGCAAGTACTAACATTGGGTGTAGGAAATACAAATTTTTTTAAAAATATTTTTGACTTGCCACAATTTTTCGTTTTTTTTATGTTGAAACAATTTATTAACACTCCACCAATTTATAAAAATATTGTAAACTACTAAATTTAGCAATAGAATCACTGAAACATTTTTATTATTATATTATTAGCGTAAAAAATTGTATTTATTTTATAGTACTGATTCCGTCACTGACGTATAGGTTGTATATATTACCCAAGACTTTGAGGTATAGCAATGACGGTTCCTGATTTGGTTATATCCGTTACCATTTTAGAGTACCGGTATTTCAATGTAACAAACAAAATCACTCCTGTTAATACCAAATATTACTTAATACTACCCGCCACTAGGTGTTTCTGTCACTATTCCACTTATGAAATATATTATAATAGTTTTACAACAACGTTATAGTATAATTTTTATTGACAGTTATTCATAAATAGTATCAATCGCACAATAACTATTATCGGTAATACAAATGCTAGCTGGGTAGGATAGTTGCAATAATTTGGAAAAGATATTGTTATTTAAATTAACTATTATAATAATATGTGACATTCTTTTGTTAAAGCCTGGTATGAATAAAAATTAATAATAAGGAATGGAGCCGATTATGGGGTACATGGCACAGAACTTTAATTGTTGAGGCCGAAGCATAACATAATATTTGGCGAGAGCTGAAGACTTTCGGGTTGAAATAGAGCAAAATGGCATATTTTTATTGATGCTGCCGTAATGAATGAAATTAATGATCATGATGATGATGATAATAAACTACATACATTTTACAAAGAAAATTTAATTTTGAAACATAAATGCAGATCAATTGAAGAATTGTTATATACTCACCTACGGACGAACTAATTTAAAAAATTGACTGCAATGTTAGATAGTTATGCCGTAAGTTATGTTTAGTAGATACCATATAAGCTCCGGTTATTGTAGTAAAATGACTTGATGATGATTTATAAAAAAAATACATTTCGATGTTGGTGAACTTTTAACAGTATAAAGTATATTTGTCTAAATAATATCCAATATAATTGAAACTTTTGTAATATAGAAATTTTAATAAATTGATTTTTACATTCACAATTTTAATATATTTGTTTTCCAAATTATTTAGCAGTACGTATTTATACGTATAAATATACAGTGCGATGATAACAGTGCTATAGGGATAGATGAACCATATATTCCACTGTATAAATGCAAATAATTTTACATGCGTAATATATATTGAATTCATAAAATATACTCCTCCATCGTATACCTTATACTCGTACATATTTAATAATAAAAAATAATAAAATTATATCTACTGGAAAATTTATACAATAAACTTTTGCATAAACATATATTTGCCATAAGAAAAGTCTATAAATTGAAATTTTAATGAATTACTTACATTTATATGTTAGCGGAAAATGTATATATATATAAATTTATACACATTTACGGATATATAAGTGTTTGTCATACGAATTGGTTCCTGCGAAACTATAAGGATATAGATAGGTATATATTTTCTCTTCTGTATATACAAAAAGCTTATACCATATTTTAGATGAGATGAGAAGAAATGTTTATGAATTTTAACTATGTAATTGTATGTATATACACAACTACAAGTATAATATAAATAAGTAATATAGACAATAGTTATATATAAGATTTGAAAAATGTTTACGTTCGAGTTCGACTATACATAATATACAATAATATGTTGGGAAATGATTTTAAACTGATTTTAAAGATACCGAAAATTGTCGTGGTCTAACATCGTCGTATAACAAAATAGCAATATTTAACCTGGAGTTATTCTTTTTAAAATTGCATAATTACTGACGGTAACGATTGCCTGTATTGCGAACAATGCTTATTGCACTATAAGGTTTCGGTTAATCATATCGACATATATATCACATCACAACTTTATGATCTCACCATAACTAAACGATATTATCAAAATTAGTTCATTTTAAATTGGAAGTAAAATTTTCTTTTCCATCGTTGTAAGCCAAATTTCAAAAGTTTTCGACATATTTTTCGGGCTTATAATTTTTGTGTGTGAGAAATTTCCATATATTTAAGTTCTACATTGACACACCGTTTATTGATACAATTTTATATAATGACCGTATAAAAGATATGGCAACAGTTCATCGAACAAGATTGATTGATTAAAGTTATTTCGTTTCATATGAATAAAACTATATTTATTTCACATTACATAATTATATTCTTGACCATTTATTATAAATGTCAACACGAGAAGTCTACTTTTTTAAAATAAAAATTCATATAAGATGTTTGCAGATGTTTCAGTCTGTAGCGTCGCGTTAAAGAGATTTGTATTATAATTAATCAGAATCAGCAAAAAAAACTTTTATTTAATTAAATTAAAGATTATACCAGACTCATGAAATACAAATCCATGATAATAAAAATAACTAATTACCTACAACCAAAACGAATACATATACCAAATAAACCTTATTTTTTACAGCTTGCCGTTTTTTATTACACTGGGTGTTTTAATACTATTAACAATTTGTTATTATACTTTAAAAATGTTAAACGATGTGTTGTCGCCTAAATTTATAAATGTGATATATTATTACATACGATACATGTATCGGTATATAAATACAAAGCAATACATAATATTCCATATTTGCTTTCATATTAAATTTTAAAATGATTTATGAATTTTGTTATAAAAACATTTAAAGTTACACTGATACTATAGACACTCGTGCGGGAATGATTATCGCACACTTATAAATTATAATTATATGATCTATTTTTCCGCATATCCCTATACTTTAAAAATAACAAATTTTATTTTACATATACCTTTATCTAATATATACAGATAGAGGTAAAGGTATATTAATATATGCATAATTAAGAAATATGTTATGAGAAGAAATAAGCAAGTATTTTATTAATTATATATTCATAATTCGCTCGACTTTTATTAATCCATAATTAAACATAAAAAAAAAAAAACAAAAGGGTTGAATACATTGAACCTTTCTTCTTGTATGTTTACAAATTACATAAATATGGTATACATTACAAAATAATACAAGATGTTTACATATTTACCTGTACATGAAAGTTTATCCTAATTTTACCTGATTAGCTATATTCAATTATAATATATTATATGATTATAGCCAATTACACAATGGGATAGTTACATGGGACATAAAAATTAGTTTGTATATGTTTGTTTCGTGAAAAGGGATTTAAAAACAAAAATTTGGTCCCGTTGATGTCAGAAGTTAACAGTTCAGCAGTTATTTTCATATATAGAAATATTACAGCATCGCACGTTTCGAGAATATCAGCAGAATGCAGAAAGCATTTTTTCGTCTTCAAATTATCAAGTATAGTGATGAGAATTCTTCTAATTTACTTATAGTGCGTCGAATAAAAACAATTATAATAAATATTAATAAATAGGATAATAATATAATTTTGTATATGTATAAATTATCTTCACACATAATACAAATGCATATACAGGATGTCCACGAGCGGTGCGCATTCCTTCAAGGGGGTGGATGGGGGACATAATTCTAAGTCGAAATTACTAAATAACATTTTTCGATTTGAGGCTCTACTCTAACTATAATTTTAGTTTGTTATTTTTTTATTTCAACAATTACACCACTTATTCAAACATTTTTAACTTTTAAACTGTTAGTTATAGCTATATGAAATATTTTACAAAATTGTAGCGAAATAATTTAGTTTTACTTTTTTGATATAAAAATTATATGTTGCGCCGTTAGATTTTCAAAAAAAATTCATTTTAGAATGAAATTTTTGAGAAAAGATAGTAATTTTTCAATTATATTGTTCAATAACTTGAAACTGAAGCAAGTTATAAAAAAAATTAATAACACAATTTAATTCAGAATTTAATTCTCTACAAATTCGGTCTACAATAAATTTTCTGTACTTACCTTACTTTCGAAGTTATTGGTCCATTAATGATGATACTACCGAGAAAAAATTTTTAGGGCCGTATCTCGAAAACAGAGACTTGAATCGAAAAATGTTATTTAGTAATTTCGACTTAGAATTATGTTGCCCATCACCCCCTTGAAGGAATGCGCATCGCTCGTGGACATCCTGTATACATTACGCTCTGTTTTTCCATTTATTAATAAATGAATCGGATTTTGTTACTAAAATTTCTAGATGTTGAATCATAACACACAAAAGAATTAATGAAATTGTACCAAAGTTATGTGAAACTTTATGTATATGTATATGTATATGACATTTTATGGTGTAATCGAATAAGTTATACTATATATTTCTAATCTAATATACTATTTATTTATACCATACACACAATAATACGAAGTTATTATATTATAAATATATTTATTTTTATGCATATGAAACATTTACAGAAATATTAGAAAAAAATACAAAACAAACATCATAAAAATAACAAAGAAAATTTAACTTTCAAGGAAATATCATTATAATAATTTATAATGTTAATGATTTTCCTAAAAATAATTTCCAATTCAATATATTCTATATATTTTGTGTATTGTACACCAATGCAATAGAATCAAGATAAGAAACTAAATACAAACATTAGTTTTCCGAAACAAAAACAGAAAGCATATACTAACAATAATGTCAAAACATTATATAATTGATATAATACTGCAGTATATAGATAGTACATAGATAGTATATAGATAGTATTTAATATATGTATTTACTTCGTTTATGTAGTGTCATTTCGTCATATGTTTGTATGAATGGCTATATGTTGATTCACAAAATATACATATAGGATTAAAATTAAGGTATCACTATATTTATATAATTTCGTTTAAATATTTTATTTTATTTTAGTCATTTCTGTTTTTTTTTTTTTGTTTGCTTTAAGGAGTTCCATTAGTTTAGAAACTATTTTATTCATCCTTAATAACTAATTTTATGTGTGCAAGCATAAACAATTCGCATTGGCTGAATAGCCGACAGCCACAATATATTAAAATTTTAATTAAAATCAACGACAAAATAAACAAAATCAAATCATAATAATATAAGAAACTTTTAAACTATTTTACACTAATTATTGTTATTGCCTATTCGGTAAATCTATGAAGTTGTGTCTCCTTGTCACGATTTATCGGTAATGTTGATGCTATAGATTATTGGTCAATTTATTTTGGGTGATTTGTAAGCGGTAGTTTGTAATTGCTCCTGTAATTGGTAATTGCTATTTATTTCATATCGTACTGATGCAATGTTTAGGTATAGATACCCATGAATTGGATTGCTTCATTTAATGACGAAGCATGACACACAATAAGTATTAAAAAACCGTTGACTGTATCAACGCATATATTTAAATGTTGGAATTAATACCTGTACCCTGCATTTGTATTCCATATAGGTACATTATTGGTTTTAAAATGGTCTTATGTTATAAAGACTTGTTCTGCCATTGATAATTATGAAAAATAATCAATTTTGTTGATTTTTGTATGTGTGCGTGCGCTCCAGGTTAGTCTTCTATCTATAGGTGCATTAAAAGATTTTGGGCCGTTTCAATCTGTTAAATTTAGTGGGTATGTTTTCCAATTCATTATGAATATTATATGATTTGTTTTAATCTGATTCTCCACCTTTGTAATCTTTATTAGTGTTAATATATGTTATGTTTAAACTTACTCGTAAATTTTCCAAAGCATTTATCGGATCTTTATGGTTATATCATTGGCAAATGTAGCAACAGTTGTTCTATTTGTTGTTGGAAGGACAACTGTATAAGGTTAAATATTAAATTGAATTCAATATAGCCTTGCGGTACTTCACCAGTCTATAGGACTTTCTATTAACCTCCACTATTCTGTAAACTAGTTCTATATTGTGTCATGTTCATTTCCAAAAACCAAACCATTGTTCTGGTATAATTGTTTCTTTAATATCGACTTTATTTAGCTACATTTGCTTTTCATATATAAATTAATGAATAAGGCCATAGACTAATCGATTAGTGCGACGTAACTTCTTCGCATGGTTTAGCCAGCTTTTTTATTAGTATAATTTCAGCGATCTTCCATTGTGGTCTTAAGCTATGAATTGTTGATATAAGCTATTCATTTATATCCCGCCTCATGTAAGATAGTTCCTTGAGGATTAAATACTACGTTGGTGCGACATGCACCAAGTATTTATTTTATTATCGTAGATTTTAGAGCACATCTACGTCTATATGGCTAAAATGCACATAATGCAATCTGCTTATAGTTCAGTGTCTTTTCAATTAACATTGTTAAGTTATAAAATGCTAGCCCAATTAAAGGCAAATATACAGGGTGATATGGTTTCTATCATTTCTAGAGAACAAATTTTAGATTTTGTTATAAATGTTACCCTAATCATTTCGGATATAAGTTCATAATTTTTTACAATGTTAAATGCGTTTAAATGCTAATGTAAAAAAACAAAACCGTTGTCAACAATTACAGAAAAAAAACATTTCCTGTATTCAAAAATAAAATCAAAATTGAAAATGTTCCATGGAAAGTGCTCGCAGCAACTGTTTTTTAGCAAGTGTACATACAATTGTGACATTTAGTGTACGCGTATATACGTTTATACATTTTATGGTATATATATAAATATGTTTATAAATGCTTGTACCATACCATACATATAATATTACATATCATACAAAACATATATAGATATTATAGCATTAATAATATTTGATAAAAGACGTCGAATTTTGTCGTCTAAAACTTTGAAATTCTTCATTATATATATATTATAACAGCATAGATAATGTAATAAAGAAAATAATTTAATATAAAATAAAAATTGCTATAGATATGTTCTTGGTATATATACAAAGCATACTCAAACTGATGTTAAACATATTGGCTTGAACACAAATTAATTGCAATTATACATATAATAACTATATTCTGTATAATGTCAAATTATCAATTGATGATTTGCCATCTTTTTAACAGTTTCGTGCTTTGCAAACATCGAAATAAAATGTAATCTGCAATGGTATATAAGCTCAAGGATATGTGGTGAATGTAACATCACATTCCAACCAAGCTCAAATAGTTTTTTACGATTCTCATATGGTGCAAAATAATATACCTTTTCGATTGCATTCTTAAGTTTGGATATAGTTGTTGACTGTGTGTATACAACATCTGAATAGATCTTTTGCTTGAATGGTAAAAATTCAAAATAGATGAATTTCCGAAATGGTATAACATACTTTTAATGAATATTTGAATATTGTTTGATTATTTACGTTTATTAAATGCACTTCAAATTGCTTAGTCAGTAATCAGTGATGTAAAATTTTTGTAAAATTTCATAAACAAATGAAAATGAGTTCTGTTATTATTGTATTTTATTCATAAGGTTTTCATAAATCAAGTGTTTTTTTGCTAAGCAAAGTTGTTTTAAACACTTTGTGATACGTAACTTCCCTGCAATCTCAAGTGATGTGATATAACAGAGGATCTGAATCGATTTGGTTGCCATTAAACACCACACAGTCTGAATGTTCATATTTGCGTGAAAAATCACAGTAGAATGAAATTCTACTATAGTAATTCTTTTATGTCTTTTGCGATGACCCAAACACAATTAACATATAACTTTTTGTTAGCTTACGATGCGTGAATAGTTGCAATTATTTGGTATTCAACCCAAGATGTATACATTTATGTATAATACACGCACACATACATATATGTAAAATAAAGTAAAAGCAAAATATTGATTTATATAAGTCTATTGGCTAAAAATATACATTTTATTTTGATGTTATATTATTGCAGCTTTTTTGTTGTTGTTGCTGTTGTTGTTTGTAACCACAAGCCATTATATATTTCTATATATGTATTTACAAACGTACATATATGCGAACATGATACATATATACTTTATTTATATAATAAATATATTAATAATATATTTACATTTATCAATACATTACACAGCAGCTCGAAAACAGAAGGGATCAAATTTATAAATTTTATGACGTTAATTGAAACGAAAAGTGAAGCGTTTATATATAGATAGATATTACACAGAAGTATGGTATATACGGCGGACAGTATGTTGTTATAAAATAAAATATACCATAAATATATAAAAATTATGATCATAAATGATAGTCTGGATAGATGTATTTATGTCCATTATATACTGATTAAACATAATATTAATAATTACAATAGCCATTGAAAGCTTAATTATGAAAATTTGATATAGGTTCCGTTCCGATTATTATTTTTGATATTTTTATATACATATTCTAATAATGGTTATATGTAAAAATATTTAATAAATTTGATGAAATGGTTTTTTTTTTATTTTTTTTCTAATAAAATATATATAGAAAAAGATTATTATCTGAAATTTAAAAATATACCGAATAATAATATTAGGTATAGAACAAAATAAAAAAATGTGTACAGTGTCGTGAAGAGGTGAAATTTTCTCTGTTTACACATAATATTTATTAAATATTCGATAATATTTCGTAATTTCGACCAATATAATTTTGGTCTTTCAAAGTATACATATATAGATTTTTGTTTTGTACATCGCATCGTTGAGCGATAGCTATGATGTTAATTTCATAATAGCGGAGATAATACTCGTTAATCAGGACGGAAAATAGTTATGATGCGAACAACTTGAAATCGATTAATTGCAAGAATAGATTTAATTATTTATTGGTAAATTTTTGAATTCCATACAAATTGGAAAATCATAAAATTTTGCAATCTGATCAAAAATTGATTGTGAGAAAGATCTAGTTAGGAGATATCTGTGAATTCACATTCTACGATTTCATTGAAATTTGTCAAAAAAGTCGAATATTACAAAGCATCTGAAGATTAATATTATCTTTTATAATGAATTCAGAAAATAAATTTTACAAATACATATATAGGTCGACTAAAAAATAGAGAATATATCGACCATTTCTTCACTTGTCATTAACTGATTTCTGGATTTTTCAAAATTTTGCTGATTTGATTGACTGTATATATTCAAAATAAATTTCTCGAACAATAAGGATTAACACCACTAAATGACTAAATTTTTTTTCATAATAAATAGTTTATTTCAGAATCAAAGCGACAGTTATGATTTTTATAATTGCAATAATACAGTCTATACGACATTAATTTCAAATTCAATGATATAAAAGGAATTTTTAATAACTAAATTATTACAAGTATAATGCCATAAAAACAACATTTATCTTTTAACAGAATCTATAACTGGAAATCTCACAAGAATACCCCAATTCAAATCCAGGCCCGTACCGAGCAAATTTTGCTTACTGTTCATAATTTGGAAAATACGCCCTTAAATAAAAATGTATCAACATTGTTTAATATAGAATACATAGATTTTTCTTTGAAAAAATAGACTTGATAAAATTGTTGATTATGGTTATTTTTGTTCTATCTTAACAATTTAATTATATTTTAATTGAATATTCTTTTTGTTTCTAGCTGTGTGTAATAGAACCGTTTCCACATCACCCCAGACGTAGATTCTCAAAGCGTTTTTATGAGGTTTCGCCCTTACAGACCTAGTCTCCTACAGAATATATTTTTTTTATAAATTAGGTAATTATTATTATGAATTATTATTAACCCCCTGTAGTTTAATTTCCGGTAAAAATCGAACAATTTTTCCTGAAGTAAAAAACTAATGAAAGTAACTAATATAGGGGTTTTCTATCTTCGTTAAACCCATCCTACGGTTTAAGATTGTCTCGGGGTAAGTTGATTACGCCTAATTGATTCTAAATGAATCTCGGCGTAACGTTTTTGTAATATATCGGGTTGTAATGGTAAAAATAACAATCAATTTTAAATTAATATTAAAATTGATATTAAAATTTTTTTTATAACAAAACATTGCATCATTACAAAGATTGAAATAATATAATCCGGCTTATATATTTTTTGTTTGACCTCGTGTCTGTCTGCCATCAAAAGTCTGGAAAAATATAATTTTATATAAAACTATATAATAGTAACTAACACATATATGATTAAACATCTCTATGCTAGACTGATTCATTTTGTGATTGTGTGTTAACATATTATTATTTTTGTGAAAAAAAAACAAAGTATTCCTTTTCGAAATTATCACGTGATTTTAATATAATATAAATATACTATATAGCGTTAAGCGTTACGGCGTTACCTTACAAATTATATCGTAATATATTAAATATGTTAATAATAGTCATTGACATGCTTTCTACTATGGCGTGTATATATATATATATATATTATAATATTTATATATTAATTATATACACACACAAGTCCACAGCGTGTTGAAGAATTTTTAAGACAGGATATATAAAATTTAATAGAAACCTTGTTGCAACTATTTAACTTCATTTGCAAATTTTGGGCATAAAGAGAATTCGCAGAGTGCTTAATCAGACGAATACGATTGATGATTAAATAACACATTTACTTCTATATAGTGAACAGCCGTATCGTTTTTAGTTAGTTAAACAAATGTGCAGCAAAACTTTTGACTGTTATAGTTGGTCAAGGTTTATAACGAATGCACGATTACACTGATGATATAACTATGGGTTTACATTTGGAGTCAGTCTTAAAAAGTAATTGACACACTGTATATGTATTGTGCTTATATATGTTTATAGTTATTGATTAAATTCAAAATAATCTATATTATTTACTGCTTTTAGGGTTATTGTGCAAATTGTTTTTTTCTTTTGTTTTGTCTTCTACTATTTGTCAGTATATATTTTGGGTGGCTTTATTACATATTACGTAAATAGTAAACAACTTAAAGCGAGTTTTCATTTCCATAAGCAATAATTTTTAAATTAAATATTTGTTGTAGTTAGTTTAAATCAAATGTAAATTGAACAATTAAACAATTTTTTATGGTATTACATAGTTAACATAGTAGATGAAATACATAATCATAATTTGGTCAATTTACCGCATTAAAATTCATAGTAGTACAGTGGGTGGTGTTCATCGTGAAGTAATCGTTTCAATTCTCCGAAATTTAACTGACAACTTTTTCTGTATTTATTTTAAAACTATTGGGTTACAGCAATTGATCGGTTGAAAAAAAAAATAGATATACTTGAAACTATGTGGTGTTGAACACTATTCAAGGAATAATTATTTCGAAACACTCAACATTATGGATAAATCACTGATATAAAAATAATTGAATTTAGTAAACATCTCTATATATGTGACGATAATTGCAGACCAATTGGTGAATATTTCCGTTTGCAAAAGAAATATGTACCAAATTGACAGTAATGTAAATCTGGTAGATGCCATTTACTTCACTTGCAGTAACTTGCATTATTTTAAATAATTCTTTCTTAAATGTAGTGATAACAAATATTCCAATAATTACTTTATTCATACAATATATGCCATAACATCTCATTATAATCCAGTCATTATCTACTTTAAGATTATCATAAATTAATTTTACATTAATTTCGGATTTTAAGTGATAAATTGATAACGACAAATATTTATTTTCCATTTCCACTATTCCGAAAATTTCATTGTCAGATTAAAATATCTATTGTGATTGTGAGTGTGTGAAACTGGCATCTGGTAAATTATTTGTAACGCTAATGACGAAAGTAATTTTTATTAGATCTGGAGAATTACTTAACCAAAATAACCTTGGCGGAATAGTGTTTTGTTTGTAATTTTAGTAGAGATTCTGATTATGTTTATTGTTTTAATATATGCAATAAAACAATGATCATTAGGAAAATTGATATTAAAATAGTTACTATTCACATGTGTAAACATTGCGTTGTTGAATAAATTGTGTAGCGAACACAAATACATAGTAAAATTATTAGCCGATATATTTATGATATTTTCCAATATCATTAATGACTAATAAATTACTAAAATGCATTATGAAAATGATTTTGAAACTTTTATTTTTGTGTAGATAGAAACAGACACAATAGTTATAATAATCATTTCTGATTTTTAAAGATTCTCATTTTCTGCATAATTGTTCCACCCAGAATAATTGAAATTTGGAATTTTTGAAAATTCATATAAAGCTACATATGATAATAAAACAAAATAGATTATTCGTCATTCCATAACGATACATAAATCAATTATTTGGAATAATTATGAATTAAAATACAGTCAAATCTCATACACAGCAAATATAATTCTTTCGTGTTATGAATAAAAATTTCTTGCTATAAATTCAATTATTGTATTATATTGTGTAATATTATCGGGAATATATCGATTCCATATATAATCCGATAACCATTACTCAAGCTTTAGGACATTTTCTTTACATATTGTATATCTTCCAATTAAATTTATAGATAGATAAAGAATTTAATTAAATTCCGCCAGAATTTTTGAATACACATTTTATATGTTTCCAGGAACTATCATAATATATAAATTGTTTCCTTTTTTCGCCACAATTCGACAAGAATTGTATAAGAAAAATTTTGTTGTCGCAAATAAAATGTGATGCTATTGGTGCAGTATTTGTTCAAAGTAAAACCAAATATTCATTTTTTATATGTTAACATAGTATTTCCTTGAATTTTTTTCGTATATTCTCATTATAAAAATATCAAAGTTTAATTTTACTTGTTAGTTAGTAGTTAACATTATAATACATCTTACATTTGCGTTATAATCGTGTATATGTGTATACGACCGTATATGGTACCAATCAATATTTCGAGAAAATATTATATATTTTATGTATATAAACGGAAATTGAAATCAAATATTAGTTCAGCATAAAATTGTTCCACATATGTGAAATATATATGTAAGAAGAAAAATGCAATAATAGTTTTATAGTCATTTTTCTAAATGTGTTCATATATTTTTCACAAATATACATATTATTTATATATAAATCTATGCATCAATATAAATTGTAACTTCTTCCCTAGCATATAATAGTAAATGGAGATGATACTTATAATAACATACGAACATACCATACATATAACATAAAATCAATTTTTTAAATATTACACTGTCACACACCGCATATAGAAGTAAAATACGTGTGTCACACACTCCCAAACAATACAAAATTACATATGAAAAAGAAATGATTTCCCTTATGACTAAACAAATTTTTACAAACATAAATAAATATATTATGTATAGAGCAAATAAAGAGTTCGTAATATTCGATATATATATATAGTTACATGGTTATATGGTCTGTCATATAGCATGTACAGACATCACTCAATAATATACATATATATATATATATTGCAGTACAGCGTTAACATTGAAAACATAACCTACATATATTTTGCGAGTTTAATTTTTATATAATACCTCTCCATACATTACACGAGGACGAGAATTTTCTTTTGGGAATTTTCTTTTTTCTATTATAAAATTGTTGATTTTAATATGATACATTTATATCTACCTAATTATGATAATTATACAATATATGTATTTTATTCCATATACATATCGAATTATATAGGAAAAATATACATGTTATGAGAAATTTACAAATTTATATATACATTTTAGAATATCATCTGGAAAATATATAATTCAACAAAGCTAAGTGCCAAGTATATTTAATGTGGATGTGGTATCGATAAAATATGTATCATTTTTGAGATGTGAAATTCGTTTAGTAATAAAATTCAAATTCAAATAATTGCAACGAATTTTATAGAATATTAGATGAATTTCGTATAACATATGGAATTTAGTCGAAAAATACTTATTGACATTGTCACCACTTATTGAGATATCAGTCAGCTGAGTATCGTGTCAAATAGGGACGATATATCATAAAACTGATTCGATATTCCCTAAAATAGCATATGATTTGTGTAATAATTGACGGAAAAAATTCGAATGCCCGACAATCTAAAGTTTTCGCAAAAGGCCTTATTCAAACCCGGTGATTGTATATGGAACATCAGTAATGCAAATCAATTAGGATTAAACAACGTATTTGAATGTTATCATATTTAAAAATGAAACAAACTGTAAAACAGTATTACTATTCAGATTATGGTTATCATAATATTGGTTATAGTTGTAGACACTAACGTTTTCAATCATATACAAAATACGCAATACAATACCGAATATTTTTTCGCAAATGACAAAAACTTTTGTTTTTAATTTAAAATTGAATAATTTTTGTTAGAAGAAATTTACTACAAAATAAGAAAATAAAATTGTTACAAAGTTTATAATTCAACATTCGATAGATGTTAATTAAAAAGAAGTATATTGCAGAAAAAATATTGGAATATAATATTAAACTAAATTAAAGAAAAATTAATTTTGCATGTATTGCGGTTATAAAGATATAGAAAACCAATTAATTTATAAACAAATAAATTGACAACGAAAGGTTTAGATTATTAATTATGAACTATATAAATAAGGTAATTTCTCAGTTACTGTGAACTGTGAAAGTCAGTTACATTCACTTATGTATGTATTTTTTCTAAAAACCAAAGTATTATGAAGAAGAAAATTTTCTTATGACTATGCAACTAAAACTGCTAGTGTAACTATTTTATATATAGTCAACATTATGAAACGGATATTAAAAAAAAATAAAGTCTATTCATAATATGCTGTTGCAAAATAGAATTTTAATTTTTTTCAGTATGAACACGAAATCAATATATAACTTGCATAAGTTCTCGTTGTTTTTTTTTTTGTGAAAATGTATGTTTTATTTCAAATTAGTAAAGAAACTGTCATTGAAAACATTGTCCATCGCTAGCGATTGCTTTCTCCCAGCATTATCGCAATATACGAATATCATGTCGAAAGAGTGACACGCATTTTTGGACATATTCATAAGAATGGAAATGCTGTTAAACCAGACCATGATTCATCGAACGGAACAAGTAGTAATCGGTGGGTTGGGTAGGACTTTCCATTTGTCATTAGGGCAGGTGTTTAGTGCCACGTCTCTGGATTAAAATTCGTACGGTACCATGTTTTACATGTTTTTGAATTATACCTAATGCTTCTGAACATTTTTTCAACGTTTATGTGATAAACTCCTATTTGATTCTTAAAGTTCATTTTGCGTCTAATGTCATGAGTCTTCATCGATTGTAATGCTTGCAATTCTTCGTCTTCTTCAAATTTTTTTTGGTGAACCTGAGTGTTCTTTATCTTCAACATCAAAATCTTTATTTTCAAAGCGTCGAAAGCCTTTCCACTGAACACGATCGCCCTAAATATACCCACAAGAATTCGCTGTGGTTTAGCTGCAGGTTTTTTTGCTGGATAGTATGAAGATTTACGCGATGAAGGTAAATTTGGTGGATGTAAAAAGGCTAAAATAACACCGCAATGTCTGGAAACATCGAGAACTTACTCAAGTTCCTATGATAGAATAATTTTAAACACGGTAAATAATAATAGATTAATATTTCAACATTTTTGCCTCGCAACTAATATAGGATAATTTATTATAAGTTATAAAGTTTTCCAAGTCACATTTTGACATTATAATAATAAAATTGAAATAAAATGTAAGTGTAAAAATTCAATGATGGTCACATATTGCATAAATAGAAATTGTATATTGAAAAATTGTAAATTGTATAATTAATTATATGAATTTATGAAATATCCGCATTGGAATATAACATTGTAAAATCATGTAACATTATATAATTACAACATATAAAAATACATGTTAATGTAACATATAACATTTAATCACAAATGTGAAAAATTTATAATTTACTCAAAGTATATTGTGGTATCGATTTTAAAATAAATGTATGATGTTATGATATTTTAATAATATGGTTAATTTAGTTTAATATATTTATGTGTGTAAATTAGAAAATTACTCTCTTTCCACACACACTTATTAATTATTCAATAATATTTTCCTTAAATTTATATTTTTTATTTAAAAATTCATTTCCATTACCCATATATTAATATAAAATAATAATAATCTTAATAAAATAATATATACGTAAATAAAAATGTACAAAGAAAGATAAATTGATTGTGAAAGAAATGTGAGACGAATAAAATATACAAAAAGTTTTTCTTATAAATTATAAATATACTTAAATGGATAATTCAAATAAATAATAAAATTCTATTTTATTCACATGTGATACGTTTGTATGCGAACATGTATTTGTTTATGTTATAATATATAAATATATAAATTATAAAATTTGTTTCATACATTCCATAATAGACATATGCAAATGATTATATTGTATTATTTTATTAAGCTTTTCACCATACACACAAATTTTACGAATAAAAGTTATTTATTATTTGTTCCTTGTAACATTAATATTTTAATAATATTATTTTTCATTTATACATATTATAATATAATATACACACGAGATTCTATATGGAAATATAGATATATATATATATATTATTAAGTACATGAAAGTAAATACTTGCACAGAGTTTTCGTTTTACAAATTATATGTAACATATACCTTTTACCTAATATATATAACAAAAAGTTTATTAAATTCTATATTCACATATACTTTATATATATTTATAATATATTTAATCGTATTAAGTAAACTCGATACACAGGGGGACTTGACGAAAGTCAATTTATTAGAAATTATTTTAATATTTATATTAAATTTTGATAATTTCTTAATGTTTTGCAAAATTGAATTTATTATTGATTTTATGTGAAAGAGTGAACAACTATAATATTGTATATATTACGATACAGAGTTAACTTCCAATTGTTTACCAATCGAATACCTATTTAAATTAACACAAAAAAATTAAAAAATGGCACGAGCAATGTGTATTAGAAATTAATAACAAATTGTAGTATCAAAACATTGATACAAGATATAGGAAAAATTTACCATATACAAATACGAATAAAATATATATGAATAGTCCTTAAATCGGCTTCTTGTAATATATATGTATATTTTTCTTGTAATTTAACAATACATAATTTCTTAAACAAATTTTTGAATATTTTTATCATAAAAATACTGGAGATATATTTCATAAATAGCTTGTGTAAATAAAAACAAATATAGCTAATGCGGTTCACTATACCCATCAAACCTCCCTGTATGCTACAAAAGAATACTTATAAAATATTATTTATAAATAATATAAACAAATCAAATGTAAATTTATTTAAATTCATTACAATTATATGATGATTTAAATTATAAGTTTATTATTTAATAAAAAAATAAACTAAATTAAACTTTATCTTTTATTAATGGGTCGTTGTTGTTATCATTAATATTATACACTTGCTCATAATATATCCAGTGTACATGTAAAGTTTGTGTTCACACACTAACTCTGTGAGTAAATTAATATAAATTTTGTGCGGGCGAAAATGAATTTGTTGATATATTAATTTTATTATAGCAAAAATCAATGTTCATATAGAGAAAAAACGAGGACCAGCTGGATGCAGGTGGGACGAGTGTGGGAATTCATAATATTTATAAATATAATAATCAATGTGATATTTAATATTACATAAAGAAAACTTTAATCGCAATAGTATTATTTATAAAACACATGTTATTTGTTATATTTTTAAATTATTGACTTTATAGTTATGAGTTATCATAAAATCATTAAAGAAAACATATAAATAGTTTGGTATTGTATTGGGTAGTCGAAAAATTATTGAGCCTATTTACCAATATATCCCATTATAATTGAATATTTCAATTGGTATTAAATTTGATCAGGTAAGAAAAAAAAAATTAAATTTGTTTATTCATTTAAAAGTTGTTATTCACTTAAAAATAAGTGAAATTTGTGAAAAAATTCAATACATTTTGAAATTTTACTAAGCTACAAAGGGAAAAATGCAGCTCAGCCTGTTTACGGTGAAGGAACTTTTTCAAAAGCAACAGTGAAGAAATGTTTTGCTCTATTAAGTAGTTTTGATGTCAAAGATTGATTCCGATCTCTATTGTCAGCAATTAACAAGATTGAAGCACTAAATTCAAAAAGCGTCCACAATTAATCAACCGAAAGGCTGTTGTGTTCCATATCATGATAACGTCATATCACACACAATTTAATGACTCGGCAGAAACTGAGAGAGATGTTCAACCATTTCTATATATTAAAAAATTATAATCGTTAAAATGCATTATTTCTTTTACTCTTAATGTGTAAACTTAATTTTAATTATTGCATCAGTAATTTATTAGTCTGTAATCCTTTATGTAGGATGTTTTATAAAAAAAAAAATATTCTACATCGAGCGCGGTTGAAAGTGCAATATTTAAATATGAATAGCATTAAGTACATGAAAAGTATAGTATTGCAATTTGGTGCGGATCTTTCAATTATTAATTAATCCATAAAAATAAGCGAGCGAGTATTTGTGTACGTAAAATAGTAAAATTGGGGTGAACATCGTTACAAATTTGCTAAAAATATTTTCTAATAACGCTATTTTAATATTCTTACATGTCACAACCAGTAGTATTGTATATAATGTTGGAAATTAAGGATAAATATTTGGAATTAAATATAGGTATAATAGGAATTTTAACTATATTCTATATGTCATCAATTATAATTATTTCATCAATATTTCATTTATATACACACATATGTATCATTGAGTAATTGTATACACCGATAAAACAGTTCCATATATATACGTTTAAACAAATAATTAATTTATTGTTGATTTTGGTAGTATCAATTTTATTTGCAAATAGAGGTGTACAAATTTTTACGCCCACACATTTTTTTTTTGTGTCGTCAATATAGTGTAAATAGATATATAGATATAGATAATAATAATATTTATTAATTTTATAGGACTATATATGATTAACCCTTCACTACATATAGCATTGGTTATATAATTAAATATAGTTTGCATTTACTTGTAAAATGTTACGAAAACTGTGATATAACGTATTGTGACCAATATGCTAAACATATTAAACCAAGAAGTTAATAGTCAAGAAAATTATTTACCAGAAAAATTATTGTATTGAATAATGAAATTGTTAAACAATAATGGTATTTCTTATGAATATAGGCAATAACAATGAAAAATGTTTTACTTTTTCCTATACTTGACAATATAAAGTTTTTGTATTTGCTAAAATTTGACAGAATAAATTTTCATTGTTATAACTTAATACCAATCTGGTTTAACATCTAAGTTCTTCAGTGCAATAACTTTCAAAATAATTGCCCTTCTTAGTAATAATATGTTCCATATAAAAAATAGTATTCACAAAACAATTGTAACAATGTAATAATGCCATTTAAATTATGTGGTGGAGCATCAGAGGTGTGTTGTGAGCAACTAAAAGAATTAATCGAATAATGGTCAGCTGAAAAATATTATAAATTTATGGATATTTTATATAATGTTATGGTATGTATTATTATTGAAAAATTCATGCAATTAAGTGTTAAATTTATTTGTATTGATTTCATTATTTATATAAACACAAATGTTTGCTTTTTAAATTATTATTTTATTTAATCAAATATTTTTATGTAGAAATTAAAATTGATTAAAATAATTGGTTTTTTTTTTCGCTCAACTAAACATTAATATTTTGATAATTATTAAATGGATTTTAATATTCATATATTTTTATATATATGATATACTCCACAATAGAGAAATTAATATAGAACCATCAGAAGCAGCCTATATTTAAATTAAATAATTATGAATTTGAATTTTAATGTTTACTTCTATTTCCTTTTTATTTTATTTAACATATTTACTTTTTAATAACAACATTTAGTATTACAATATATATTATTTGCCATCGGCAACTGTCACCTCTTTTCACAGTTGTGGTAGCGAAGTTTAATCCAGTGACAAAAGAATGGTTTGTTTATTGATCCAATTCAGTGACCAACCACATTATTGTTTTTTGTGTATAGTTGTTGAAAAGGGAAATTAAAAGGCAAAGTGTGGTGCATCGATTGAAATAGGTGCGGTAATTAGTTGAAATCAATTTTGTAAAAAATGTAGGGTGTGGAAGAACCTGTAGGTATCTAACCGTGGGATACAATTGTTTTGTGGGGAAAACCATTTTGATTTAATCGACTATTGTCGTTTGCACTAATAAATTATCCATTCAAATAAGTATATATGATGTCGAAACCATTGTCAAAAACTAATTTGTTTGGTTTCAAAAATATTATAAAGGGACACCCTTCATTTCCCACCGAATACAGAGCATATAAAGTTGTGACGTCGTTAATGTTTTGGCATTTAATTATGTTTGTAATAAATGTGTAATAACAACGTCAAACACATTACTAAAATGTATATAAATTAAATATACATCAAATTCATTTGCAATATCCAAAAAGAATAAATATACTATAAATTTGGTATAATTTTTTTTATATTAATAATATCTCATATTCAACATACATTAAATAAAATCCATGTATTGTATATATATTCCGTTGTGTAAAAGGAATAATTTAATTAGCAGCAAAAACTACATACCTGAAATGAAAAAAAGAAAAAAAAAATCAAACAATTAAAACATTAATTTTAAAATTCATAAATGTTAAATATAAAAATAAATGATCAAAGAGATATTTTCCATTAATTTAATATGAAAATCAGAGTGTATTATTCATTCAATATATATGAGTGGTGAGTATATTTGAAATTTAACCCTATACACAGTAACATATAGTGTAAAATGTAAACATTTTTTATTTAAATTTGCTTCTGAAACTGAAGAGTTTCAATGCTCTTTAAAACTTTAGTTTCAGTTTATACGAATTTTTACATTACTATACTTTTGGTTTTGAAACAATAATATATTTTTTTGACAAGTGAGAAATTTTAGTTGTTTTTGTTACATACATATACGGAAAGTAGTTGAACAAAAAGCAGTGTATAATATAATATATTAATAAAAATTCAAATTTACAACCGACACATACAGCTGTATTATAAAGTTATAACCACAATTTTCAAATTACATTATAAGAAAATATGACCTTACAAATAAATTTATTAATAAATAATACCTTAAAAATATACCTAAGATATTATTTATAATATACAGTGGAATTATCATTCGATTGAATTCAAGCGAAAGCCCCCCATTCAATTGAAGTAAGTTGAAAATTACATGGAAAATTATCGCCTTTCAACATGTAAAATACAATATCAAATGAATGTGTATTATAATTTTCTTTCCCATACACATAAATAGCTATTCAGTAGAATAATTCCCATTCAACAGACAGTGCCTGGGCAATTACATTGAATAGACATTTTTCTGTATATAAATATATTATTAATTAATGACAGGCACCTGATGTAATTTTCATATTATTTCCTTACCTTATATTATTATGCATAAACTTATACGAAGGCTATATTTTGTATTAACTATAAATAATTTTAACCGCACAAAATGGTTTGTTTATTTATATATAACATTACGTTATCATCATCTTAAGTAATGGTTTATTTCTCACATATAAATTATAAATTCAATACAAATTCACGCAAAATAAATGGATTTGTTGTAAATATAAAGCAAAAAGTTTATTTTATATGAAAATGTTCGATAACAAAAACTTTTCTATTGTTATGATGTTATATTTTTTGCGGTTTGGTGTTGGCGTTGTGTGAATTGTGTTTATAATATAGAAATAATATATACCATAGAAGATATATTTAAAATTTAAACAAACATTGAAAAAGGGTAGTTTTCGTTATAAAGTATTTATCAAAAGTTCTCATTGGAAAATTAGAATTTTTCTTTTTCGGAAAACAAAAGGAAAACAAACAAACAAAAAAAAAATAAAGAAATTTCTTTATTGTTGTTGCTGTTTTTTTTTTTTTTTTAAATTTTATGGTCATGTATTTTCAAACTAAATTATTATACTCGGAATATATAAATAAGATTTACCCACTTTTTGCAGAAATATTGCGTTAGTATTATTATATATTCTAATTTTTTATAAATTTAAAATTAAAGTCATATGTGAAGAAATTTATTTTCATTTTAGCGTAAGTTATGCAATAGAAAGGAAATGGAAAGGGATATCTTAGGAAGAAAATAATAATTAATATATTTAAAAAATCTCCTTAATCTTAATTTTGATAAATATCTATATAGATATTGCAGCGGTAATGAAAATCTGTCATATTCCACTACTATTTGAAGTCATAGTAACTGAATATATTCTTCTATATACATTTTCACTTCTATATAGTCAATAAGTGACATGTTCGTTCTTTACGGAACACTTCAGGAAATTGAATGTAAATAATTGGAGTTTACATTATTAAAAACATTTCCATAGAAGATTAAAAGTATATATTTTGAAATAGTGCAAATGAGATCTAATACGAAATGGAATCAATCAAGGAATTTAGTAGCACATGCGTACATATACGAACAATGTGCAAAAAATCATGTTAATATTTCATTACGAGGAAATATTTATATTAATTCATTTATCTATATAGCATTTAACATATGCTAAACAATATGTGGAGGTCGTCCAAAGTGACATATAATACCAAATTGCGATTTTTTGACTCACATTGTTATCGTAAGCATAACGTAAGAGTTTTGTAAATAAATACCTTCGGAGGATCATAAGTGTTTGATAGCCAGAACAAATTGTTAATGAGTGGCCTTGGATGAGGTGCAACGAAATAAGGATTCATCATCATCAACATTTACTTCTGTTACTATGGGGAGAAATATTAATAAAAATGCGTTATCTGGTTCGATTTTTGGCTAAAAAGTCTTAACATTTATGCCAGGTTTTACTCTGAACTTTGGCATCGGCAATCACAGTTCTGTGCCATGTACGTCTTGGTCGGTCCACCCACCTACTGTCTTGTGGATTCCATTCCACTCTATATATTCTATATTCTCTATATCCTCCACAACCCTCCTTATATGTGTGATCGATTCATTCGCATTAACGCCTCCTAAGATCATAATAACCTATTCCATCGAACACACATATATTACCAAAACATCAAAATACAAAACTAGGATGAAATGGACAGATATTCAGATTCGAATACTTAAATGCGTCCCGATCATTATATTTCTTAAGTTTTATCAGTCGAAGGATTAGATTTATAATTATTGTGAACGCGAAAATTTATTTGGTTATATTTTCGATTTAAATTCAATTAATTAATGTATTTTAGTTTTTTTTGAATGCGACTTTTTGTTGTTTCATATGCGAAGTCGCAACGACTTTTTTGTGTTGTCTGCATATGTGCGACCATTAAAAATGAAATCGATTGGAACTGATGTTTCAATTATCATGGACATCATTTACAAAAAATCAATATAACCATATCGAAAAATATTGTAGTATTCATATATTGATTATTTGAGAATATTTATAATATTTATGGGTTTTTAATTTACGAACAAATTAAAATTATATATATTCTAAATTATGTTATATTTCATACAAATTATGTATTATTCAATTATAAATATGTAATTATGTTCATATATAATAATGTTGGTAATAAAATGAATTAAAAAAAAATCAATTGATGGTCTCTATTTACAACAATATTTTCGTTTTTTTTTAAATAATTAAAACATGCGTGCCGTGCCGTGCCGTGCCTATATCATTAATCAATGAATTAAATGATTAAAATTATAATAATATAATAAATATTATACCTAAATTATTGTATTTATTATCAACGATATTTGTGGTTGATAACGATGCGTGCGTAAATGCGTATGGTAAAAAAAAATTAATTTTTTTAATATTTATATTTTTTTTATCTGAAAAATTAATACATTTAAATTTATTTGTTTTCTTTTCAGCTTCAATATGAATTTGGTAAATATCTATTATTTCAACATTTGTTGTATACGCGAAAACTCTGTGTGTAAATTACTATATGCATTTGTAAATTATACAGAGTCCATGAACATTTTATCCTATTATCTATTATTATATTTATAAATGAAATTAAAAAGTGCATCATTTTGTCATACCATACCAATAAAATTTCATCGATTTTAGAACTTAAAAGATAACAGTCTTATAAATATTAACTCTGCAAAGTACAAACGGAATTATGTGAAAACATCAACTTAATCAACAGATTAATGCCATATTGCTATAGAGTTAAGGCAGATTGCATATTTTATATCGCATAAAATTATATAATTATTAGAAATGTTATTACTAACACAAATGCAATATAAATAAATAAAAATTGGGTCAATGTTCTAAAGTGAAACATACAAATAACAGTAAATAGTTATGAAATTTTAAAGGATTTTTAAAATTCAAACAATATAAAATAACTATTATTTGTTCATATACAATTAAGAGTTGCTTTGAAATTCGAAATAAAAATATAATAATTAAAATTAGAACTCTATGTGTGTGTGTGCATGAAATGTAAATTTTCAATTGAAAATTTAACAAATACGAAATTACATCAGAAAATATAAAAATAATTTCATTACTATAAAATCATATAATTTGAAAAGAATTTTTAATTTATATTTTTCATATAATACCAAATTCATTTACGCCAATAATCAAATGCATACAAAACCTCACCTGGTAGTTATAACCAACCTTTATTTAACATTTTTTTTCTATCATGCACTTTAATTTTTATATTAAAAAAAGATTAATTTTATATAAAATGGTATAGTTTTTATTATATTGTATGTTTTACAAGTATAAAAATATGCCATGATAATAGTATTCTAATTATAATATAATTTCTGATTGGAAACATTTGATATTAAAATAAAGGTTTAAAGTTTAAACTATATATCGTAAAGTGTTTATTAAACTAATAGTAAATACTCGTACATATTCATTCGATAATTTTTCGAGCACTCTATCGAAAGTAGTATTTAAAAAAACGATTTACTAAACTTCTTATACTTCTGAGTCTCACATAGATATATGTGAAGTTTATGGTATATTGCTGGGTTAACTGAACTCAAGTGTTAGAATTAATTTACAAAATTCTGTTCTGGTGATTGTTCACCAGAAAGATACCAAAATTTTGCGTACATCAACTGAAGTTGATAATGGCTAAATCAAAGCCATAAAGTTAAAAAAATAAAAAACCATGCAAGAGATAAAACTGAGAGCTTAAATATATCACGCACACACAACACTGGAAAAATATTATAGCTTAACACAACGATTAAATATTTTTTTCGATATATATTTCAAATGCAATGAAATCGACCAGTTTTTGAAATAAATTATCAAATCATGGTGATGTAAAATGGATTGTTAATATGGTATAATTACAATGTTGTTGCTTCCAATAAATAAAAAATCAATTAAGACGATTAATGTGTTAACAACTATATGTAATGAAAGTGGAGGAAGCAATGAAATAAAAACAGTTAGAATTGGTAAATCGTAAAAGCATAATGTTTTTCACTATATATGACAGGCAAAGTCACTCACATATTTGATCTGATGATATAGTCCTTACCTTGCTCCATCAGTATAATACTATATATATTTCGAAGTATGAGATCATATTTAATGGAGAAATTTTCATTAATAATGATGGCCTGTTATTGTAATACTTCCATTTTTTACCTATAAGTATCGGTGAGAAAAAAAAACTCAAAATTACTTTCTATCCAATCAAATATGAAATATATGAACTTTTTTCTATATCTATATGAAAGTTTGCTCATATGATTACACTATTTATTTATTCACATTTAAAATTGGTTTTATTCAAATACACGTTTTTCTTATTATATTTTAGACGAT
This sequence comes from Bibio marci, assembly GCA_910594885.2. Classification (NCBI taxonomy): domain Eukaryota; kingdom Metazoa; phylum Arthropoda; class Insecta; order Diptera; family Bibionidae; genus Bibio; species Bibio marci. The sequence goes on along the minus strand of OU343114.1, from coordinate 7,601,364 downwards.
GTACCATTTCTATGCTATTGACTACAATAGTCGTACAATACAATTATTCTGATTAGATTTAATATATGTAATTTTTGTAGATTGAACTATTATAGATGCATCTTGGATACCAATTTGATTTGTCATTATGATATTCGTATTTCTGACGATAATTTAGACAAAATGTGATGATGTCTGTTTCTATATATATACAATATATACACAACATATGTATTACATCAGATAAAATCCAATTATACACGAAAAGTTAAACAAAACATGATAATATATATATATTGTACAAGTATAAAAATATATTTAGTATTGATTTTGTGTGCAAATGATGTACAGTAGTAGTTAGGAAAAGAGTGAATAATAGCTTTCAGTTTTCATTATACAATATATATCACTATATTTTCTACTTTCTATATTATATAGCCTACTTTCAGGCTACATAATGAAAAATTATTTTTTGTGTTCATATCGAACGAAATTTTCCGGAAAATCTACTTTTATGAATAATGTTTATTTTTATTTTTTGTAATACTATAGCCACATATTTTAAACGAAATTTCAAAAAACAATAAATCTTTGCTAATCTTTCACAGAAGAGAGATTATTGAAATCGATTTATATACACGTTCAGAATATATAAACGATTTTCCAGTCATAATGTCAGTGAAAATTCAAAGAAATATCTAATACTGTGTGAAATCAAAATGGTAGGCTACAGAGGTGCAATGTTGCAAGGTATCAGTTTTTTGATTTTTAACAGGTATCTATATTGTTATTTCTTAACGAAATAGTATTTAGTTTGAAGCAATGTCCCAAAGACTATAATTTAGAAGTATTATCGAATGAATTTATTTCGTTTATATATAAGATTTTATTCGGTGTTAAAATAGGCCACTACAAGTTCGCAAGATATCTACATATTCGGTGCAATTTTGCGAGGTAGATAGGGTAATTTTGTGAATGATTCTTATAACATCACAAATTTTTATAAATTAACGCAAATTAAGTTTCACTTTTTTACTTTTACGGATATTTACTTTATTTTTAATATACAAAATATATTACTATTTAAATACTATTTTAAGATATTTAAAAGTATCTATACGATAGTATCTCAATATTTGTTGGTATAAAAAGTTCAACCAATTTTTATCGGAAAATATATATAACCTTTTCAAAGATCAATATAAAATAATAGAAGCAGCAATTTCTCAATGATCATCTTTACAATTGATCAGTCACTTTACACTAATGCATATTAATTTGCATTCATGTGTGAATACATGGCAATACTAATAACAGTTAAGTGAACATGCACCAAATTTTGTTAAGATTTGTTTCATTAACAAACACATACATGTAATAATTAATAACATTATATTGATTTTATTTATTAATTACATAATTAAAAAGATATTGATATTATATAATACAATATTTTAAATTTTTTCATAAATGTTTATTTGTTCTCTGCATATTTTACCAACATTAATTTTTGGTCGTATTGTATAAATTGCACGTCTTAGCAATATTAATATAACGTTTTTTATTTTTTTATCATATTTTCTTTCTTTTATGGATGATAATAATAATAAAAATAATAATAAATTGAAATAAATAGTAAATATATTTACTAAATATGTATACAATGGGGTTATAAGAACTAATAATAATAACAATAATAATAATAATAATAATTAAATAATATATGAGAGCTTATTATCATATTTCTTTGAAATAATTTCTATTTCATTTTTAAGCACATTCACCATCATTTACATATTCATAGAATAAAATTAATAAATAATTGTTAACCCTTTGTATCACTCAAGTAATAGTTTAACGTCGTATGATATTTATACTACATATTATATAGTTAGAACAGAGATTCATATTAAAGTATGGTGACAAAATAATTCCATTAATTTTATTTTGAGATGTTTCAGTTGAGTTTTTTTTAACATATATGATTTGAATATATACGCTCAATCACACATAAACCAACATATAAAATATATTAATATCGATTTACGTGCGGTTACATTTAACTTGTGCTATGTCAAGAATAAACTAGCTAGAGTTAAATATTTACAATAAATACAATGATAAAATATATTGTAGTATACTCAGTCGGATATAATACAATAATAAATAAGTCACTTACATATATATTCATGTTTTAAGTGAGTCAGTATAGTCATATGACAATAAATAATAATACCAAAAATGTAACCTAATTTCTTTTGTCAATTAGTCTTTTGTTAATCTTATTTAATTTAATTGGTATTATATGCAATATTATTATAAAACATTATTATTTAAATTGTTATAGATCTGTGTTTGGAAGCAATTACTTCTTATTTTTATAATATATACAAATTATCTCAAAAATTTACGTTTATACAATTAAATAAATTGTATAAACAAATTCAGTTTTATCTGTCTTGTGGTTTATCCTCTCTAAATAATATAATACATAATATTTTAATATAAATTACAATCGCACAGAAGAACAGCTGCATATAATAATATTTCAAGAGACTTAAAAAAATAGCTCTATGAAGGAGTTGTAAGAGTCATTTTTTTTATGTTATTCATTCAATTTACATGCTATTTTGTACGTACATATGTTTATAATGGATTTGTTTGATCAGTTATTATCGAAATTCTGGAAAATTCATACAAAAGGACAAAACAACCAAACTAGATTATTTATCATCCAATTTTGATGGAATTTGGTTTGTTCGAATTTATTTTAAGAATTTATGAACAATTTTTTTGATCTGCAACTAGAAAATAAGTAAGTCCGACATTTTTCATTTTCTACGACCGGGCAAGTTAGAACTCTAGCAAAATATTTTCAACTATCGATTGAAATTTTTCTAACTCGTCTAGTGGTAGATCCATATTATATGGACATTTTTGCACAAAACCAAATGCAACTTAATACGATGTATTTTGGCTTATACTGCAGAAAATGTCATGAAACTTTTGCAGTTTTTGCAGATCGACGAGGAAGTCAAAAAGAAAACAATCAATTTATCTTTATTATATATTTTTCAATAAGACTTTGTATTTGTGTTCTTATCACTTTTCATTCCGTTAAGGATAAAAAAAAAAAAAAGTGACCAATTCAATTCCGATTTGGAAAAATATTTTCATAATTATTTCAAATATTCTGAATAAATTACAATATAAAAAAATAGTGTAGTTGAAATTTTTTTTATGATATTTTAATTGCAAAGTTAAAAAAATGACAATAAAATTCACCACGTTTTACTATACCTAAAAATAAACCAACGTTGAATACAACAACAGAATAACTAAAAGCGCTTAAACTAGCACTTTTTTATTTCACACATCCTTTATTATATTTACATATTGTATTGTAGTATAATAAAATAATAATGATAACTCTAACTATTCAAAGTTTTTTTAAAAAAGTTATTTTTTTATTCAGTTATTGAACGTTCAAATAATTGCTCTTTAATATATTTTATATATATGTAAAACAAAATTTTAAATGTAAAACATTATCTGACACGATATGTTTTCATTCTTAACAAATTCTATGGTGTGGTATTTTTATTACAATCATGCTGAATAATTTGTATATTATATTATAATATAAAGCCATAGTAATTCACATATACATAATATGATCATAGAGAAAGGAAAAATATAGAGACCAGATGTACCCTTTACACTGATTAAATATTAATGCGAAAGTTGTGTCCAGTGAGTTGTAGAATTCGAGTTAACTTTGAACAATTCCGTTGAAACGAAAATAATAAAACAAAAAATTATTCGTAACATTGTGTACAACAACGTACCTGAATCAATTGAAATTTAAAATATACGCCAAAATGGCATATATAGTTCAGTTTGCTTTAGGCCACTGTATAATTGGACACCGTACATCTGGTCTCTATATCATTCCTTTATCTATGGATATAATCATATATGTACTATATTATAATGTACTCAATATATGAATGCCACATACCACTCAACACTAAAATTGTAAAACTTTGTACATTATTTTAATGACGTATAGACTTTATCACACATCTTCAAATCTTCTATCCTATACCAATTAAATGGTAAAAACTATTAATATATATTATTTGTATGTAATATTATAAGTCAATATTGTACATTGAGGTTAAGTGTACAAATATATATGTACATGTAAATGTATATAGTAAATATGTGAGTTTTTGATATGTAAAATACCTCAATGCCAATATTTCTCTTTAATTAAATGCTATATGGTTAAATATTAAAATACTCAACAAAGTTAAACCTTAATAAAACTATAAATGGGATTATGTATATTTATGTAATTTACCTTATACATTATATATGGATATATTGTATAACTAATATGTTGTCTACAAATATAATATCCCATTGCCATTACAAATACATATATACTCATACATCCACTGTCCAATAATAAACCGATATGTAAATCATAGAATAAGTAGCGCTATGGCTTAGTTTCTTTGTGATTATGTTCTGTGAATGTACCTCAAAAAACAGTCAAAATTTCATCGCATTACATTCAGTAGAAACCGAAAATACGACACATAAAGTTACAGCCGTTTTTGTGCTTCGGTTGAAAAATGAATAAAAAACAAAGATTAAAAATTAAATTTGGTTGAAAAGAATGATAAAATGCTAATGGTAATAATTGTTTACCCAAAACACAAGTTTTTGAGTGGTTTCGAATATTCAGAGGTGTTAGAGAAGATGTTAATGATGGTGAACTTTCAGGTCGACCATATGTGAAGTGATTACTAAAGAAAACATTGGAAAAGTATGTGATTTCCAAGGAAATGGAACTATATCTAACACAACAATTCATCGCAATTTAACCGAAAAAATTGGTCTACGGAAGCTGTATTCGAAGTTTGTACCACAGCGATTAAGAGATGATAAAAAATTGCACCGTATTGTAAAGACATCATTGAACTCGCTGGACGTGATAAAAATTGTAATCGATTGTTACTGGTGATGAGACATGGTGCTTTTCATACGACCAGAAACCAACATCAAAGTGTATGGAATGACGGTCACCAGACGAAGGAAATCAAAAAAAAAAACTCGTCAAAAATCAAAACAATGCGGATTTCTTTTTATACACGTTTCCAACGGACTTATTCATAAAGAGTTTCTTCCAACTATATGGTTCAACGGTTCATGCTATATAATTACATTGGTGTATTGAAGCGTTTACTAAGTCATTACTGCATGATAATGCACCAACACATCGTTCAACAATAATTACTGATTTTTTAATTAAATTTTTATTTTGCTTCCACATTCATTATAATCACTAGATTTAGCTCCTTGTGACTATTTTCTATTCCCAAAAACTCATTTAGCTATGAAAGGCATCAGTTGAAGACATTCAAAAGACGACGACTACCGTTCTCAACAGCATACCAATCACAGACAAAAAAAATCATTTGATTCACTTATTGAACGTGTAGCAAATCGATGTAATTCAGTTGATAGATATTATTTTTTAATCCATTCCGGTTTTGTATGGGACAGAGAGAGTATAACAAATTTTTATCCTTATATCCAAAGTATTTACTATTATCGTATAGGTACACATATTAATATACATACCATATATATATATATATATTGTATACTCGAATAAGGTTTTATTTATGTTTGGAATTAATCCTCATGTATTCTTTTCAAGAGAAATGTAAAATTGATAAAACTTAAAATTTTCCTTTATTTTTTTCTTGTTTGTATATTTATACTTTCCATATAAATTTGTAGTTATATGTTTTTATATTGTATTATTTATTCTGAAGTATTATTTGAACTACTGACAATCTCTAGAGAGGGTTATATTCACACATTGTTTCTGTTGAAAAACCAAATACGTATACAGTGTTGTGTACTAAAAAAAGGTTGGATTTTATATACAATAACAGATATACGCATATAATACGCAAAAAAAAACGAAAATCCAGTTGATCATCTTCTTATATCAATAGGTTATAGGATGGCATAAGTTTTTTTTAAATGACAATATTATATATTTTCTCTTATCGAAACGAAAGTTCAAAATTGTGCCGAGTTTATTAATTCAATACCCGAAATAAGAAAAACTACAAATTTTGTATGGACTCTATAGGGTAACTCAAAATTTTCCTAAGAAAATACTTATATTCTTTACATATGATAATTGAACATATTTAGCGAGACTTACGGTACACTTTGTATATACAACAATTATATAATCAAATTATTTTATTCAAAAATTTTTTGGGTAAGGGACAATTATAAAATGAATATATTAATTTATTTACATAAATATATTTTGTATACAATTCATTTGAGGTGATGTCAATGAAAGTGACTTCTATTGTATAGCTTATGTAAATAAACACATTTACTATGGAATATTTGCTCTCTATATATACATACGAGTAGGAGTGAGTATCTAGGTTTATTTATATTTACGATTATTAAAATATAACAATGTTTTGTTAAACCTCTGAAAGTCTAAAGTCTAAATGGAAAAAAATGTAATAAAATTATTATTATATAATTTAAATTTGGATTCATCTCGTCCCTTCCTCTACAACGACAACCGCCCCGCAATTTTCTATGAAACTTTATTTTACCTTTTTTCTATATAAATTATGTTGTTTCAAAAAATTGTGATTCATATATTTTTTTTGTATTATTTTTTTATTTAATTGGATTAGTGATGAACACTGCTGAATATATTGGATGTTATGATATTAATATATGTGTATATATAGAATATTCCTATATAATTTAATATATATATACGACTGCGTCCAAAATATTCGGTGATATTGTAAGTATTTTGAAAAATATTTATTTATTTTCCAAAATCTATTCTGTCACCTTCAAAGTAATTGCTTGCCACCACATTATACTAACACCAGTGTTTTTTCCATTTCTCACAAAATTCATTTTCCATTTTCCATTTTGGCACGATTTATATACCACTTGTAAACATTGCCTGTTTCCCAAGAAATCTTCTGCTTCACCATCTTTTAAGAATCTGCAGCAGAAAATTGATTACGCAAATAAAATTTAACACAAATTATTGGCTCAACAAATGCAAGCATTTTATGAAAATCAAAAAATGAACTTTTCACGTAGTAAAAAAACGAAGCGTATATCAACAACTAATGAAACTTATTACGTGAAATTTGGCTCAAATGTCAAGGACACCAACCTAAAAAAAAATTCTATTTGATTTTACAATACAATTTCCGCGAAATTAAAAATAACTTTTCACCTTATTTTTTGGACACAGTAGTATTTGTTTGTTTCGTTGGATGCGACGATGTGTTTATAAATGGACAATTTTTATTTTCATATACATATGAACGAGAATTATCAAATTATTCGTTTCTACTATACACCTATAATCCAATTTTTTTGTGTTAAATAAAAATAAAAGCATGTTCCAGTTCTACATTTTTAGCCATATATATTCTATAAAATCATTAATTGCTGTGCAGCATAACGTAAAAAAAATATACAATATTTTAAAGTTAAATAAACATTTTTAAATAATAAAATATAGAGTCCTGTCGCAGGTAATCACAAACAAATAAATCATATCGAGTATTTGAGTATTATTAATTCAATTTATAAATATATATTTACGTATAATTAATTAGTACGTTCACACTTTGCTGGTATAACTACAGTTTCGAAAATGGACAAATGTTATAACGAAAAATTTCATTATGTAATTAAAATATTATTTTGTTCCATTTCATTCATCCATACATTCATCGCCATGATTAAATATATTTTCAATTAAGATTATTTATTTTTAAATATATTTAATAATTTTATTCTCCACAATCTTATAAAAATATACATGATGTTATGTTGAGATTAGTTATAGATCATCAATTTTACATTGTTTAATAAAAACAGCTGCGGTTCAAATGGGAAAAAAATAGCACAAATACTAAATAATATATTCAATATTTATATTTAGATTGTATGAATATAGTTTGGCAATAATAAAAGTATTATGGGAATATACTAAAAATTGATAGGTCAATATTCTTTTATTTTCATAAATTATTTTATGGAACTATAGGTATATTTTTATTTATTTATATTTTAATTCAATGTTGTGCGTTATATTCAGCTTGATGATAAAATAATAAAACAAGTTAGTATTCAAAATAAATTGTAGATATTCTATGAGTAAATTTAAAGAGAAAAGCTATACAAGTTTAGAATTGGTTTATGCAAGTATTACCTAAAAACAATATTCTTCTGAATTCATACTTATTCAAAAAGTTTTAAGGAACAGATTGTAGTTCTAATTAGCTATTTGAATGAAATTGAAAATGTGCCACTAATGAGATTACCTGCGTGCAATTTCCTTTGAAGTGCCGTCACACTTTATATCAACGGTATAGTTTTACTGAATACACAATTACAAGGTTTTATTATTTTTTCTACAATGCATTACAATATTCGTTCAAATTCGACACAAGGAAGCTCATCTATGCAAGAAAATTGAATATTTAAATTAATAAAATACAATTTTTATCATCTATACAGGGTGTCCACGAGCGGTGGTTATAATTTTAAACTGTTAGTCATAGCTATATGAAATATTTTACAAAATTGTAGCAAAATAAATTAGTTTTAATTTTTTGACATAAAAAGAATATGTTGCGCCGTTAGATTTTCAAAAAAAATTCATTTTAGTACGAAATTTTTGAGTAAACATAGTTATTTTTCAATTATATTGTTCAATAACTTGAAACTGAAGCAAGTTTAAAAAAAATTTATAACACAATTTAATTCAGTATTAAATTCTCTACAAATTCGGTCTACAATAAATTTCCTGTATTTACTTTAATTTCGAAGTTATTGGTCCATTAATGATGAGACTACCAAGAAAAATTCTTAGAACTGTATCTCGATAGCAGAGCCCCAAATCGAAAAATGTTATTTAGTAATTTCCACTTAGAAATGTCCCCCATCAAACCATTGAAGGAATGCGCACCGCTCGAGGACAGCCTGTATATGATTTTTAGGTAGAATAATGTACTTTTTTACTTGAAAGTAGTGATTGATTTCTAAGACGTTTTCTGAATTCTATTATATCAAAGGGCCATCACATCTACATTATAATATTATTTTCTTCTAAAATTCTTCTATACATGATAAAGTGATTCCATTGTAAAATTATAAAGTTGTATTGGAGGTACACATCAGCAGAGCTTCTACTGTGTATATGGGTGAATGTGGATGATTTTTGCATATACCCCATACATTCATTGGATATATTTAATAATGGTGTTAACATAATTGTCTAGACAACTATTGTATTCAGTTATGCTATATATTTATACATATTTTAAAACAAAAATAATTTTAATTAAATTAAGATTAAATTAATTAAATTTGTGTTTAATAAGTTACTCTATAGGACAAATGGCTATAAAAACATAGATCAGTTATTCTAATCCCAACATCATTCACGCAGTGAAATTGTAATGTTATAATTACCATTGACATAATCATCTGAGGTTATAATTAATTTAAATTTATACTAAATACACAGTATATATAGTAGATACATACTGTAATACAATGAGCTCAAACTTTTGTATTATTGGAAAAATCAGTTAGAAATATGACACCCATCTTCAACGTATATTTTATTAAACGTATATAGACATAAGCAGCAGATAAAAACATCGTTTTAATAGATATACTTTAAATTTAATTTTACCAGCCGTGGTGTTTTGAAAGAATTCATATATAATTAATATCTTCATCTAAATAAAATTCAAGACAGCGCACTTATAAATTAAATTAATAAAACAAAAACCGAAAAAAAAATCAGCAAACGATGTTGATTTATTTAATAACCTACACAAAGAAAAATTATTTATGTTAAAATATATAAAATAATAATATTTCAAACATAAATATGAAAAACCAAAAAATAAAGGAAACGCAATTTATGTAATAATATATAATACCTAACATTATTTCAACAAATATCCTATCCATATAACCTTAATAAAATATATAAGTTTATATTCTCCGCTGTTCTGTTCTGTTCTGAAGACATTATACCTTTATTATGCTTAAGGTAGTGGAGCCAATCTCTGTCAGCGTTCCAATGGCAGTTATTTTTGGATTTAAACTTTTCCCGCTGGATTATCATTTAAATTACCAAAATACTGTCATATTGAAAATTATTAAATTAACACCATTGGCCAAAGTAAAAGTTTTCTTATCATGACAGGGATTGTGTACATTCCTTTAATTATTATAATATTATTATTAATTTTAATAGAATTTTCCTAATTTATATAAAACAATAAATTATTATTTTTTTCATTGTTTAAATAACCAATTATCTCGTTCATTAATGTTTAGAAAATACTCAATTACATATAGAGATAACATGACAGACAAATGTTCATACAACTTTTTGTCCGACTGGGATTGGGACATTTGGTAAATTATATTTTTCAGTTATTATTCTGAATTTATAAATTTATTATCATTGTTCAAAATGAATGTTTTTTTTAATATGGCAGGGATTAGAACCACTACCTTACTTCTATTTCTTTGTAGTATATATACATACTTTTTAAAGTTTAATAGAAAAAATACATTAGCCTTAGCACAGACGGTAGATTAAATATAATATAAGAATTTGTATATATATTTTAGTTATATATATAAGTTAAGAGAGGAATAGTTATGAATAAAAAAAAAGATAATAATGACGCATGTATTTCATAAATAATATGAATTCCCTTGTTGACTTTAACGACGAAATAAATCGAAATGAAGAGTTTTTTTTTATTATTTTATATCATTTAAATAATAAAACTAATTTAATATTTTTATTTTTATCATTTTTGTTTATTAATATTTTTAATTGCACACAATGAATGAATTTTGACAATCGAATTAATTTTTTAAAGATTTATTTATATGAATTAACACACAAAAACACTTTAAAGAATATAATAAAATTTTCAATTCATGTGTATTGTAAAATTATCTTCAAATAAAATATTTATGCACGTAAGAATTTATATCTATACATTTTTTCTAATTCAATTTTATATAAATGTGTCTTTCATTTCATCATTACATTGTTTTCGCTCATTATAAATTTAAATTCATCGATTATTTGTAAAATATCGTCTTATGAAACTTTTTCAATACTACAAAAGAAAATTTTAGTTATATATAACTTTATTCGAAATGATTATTTAATTTATATACATATTGTGAAACTAAAAATGATACAGTGGCGAAGGCTGAGAAATAGCATTCAGTTTTCAATATCGCTATGTTTTTCTTATAACCTGGGTGAAAAATTAAACAAAAATTATGAAAAAAAATTTGGGTGTTCACCGAATTCAATTTTCCGGAAAATCGACTTTTAAGAATTATCATCTTTTTTTAATATAGTTTTAACGGAGTTCCATTTTAGCTTACAGCATTGAAAATTATAATCAATTTCCAATCTTTTATAGAAGAGATTTTTAAAATAGATTCACTCGTTCAAAAGATATGTCCGATTTTCCAATCGATGGCAGTGAAAATTTAATGTAATTTGTGGTATAGTGAACATTCAAATGATACAAAAAATTTATACAGTACCATTATTTCATACAAAATTTCAATGACATCAAATGGAAAATCGATCATATCTTTTGAACGTGTGAAACCATAACTCGTCCATTAAAGATTGGAAATTGATTATAATTCTGTATACAAAACTGAAAATCTATTAAAAATATGGCTTGTAATTCAGAAAGATGATAATTGTTAAAAACCGATTTTCCGGAAAATTTAGTAAGTGAACAATTTTTTTTTCATATAATGTAGTCTATTTTCAACTCGTTTACCAGAAAAATGTAGTGATATTGCAATCGGAAAATATTTTTCACGCTTCGCTACTGCTGTCTTCCAATATGGCACACCATGATATGATACTTGTACAAGAAATCAACTTTATATAATAATCGAAATATTTGATTACTAAATACTAACGTAATGCAATCTGATAAATTTATATCAAAGAAATTTTAAAAAGTTATAATATTATTCGAAAACAAACAAAACAGTTCTTTGTAATATGGTAACCTAATCGAAAACGGTGTATAAGTTTCTAAAGAATTAATTATAGTAAACTATATTAAATACAGAATTTACAGTTGTTTTTTAACTTTTATTTGACATCTTGGAAGTCTCAGGATTTTAATGAAATTTTGATCATTCATCATATTAGACGGATAAGTTTCGGTTGACCTTCAAACAGATGTTGGAAATTATAACAGACGGTGCTGTGGTGGGATGGTTTAATTTTCCTTAAGACAATCAACGCAGTGTAATTTGCTCGGTAAGAGGTCGAAAAGGAACCCAACTGGTAGTCTGATTGGGTATTCACTAAAACATTTTATTATTTTTCAACTTAAGTATTAAGTAGTCTTAAAATTTTTTAATTAGAATAAATCTATTTATAACTCCTATCTCTTTAAAATCACTTTCCATAAAAAATCTGTAAAATAAATAATTTTTTTCATGGTGCTCTATTGATTTTCCTTCGCACCTCAAATGCGTTCTATAAATATTTAATATTCATGCACTTTATTTATTATTGTTCAATCATTGAAATTAAAATAACACGTAATCAATAAATTTTCAGAAAAAAAAAAATATGATTCTATTGTTGTTGTCACATAAAATGCGTAAATTTTATTTTTTTTATATATATTATTACACACTGCGATATAATATTTACAATATTATTATTAATAATATTTTAGGGGACTAATTTTAGAACGGGTAACAAAAAAAAAAAAAAAAACGATATGAAAATAAATAATCAAATTTCTCCAAAAATTCATATAGATATGGAATAGATACAGTGAATATATTGTATTTAGTTGAAACTGATGGTGATAAAATAGGATATTTTGAAAAAATTCACTTGAATACAATATTTCTAACAATAATTTTAATACGGCAATTTAACTCAAATCGTTGCTAGGTAGTATTAAATTTCATATGTTAATTGAATGTGACGTGATTATATTAGATTGAATGCAATATTCGCTTATATCGTGTATATCGCTTGTGTACAATCGACGCTGTATACGTTTTGTTACGTACAAAGTAAAATTTGTTAAATATAAAAGCAGGTAAATATTTCCTGTGTCATATATAATTTTGATGAATTTTATTATTTAATTAATATAAATTAAGTGGAAATTTCTAATTGTTATACTATAAAGTAAATCTTTGGGTTCTATAAAATTTGTAAGGTCAAAGTCAAAGGTAAAGTGGAATGTGCAAACATGAGATAAAATTACATGCAAAATATATAAGTTTAAACTGAGCCAATTCGAGAGAAAACATCTGGTTTAGCGACCTATTAAATTTTTTGTATAGTCGAATTTTATTTATGTGTTTATTTTGTTTTGAATTTCCCATTATAATTTTATTTCTAATTACAAATTATGAAAATTTAATCCATTTCAAATAATTCATAGTAAAAAATTTTAGAATCGCTGCACCACTTTGAAAAATGTACCGACACATTTCCAATGATTCACTGTATCTAATGAAAATTAAAAACAAATAGGTCATGCACACAAAATATAAAAAATGATTCTACACATGCCAATCAAAATATATGTTAGTGTCAATATAGTACATATTAAATTTATCACAATGTTAAAAATAAATTATATTTTTCAAAAATATTCTTTGAAACTATTAAACACATAGAATTCAAGTGCGTCAACAAGTCTACATTCACTGTTACGATGAACAGGTATTGTGTAATGGTATTACACACACGAATTACATATTAGAGATTGCTTCTGCTACTTTGCTATTTAAAAAATCGAAGAAATGAATACAAATTCTGAAATATATTCTGAACGTAATCGAATCGAAGCATATGAAATATTTTGCTAACTTTATTTTTACTCACTTGATGACATTACATGTCGTGATATCTACAATTTATAGTTTTAAAATTAATCAGATGGAAAAAGATGTTTCATAAATAATTTATCAACAAAACAGGAATTGAGTTTTAAGTATTCTTCTATATATTCTTACTTATGCACATATCGATGCAGGTTATTTTTCTTTAGCTTTACCTATAAGCTGTCTATATATTCCTATAATTCACATAACATTTACCCAAAAGTACTTTAAAAACTTTTTTATTTTTATTATATCACTCTATGTCTCAAATATAATGCGAATGGATACAAGAAAGAATACAATTAGGTAAAAAAATCAGTGATAATTGTTAAACAATGTGATTAGCATTATCATGCATTAATCTTCGACTACCTTGTTCTCGATATTCAGGACAAACACGACGAATATACGACTCACCAAACGTTTCAATACACCCAAGTAATATTTACCCTAAATCGTTGAACCACTTTATCAATATTTTTTTCAGTATAATTGCTTCAGATATGGTGTACCTTGACGTTTATCATCACTTATAGATTTTTTGTCTTCTGTGAATCTTTATGGTATCCAAAAACTTACGCTTTTGATATACAATTATAACCATATGCGATTTCAAGCAAATCATACGTTTGAGGAGCATTTTTATCGATTTTAAAATAAAATTTAATGTTGGTTCTTTATTTTTATATTCATTTTTCTATCGAATCACAAAAACTACTGTTACTGAATGCGTTGTATTTTGGCTTCTTACACTGAAGTAAATGTCATGAAACTTTCATAGTTTGTAAAAATCGGTTCGCACTATTTAAAACAATTAGTACTACGGATTACATATATTATAAAGCCATTCCCATAACATTTGGGACAGAGTGTGCAATAAATAATAGTAAATAGTATAACCAATACTACTATAAGCATTTTGACGTTATTAAATTATTGTTAAATGAATCAGAAAAAAAGTATATATATACAGTCGAACACAACACATGAAAAAAAAAAACTCAAAAGGATGAATAGGAACCATTTTATTCATTTTTCTTTATAAATTCTATTTCCCAAATTTATAGATACAGTAAATCATTTTCTTATTCAAATATTCTGTTATTGTTGAATATTATATAATATATTGTACGACGATACGACTATATTCAAATGGATAATATATGAGAGTGTGTATTGTGTATATTGCGTAGACAATATATATACATAAATATGTTTATAGTCGCAGTCATTCACACACCACATAATTTCGTTTGTCCCATGATAAATATTCTATTCAAATGTTATCATCGCAGCCGAAAAAAAAAAAAAATGCTCTTATAATAAAATATCTTAGAATATTCTTATATTTTTATATTTTCCTTTCCATTTTTTTTTTCCTCTTTTTCAACTGTAACAATATATTTCAAAACGAATTGGCATATATTTGTCCCAAAAATGATTTGCGTTATTTTATATAATATTTGAATATATTTTATTTTATGCATGACACCGTTAGACAATTTGCATTCTTTTATATATTTAATGTTTATTTAAATATATAGGAATTTTTTTAGAAGAAAAAGCCTTATATTATATATTTTTTTTATACCACACCAATATTTGGAACTATGTTTATTTATTTATTATCACTTTACGTAGTCATTCAAAAAAACATTTATATTATAATTTGCATAAGAAAATATCAATTATCCGTCGTTTCGGTTTTTATACATATTTACAATTGAATATAAAAATATGAATAATTGCTGTATTTTCGAAAAATTTCAATTTCGTGTACCTAGTATATTATTATAGAATTATTAATGACCGATATATTATAAATATTTCATCATTTTAAGTATTTTCTTTAATACAAATATAATATGTTTAATACAAACCAATAAAAAAATCTATCTAACGTGACAATAAATAAATATTAATAAAAACGTAAAAGAAAATTCAATTGAAATGACTGTATAAATTTTCTGCATATAGACTGACATTATATTATATACGCATTTTTCAAATACAGCATCAAATAACATATATGTATTTTATAGATGTTATATAGACACATATTCAATATACCATAAAATTTAACAAAGAATTTCAACTTAAATTTTTCAATGCATAATACAAAATAGTGTACCAAACATATATGAATTTTACAATATTATATGTTAAGTTACATAATATAGGGTACATTTGCCTGTTCATGAACAAACATAGATATTTCAAGCCTATATGTAAAATGAAAGGTGGTGTAATAATTAAAACAAACACAAAATATACAGAATTAGTCAATTTGTTATGGACTTATCGAAACAAATAAGATAACCTTATAGATTTTATAAATAGCTTAGGTTTATTATATAATTGTTGCATTAATAGCATATAAAGTAAGTAAATAGATTGGATATTGTATCGTGTATAAATATTAGTTGCGTTATTAGTAATTATATTTTATTTATATGTAATATGATTATGGTGTTGGATGATGCTACTCAAAGATTATGTATAATGTCTGCCTAAAACCATTGTGTCATAATCGCATATGCCTTTTGTGAATTACAGTGAATTATTATATACTCCAAAGCGGAGTTATATTTATCAATTTGATTATAATGAATGTTTGGTAGATGTGAAATGTTTCCGTTGGAATTACATGATTTTATGGTGATGATGATTATGATGAAATGATTATGATTAAAAATAACTTGGTTCATTACATAAATCATTAAAATCTGTTTTTAATGATCTATATATCAATATAGCGATTGTATAAGAAGATCACTCACTCTTTGCAATGGGTAAACATTTTCATTTTCTAGAATGAATATAAATTACAATTCGATTTAAGATTTTACTAAATCTTTGGTGTTTAATAGTTTTTGGTTTTTTTTTTGGATAAATATATGATCAAAGATAAATTAATTTAAATGTATAGTTGTTGTAACATACAAAAAATTATTATTCGATTTTTTTTTAATGCAATAATTATGGAAAATTTTTTACCAAAAACTTATGCTTCATTTAATTATTACAATGAAATGCCAGATCGTGATGATCGGCAAAAAACAAGATAAATTGAATCTTTAATAGATCAACTCTTGAACTCATGATGCAACAGTCACCGCATAAACATATTAAGAGTGTGGTTGGTGAACAGGTCTACTACAATTATTATATGAAGAAGCCGCAAAATCATGAGATTCTTCGATTTCAGTAAATGGAAATATATTTGTTTACGGTATTCATAAAATAGTATAAAATGACAATTAAAAATAGTTGGTGAAAAAGATGGAAAATCGTGTATTTAAGAAAAGAAAGAAAAAGCTGATTATTTTTAATTAAACACCTAATATTTGATTATTAACAATAAGTAAAAGAAACGCTGTTTGAATAATTAACAAAATTAATATTCCTTTTAATAGTATTTTATATATAATTAGAAATTATGTTATACAATTATATTTTCCGAACACCTGCATCAGCAACATTACAAATATCTTCTATGAAAGATTGGAAATTGATTACATTATTCTATATATATAATTGAAAATCCGTTAAAAATATGGTTTCAAACTCCAGGATTATATGGATATATAAATATGTATAACAAGTCATATTACTCCATGATGGAACTTATTAGATGGCATCTACTAAACGTTCTACTCCGCATCAAAGTATATTGTATAATTTACCAATTGTATACTGTAATCATTATTAAAATATTATTTATCTTTGGTGAAAAACTATAATCTGAGATGCGAGATGTTATAATAATAATTTAAATAATTTACACATGATTTTATTGAAAAATTCATTAAAAATTGAAAAAATCGGCAAAGAAAGTTGTTATTAAAATGATTCATAATGAGGTACATTTACCCTACATTATGTTTTGTAAAATTTTACTATAAGCAAACGCTTAAGAATTCAACGTATGGAAAAATTTTTAATTTTCTAAAACATTTTTTTACTTTTTTTTGCTTTCCTGATGCATATAAATATTGCATATATATTAACTTATACATATTTATATATAACTTGTATATTTAGAGCAAATGCATATTAATGTCATATATTATATGGTATATGTTTAAGTATATAGAATTGCATATATGAATATAATGACAATGTAAATATGAGAAATAATTTTTATCTTTATACGTATATAACAATATTTTATAAAATACTCTAATAGAAGTAAAAATAATAAATTTTAAGTTAGACTGCAGTTATACAATACATAAAAGGAACACATATGCGATCTTATAAATAAATACCAATATATAGGTAGATAGGAATATTAACAACGTTAACAAGAACTGCATGCATATACACATGTATGTAATAATACCTGCGGAACAACGCCTGAAGACATAAACAATTATTTTGAGACAGTGTTGTAAAAATAAATATACCATATAACTATGGAAACATGTTGAAGAACTATAATAATATAATAATAATATAAAATAGGAATATTACATGGAAAATTTATTCTATGCATTGTGTGATTTACCGAAAAATTAGCTAAATGTAAAAATATTTTCACAGAAATTCTTTAAAACATTATTATTTATGCAAATTTCTCTAAACATTTACTATATAGCTGTGTCACAGCTCTAATATGCTCTAATATGTATAACTCCATCACATAAATACTACTGAATGGAAACATTCTTTTTAAAATTTTAACATTTTTTTATATTCTAAGTACATAATTATAATACCTGTGTTATCTATACATATATAACATGTTATAGGTATAGCGATAGGTATACAATTTTCATTTGCTCAAAAATATCTACGTTTTATCTATTCATTTTATATTGTTGAGGAAAATTGAAAAATAATCATATAATAGCTTTAAAAATTAAAATTAACTCAAGTAGGTTGAGTTAAGTATTGCGAATTATTTCATTTCATCTTCTATATATATTAAATTTGTTGTATAATAATTATAAACAGACTGGCTTTAGTTTTAATGGATTTCCAAACAGTGCTAATAAATTTCCAATCTTTCATAGCAAACTTTAAAACAAATTAAGATTTCAAATTCAAAATATATATATTCGCGATTTTATCATTTTTAATGTGATGTCATTGAATTTTTAAATAATATACCATTAAGTGTTCAGGAGAAACCATAAAAAATTGGGTTTTTCAATTATGTTACATCAAATTTTATAAAAAATGTTCAATTCAAAATTTGGAAAGCCGTTCAAAAATATGGTACATAAGTAATCGAAAAATAACATTATTGATAAAAACCAATTTTATGTAAAAATTTAGCAACCGAAAATGCAACTTTTTATTTTAATTTTCTTATTTTCACACTTATTGTTAGAAATTTTACCAATTGGTTTTTGAATTTTGTTTAGTTAGAAAAATTTTTTACATATTACTAGAGCATTTGATTTTAGAATCTACTGATTAAATTACTTTGGCGCTGTACCCGCTGCGAAATTAATAAATTAAAAATTGTATTATATAATATTATTTGTTGACACTATATTCAACGTATACAATTTAAGACTTTGAAAAATTACAAATTCACAATTTTAATTAATAAATCGTCAATAATGTGCACCATAAAATTGGTAAAAATGTTTACAAAGTAATTATGTAAATTCGGATTATTATACCAACTTATAAGAGAATCAGTCGTCACCCGTGATTATATTCAATACAATAAATAATTCCATAATTATTTCAAATAAATGTCTAAATGTTGTAAAACCACAAAAACAACACCCGCACAATATTGTCAATATAATTAAATCCTATATATTATATTGTTTGGATCTATTGCAAATAGACAGATGTTCCGTATACACAATATATTGTAATAGAGGCTCTATGGTGGTGATATGAAAATATAAAATTTAATTAACAACTTGTTCTAATAAATTGTTTAAAAGCCGTTTTAATCCTATATATATATATAATCTGAGAGATTAAATTACAATATAATTTAAATTAAATTATTAAATATTCGCTGAAATGTTCACCACAAAATAATCTTTAATAATAAATTTCTCTGCCACAAATACATGCATAAATTTTTATATATCCTACTTTATCTTAACATAATATTTTTTAAGATATATATTATATTATACTAATATATAGTCTACTAATATATATATATTACACTGTTTTTAATTGTATACACATAAATAGATTTGGAAAAAAAAAATGTTCCGCTTTTTTATTTTGATATCAATCTTTGTAATATACAGCATCCTGAATTATTGTAGTATTTTTGATATTATCTTACGGAAATATACATTTTTTTTTATTTATAATATACCAATAACACAGTTGTTATACATCAAATATTTACGTGATTATGTATACTCCTCTCGTACACGTAATATGCAAAACGTGTATGGAAACGTATATATTATTCGTGTGTGTATTTTATAAAAGATAAATATTAATCAATTGTGATTTCGTTCGTAAAGAGAAAATTGTTTGTATATTATAAATTTTACTTAAATTATCGTTGTGAGAAAATTATTACATTGTAAATCGTTGCTATAATAAATCATAACTATTTCAATTTTATTCATATAGAAATATATAACAAGTGATATATTTTTTGACGTTATGTGTTATGTGGCAGCAACACAAAATATGCAGTTGTTGGTGGAGGTAATTTTTCTATAAGAGTTAACAAAGATCACCATGTGCATACCCATCACCGTTAAATATAGATGAAGTATTTTATTTATTATTTTATAAATTATTGTATATATATATCACTTTCAATAACACATAACATGATCTATGCTGGTTCGTATCCACTACAGGCACTATAATAGCCACAGTTGAGTGCGTCAGACCAATGGATGTTTTAAAATCATAAGGTTACCAAAATACTCTACTTTATTTCTCCTCAATATTATTAAGAAATTTTGTGCATTTAATATGAATATGGATCCTGTAGTTCGCATTAAACCAATTATAAGTATATATATTATTATATGATGGATTACGTAGGATTAGTGCCTTACCGTCGACTGACATATGATATTTGGTCAAATGGCCATTACCATTAAAATTTCCATTTCAAATGACATTTAATATATGTATTTATTAGTCGAAATATGATACCTTAACAAGTGGCAAAAACTATATTTATTCAAGACGCTTTTAACTAAAATGATTTGCCTTTTAATTAAAAAATGATGATTGTTAAATGAAAACTCTGAAAATCAACTTTTAAATTTTATAGAATTTTGAAAGAATGACATATTTTTAAAACAAAATCACAAATCCATTTGCTCCGATATTATATGAAATTCAAATTGGATTACTTTTAGCACTTAAACATTACTCAATTTTAAATTAAAGAAGCATCAAAACACACTGTTTACGTTTTAAATATACTTTTAATTTTATATTGTTTCCATTCTGTCTTTTTAATTAATTTAAAATGTATAGTTTAATTTACTTTAAGAAGAATCCAATTGTTTTGATTGAAAACAAACAGATATTCTGAAAACAACGGTTGATACTATTTTGATTTTGTCCGTCTTTAGCATTGATTATAAAGAATTTACATCAAATTTTGTGACTTGAATAAAATCTTTTCTGCCCTATGTTATTTCAGGATTACACGAATCGCGTTATTTATAGCAATATGCTTATTTTTTAAATAAACTGCAATATCGAAATAGTAGTACATAATTGTTAGAATCATAATTCACAATTAGTGTTAAACCTTAAAATGTTACCTAAATTCTATGCATCTTATACCAACAAGAATTTTTGGGTGTGCCAAAAAAAAGTGATTCATATCTTCAAAGAAGTCATAGTTTTTTTTAATTGTTTTGAAATTCATTTCTAAGTTAAAGGTATATTAATAACAATATGCGTATTTCGTTGTCAACACAATACACATTACAAACAGAAATGTTTACTCTTTAAACTATTGTCAGATATAATGAACTTTAATAAATAAATAAAATATATACTTTAAATTTATTCTAAATAATTAATAATTTAATTAGTAATGCACTTCGATTAACTACTAGATATTTAAAGTATTGTATTCTAAATGTATTCAAAAAAATAAAATTTTGAGTAAATGAAAAATATCAGCTACCAGGAGAACTCAGGACTACGATTGCAGTGTTATTTAATATTCTTTTAAAAGCATTTATATATATATTTTCCAATTTATATTCTAAGAGCAGCCTCCAGATGGCATCATAATAATTGTATGAGAGACCAGAAATAAAATAAAATGATAAGCTAGAAATTATTTAACTTTCACCGGATCATATAGTTACTCAATGCATCCATTGTAGTCTAAATACCGAGAATCTCTCTCCCTTTAAAAATTGCATCAACTCTTAATTGTTTCCGAAAAAAAAAACGAAAAAAATACAGTTGACACAGGAGACATAATTAAATTAGCTAAAAAATATTAAATTAAGAGTTTGAATTTTATTAAACCAATTGCGACATATATACCTACAATAAATACATATAAATACAATTATTTATGTAAATTTTTAATTCGCATTATTTAAAAGTTTTTCAGTGTGAAAAACTGCCCAAGCAATCTCTGTTGGAAATTATATATAAAAATATAGAGTAAATATAAAATATACCTAAACAACATTTATAAAATAACATGAAATAATGATACAGTAGAGGGTTCAACATCATAATCAATATTTATAAAGCATATTATATTTTAAATCAAATAAAATATGTATACACGTTCTGGGAAATTCATATATATTGGGTGAGTTGATTCAATATTTATAGTATGTATTTATAGTACAAGTATATTTCAATTTAGAATTGGATGTTTTTTTAAGCGTTATAGAAGTTTTGAATTTTGATAGACGTCATAAATGTTTATTAAAATTTTAACGATTTTTTTAATAAATAGTGAAGAGTCTAACATTTTTTAATGGAGCGTAATTTTAAATTCGACAAAAATTTTTTGGGCAGATGTGGATTAGTTATACTCCAAAATAGAAAGTGTAGAATAGCTTGTCCGATGTACACCTGTTCAGCCAGAAATAAACTTCATCAACTGAACAAAGCTTTTCCAAGTATGGATTCGTTGAATTTAAAAAATATTTCGATTTTAATAATAAATTTAATATTATTTAAAATCGTTTTTAACGCTCCATGAAGGAAATGTTATACTGCTATATTTGGGAAGTTCTATATCACGCTTCAAAAAACACACACTATATTATATTTATGGACTGTGTCATTGTATATATAGTATATTGATGCATATGAAATTAACAATTATATACTCGTTTATGTAGTAAAATATGAAGAGTATACTAAAATTATAAAATATATTCTGGATTGTGATAGCCATCGTATAATGAGTTATAACTATATGTAAACATTAATTTTTTCAAATTTAGTATATGTGTGTGTACACAGAGTTTACATATGATAAATATCAAATGTGACATATAACTGCAGTGTACTTGTAGGTAACAATAATATATGCCTCTACAAAGAAATTTAGTATGCGTACCTTAATTGGTGTTATACCGCGCAGTTTCACAAAAGTAACTTCAAAAGACGCTTCTATTGATCCAATTGCACATTTGCTGGTGTATTTGGATGAAATTTATCATGCAAGCTGTAAATGAGTTTATGCAGTTCCTATTAGTTTATTTCAAATTTTGTAGCCTGAACTCTTTTACTGATTGTATTAACTTTAATTGAAGTAAAATAACTTGAAATATATCCTAAATCCTATAATGGAAATGTATTTTATTTTATAAAATTCTACTCTAATAATCATTTTCACTAAATCCAGAATATCCCAGAATTTTTATAATATAGGAATATTATCTAGAAGATTCTAACTGTTAAATTAAATTTATTAGTTTTAATGAGATATAGTTCAAATAATTATTATTTTTTCTAAAACATGCTGACCCTATAGTTAAACTCTGTAAGTGTTAAACATTTTTTTCGGTTCCGTGAAAGTTTAACATATTGCAGACAGAGTCGACAGAATATGTATATATATTAGCATAGATATATTAGAACGTATATAATATGTCATGAGAATTAAATAAATTAATGTGTAAAATGGTGTTTATATGATTATAAGAACTAAATTAAATGTACCCTTGCTCTGGATGGAACTATATATTTAGCAATAGGAACATATGTGCTATAAAATGAAATGGTAGCGAAGACACTATTTTCAAAAATAAACACAATTTAAATCCATATAGAAAAATTGTTGATTCATTAAATAAACGATAAAAAATTAATTAAAACTAAAATAAATACTAAACTGCGATATGGTAAACTTATGCGATAAATATACGCAAAAATTTTGTTTGATACTATATAAATTTTGGCATAATAATATCACACAATACTTTATATTTTTTTTTATTTTGTAATAACGAGGAAAAGAAAATTATTGGGAAAGTTAAATGTTAACAAACAACAATCTGTATAAATATATATATTTAAGTATGATTCTTTAAAAGGATCGATATTATATACTCCTACATTTATATATATAAATTTAACATCAAATAATTTGCCTATTATTAACCTATGTTTGGAAAAAAATTTACATTCCTATTCACAAATAACATACAGAAAAAATGAAGTGTACAAACATATTTTTATATTTATGTTATTATGATTGCAAACATAATGATATTATTATTGATATATGCTCATTCAGCTTTTTATTATTATATATATGTTTTTTTTCGGTGTGCGTAAGTTAGGATAATACATTTTATTTTATGTATAACATTATATTTCATACACAGAAAATATTGCTAAGAGAAACTTGAGAATTGGCCGACCGACAAAAGTACGGCTAATATCAGTAGAATAAAATTCTGGTCGGGCAAATTGACAGAAAATTAGTTATAATTTTTATCTGAAAGGATTTCAAGTGTGCGAAACAGTTATTTTCAAAACCAGGATAACTTTAAAAAAAAAGGACACGCGTACACCGCAGATGGTTACTCTAACAAACATTTACTGTATGCATATATGGTTTAAAGTATTTATAGAAATATTGTAATATATTTTCAAGTTGAATTTCTGTTCTTGTAAACAACAAATCAATCATTTGGGGACAAAAACGAAAAAAAAAATATATATTATTAGAAAATCTTTGTGATTGGAAATTTATTGAAATTAGAACATAAATATAAGGTAAAGTGATAAATTTAACGAAAAATATATATTTATGAATTTTTAATACAATCAAATTATATATTAACAACATAAATTTTGGAATTACATTAAAATATATTATTAATAATATCATAAAATTATTAAATTTAGGTATCTTCTAAAAATTTCTTTGATTTATTTAATTTATATTTGCTTGATATTATAGTTAATGTTCTTATAGTATATTTCATCATTATGATATTGTTTACATTTCTTTATATCATAAGACGTTACCACACAAAATTTAGATATAATATAGTTCATATAAAAGTGTAGAAAATAAAATTACTGGGCAATAATATGTGAAATTATTATTAATTAGAAATATAATAAACTCTGTATCGATTATTATGCATACGACAAGAGCGTTGGAATGACAAAGATTTTCTTTCAAATAAATTTAACATAAACAATTTATCTACGAATTTTATAAATACAGTCAATTTTTTAATATTTATATTTCTTCTTCAATTACATTAAAATAATAAAGGCACAGGTAACGATTTATGTATATAATTATTTTCTTTAACTTTAAAATCCAATAACAATACATCATCAAACTCCTTGTTGCTCTTCCTTTTACCAAGCGAATATTTTTTTAACTATGTATTGTTTTTTCTTCAAGATATTGCATAGTCGACTTTTCTTGAAATCAAATCAATACATACATGAAGGTTTGTCAGTTTAATGTTTTGTTGTTTCAAAAAAGCTTGTAAAACAGTATAAATCTTCAGCTTCTCTTTCGATAATTTTTGTATATTGCATGCATTTATTAGCAATGATTGATTTGTATACGTATGCAGATGAATTTTTACGTCGATTCATAATTACACATATACATTTATAAACAGTGTAAACAACAGAAATAGATAAACAATCGAAACCATTTGAAGGAAGAAATCAATCAATCACATAACATTGGTAACAGAGCTAGTCTGCCAATACAATTAAAGGACCAGTTTACACATCAGCTATTGCCATGGTAAAATTAAGCGAATTTACACGTTATGAATTGTATCTTCATAATCATCATATATTTTCCAAGATTTGACATCAAGCAACTTTTTTCCGCTTTCCAAATATGAAGAATTGTGTTTTTAGCTGCTGGAAAGAGTTTTTGCATCAAAGTTTAACAATCAAACGATGTACACAACAACCATATTTTTTGCAGACCTCAATTCTATTACATTTCGAAACCATTAAATGATTGAAATTTCGTTGTAAAACGTGTAAGGGCTTTAAAATATTTTAAGTTACAAAATATATGTTCAAAAAAGTATTTCTTTTGTTTTATTTTTATATTCATGTTTATAACACGACTCTGTACACGTAAATTACCCAACTCTGTTAAACAATTTTCGCAAAATTAAATTAATATTGTGTGTAAAAAGTGTAAATTGATTTACAAGAACATGAATTATCGAATATAAAACATATAAAAATATGATACAAGCAAAATTATACTTTATATTAAATATAATCGCATTTATAACACTAAACACACACATGATGCGCTATCATTCCATAAAATTGTATAACAACACATATTTAATAATTGAAATCTATCATCATCTACTAAATTAATTTCATTTTTTTTTTAATTATAGAAGATTAGAAATAATTCTTTGCAAAATATTACAATTATTATTTTATAGAAACACCTGTGTTCACAAGGAATTTTCAAAAAAAAAAAAAAAATTATATTACATTACATTCCAATAAAATAAAAAGTAAACAATATAATATAATTTTTGTATTATAATCTTAAATATAAATATAAATATCTTTGCATATATTGTACGATTAATACAAATATATATATATATTTAAATATACATGCGATATAAATTGAACCTAATTGAAAACATCACTTCACACTTAATTTTAAAATAGAATAACATAATTTGAAATATATACTTTTGTTTTTTAGTACACATAAACACACACACACACAAACATTCACACATCCATTCAATAAATTCAATAACCGAATAGCGATAAATTTAAAATTTAATAAAACTTTTAAAGATAAACAATATATTAAATTCAATTTAGTTTACCTTATTATAAATACGATGAACTTGTTTTTATTTCTCTAATGTTAAAAAATGTTGAGTATTTTAAGTAATTTTTAATTTATATTAAGTTTCATTATTTATTTATTTTGAAAAAAAAAACAAATTAAATAAAAAACTACACAATAATTTATTGTATTTTTTTTATTTTTTTTTATAAATAAAAACAATTAAATTATAAAACACCACCGGCACAAAACACACAATACACACACATATATATATTTTATAATTAATTAAAATAAATGTTTATTCACAAAATGATGCCTAACATTAAATTCAATATAATTACATTTTGTATGTGTGTAAATTAAACATAAACATTAATTTATTTTATGTATTGGTAAAAATTTTAACAACAAAATATGTTTTAAATAAAAAAAAATATAAAAATTTAAAATGAGTGACTGAATTTATTTAAAATTTTACCGAAAACCAACTTTTATTGTATAATAAAATAAACTAAAAGGTAAATGTATTTGCAATAAACGATGTTCACCATACCGCATTTAAAAGATAACTGAAAAATCAAATTGAATGAAATTGCTGTAACGTAACTTTGTTCTTCTGTCTCTGAGTTGAATATATAAAAATAATTATAACAATAAAATACATATATGATTTTATATTTATAAGTTTTATTTATAAATAAACCAAAAGTATAATTTTATTATATGTATTTGTATCCTTTTGAAACACAAATACTTATATAGTGCAATAAAAGTACACATATGATGGACGAACAGAGTTTCATAGCTCTTATATGTATTTGTGTTAAAAATAATTTGCGCCGACTCTACTGTTTTACATAAATACAATACAAACTACGAACTGGTATAATAATTCTTCTTTCAATTTAATGTTACTATGTATTTTCTCTATTTAATAATTTATAACGTTTGAGAAACACCAACAATATCTTGTTTGCCTTCGAATTTCATATAAAAATAAAATACTATAATATATATTAGTACTTCTCAATTCTCATTATAAAAATTGAACAAGAACTTGCTAATAAATGAAATGAAAAACTAACTGCATATATAATTATGCGTATGGGATTGAAATGAACACATATTTATTATTTTAGTGTAAATTTTACGCATTGTTTTCACGATAATTTAAAAAATTGAAATATGCTACGCAACATAAATTTATTTGTCAAATAGATTATAAAATATATTCTTTTATTTCTCTGTTAGTTGTTGGATTTATGTATAAAGAAATAGAAATTATGAATGAAAATATGAACATTTCATCCTACGCTATATATTTATTTCTTAATTATATACACAAAGACACTTTAGCTCATAATTAATTGAATAGTAGTTCTTTATATTTTTTCTTAAATAAAAATAGTTAAATAAATTAGTAGTACCTTAATTATAGATGAAACTATTTAGTAGATGAATCGTTTTAGTACATTGATTGCCAAGTATATATTTTACTAATGCTTCCCAACTGGACAGACTGTTTTTTCATGTATTGTTTGGTAACCGAAAATGGTAGACGCGGTCGCTATGATAACCATGACAGTCATTAAATTTCCTCAAATTCCTAAATTAATTAATACTTATATTGCATATTTTTTTTCTGGTCATATATTGCTCCAAGTGGAGCTTTATGTCATCTAATAAATCTTTCATTACAGCCAAGTTGGTAAATTACTCCGCATGGGAGTATATAACAATTTACCAATTGTACTGCAATTAGCGAAAGATAGATGTTTTCAAAATACTATTATTTTTATATGGGTGATTAGCCCATAGTTATGTGTGTGTGTTCACACATTGTTAATCTTTGAATAGCGTCCAACACCATATTTTCAAAGATATCCGTTTTTCTTTTTATTACATAAACGAACAAATGGTCACCCAGCAGAAAAATTTTAGTATTAAAATAAATACCGAAAAATTTCCTATGAAAAATAGCGGAATTGAACCCGCTATATTTCATGATTAATAATATATATTTCGGTGCTATGCAACTGCGCTACTGAGTAATTTTTTCTTATATCACTGAAGAATTAGTAGACGGAATAAAATATACATAGGGATCAAATACAACCGAAGCAATTTATGCTTAACAAAATGAAAAATCAATTGATTTAGTTTTACGTAATGTGGACTATAAGGAAATTACTTTATGTGCATTGCTAGGCATAAAATAAGTCTGCAATAATTGTAGACACAACTTATAGTAACAAGAGTATAGAAACTGTTATATTAAAATGTAAACATTTCATGTTAAAAAAAACCGTAAATCGACTGCCGTTCTGCGAAATCACGTCTCATAACTGTAGAGGTTTTTATCAGACAGTCGATGAGAGTCAATTTGTGTTTGTTTAAAACTCTATTCGCATACAAAAAGGAGTCAACATAATTGTATTACAGTTTGGTATGGGAATTCTCATTCCGCTGGCAAAATGTATCGTATACTTTAATGTTGGTGCCAGCCAAGCCATAAAAGTAATATATATATATATAAATAAACTGGTAGGGGCTTACAAAAGTCTGCTTATAAAATGTAGTTCATATATGACCTGAACGTATTTGTGATAAACATTAAGACAGACAAATTGTACGCAAAATGTACAAAAATATATAAATCTGCAAAAGACAAAAAAATGTAAATGAAAACAATGTTCTTCTGTCTGTCAATTATATAAGTCGACAGCCAGAGGTTAAGGTTATAAGATCAACCATCTGGTTAAAATGGGTCGCGTCCTAAAAGAAAAAGTGTTTCAATCCCATTTTATGTATGTAAAAATACGGAATAGATTCGAAGCAAAAATTGATAATTTCAAAAGATAAATCGCTTTCAAAATTCATGAAAAATGTGCATTCAAATCATTTGAATCAAATAATTTAATGAAATAGTGATCAACTGTAATTGGTATTTGTGTATAAAACATTATATGAATATTAAACGGGTGGCAATACTTTAAAATAGTATACGATTCCAAAACAGATGCCAATTATATTAAATACAAATTTGGGTGGTTTGCAAACTAAAATTAGCCAAACCATTAATAGCATATGTAACGGATATCCGTTTTCTTATTGTACTCATATAGTATAATATAGGTTTTAGTATACAGATTCAATTACTTATATATTAATTAATTATTTAAAAAAATATATAATATCGTTCTATTTTTATTTTATATAAATATTGTTTTATTTTTAAATGATTAAAATAAAAATGACAAAATATTTGTAGAATATATATTTCTTAAAATGCATAAATTAATTTAAATAATATTTAAAATTCCACTATGGCTATATTTACATAGGATTGATTTTTAAAAAAAAAGTGTTATTTAATTAAATTTAATTTTTTTTTATATAATTTTTTATAGTTAAATTAATTTAATTATTGATATATTTTAATATTGTTGATGACATGTACGAACATATTTTAATATACATAGACATTTAATTTTCATATAATATAATTTATTGATACATTAGTAATTTTAATCATAATTTAGTATATATTTATCGTTCGTTTAGCGTTGAGTTTGGCAGCATATAAGAAATATGTTTAGGAAAATAGTTAAGAAGACTTTTGAATTAAAATAAGTTTGTTAACAATTATGTTTTATTATTTATTATATTTTTAATATTGGTGAGAATTTCATCATTTGTATTGTACGAGTCAAATATTTTAGTAACATAATATGAAAATCGGTAAAACTAAAAGGAAATTAAAAAATTATGAATACGTGTATTTTAAATACGTGTTAATATTTGTATTGAAATGAAAAAAGTAGAAATAAAATAGCGTAGTAAAGACATATTTTAATTACAGCCAAGAGTTCAGAAGTATATTTTCTAATATATAATATATGGCGATCAAAAAAATTGTATTATAATAATATAATGCAAACAATAATATAAAAAATATAATACATGAATTTACGTGTAATTAGATAAACAAATAAAATTAACAATGTTCAATTTAAAATCAACCTTTAGTATCCCGGCTCCGGTACGCTTACTGTTAATCCGTCGCTACGACTACAGCGATTCTTTGTGAAATATAACTATTGCAAATTACATTTTATATTTATAGTTGGAAAATATTATAATTATTATTTTTTCAAATTCGTTCAAAACGTCTATTCTTTTTAGGCATAGGGTAGGTATTATTTTTTGTTTTAATATATATTCAGGCGGGTATTTATTTTGGTAATTTATAATAAAATAAAATTAATTTTTATAATACGCGAATTATTATTACATATTATTATTAAATTATTATTATTATTATGATTATTATTATTATATTATATAACAAAAAGTTTATGTTGATAAAAATTTATTAAAATATATTAATATTTAAAACTATTAAAAAATTATTTTAAAATTAAAATGTAATTAAAAAGTTTAAAAAAAATACGTAACCTAATTAAAAATTTAAAATACCGCTCGTTTAGTGCCCTAATTTTATTCTAAAAACTATAGTCTATAAATTTATAAGATTTTTACATTTAATTTATATTACATATCTGTTAAATGAGCATTTGAGTATGATAAAGTTATTAGTAGTGTTATAGGTGCAATAAGATGACACTATCATACAGATAAACTTTATGTTCGTTCGAATATATCAGTGAATGTCTATAGTATTATCCGCAGATGATTTATGCATTCATTCATTTGCAACTATATTTGTATATCAAAATACGACAATACAGGAAGACAAATATAATAGATTATCGATAGCATTTCGTGGAGGTGAATACACAAAGAATACAATTTTAACAATTAAGAATTGGTTCCAATTCCATACATCTACCGCTTTTTTCTTCTATACTCGTCGACTAGCGTCGGCAGTTCATAATAAGCAGTGCTTAACAATTCGAACAAAACACTCTGTATCTATTTCAAATATCGGCTATAAAAATTGAACAGCAAAAGTGCTGTGTTTAATTATTAAAATTTATAGAAATAAATATATTTAAATTAATTACTGCACTAACTTTATTTATATGAATAATTAGTAGGGCGGTATGTGGAGATAGGTGGATGATATCTGGATCATTTCAAATTTTTGCCCAAATACAAATACACAAATTATAGCAAACAACTGCTACAATTTTTTTTTTAACATAAGAAATGGTTAAACTTGCCATATAAAATGAAAAGTATGAAGAAAACACTAAATAGGCTAGGAGTGTTTCAACATATAATTGATAGAACATTCACTTATCCCCACCTAGAGAAGTTAAAATTTTATTAAAAAGTAAACCTAAATTAAATCACAGAAAATGAATTAAAAAAAATTATAAAGTAAACATTTCGATAAAAGTGAGAGTATGTGATATAATTGCTTCCCAAAATATAATTATTAGTTAGCCATTTAAAGTTTTTTATAATTAATTAATTTGTCTAAATATCGAGAGGGTATAAATTCTTTCGCTTATATTTAATTTTCTTTTTTTTTTTTTATAATACATAATTTTAGAAATTATATTTTTTGAATATAAAAAAAATGTCAGCATAAAATTATAATTAATTAATTAACTAAATTTTATAATACTTAAGAAAGAAAAAAATCTTTTTAATGTTAATATTATACATTTTATAATAATTATATATTAACAATATAATATTTTATAGAGCACTCTCGTGATGGGCACGGCGACTGTGATGCTTTTGGCCTTCGATAATTGTTAAAATTACATTATATAATTATGATTTTAACTTTATAAATGCAATGTCTGTCCTACTAAATAAAAATAGACTAAAATAATTAATTATTTTTTCAAATTATTATAATTTTTCTATATGTTAACAACAGTATAAAAATTTTAAAATTCACCTACCAAAATTTATCTTTTATTAAAATAATAAATTTTCCTCTTTGTCGAATTATGGAATTTCTTAAATTTTAATAATCTTTTTCATTAGTGATTTTTTTCAATATGATTTTATTTTATTTTTATTTATTTATTTAATATTTTTTATATTTAAAGAGTGATTATAATTATATTTAATTTTATTATTTTATTATACTAATCTACCTAACTATTATAATTTTTATATATAGTTAATAATTAATAATAAATTATATTTGTATTTATGTTATTTCTTTTTTATATTCGACTTAAATTATTCAGTCAAAATGATTTTGATAAATGTATAGGTTTAATTTATTTATATAATAGTAAAATAAACGCAGATTAGCGTATATAAATGTATAATAACTACAGGTTTTCAAATTTAAAATTTATTTTAATTATTTAATTTTATTTAAGTGTTTGAGCCTTATTCACAATTTTTATAATTTTCGCTATTATATTTTGACTAGATTAATTTTTATTGTATAAGTGTTTTTATTAGCTGCGAACTATACAAACGAGGAAACATATTTGATTGCATCGTTTTAAAAAATTATTAAAGCAAAATGTCTATTTATTCTAAAAATTATTAACCTTTAGAGATGAAAATAAGAAAAAAAAAATGTTATATTTGATCGATACATTTATTCATTAGGCACAACAAAATTAAATGCTTATGTGATGGACGCTCAGTGTAATGTTCATTTATTTATACTGAAGTACTTAGTAAAATGTATTCCGATCATTTGTGATTTATCAAATTAAATTCTAAATACTTATATAATAAATATGGTTAAGTAATATCGCATATTGTGAGCTAATTTTAATGAATTAAATATCGATTTCATTAAAACAAAAAATTATAAATAAATTATTTTAATAATCGCAGCATATCACAACCGAACATTATTACATAGTTTGGTTAGTAATTAGAAGATAATTAATTAAAAATACATACAACCGTTAAGTTAATAATCAAGAAATAAAATTTTTCTGAGAAATTTTAATTTTGATAAATTGATATATATTAATATATGAGAAATAATAAAATATATTTTTTAAATTTATATGTAGTATACGATTTACGCCTATTGTTATAGTTAGACCAGCTGCATATAGTGATTAAATTCTGTAGTATAACATTTTATAAATAAAAATTATATGTATATTTCTATATAAATATAAGGAATTATGTAACATTTGATGCAAGTTCAAATATTATAGATTTTATTGATGTGCATACGCAACACAATACGTCAATCATATGTTCAAAAACAAGTGCACAACGAAGTATGGAAAAAAAATTGTCAACACTTTGTACCACATAAAGAAATGCTTGATTTCGATAGTATGTAAATGCAATAAAAATACCGGAAAGGGTGAATATCGGTGTTTACAACTACATTTGACTGAAATATACAACAATATTTTTTCTGCATAAACACTTTACCGATACAATAACTCCGTGTCGAATTATATTTCCTTATAAATAAATTAAAATAATAAATGCTCCATACGTTTATCCTATAGTTTGCTTTGATTTTTTTTGATTACCAATTACCATTTACAGGTATTTATTTTATGGGATACAATGTTTTATATTTTAGTTACAAATGTAAAGATTGTGGTTTTTATTCATTTATTTTTTAGCCTTGCATCCCGATTCCTTATTTTTATATATAGTTCATGAAAAACTAAATTTTTGTTAGAAATTTCAGGAGTTCATCGACAACGATTACCCTTAAAAGTGGATATAACCTTTTCAAGATTTACATGTGATTGAACCGTTTGACAAATCTTTCGTGGTTTTTGCAACTTTTTAAAATGGCATTTTTTTTTTATTAGCAGTTGTTTTCATTTTTGCACTTACTTTTGAACATGAGTGTATAATAATGTATAAAACAAACAATCTAATATCGTATTATTGTCCGTAAATAATTCATATTATACTAGAAATAGATAATAGAATCTTTGGAAATATGTTAATATATTGTAATTACCAAATAATAATATTAATTACCGTTTCTTTTCCCTTTAGACTTTTATCAATCAAACATTTGTTTAACACGTTGTTTCAAGCACAATCTCTGTTTCGCTGGGTGTAAAATGTTTATTTTCCGTAGGCGAAACAATATTAGCGGTTGTCGAAAAAAATACATTCGATGATACAGCTCCGGCTGACAACGGAGAAGATGGTTTTTTCTTACGTATTAATGATTCATCAATTTTCATTTGATTTAAATATGTAGAGAAATCGGCTGATGATGATGAGACTGTATTATATCCGGTTGGCGGTCGCATTTGTTCACTTAAACGTCTTATATTCAATTGAAGTTCATCGTCCTTTGTGATGCCCGTTGTTGTTATAGATGAAAAACTATGACGTGGTTGTAATAAATTTGGATTTGCAACATTTAACAGAAAGTTATGTGCTGTCTTTTTTTCTACATCATTTTCAAATAATTTTTTCAAATTTTTATTATTTTTGTTATGCTGATCATTTATAGTATTATTAGTATTACAAACTGTAATGATATTTGAATCACCATCACCAAGACGGACAGGTGCTTTTGTTCTTTTTAATTTTGGTCGATTGATTGGTGTTGTAATTTGTGGTAACGATGATTTTTTACTATCAATTTCTTCTAATTGTGAAGACATTGATTTACTTTGCCTAGATAATAATTGCTTCTTTTTTCGCATATTTGGATCCGGATCATAATCCGTATCATCGTCTGATAATCGAATAATCCATGGATCTATATAATTATTATCGAGTTCATTAAATTGTTTTTTATTCTTGATTTTTTTATTAACTAATCTTTTTGAATCATAATTATCTGACATTTTTAACCATGGATCTGTTGGTTCATAGGCTAAACAACTTGTACTCCGATTATTATTATTATTTATATAATAATTTTCATTAGAAAAATAATCACTATTACATACTGCAGTCATGCTAAGAATACCACCCTTTTCCGATAAATTCGGTGAGGTTTGCTCACTATGCGCTTTATATGGTGACATTTTTATTTTACGATGCAAATTCGCTCTTTGATTGCTTTGATTAATAAGTAACAAATCTTCGTCGACCTCCTCCGTTGGTGTAATTTTAACTGTAACATCGGTTTCATCCGATAAAATTATTGCCTGTTGATGTTTTATTGGTGGGCGCGGTGATAGACTACGTGTTGTCCGTAATGGACGTTGTGCACGTGTTTCACTTAACGATTTTGATTTTTCCAACAAAATTTTAGCTGTTTCTGAATAATTTATAAATTTTGGAATACTTTTAAATTCACTTGTTGGACTAATCATTTTACGTACATCAAAATGAGGACTTGTGGCAGCATTTCTAGTGGTTATGTCACGCCGTGGACTTAATCTATAATTATCATTTTCATTGTTCGACATTGGAATAGGCGCTGTGTTAGTAGTGGTGCCGGTAACATAACTGCTACTATTATTATGTTGTGGACTTTTAATTAATTGATGTATATCAGACTTGACCGTCTCTATAGCAGCCGATGTTGTTAATGAAATTGTTGAATTTACTACATCTGTTGATATTATCGTTGCGGCGGTTATTATGTTACCACATTTTGTGGACATTTGTAATTGTGGACTAGTTGCCGCATCACGTTTTTCACATTTTAGTTTAGTCGATGATTTTTTCTTTTCGATTAACAAATCATCACGATTTTCATCATGCATTTCAGTAGAATTAATTTTTGCACCTAGCACACAATTACATCTTAAATTCAGTTCATTGAATTTGCAATGAATTGGTAAACTACGTCTATTTTTATTATGATTATTATCACCATTAACTGTTATATTCTGATGTGGTGATATTTGTTCGATTGGTTTTGATAACTCAGTTTTTATACTCAATATTTTATGTTGGCAATTTTGACATTTTTTAGGTGTTGTTTTTGTTGTTGTTGTAATTGTTGTTGTTGTTGTAGTTGTTGTTGTTATATTCGAAACTGTAGTCGGCGTAATATTCATATTCTGATCCGATTGTGATATCGCTGAATATGATGATAATCTATGGCCCTGAACCTCATGATTCCCATGGTGATGATGGATGTTGTTATATTTTTTTTTTCGATCACATATTGCATGAGCATCAATGGGGCCGGGCCCCTTTTGCTATAGAAGCATTTCAGCAATTGCATTTGTGGATACGGAACTAGCTGTTGACACATCTATTCAATGAATATATTTATATTTTTGCAGTTGTAAACAGATTATTATTACTATAACAAAAGTAATTTTATAAAATACCTGCATTTTCTTCGGCTCCTGTGGCTTTAACATTTTTGCTAAGCCCAGAAGCTTGCTTTGATTGTCAGTTAATCAGTTCAACGGCAACAAATTTTTTTAAACGTTCTAAATATTGATTGTATAATTCCAAATCGTTATGTCCAGCACCCTACACAGAATAGTTGTTAACATCAATATGATACAATTGTACAAAAATAACAAATTAAATTTAAATGAAATGATTAGAGATTACCTCAATCCATAATGGCTCCACAGCATTTGGACACTTTTCATATATACCAATACCATGTGAAAAATCAATGACTTCATCTTCAGTTCCATGTATTACAAGTACTGGTGATTGTACTTTAGATATTTTATCAATACTGTTTATAATGATGAATCCAGAATTAACAATAACATACATTGTAACATAATTATTTCTTTTTAGTTTTTATATAAAAATATAATCGATAAATTCAAATACCTTGGGAAGACATCAAAAAACCATGTACGTTTTGTATTTGGAAATGCAACTCTCATACCAGACATTAACGGTGAATGTAAAATTAAAGCACCAACTTCATAACGTGTGGCTAAATCAACAGTTGGTACTGTACCAATGCTCTGTCCATAAAGTATAATATTTTCTGGACTAATACCATATCTAAAATATATATAATAGCAAAAAAACGGTTAAACAATTGCTAAACATAAAACATAAAAACATATTTTAATACAAAATAATTTCAGGTCTAGCAATACATTTTTAATTATGTGTAGAAATTAGTGAAATTATATGCAATAATTGTAACTAATAGAACATTATACTTGTGCTTTAACGTTAAATTTATCTTTAAGTTAATAAATTAATTAATTTGTTTGTCCATAGCAACGCCATATCATTTAACATATAATTGTTTGTTAATTATAATATTATTAAAATTATATGAATAATATACTAAAAATATAAACTAAATTGAATATT
The DNA here is from genome assembly GCA_910594885.2 of Bibio marci. Taxonomy (NCBI): domain Eukaryota; kingdom Metazoa; phylum Arthropoda; class Insecta; order Diptera; family Bibionidae; genus Bibio; species Bibio marci. The sequence goes on along the minus strand of OU343114.1, from coordinate 7,562,960 downwards.
ATAAAAAAAAAAAAAACGTTACCAATGTTAATTATATTTATTATTATTGTCACTATTTATCTTCAATTCAAAGTCAATATACAATACTTGGAAAATTCGGTTAAGTAAATAGTAAAATAAAAAAAAATAAATCTTATCGATTTATAGATACAATTAACATCATCATATATTTTTGTACAGATCACGTATATAAACAAATAATTAAACTTTTCATGAATTATGTTTATAGAATTGAAAAAAAAAACAAACAATTATATTTACCTTGATCTCAATGCATGCCAGGCAGCATCAATATCTGCATACAAATTTTTTTCCGATGGTTTACCCGTACTCATACCATATCCTGAATAATCATAGCTGCAGTAAGAAATAGAAAAAAGGATTAATGTTTATAAATACATATAATATTAATAATAAAATCATATATATTTACCTAAAAATATTGCAATGTAAACGTGCACCTAAGCCTAAGTAAAAACTACTCATTTGTCCTAAATCAACTGCATTTCCATGTGAAAATAATAAAGTAAATTTTGGATTTGAACTGCATTTTATAAAAATACATGAAATTAAATTTCCTCGATTCGTACGCGTAAGAAAACCTTCAACATTTTCTTTTTCATGTTCAGAATATTGCCATTCGGCACGTTCGGTCCATTGAAATGTAAATTTTGTATTTGTATCATCAATTGAGTTAAATTTATATGTTGGTTCTGGTGGTAAAAATGCTAATTTTGCGGCAATACGTCCTGGACACGGTGGACAACAAAATAGGCAACATAATTCACTAAAACTTGAAAAAATACAAAAAAATATTGTTCATATAATTATTGTTTTACTGTGTTTTTTGTTTCTTTTTTTTCCAATTTTATTATTATTGATTTGAAGCATCCAAGACAAATAAAATATTAAATCCTTTTACTTATTATTTCATTATTTATATTTCAATTTTGACCATGATATTTTTTATTTATTATGAATTGAACCAACACTGATTGAATAGATAACAACTTTTGTTTTATTATTATTATTGACATTTATAACTTTATTTCAAAATATTAATTAATTTTTATTATATTTATTTAAAATGATTTTGATTTTGAATAATTTTGTTTATAGAAATCTTAATGGATTATATTTCTTTATTGTAATATTTATAAAATTACAACAAATAATTAAACGCGTGCGAGGCGCGACACAATAAAATATATTTAAATATTTAATTATTACATATGAGAAACATGAAATTACCTTAAGCCGTTCATTTTAGTACAAAAATAAAATAAAATTTATTGTAATTAAAATATAATTGCAAAATTTTCACTAAATATTTTATTGAAAAATTAAAACTTTACTTAATAAAAAAAAAAAAAAAAGCATGAAACTACTACAACCAAAAAAATAAAAACATAATACGCTGCCTATTGTAGTTTTTATCTTTGAATAGTGTGTTAAAAAAAAAGAATATTGAAAGAAAAAATAAAGTCTTTCTTCTCAAAATCAAAAATCCAAAATTTTCTCAACCACAAACACACACACACACTAACTCAATTGACACTCAAAAACATTGTTTTATGCAATTTTATGCAAAACATATGCAAAAATTGTAAGACATTTAATTTTGTCGTCAATAGTCGCTGCAGTAACTAAAAATTAATATTTTTTAATGTCAAATGAATATTTTCACATCGCGCATATAAATAAACTTTTTATATAGTGGAGACACACAAATCTACATAAATGGTATAAAATTATAGCTGAGAATTACACCTTTTATACTGTCTCGAAAAAACAAATATGCTTGTTTAAGATCATATATAAAAGCCTTCAGTATTTTCACCCCGATATTTTTTACACTCACTTTATTTTTTGAACATAGTTATTTACTGGTACCTTAATTTTATTCAAATAAAAATTAAATCAATTATAATAATTTAATTATCAATCAATTTCATTATCGCACGTCTGTCCCAGGATAGTCCCAAGGCGTAAAATAATTTAAAGAAAAAAAGCATCAATTTTATAAAAACCACTAAAATAAATTCTTTAAGCATGAAAAAGAGTATATTCAAGTGTTGCAAATATTTTAAAAAATCAAAAACCAATAAAGAAATTAAAATGAAATAAAATTAAAAGTAGCATTCAAATATTGGTTTTCTGTCATTAAATAACAATTATAATTAGTAATAACTAATAAAAGTTAGCAATTATGGAATGATAGAGTCTATGGGTCAGTGGGTTGGCATAGTACAGTGCATTGTTTTTAATTTTGTGTACAATCTTACCTATATATTACATTACATTGCTTTACTGCACAAACCCACATTATTTATGGTTATATGCGTTTGTAATTTGTATATTTTATTGCAATTGGTACGATATGGAACGTATGGTTTGTGTCTTTCAATATAGCAAGAACAATATGGACAAGATTATGTGTATGTTGGCTTGGAATAGATATAGTCAGCATCATATATTGGTGTCCAAAAACATGCCTTTCAAAATAGCATGCACAATAAAGGCACAAATGTTTTGTATATAGTTTCTTGGAATGAAGGTACACTAAAACTGAATCTAAATTAAATCTGTAGAACGTTTTTGCAATATATGTTGAAATTTGTAGCATATTTTTACATTTTCTGAATTACTTGGATAGTTTATTAATTAGCTTAGAATACTAATATTGTATAATTTAATTTTAAAATAATTTAAATTAAACGATAAATATATTATTCTACATTTTAATGATTTTGTATCCATATAATTATAATTAAATCGCATCCTCTTATAATGAAATTTAACAATTTATTGGTAATAAAAAGACATAATATTAATTTATATAAGCACCGAAGCCCGCTGCTCTCTCTCTACATAGAATAAAGATTATATAATTGCTTTAAATTACTTGAATTCAGTCCAATTTTTATTATTGTACTTTTATACATTCATTCTTTATATTTTTCATTAAATTAGATATATAAAATCAAAATAATATTAAAAATAAACATTAAATTTTATTATTTATTACAATTTTATATCATTAAATTAAATAATAATAATACAATATTTCGATTCATTATTTTTATAAACCATTTTATTAAATTGTATATGAATATTATAAGGTATGGAGGAGGGAAGGCTAAGGTACACATTGAACACAAAAAATGTAAAAGGAATATTAGCTACTATTTAATTTTAAATTCTGAATTCATCGGATTCAATCACACAGACAACTACTTTATTTACATTACTTCTGCATTGTTCCCAGGCGTTCTTTAAATTAATACCTCTCTAGGTGCTAGTACTACCTTTACGATTTTAAAGAACATTTTGAAATTATATAAAGAGTGGTGATAACAATTAATGTATAATATATATATTAACAGTAACCATCCCGTCATGTCACATATATACCAAACCGTAACCAGTCATTTAACAATGTCATAAAGGATCTTGTGCACAACATACTCAACAAATATATTAAACAGATAATATTAAAATCCTTAAATTTTCGTTGCTTGAGTCGTTGCCGTTTATCCTATCCGATCCGAGGCTTTGTTGTAGAATTCATGATTTGTTTAAATGATTTAAAAGCATCTTGGCAAGATATGGCTAGATGGATTAAACTGTGATATAAATATCCTTAAAATTCTGTATTATAAGACATTGACTGAGGTTAGGTCAGGTTGGAGATGCGTGCTGGGTTACAACGCCATATAGTAAGTAAGTATAATATTAAAATACATTAATTTTCGTAAAATTAAGTAAACAGATAAAAGTTTTGTAGCTGTCATTTGACCCGTACGGTTATAGTATTTCATTTTAGAGACTATATATATAAAGTTCTGAGTACAATGCAAAAACCGTGAGTTTACGTGGAAGTTGGTCAATTAATTAACTTTTCACATACGTGAACATTAAGTTTGGCAGAAAATGGCTATTATAAATATATGGATAACCATAAATATGTTTTATTTGATTCTTTATCTCTCATCAGTAATATTAAAAATAACAATGAGTAAGCAATTTATTCAAATGTTTCTTATCAAAAAATATATGAAAGAATGAAAATTTTCTTTGCCGATAAAATACAAAAAAATAGCTTACGTCTTAAATAACAACAGTATTACCTTTGTGTCCACTTTTTATGAAAATAGACGTACGTAGTTGCATTGTTCTCAGCATACTCAGCGTCTTAACGAATCAGCCTTTTAATGTCATTGTATATATGCGTATGTTTAACAAATTTAAATGAATCTGAACAAGATATGACCGAGTTCTGTCATCTATTTATATATAGTCCTCAGAACTGCACTATGAATATCAATTTATCAAAGTTATAGCCTATGTAATTCCAAGCTAAACATAAATCACCAATTTCTAAATTGAAACGACAGAGTGGTTTTTGAAGAATTTCCAAACTAAAATTCACATAATATACGTAATCTAGAGGATTACAAGACCTCATGTAAAATTTCATCAAAATGGTATGAGAATTGATCAAAATGCTATAGAGGTCTTTATAGAAACGTGGTGAAGAAAAACATTCAGTTTTAGCAATACAATATTAAGAACTATTCATATAATCTTATACTATAAAACTTAACACAAAATAACATTTCTAAAATTGCAGATATCCAACAACTCATCTGGGTATTTTATATGTTTATGAATTTATAATCAAATTATAAGTAGCTATAAAAAGCAAGCATATCTTATAGCATTGGACAAAAAACAGATATTATTTGTATTCTAAATTATATAAATTTCGGACTTTGTTAATATCGTCACAGCAAGTATTTGAATATCTTAAACTAACGGAAAAGTTATACTTTATTTTATAATAATATCATTTAAAAAAAGTGTTTGTATATTATATTTACATTCAAAATATATTCAATAATGGTTTGAAGACAAATTTATACAAATATAATTACATGCTTGATCGATTTAGTTTAGTCACATATTTGAAAATTAATATTTATTTACAGATTTTCATTTATTACATAAAAATAAATTTATATTTACGTTCCATTTCATTGTTATAAAACAACAGTTAATCAGCGAGTATATTATTGCCATCAACAGCAGAACAGAAAAACAACAATTAGTTTTCTAATACATAAATATTTACAACATAAAGAAAATTTAGAAAACATTTTAATTAAATTTTTAAGATAAATCATAGGTGCGTAAATATTTTTATTTATTTTTTGTTGTAGTCTATGTACATTTTGATTTGTCTTGTACACAATAAATAATTTCGCAAAATTCATGTAATTCGATTTTTTTGTATTTTTATATTTGAATGAATGAACGTGTAAGTGAATGATTTGATACCAATTTCATATTACAAAAAAAAAAAACACAACAGTTAATAAATATATAATAGAAAATTGAAAATGCGTACCAAAATTAATATTTGTTGCGTGAATTTAAATTTTCGAATAAACTAAAAGATAAGTCGGTCGTGCAAAACACCTCATTTATTTACAAAATTACAATAAACATAAATAAAATATATATAAATTTAAATACACGTAAATAAATACATTTCTTATAATATTATTTTGATAACCGCTGAAATGGTTTTTTTTTTTCCTTTTCAAACTTGAATGAAATTTTTAAGTAAATTGTACAATAACAATATCTTAATAAGAAAAAAAAATAAGACTTTGTGTCACGGCTATTAACTGAAACCATATATATGTTTAGGTTTAGAGAGTAATTTACATTGGTTGATTTTGATGAATTCAATTCGGCCTATAAGATATTTTAATTGGAAAACTTTTTATTGGATGCTAAGAATTTTGATGAGACTGTAATTAAATTTTTTATAATTTTATTGCATTTAGTACGTTTATTATGTTGTAAAAAACAATTGGATTGTACACCAACCTAAAGAATTAAAATTTATTCGTAATCGCCGAAATGTGTTTTTGGAGAAATTTAACTCTACGTGGTCTGAATTTGGATTTATTGTTTTATTCGGGAGTTATTTCATAAGACTTTATGAATAAACTACGATTCTAACCTGGTTGAACTTATGTAAAATCTACTATAAATGAAAACCCGATAATAAGTGAATCAAAATAGGTGTCCTTCTCAATTGTCATATATTTAAATAAAATGTGTGAGGCCCCAGAGATGATGATAGTAATATGTTTGCTGATTTGTTTACTGGTGCAAGCCAATTAGTTCTGTGAATGAACGACATTTTGAACATTTATACGGTCTTTTGATTACTTGAGTGATTTAAATATTTTAATTATTTCTAATGATATATAATTTTGTGATAGGGTATTCATGTGGACTGGATGGTATTCTGTCCAGCCTTTGTATGCTCTGGATTTTACTCTTCGAATTGCTATTCTATTTAATGTGTTGGTAATTTTCTGTCAATTGGAAAGAATATATAATAATTCCGCTTCATAAGGTTGAATCAAGTAGCGATGTTACCAACTATTGTCCGTAATTGCTAAACTATCTTTTATACCTGAATTACTTGAATCAGCCATAAAAAAAAACGTTAATATTGTTTTTAATTTAAACTATCTTATTTGTTTTGATCAACATGGCTGCGTGAATGGTCGATCAACTACTATTATAATTTACTGGAATTCATTACTTTCTATTCGGAGAGTTCTGTTAATGGTTCTATGGTTGATGGTGTATTTACTGAATTTAGTAAGGTGTTCGACAAGAACTACATTCGTTCATAAAATGTTTAAACTTGGATTTAGTTATTATTTTATTTCTTTAATTGGTTCTTCTTTACATTTACTCGTTTTTCAGGTATAGAGTTAGTTTTAATATATAGTTGTTTGTCTAATGTTTTTGGATCCAGTCTTGTTTATTTGTTTATTTTAAATGATTTGAGAAGTGTGATAAAACATTTCAGATGCTGCTAAAAATTTTAAATCAGATTCGGTTGATTGTCATGATTTACAATCAGATCTGACATAACCATATGAGATCGGTGTATTGCCAACAGATTAATTTTAAATATTGACAAATGTAATGTTTTACTGGTAAAAATACTGATTTGTCTTATTTCTGGATTAAATGTTTGTAATTGTAACAATATTTTAAATGAAGAATGAGCGTTTTCCTATAATGCGTTGAAACTTTAAAATGACTCTTTTAACCCACACATATTTTTAATTAGAAATTTGAAATTATTCGACAAACCAATTGAATTACACATTTAAAGTTAAACCAGTTTCAACTGAATTGCCATTAAATAACTGTATCAGTTCGGTTTGGGTTACTTACTTTCCCATACATCCGTGTTTGCATAACTTCCGTAAATTATTTCTATAAATTGGTGATTAAAATGTATATGTAATAAACTCAAAAGCATAGATGACGAAAGTCAAAATACTTAAGGTTTGCTTGCCTAGAATATAATTTAAAAAATGTTGTGTAACAGTTTATCTTCAATAAATAATAAATATGCAAATTATCCGGGAGTTATATCAACATATAATTTAAAAGTATTAATATTATTTTGGATTATATATTAAGAGTATATTTACTAATATTAATACATTCTTTTATTGATTTATATCTTGTATTTGAGTATTACTGCGCGTTTATGATTATAAAAAATTTAATTCTCTGACAACATTTAACAATAAAAAAGTAAAAATTTAATGCACCTCTATCTCCAAACTGCACACACACACCATCTCTGATACATAATATGATAAGAATGCATAATATATAGTTGTAATTTTATATGGACTAAATTTTAATATGCATGCAAAAACATGCTTCGCAAATAGTATGCTTCACCTGCTATACTTTACTTAAATTACAATTTTGTATATTATTAACTTAATTAAATATATGTAATGTTTTTTGTTTTTTAATACATAGTTTAAAACAGCAACACTCTTAACTTTACATGTTTTCCATATATATACATCAAAAAATTATGCATTTTATTTATAATTAAATAATATATAATAACATAATACAAATATATATTAAGTACTACTAAAATATTATATGATGTTTTAATATCAAGATCTGTCGTCATGTCATTTGAAGAAATTTGAATAAATTAAATTATATGAAATTATAAATAATTATATGTTCCATTATTATTAAATATAACCATCATTGTACACATCGCATATATATACAAAGTATGGTATAGAACTTATCCTTACATACGAAACAGGTATTAATTTGAATGAAAGAGAGTCTCACCTATAACAAGTTAGTAGCAAATTGTAAATATGCATGTTTGTGGACATCTATATAAAGACGTAGTTAGGTATTACAATTGTATAGAAATAGAAAATTGTTGTTATTGGCTATATAATAAATTCAGGTATTTTACATTTTCTTATAATTATTTATGTTTTCTTATATTTTTCAGAAAACAAACAATTTCCCATGTAAGCATACCGTTCAGAAACACGATATTATTTTCCTCAACCAAAAAAGATATTTCTATTTCAATCTCGTACTAAATAAAATATTTGGTTTAAAATTAATTGATTCAATTCAAAATTGGCTGTGTTCAAACATAAATATAATAATTCTAAATTGGTTGGTGGAGTAATTTTAGCAATGGCACATACTGAAGGGAATATACATACCGATGAACGCATTTATTTAATTATTTTTCTGTTTATAAGGAATTTATTTTATATGTTATGTGTTGAAAAAGATGAAATTTTAATTCGGTGGGAATCTTTAATCTTTCACATTTCAAATTATTTCACAATACAAAAAACATTATTATGGTCAAAATAAATAAAAACTAAAAATGTGTTGGGATGATTTAGTTGGTTGAGGTATGAAAATCCGAGGTAAATTGTACATTTTTTAAGAACAAGCTAATATTTTACTGTATCCATTTCAATTGACTTCTAAAAAATAATTCAATGAAATACGATAACGTTGGACGGCTTTAAACTTGAATGGTTGTTATTGTTATTATAATTATATAACAAATGTCAAAATTTACCTAATTTCTGATGAATTTCATGGGTCGATTTCGGTTATGGGTGAGATTTTCTGTAAACATTAATACTTAAATTATCTATGGTTTTTAATATATATGACAAATTGTTTTGCAAATCCATTCCTAAAATTTTTATGGAATTTATAATTATTTCACTATACATAAGGGTCGGGCAAGCAGTGATGTTACTAATTTATTTATTGTCTGTATGGCTAAAACTTTCATATATTCTTAGGTTAATTTAAGCTATAATTCTCAGCAAAGTTTTGTGAAAGGCGACGTTCCATACAGCCACTAATTTGTAGAAATTTCAAGTGAATAAATATGTCTGTCGACGTCAATAGTTGATTATATTTTCACTGATTTTGAGAAATTATGCAATAATATTTTATTCGTAAAGTTTTCGACAATTGGGGTTTTAATTACTTAGATCAAACCTTATTTGCAGATTCCCACAATTTATAGGGTAAATTTTAATAAATGTTCATATAAAGTCTTTGTTGTCAGTTTATCGATTTGCCAGGCAAAGTGTAATGAAATATTCTAATTGTACATATGCTGACAAAAGATGTAAAGAACTTTTAATATATTAATAATGTTTGCAGAGAATGTTATGTTTTGAAATATGATATAATGTCATTTAATATAATTGATTATGAACTTTATGTGCTTTCTTCGTGTTGTTAATAAAAATATCTTCACGTTTACCTTTGTATTTTGTTGTAGACTTATAATTTATTTCACTTGTTAGATCTATAATAGAATATATATATACATTATTCTAGAATTGAATCCATACAAAGATACAAAGAAGTTTTGTTAGATATGCACTTCGATATTCTTACTCATGAAAATATAGGCAATGTCTTTCGAACAATCTGACTCTTCTGCGGATTATTTAAAATTACTTTTATGTAAGAATTTATCAAATGGTAAGATATTTTGGCCTGGATTCGCTGACAAAATTATATTTGAAGATAAAATAAGGAAATTTACGATCGTTTAAATTCGTTCGTTAGAATTGTTACCGTACAATTGTAATAATGCAACGATAATAATTTATACAATGAATTTAACTAACAATATTATATTTTTTAATGATGAGTAAAAAATCAAAATTTTTTAAATTATATTTGTTTATGTAAAAGATGGCTCTGAATCTTATTGTAAATGATTTAACAATTCGTACTAAAATATGCACTTATAAAAGTTTGCAAATAAATAATATTCAAATTGTGATGTTATAATTATATTTCCGGTGTGAATCAATTTAAAGTTTGACAATGTTAAAGGTGTAGTAAAAAAAAAAGAATGTTGTAAAGAAATAATCCCATTTTAATCAAATATTCTTTGTTTGAGTTAAATTCTAAACTAAATTAGCATAACTAATAAGGAATAATAACTAATGTGCCTCCTATATTATCCATATTATAATAATAATACAAATATGTATTGGTGTATGTGTCATATGTTATTTTTTAAACTTAAAATTAATCCTCAACATATAATTATTAGTTTAATTTTTCTTCGAATTATAAAAGCCGAAATGAATGATCAAATTTGCAAAATATCTATTAATAATATTAATTTACTCGCTATTATATTATCCAATATATATTATTTGTATTTACATAATATTTTCGGTTATATATATTTGCTATATATTTATACATTTAACATTCATTCATATGTATTGTGTGGTATTTGCTTTTATAAAAATATACAAGAATATTGACAATAAAAACAGAATGATAAAAATAAATAAATAAAAAATAAATAATAATAAAAATAATCAAATAATAAAAAAATAAATAAATAAATAAATATAAACTGACTGTATGTGAGATGATATGAAAAGAACTAAAAACCAATAATATAATTACAACAAAGGTGATAGTTTGATATATGAACCGAACAAATATATAGAGGTATCTGAAAATAATTTTGAATGGAAGCGGTGCACTATAAAAGGAGAGATGAATGAATTAATGTAAAATTGAACAAATGAGTTTTGATATTATACTATACACCAACGAAACCAAATATCTATCGAAAAAAAAATAAAATATTATAAATATGATATAAATAATATATGGAAAAAATTATAAGGTTCGACACATGTATATTGCGTGGATCGGTAGAATTTCAAAGAATTTTAACATAGCGGGGTGCACACTAAATGACTGTAACAAATTTTGAAAATCAAAAGTTTTTAAACGAAATATTTGTTTATTTATTCGTTTGCTTGTTCTGTTCAATATATATGTAGATATACTTTGTTAAATATATATACTGATATTCCATTTCATTCTGCTGGTGCTGCTGCTGCTGCTGCTTCTTCTTCTTCTTTTCCATACTCATCTTCGCACATCTACAATATATATATGAGATAATAAAATATTATCATTCAACATCATATAAAATATGTATAATCTGCATAAAATTTCGATTAATATTAATATTTTTGTTTAATAATAATTAATATTGAAATAAATTTAAAAAAAAAATTATTTATTTTGAATATATTCAAATAGAATTTTTAAACCGTACCCCGGTGTAACTATATATAAAATATTTATTGGAACATAATAATAAAATTATATTGAAATAATAATATATATTAAAAACGCGGGTGCAAATTTAAATTTAACTCTTGTTTTTCAATATAAATAATGCACTTGAGAAATAATGCAGTAGGTGATGTAATAAAATCAATTTAATATTTAAATTTATAAGTTATTTCTTTTAATTATGGATAGTTAAAATAATATATATTTAATTATACATAATTATTTTTTATAATTTGAAATTAGTTATAATGGATATCAACAACATCATATTCTAACAATAAGTTCAAAGATATTGAAATACATTTGAGATGCTTGAAGGTATCAGTTCATATTGGAATTCATAACTGGTTGTTTTTTCGAAATTGGTAGTTTACCATACCAGTCCAACCTACTTAATCATTCTGTAAATTCGTAGAACATTTACAGGAGTATATCACCTCTTCCTAAAATCAGTTATATTGGCGCCGCTGATTCGGCGTTACTGTGTAATTACTGAATCATTAACTAAGTTTTAATCAGATGCTGTTTTCACACAACACCTAAACGTAATTCTCATATACAGCAACCAGATTGTCTGCGGTTATTTATTCTTTATTCGTAGCTAACCCATTATTGTTATTCAAAAAAAACTGATAGATTTGGTCACCATAATGTTGGAAAATGTGAACGTGAGTATGAATACGAGGTAAATTATCTGATGACTTTGAGACTGACTGGACTACGACAGAGCGAACCACTATCAACACTACTATTTAATATGAAGCTGGAAAAGGCAGTGAGGGGTGTAAATATTGATAAACAATGCACAATTTTTACAAAAATTGGTCAATTATTAGCGTAGGCTGATGATATAGACATAATGGGTTGGAATATGATAACTGCCAAGGATGCTTTCGAATCGTTACACAAGGCGGCATCGGGTCTAGGTCTCAATGTGAATGCAGACAAAACAAAATATATGATGGCAACGAATATATCAGGAATTCGTGAACAAAATGTTAATATTAGAGAACACAATTTTGAAATAGTCAATAGTTTTATATTAGGATCGTTGACAAATGTAGAAAATGATATTGAAGAGAAAATTCGCTGCAGGGTAGCATATGTTATTACGGGCTAAAAAAAAACAATTCCAATCGAAAACATTACAACGAGATCTTATAAACAAGCTATATATAACATTAATGCGTCCATTATTAACTTATGGATCGGAAGCTTAGTGCATGACACAGAACCAGGAACAATTATTTCGGATTTTTGTACGAAAAGTGTACGGAGTACGTGGCATATTTGGTTCCGTAAAAGAACAGAATGGTTGGTAGATACAATTTTGAATAAGACTAGGTGTACGGTCAAATATTATCAAAACAATCAAAATCAATAGATTAAGATGGATTGGATAAGTATTACGCATAGACTGATACCTTCGTGTATCTCTAATATACTTCAATATATTTGCGGGCTTAGAATAAGATGTTGTGATATTGATTATCAATAGCATAGGTTAACAAATCAAATATTTTCCATTGATTAAGACCGATTTCAATACAATCTCTATACGCTTGATTTTAAATTAATAACTATTTTTATTTATAATGATGGTAGAGTAGAGCAGAACTATATAAATTATAATATCGATATCGGGTATCATGCAGGCAAAATTTGTATAAAATGTACTATATTCTAATAAAATATATTCCATAATATTTAATTAGTTATTCTATTTTTATACTGCAGTTATTGAAAAAATTTTTTTTTCATTAAAAATTAATAAGTATTTTAAAAATGAGTTTGGTAAAATGTATCGGGTCGTTACACAATGTTTCCAATCTTTTTAGCTGACTAATTTGATTGAAGTGAAACTTCCTTAGCTGTCTTCTAATCAAAATTTATTAACGCTTTTCTTTGTTTTTTTCAGTCAAATTATGTGGAACCTATTTTCCTTCCTTTTACATCTTACCTTATTGTTTTTAAGCGTTTAGAAATGGTTTTTTGACATACATTTAATGAATCTGTCAGTTACTGTTGCGATTGTGCATCGTCTTCATCCAATAATGCTTGCAATTTCGTATCTTCAAATTTTTGAGTGGTTCTTTGTCATTCAAATGAAAAATCGCCACTTTTGAATTGTTGAAACCATTTTCTGCAATGAATTTTATGTAAAGCATATTCACCATAAGCTTCAACAAGAATAGAAGAATGACTGTCAGCATCAGTTTTCTTTCAATGAAACAATCACAATAAACCTCCCCGCAAATCAGATTTTTCTGGTACAAAACACGACATTTTCAACAAACGAAAAAAATATGTTGCAAACACTTTTAGCTCGAAACACAAACTGAATGATAAAGATATAAAGTGAATACGACATCGTTTTAGGCGGCTACAGCGATTAATCCGTGCGCGATCAAATCATATTATTATACCTATTAAAATAATTCACAAGTAAAAATTAAAGTGTGTCAAAGTTTAATAAATTTGGTTTTTCAATAATTATATTATTTTTAAATATATATTATATTATAAAAATACTCGCAAAAATATTTGTACTGACACCATTTGGCTTATTCGACTAATCTGGCACCATGTGACCAAGATCAAATATCTGCATTAAAAGGAACAAGATTTTCAGACAGTTAAATGTGTGAATGAAAACGAGATAATCATATAATTAAAGAGCTCATACAAGAACACATCCAGTATTGTTTTGATCATAGGAAAAATTCTCATGAATAGTTGCAGAGATAGAAGAAGGGACTATTAACTAAATATGTAAAAATTTAAATTTATAACATTTGTTTCTTTTATACCCCCACATTTTGTATGTCTATCTATAATTGATGATAAAACGGTGTGTCATTGGCATTGAAGAGGATGGTTTATTGTGAAATGTTGCGATAATTACGATAATTACAAGAATTATCTGTTAAATCTTTTTATTTACATTGTACGAATTTTCTGAAAGACAACATTTTTTGTATTTATGCAATATATGGCAAAAAGTAAATAGATAAAATTAATATAATGATTTTCGCTTTTCCATTTCCATATATTTTGTATATACTTAAAATAACATAAAATCAAAAATCATATTAAATAATATCTGTATAAATGAACAATTTAGTACAAATATATTAACGTATACCATCATCATACAATATATATATAACGAATGCCATGATCCATACGGCTTTAATTTAAAATAAATTACAATTTTAATTATATTGTTTATAATAACAACATATTAATGTTTGGTTAAAAAAAAAATATATCACAAAACTATATTTATTAAAGATTATAAATTAGTTTTACCTTGTATAATTTTTATATGCATGGAATTATTATTGTTCTTTTTGAAATTTATTTTGTTTATTGTTGTTTGGTGTTGTTGGTATTCGTTGGTTGGTTTTTTGAAGTTTTATATTCGAGTTGTGTGTGTGTGTGTACATATATACATAAATAATAACAACCACAAATTATAGATATAAATTTTCCGAAAATAATATTCATAAATATTCGGTATCATGCACAGACCAGATATTATATTATTATTATTATTATTATTATTATTATTATTATTATAAAATAAACTAACATTTAAGTCAATAAATACCATTCTAAACAAATAAAAATTTAAGCGGTTTCTTTTGATATTCAACAACTAATTTGGTTTCGTGTCCAAAGAGGTGAAATTGATTGCCTAAAATTATATGATGATTTTAAAAATCTCTTTCGTCTTATAATAATAATTTATTTATATATATATATTTTTTTATTATTATTATTTTCATTCTTAATTTGTATCTTATGTATAATTTGTTTTTTTCTTTAAATCGAATTAAACATACAACATTTTATTATTGTTATTATAAGTTTTTTTTTTATATTATATGGTTTTTATATTTTACTTTTTATAGAACTGATTTTTTCTTCTTACGTCTCTGGATATATTCCAAATTTATAGATGATGCTACAATATATAAAAAAAAACCGCTCGTATATATGAAACACATAACAAACATAACTTTAATAAATAATTATTATTTATTATCTTTTTATATTTTTAATATTCATAAAAACATTTTGACTTCGCATTTTCTAATAAATATTATAAATTATAAGTATAAGTATAATATTATAATTATATATATGGGGATAGGAGAATTGAAGTGTTTAATATTTATATTTACATATTTCGAATTTATATTAGTAATTCGGAGGAAATTCGACAAATAATTTTTTTTTGATTTTGTCATCATAATATTAATATATTTTGAATTTATAGTCTCGTAAATATTTATATTCTTTTTGCATTACTTAAAAACAAATGTCTTCTATTTTTAAAGCATTTTAGATTAGTTTTTAAATATACTTCTGTGTTTACATTGTATAGTTTTTAATTATTATATTTTTTTCTCAGGATGTAAAAGGTAATAAAAGAATTTTTATTTATTTATGAAATTTTTTTGAATTGTGTCAATTTTACTATTCACCCGATTTCAAAATATTAATTTTAAAAAATGCGAGCAATACCACACACATTCCGTGTTGCAAAAATTTTAAATTTAAGATTTTTTCATTAAAATAAAGTATACCGATTAAAATATTCTTAGCAGTGATTAAATTTACATGTGAGAAATATTTCGGTATTTATTTTAATTTTATGGAATTTTACAGTTTGCCATTTGTTCGTTTATGCGTGAGTTATACTCAAAGATTAACTAATGTAATGCACACGACCATATTATGAGACTAATCTCTCATAGAAAAATAATGGAAATAATTACCTTTCGATTATTGCGGAATAATTGTTATAGTGTAGCGTAATTTTCCCAATTGAACTGTAATGCATGTTTTTTGATACGTTTGAACACTAGTTTGTAGAAACATTACTTGCATAGAATTTGGAGACAAAGATAAATAAAGATTAACACACACATTGCTTGATATCTTGTATTTCAAATACATTTTTTTGCAAGTAGCATCTGACAGTTAGTATTTCTATTATTATGAAATACTTGGAAAAATGTATCTGATATTAACGGTCTCATTATATAGGAATTGATTAAAGATAAATTAAATATGGTAAATTGTTATATACTCCCATGCGTAGTAATTTTGGTTGTTATCAATGTTTATTATTTGATGCCATAAGCTCCACTTGGAGTAATTTTTAACTTGAAAATAATTTGTTGATTTGTTATTTGTATTTTATTATAAAATTATAATATTATTCTGAGAAAACGTATTTTGTTTCAAATGCAATTTATCATAACAAAAAATTAAAACTTTACACATTTATTTTAGCAGTTTTAGCAGGTGTTGTTTTAGGCTTCTCCATTCCATAGTCTGGATTAGTATTCAACAGTTTTTTTTGGCATATACATTCATACGTGAAACGTGACCACACCATTTTAGTCTATTTATTTTAATAATATTTTGTTCACCGTTATATGATTATTTCAAAATTGTATCGTTTGCAATCATTTTGTTCTTTGACCGGGAGCAAATATAATAATTTAATTTTGTTAATAATTTAAAAAAAAAAATATTGATTAAATAAAGTGATTAATTAATTGCACAGAGAATAGAATTTGAATTATGTTCCATTTCTGTTAATAAGTAAATGGTATAATGATAGATTTGACGCATCTTATTATTATTACATAATAATGACGATTCCGAAAAGACTTGTAACAACTTTTCGTGTAATCTAATTAAAAAAAAATATGGTATTATTATTTAAGAAATCAATTGCTTAATATTAACATATTGAGGTCAATTAAATGAATATTCTGCTTCAAGAAGAGATGGTGTGTGGTTTTCATTTACAGACTTACAAAACCAAAATACCTTAAGAACTATAATGTTAACATTTAATTCACAGTGCCATTCATTATTTTGTTATTAAAAAACGGCAGAATTTATAGAAATAAAAGTTTATAGCGGATGAAAACGAAATTTAGGCCGCTTATATGGCCTAAGGAAAATCCTTTATAGAATGTTTACATATAATATAACAATCAATAACAGCATATGTACCTATTATGAACTTGAGGAGTCTGTGTACAATTCTTCTTTTTTGGGAACGAAACTAGTGTATAGAGAGACACTTTTATATTAAATATATTGATAACAATATAAAGAGTCATTTGTTTTTAAACATTTTCATTAACAAAAATGTTAATTAGTGAGACTGTTTTAAATGGATTGCATACTCATAATTGTTCGTAAATATATAGCGAAACTTTGTACTACAATTTTATTTATTTAATTTCTTTTATTTTAGTAAAAAACAATTAAAAATATTTAGTTGTTTTTCGGTTTTTGTTTGAAACAAGTTAATTATAAAAAGTTGTCATTTTATTAGTACATATTTTTTATGTATGTTTTTAAAACACGATTCTCATAAATATTCACATAAAAATAATTTTAAAAATAATATATAATTTTATATTTTTATTTCTGATACACCATATAATTAATAATATCGTTGTAAATACCAAAGTTATTATAATTATATTGCATATCACCAGAAAAAAAAAATGTCATGTTTTTCAATACTATTATTAATATACATTTTGGTATCAGTTAATATCAAAACTATCGCAGTAATTAAATAAAATACTAAAAAACTCCATTTTATATATATTCAGTGTTATAATTATGTATTTCCATATAATTTGTTATTATATTGTATTGTGAAAAATTGTGTATACATAATATCATTGTCGCATGCAATTAATGTAAATTTCCACTGCAATTTTACTGGTAAATAACACAGACGAATGAAAAATAATTGTTATAAAAGATTTCATATGTGTACAGGAAAAGTGCAATACTACGCAATTATATAATACCAATATATTGTATGGATACATTTATAAATAAATAACATGCAAATGCTATTATTTCAGTTCCATTATTGTGCTAGGTATATAAATGCTTTGGATGAGAAAATTACACGTAATGGGATGGACATACAAATAGATTGTTAATGGTTTTTGTACATACATATATTTATCTATTTATTAATCGGCGGGCCATGAGAAAAATTTAGAGTAATTTGTATAGTTAAGATTTTCATTGCACATATTGCTTAAAAATTATATGATTATAAGGTCGTATATACTCTTTTTATAAGAATGCAATCATCAGTTGAAGTTAATTGAGAAATTTATAGTTTTTGCAATAACTGTTTTAACTATAGAAACTCTATTTATCAAATTTGATACAACCACTTAAACTTAATACTTACGAATTTATATCTGTAAAAATCTGAGAAAGATGCCAAACTTATTTATTTTTGATGGATGACATTTAATAGTTTAACACAAATCGAAATTATTTTGATATAACGACAATGAATTAACATTTGCAAATCTTTATAAACTTTTAAACACATAAGTATAAAGAAAGAAGATAGTGCGAAATTCATTAATAAGATACGAAGAGAATTGCAAGTTCAAATGGTCGATTATGTTTATTGGACAGATTCAATTCTACATTTATTCAATTTATAAACAGGTAACAGGCAACCAAATATGGCAAAAATATTCCATAACATGTCTTATGCATCAGAATAAAATAATAAAAACCCAAGAATGAGATTGCTTTATATATTTTACAATATCAATGTGACACATTTTTTTATCAACATAATCACCAAAATCTAAAATTTTGTTAATTATTTTTTATTACAGATTCATTAAATTGGTACGAATAAAATAAATTGGAAAATTTTATTATAAAATTAATAATTTTACATTTTTGTCTATTTTCAAAAATATAAAATGTTCACAGCACACACAATTGAAGAATATAACACTAATTCCATAGTTTAACAATTATAAATCGTCCTGTAAAACTTAAAACATTATCTGCATAAATTTTACATTCAGAAATCTTAATGGCAGATCATTGATGTTTGCAAAAAAATCCGTATAAATACAATCAATCTGGAATACGATAATTTGGCAATAGGTTTATAATTTGATACGCACTGCCTCAATTTAGCCACAGGAATACCATCAGAACCAACAGAAAAGTAATAGTAAAATTCATGCTATCAAAATGATCAACAAACAAATTTCCAATTGAACTTAAAATCAGAACGGCAAACATCGTTATAAAAACAAATTTGATTAGGATATAACCACGAGTATTTCTATTATAATAATAATAAATTTCCAAATATGTTTAGGCTCCCAAATCAAATTAGATTTTATGATTTTAGTAAGATACGAATTGTAAAAATTCGCCAAATTGTCATTAAATTGTTTACTAAAATTCATATAAATCAATAAATGTGCAGTCGATTTCGAATTGTATATAATAGTGAGTACAATTGCTGTTACGTTGATTGTAAAATTTTATTTAATTCATTATCACACCATTGATCATCATCAAACAACAAAATGTCATCAAAATATATTAAATAAATCAGAAAAGCGTGTAACACATTTCAGTAATTCTGTATATATAAATAATTACAAAAACCATAAAGGACACCCACATTCAATTTTATAACAACTTAGAGATATTTAAATATAAATAAATCAGAAAAGCATGTGACACATTTCAGTAATCCTGTGTATATAAATAATTACAAAATCCATAATGGACACCCACATTCAATTTTATAACAACTTAGAGATATATAAATATGTTGTTGGTATTTGGAATATTTACCATATAAAAACTATAACAACATTTAATGGCAATTAAAATACCACCACCATCTGTTTTATTGGTATACCATAGTTATCACCATATCTGTCATATGAAATGTATAGGATCAAACAACTCTGAATCTAAGATATTGCAACACTACCAAATTTTATTTAATAAGTATCAATACATCATACTCACAGTTCAATAATGTAAGCAACGTAAATTTGATCTGAAACCATACGAAACCTTTTGACAAATAAACCTATAATAATTTGTGGATGGTTTGTCTAAAACTCTGTCGGATATTTCTTAAACAAAAATTCATGAACCATAGTTTGAAATTCATAAAGCTGTGCGTGAAGAGGTATCAATGCATTTGTTGTTAACTGATGGTGTATAGGATGTAGAATCAAATTTATAAGTAAACATTTTCAGAAATTTATATATTTTTTACTTAAAAAATTAATATTTACATAAAACATTAAGTCTTTCTATTTATCTTTAAATTATTACCTATTGACATTAAAATGTTTCCAACTATAATAATTTATCCGGAAAAAAAAAAAATCACGTTGACATCAAAATCGATTTAAATAGAAAAAAAAAAAAAAAAGAAAACTCAGGGTGTCAAAAATAATCATTAATTTTCATTGTTAAAACGATTTTAAAAGTGTTTGGTTATTTATTTTTACATTATAGCACTTTTCCTTTTTATTTTATTGCTAATAATGTAAAAGCCTAATTTTAAAAAATATATACTGGAAAATATATACTTATAATTTTTTTTTTTTAATAGTATCATAATTTGCATTTCTTGTAAGACGAAAAGAAAAAAGAAAATAAAAAAATTATGCAAAATCATTGGCATTATATTCTTTCATTTTACTTTATTTTGTAACATTTTTTTTCCATTCTTTTCTTTATATTTTGAAAAGAAAAATATGCTGTTCATTTATAATAACACATTATTGTTATTATTATTGTTATTATTATTATTATTATTATTATTATTATTATTATTATTTTCTTTTCTTCAAGTATATATGAAAATATTATGCATAGCACGTGCCATAATGCCCTCTCTCTATATAAATACAATATTATAATATATTTATATTTTAAATATACAAAAATTATTTTTATAAACTTGGTAAGTAAAAACAAATTCTTGACTCTTCTTTATATTTTATGATGTTTATTTTATATATACGCACTTCGTATAGAATGTATATAACTTCATCCTACCTTTCATCCATCCATCCATCCATCCATTCATTCATTCATTCATTCATTCAGCCATCCATTCATCATTTCTATAACAAATACATAATTTATACAATAATATAAGTACAAAGTTATTATAAAATAAAAATCAATTGGTTATTATTTATTTTTATATTGTTATAATTGTATTAAATATATAGTTAAAGACTTTTAAATACATTCATAAATACTATATTATATTATTATTATAAAATAATTATTGTTATTGTATACGACGCACACCATACAATCGAGAATATAATGTGAGAATTATGAAATTAATATCCAGAATTCTTATCGTTAGACACATGTCATTTTAACAGCGAAATAACGAAATAAAAATTAAATAATTTGAAAAATCGACCGATTACATTTTTTTTACGTACATATTATTTACAAGTAAATACAATAACTAATAAATAATACGATGATAGTTTTAACCTGTATAGAGGAAACCACACAGTATTATTAAGATAATCTATATAAATAGGATATGCAATTAATCAATATTACTTATGTATATATAAAATACTAAAATCATTTCAGAAGTGTGCTGCGATCTGGATCATCTGTAGAAAGCAGGTACAGGGTATACAGTTTTATAGATAATACAGAGCATTATTTTCATTAATAATCATATTCACTTGGATGCGAAGACTACCGAGTTGGTTATGGTGGTGAATTTGTTCATTTTAAATCTAGAATATGATGTTTCGATTCAAAGAAAATTGTAAAAGAACGAATACAGGATTCATTCATCTCATCCTCATAACTCATATGAGAAACACAAGATTCTCTTCAAAGTTCACAATTTTGAATTACCCATATATAATGTATTGGCTATAACAGACAATATATAAAATGACTGATTCTATGATGTTAATGAATGTTTGCACAAGTGCGTAGAACTAACAAAATTAATTCATTCTTATTTTATTTTTGTTGGCCAAGTACATATGAAGTTTTAGCGATATAACAAACCAAATATTTCTTGAGAATTTATAGTTCGTTGACTCAACAAATCAGATGTCAAAATTATGAAATCAAAATTTTTTTTGCATTTTCAATTTTTGAATTTTAATACCCTTTATATAAAAGCATTTACTTTGCGGAAAATCCACGAAAAATTGATAAATTCAGTTTATTAATTACTGCTTTTAAAATTTTACAATATGTGCCAAATGTACATGGCGTACAAATGGTAAATATACACACACTACACAGATTTAGAAGTTTTAATATTTCCATAATAATATATAGCGAACCGCATCCCAATGAATTTAGATGATTTATGTTCTATTCTACATTAAATCTTCACATAATTTTCCATTAGGTTCTATATGCAAATCACCCAATAAATACATTATATTCTGTACACTTGATTTTTTATATGGATACAGTTCAGGTGGTTCCCTTCTAAATTTCCAATCAAGTTATATGACACACATATCATCATTATCAAGTTGTGTTACTCTTAAGTAGAGAATATTATGAGGCATTTACCCAAAATCTGTTATACATTCAAATTGGCAAATTTCTTCGCATATAGAAGCACACATAACAATTCAATTGGTTTACAATTTTCGAAAGATATATATGTTGCCTTTATTTCATTATTTCTATGATGCTAATGGAACTAAGAAAACATGTCAGCGGTTGGTGGCTCCACTCGGTTGGAGTAACATCATTTGATGATAATATTTGCAACAAAACGAAAGCAGACTGAAGTTAGAGGTTCCATCTTCGCAACAAGAGCAAGAAAAATAAAAACATAGAATGTTACTACATTTGTGAACAATTAAAAGTGATACAAGAGAATTTTTTAATTGTACATTTAGCGTTAGCCCTAATTCTGAACAATGATCTACTAATCCAGCAAAAACTTCATACTATACAATAATTTGTTGCGCGTGTAGTTAAACAAAAAATGAAATATAAAGAGTTGTAAATACTCTGTGTTAATATAACAAAAGACATTAAATAATTTCCCTTAAGGGACAAATCAAATTAGTACATATGATGATGTGCGGTATAATATTATATAATTAATATAATTATATAAAACGACAGGTTTTTGAAAACATTTTAGATAAGATCAAAATAAAAAAAAAAAGCAGAATGAAAATAAACAAAATTGTTGTTTTTATATTATTTTTTGTTTAAATTAAATATTATCATTTACATTTCGGTTGACAAATTTGTAATACTCACAAAAGAAAAACTTCACACAAAAATTATAGATATTAAAACATGTAATAATATATTGTAATATGGTAATTATCACTGCGTATGTATATATAGATTTCTATATTTATTGGTACTTACAGTTTAGCATATTTTTCTGAATAAAACTGCATTGACTCACACAGATATATGTTAAACTTATGGTGTTGAAAACACACTTACCGCAGTATTGGTTTCCAAAATTCAATTATGGAAATTTTTCACTCAAAGTTGACCAACTTTAGGGTCGTTGTTGACCAAATCAAAGTCAAAATCGATTTCGAATTTTCATTTAAAATGTCTATAGTTGAGTAAAGACTCAACTCACACAACGAATCAATATTTACAATATATTGTACATTTCAAGTGAAATTAAATATTCTCGTTTTTTGAAACCATCCATGTAGTGGGCGCGATGATAAATATTATTTCTAAGTTTGTAAAAATATATATTGTATGGTAAAACTATAATGAAATCCAGAATCAGAAGATTTATGAGTGTACCATCGTGGAATCGTGCATTTGCCAGAAAGATTGTCATCGAACTAATAAAAAGGAAAATTCATATAAATTGATTAAATATATTTCGTTCCATGAAAAAAAATGTGTTTTATTTCACTCTTAAAAATCGAAATTACTATCTTTGCAATCAAATACAGACGTTAGAACCATTCATTAGTTCATTAGAAGCATAACTTCAAATAAAATAAATAACAAAGCAAATATGTACATGAATAAAATGTAGACAAACAATATTTTGATCGGATCTGGTTCAATGCACGTGTAAATATAACGCAATATTTTAAAGCGACTCCAATCCCATCCAATATGACGTATATTCGAGTATATATATATATTTAATTGCCAACACATACTGAAATTAGTCCAAGTGACGCTTCTGTATAGCGCTAAGTATAGATCCATCGTTTATATGAATTTGATACAAATTTGAAATTTGAATTAATATTATATGAGAATAAATATGAATATTAAAATTGCATTTAATTATAGTTACAAGTTCTTTTAAGATTAATTTCAAAACAATAAATGTTAATTATTAAAATTGACAACATAAAAAAGGATAACATTTAATGTTTATTTAATGATTTTTTTCCTCGCTGTATGAAACCTAATGCAGAGAAATGCGTTTGTTTGTTAAAAAAATTCTTTGGATTACTGACAACGTAACATTTATCGTTTAAGAGCTTCTATAATTTTGAGAATGGTGAATATCACATTCTGGAAATCCATATAATGCAAATATATCTTTGGAATTGGATATTATTATGAAAAATATCTTGCGGATTTTCCTTTCCACCGACTATTATAGATAATAAAATGACACCTATGTACCTTATAATAATATAAAGATTAATTTTGCTAAATAAAGATAAATACTCTGCTTTATATATCAACGTTTACGAGATAAATTCTATAAATGAAATTCAATAGTTTGCCTGTACACAACATTATTAAAATATAATATATTGGTTTTTATTATCTTGTGCCTATGCAAGAAGAATTTAAATAACTTTTTTAATTAATTTTAAAACATATAACTATATCGTTGCAGTTGGTATATAATTTTATACCATTGCGTGAGATTGCAACAGTTAAAAATGTAAATAAAACAAATAAATAATATTTATTATATTACACGAGTACGAGAGTGATTTTATGTACACACAAACACACATATATAGAAAATGGCATTACTTATGTTTTGAAAGTTAAATCATTTTATGATGAAAATAATAAAATATATTATTATATAAATAAATAAATATAAATAAATATATAAAGATAAATGTTAAAAATCTAATGTATTTTGTATTTTACCATATCTTAAGTATATCGGTATACTTTATATTGTATGTATTTCTATATAATATAGTAAATCTTCAATAACTTGTTATTTCTTAACCAAAAGGTCTGTAAAAATAATGTATGTGTGTGAAGAAAAATATATATATATTGTAATATAAAATTCATTTTATTGTATTGTATAACTAAATATATCGTATATATATGCTATATTTAACTTACAGGTTAACGAGCTACCACTAAATTAAATTATGGTTTTTAAATGATCCGTATAATTAAACAACGCTTGTTGAATTTGTAACGTAAATGATTCTAATTGTTATTTTATTGTTTTAGTATATATATATATATTATATTATTTTAATTTTAAAAAGTTCCGCTCAAGTGAAATTTTATGTGTAAATATATATTTTTATTGTTTAGATATATTTAATTGAATATATTATATAGTTTTACATTTTATATATTGTACTATAATAGCACATAAATAACTATAAGGAAATATAAGTGTATACACGAGACTCATATACAATGCTATATAATATAAAAAAATAGTAAACCTATAGGACGAAAACTACATGTGTTGTTGTTAGAACAGAACGATGAGTATAAAAAACTTCTTGTTTGATAATCTATTAAATTTAAAGAAATATTTACGCTCCCACAAAATTTTAGAAACAGAACAATGAAAAGTTTAAAATTTTTCTATCTAAAATAGTTACAAAAACTATAACAATATAATATAATTTACATAAATCGCATTTATAATATGTTGGCAGCATGCGGGTGCAGTTAAATCAACATCATCAGATGATGAAATAACAATTTTTTATTTTTATTCCCAATATACAAGAAATATAATTGTACAATTATTTTATAATATAAAATTAATTTTATATTGTTTATGATTTTATTTTAACTATGTACATATTCTAGTACATGTGTTTTTTTAATGATAAATTAAAAAATTAAATCAATTGTATAGTAATTATAGTGAAAATATACACATAAATAAATGCAGAATTAATTACAATAAAATAATGTTATAAATTCAAAGTTAAGACAATTGGTATATCATTTAATTTATTATTGCAATTTAATAAAGCAAGTAATTTCTAGTAATATTATATTTAGTTTCTGAAGAACATTGTCAGTAAAATACGAATGGTTAAATTAGTTTGCCATTTCATAAAATAGACAAACTATACCTAAATTTAAAAAAAAAATCATTCTTAGCAATGTCGTTGCTTCTTTAAATATCAGTTGTACGTACACAATTCAATATATAACTATATATTTTAAAATTTTGACCATAACTGCCATAACTAAATTTTCTAAATTCACATATAATTATTTTCAGACTTCATGTTATAAAATAAAAAAAAAAAAACACTATATTTTCAAAATTTTTTACTAAAAAAACGATTAATAATCATTCCTTTATTTATACATATTTTTTATAACACGTAAATCGCCATGTCAGACATACGTGTCTGACGCTAAAAAGTTCTACATGAGCCATGTCAGACATATATGTCTGACGTACGCGATTTGGTAGAAGGCCACGTCAATCACAGATGTCCGACTCAAACGATACATTTGCATTATGTTTCGAAAGCTGGCCTATCAGGAACAAAACCTAAAAATTTCTTGGCTACAAATGAAATATGGCAAAAAAAATTTTTTCTTTGATACATTAAGTTTCCTTGATACATTTTTAACTAAATTATCTAATAAAGTTACCATGGCCCATGTGAAAATTTTTCTGCTATTATGGTGGCGATTAACGTGATAATAACTTCAGTACCGCGACTATAACAGCAAAGCTGTTTGATACAAATTAGCTTGTACACAGACTAGCATTATATGTGTTATGAAAAAATTGCTGCACTTTCAACAAACTCTCACTTTTTCAAAGTATACCTTTAATTGCCTTAAAATATGTTATTACCTAATATACGATAAGTTGATAAAAAACAATACAAAATTTTCATCATTTTTCTCGTCAGTATTTATTTTCGTTCGTTCCAAGTAATCTCCATTTGATTAAATTTAAATAAATAAATACGGATTCAAAGTTTAATCTTTATACATTTATTAAAGTAATTTTTAAAATCGGATACTACATTTAGTCGTCGTGATCTTTTTCAATTGACGAACAACAAATTACAAAATGTCGTATGAGATCTGATGGTTGATTTGCTATTTACAAATTTACTAGAATTATGAGATACCATACACATGACAAATGACAATATCCATAAGTTGTTTTTCAACAAATCATTTCTTTTTCGATATTCTAAATTCCATCAAATATCTCTGTAATTTGCATAATAATTGGTATTATTTTTTACACGTTTTTTTACAATATTTGATGTTGATCGAACACTTCACGACTTCACGTTATATGAAATAACTTTAAAATAATGAAAATGACAGACTATATGATATTGCTGTGCTATATTGCAGTAGTTTGAGTTATTTTTGATCATAGTATTATACCAATTGAATTTATTTAAATAATAATAATTACACAGATCACATTTATATATAAATATAAAATTATTCAATTCAATTTTTATTTTATCCAAAACCATAATATGTATAAACATAATTTATCATACAATATGTTAATAAATATAACAGTGTTAAGCGGATCAAGTTTCCTGATTTATTTAAATTAAAATCAATATTGATTCATAAATACAATCGAATAATTATGTTGTAAAATGTTTCACTATGATATTAGTAGTCTTAAAATAATTCTTTTAAATTCATCAAATTTTATTTCTTTATGGTAATTTAATTATATTGTATTTGTAAATAAATCTTGAATTTCACAAAAATTATTAATTCCTACTATAACATTAATATGCTGATATATTGAACAATACAACACCAAAAAAGTTAGCAGTTAATATTTCTTTCCATTTTATAATCAATAAAATTAATTTTATACAATTCTTCAAACTTTCCACTTAACGGATGTGAAAGTTCGAAATCATTTAGGAGAATATAGTATAATATATACCATAATAACGCCGCGGAAACAAGTGATCTTTTAAACATATAAGCCACAACACACAATATATAATTACGTCTTTTACAGGATTGTGTTGCCACTGCTTATATATATAGGTATATAATTATTATGTTCTAAATAGTAATGATTTCTCAATTATCACCTTCAGATTTAACGATAATCACTGCACCACTAAATTATCTTGTAATAGAAATAACAAAATTATCCAAAACTTCTTCTTATTGCAATAAGAAAAACGTGTGTGACAGTTAATTTAACTAACACTGTCTGTATGCAAAACCATTTCTTATGTGGAAAAATGCATATATCGCATGCAATAATCAATATATAACTCACATATATTTATATCCAATATTATGCATTCATCACAAATCTCGCTTATATTATTATAAGATTTACTGTGTAAACATAATTTATATTTTATATACCCATAATAATATAATAATAAAATACAATATTGTTGTTCAATTATGCACGGTAATAATGTTACAGAAAAATAAAAATGAATTTAATACTTTATTTGCAAATTTTTCATATGCACACGCATATATTGTATGTGGGCATTATTTTTACTAAGGGTGAATACTATAAATGCAGTCGTTCTCATCGCATAAATTCCCAAAACATATGAATTATGTATTTAAAGATGTTGTCGTCTCGTCGTCATCGTTAATGATGCCGATGCTGATGAAAACATTTGTATAATACAATATAATAATAATGTTGGAAGTAAAATATTTATGATTGTAAAAATTCAACATATAAAATTCGTATATTTGTGTATTAATGAATCGCATATAACGTTAGCTCAAATTTTGTATCACAGAGTAACATTTGGGGTACATTATTATTATAACTATTTTAAGTTTCAATAACTATATACGATTAGACATATATAATATATAGTATTCGACAGAATCCTGTATCGGCAATTCAAAAGGCATGAAGAAAAATTAGTTTTAATTTTTGGAATATAAATATCTATAGCTACTCTCATAAAACACTAAATATGTCCATTCGCACATTCACGTATCGTGACACACTTTCTACATATAGGGTTAAACAAAAACAGTATTTGTACCAGATAACGACAACTCGTGAATAAACTGCAGCTTCTAAATTTTCCTGAAATCTTATTTTTATGAATACTAATTTTTTTTGTTGCTGCGAATTTTTAATTTAATAATACACATTTGTTTGTAAATTAGTCGAGGAAAATAATTTTTTTTATATCATTAAATCAAGTGATGTTACGTGCCAACAAGTGAAGCAAATGACACTATATATACAAGACATTCATAACAACTCACAATTTGTTAAATTACTCTGTATGTGAGTACATCACCAATTGATTTACAAATATCGAAATATCGACGTTTCCTTAATTTCAATATTTTTTCGCAACGAATGAATGATTATCCCATACATATCAGAACTTTGATTTTCCTTAACTTCCCCCCTTCATTTGCATGAAGCAATATATTGACATTTCTTCATAAAATTCACTCAATTGTGTACAATTTTTGCATTAATTGGTAAATGAAAAATGACAAAACTTTAGAAAATGGGTAGCAGCTATAAGGTCGTCGATCGATTGAAAAAATTATGGTAAACAAAATTCATCGTATATAAAATGTGAAAAAGTGGTTTTAAAAGATCATCACAGAGTCACAGTGGAGTTTTTGATGTCAATTATTAACCACGCTGAAAAAGTTTAACGACGAGAAATTTATCAATCACTATTTTAGGTAAACTCTGAAAATTACTGAATTATTTGTTTCCAAATATTTATATACCTTATTGGGATTAAAAAAAAAAGGTAAATGACCACCACTTGAATCGAAGGAAAAAAATTCCATTGTTAACCAATACGCATCATCGCTTTGTATTTACTTGTCATGCCAAAACGAATGAATTTTCTTTTGAGCATATTGTAACTGACCATGAAAAGTGGATCTACATTGACAATACTAAACGTAAAATCTCATACATAGAACCAGAAGAACCATCAACATTACTGCTAAAAAAGAACAAATTCAAGGTCACAATGTAATGTTCACTGCATTTGGTGAGACCAGAATGGTGTGCCACAAGTTTCTAAAACCCTATATGAAACTGTTACTGATAATGTCTGCCAATGAAATGAATCAATTGGAAGAAGAAATTAAATTTAGTAAAAAATACAATCAAAAAATTTTGGATATACTGCGAAACAGACCAAAAATTGTATAATTTTTTATATTTTTACATTAAATACATAATTTCTTGTGCGGTTCATTTATATCAACAATGAATTTCACTATAAATATATAGCTAAAACTATATATGAATATACTTAAAATAATATAGTTATTGTATGCGTATACGAGTGTGTGTTAGTTATAATATATATTTTATTAGAAAAATTTTTATTATATTATTTTCATCTGCACGTTTCAAGTTTATCGTCCGAAACAAAAACGATATAGATACATAAAATCAAAAAGGTAAGCCACAAAATTATTACACACAAAATAAAAACATATATTTATTATAACTACAATACAATTCAAATGTATATAATAAAAGTTTTACTCATAAAGAAAAATGATTGGTGCTATTTGTATAACAGTAAGTAATGTTTGCACTTTACGAAAATTTAATAAAGAAATAAATCACATTCACCCTCACATTACACCACAACCATTTCTATGTTATATTTATGTATAATATGTAATATTATATGTATATAACCTTCTACATTTATACATAATATATATACTAACTTTGTAACCCGCACTGCATACATAAAGAATGCGCTGTGGTAAATATATCCGGGTAAATTATATTAATATTATTATATTTGAAAATCAAAATAATATCGAAAACAATGATACATTTTTCATTTTTATATATTTCGACTTATAATAAATATTTTGTAAGATTTATTTAAATTTTATTATTATAAATTGTTCTTATATTTATTGCTTATATACTTTTAAGTTTAATATCTATGCAATATACATTAAGATTAATACACCAAAATAAGAAGAATTTGCAACAATTTATATTCAAAGTAAAATTATATATATTGGATTTTTACTGCACATCGTTAGTATTATAAATTTTATTTTATGAATATTATGTGTGTGTGTGTGTGTATATGTGTAAGAAATATTAAACGACTAACTATCAATGTCACCATAAACTTATGAATAATCATTAAAATGTCATCACAAGTAATGTTCATGTTAAATTTTTTGGAAATTTTATTTTTTCATCCTTCAATAAATTGAAAAGTTTTAACAATATATGGAAAAAAAAAAAATAGGTACAGCAACTTTGTTATTTGTGGTATATGATATGATTAATGATATAATAATAAAAAAATTACATTACTTTGCCTACATAAAAATAAGAACTATAGAATAAATACCCCTTATTAAGAACCTTCACATTTGTCTTACATATTTCGAAACAACGCATTTCATCAATAAATTAATAAAATTCAGCATTTCCGGATCAGAAATTATAGTATGCGGAGGAAGAAGCGAAATAGAAATTACCCTAGTAAAAATTTGTCCGTACTTTGAAAATTCAGGAAAATTTCTTTAAAGAATGTCCATAGATTTTCCACTTAATATAATAGTATTTTATTTAGGTCAATTGAAATCTTTGGATGATAAGGGTTTCCGCAACATATATCCGTGGTTTTGCATTCATAATTTATTTCACCAATCATTCAAGACAGTGGTCTTACAATTTTACAATAAAATTATTTTTTTGCATAAGAAAATATAAATAATATCATACCTTTTATTTATTTCTTACGTATCGATTACATTAAATTTTGTTTCAACAAGTTACAACCTGTTATTATAACAACATTTTTGGGCGAGCGCACTTATCGTATTTTTGTCAAAATCCGTGGATCTGCTCACAAGAAATATGAATATAAATTCAACGGATATTCTGTGGAATAATAGCAACGAGAAATAAATTTGAGGAAAATCCAATGGCAATTTTTATAAAAATCCATGGACAGGGTTGCGCTGGTCATGTAAAATTCCATCGAACATCCGTAAGAAATCCATAGATATTTCCTCGGATTGAAACTACGGACTACTACATATAAAGCGGACAAACTACGGACAATGTTACTAGGGTAATGAATTCCTTCACATTCCACTATATATAAAAATAGATCTACTAATTAAAAAATTAAATTTAATGATATAATAAAGATGATCAAAACCATCTTGAACCAGTTATCATTGGAATGATTTACACTTATAACATACATCAACAAGGCAATACTATTAGAAGCTATAATATAAGAAATAATGGTATCGCAGAAATTTTTTGTACCATTCAGTTGTCAACTTTATACAGTACCACTAATATCTTTAAATTTTCTCTGCCATCAATTGGAAAATCGGTCATGCCTTTTGAAAGCGTGAATCGATTTTAAAAATATCTGCTATGAAAGATTGAAAAAATTGAAATCCGGTAAAACTATGGCCCGTAATTAAAAAAGATGATAATTCATAAAAGCCGGAAAATTAAATTCGGTGAACACCCAGATTTTTTTTCATAATTTAGTTTAATTTCACCCAAGTTATAAAAAAAATACAGCTATATTGAAAACTGAATGCTATTTCTCAAACTTCGCCACTGAAATGAAGTAATACAAACGGATATGCAAATGACATATTGGTATACGAGATGTTATAAGAAACTACAGGAGCAGTTTTAAAATACGATATTCAAGCTTACCGCTTTTATAGTTCCTTAAAATTTGTGATTACTGGCGTTTGTTACATGATAATGAACCATCTCATCGCTATACGCTTATCACTGATTTTCTAATTAAAAATGGCATTTTAACCATCACCATAGTCACCTGAATTGAACCCCTGCGACTTCTATTTATTCTCCAAACCATACATTTGCCGATAAAAGGACAACGTTATGCCGACATTGAAGCCATTTAAAAGGGGTCGCCAGCGATATTAAAGGACATCTCTAAAGATGAACTTAATAATTCATGCGACATATTAATTGACCGTACAAAACGTTGTATTGAAGCCTAATGGTAAACTACTTTAAATAAAATAAATGAATTTTTTCAAAATAATAAGATTTTGTTTTTAATTTCAAAACATTTCATTTTCTGTGAGACAGACCGCACGTAGTTATAATAGAAGCGAAATTAATATTTTAACATATGTAAAATGTAATGCATTATACTTTTATAAATTTCGTAAATGTAAAAAGTTGTTGAATAAGTTAAGTCTTAAGTTTTTTTTAACAAAGACTATACGCAAGCTAAAACGATTATATCAAAGAAAAGTTATATTTACAAGACAGAATTTGAACCTTATAATATTGTACGTTCAGAAAGCTCAAACATTTTTATTCAATTATAATATGGCACAAAATGTCAATAATGAATATTATTGATACAAAAAAAGTTGTAATTATAAAGTTACCGCACAGTAAACAGTGTAAAAAAAATTGAAAGATTGTATGTTTCTTAAATTCCAATATTACTTTCCAAACAAGATAATGTTGTCGACAAATTTCTCAAAATCCTATTTATATTTCCTAGTCAGTGTTTTATAGTATTTTAATTTTGTATAGGGATTACATAAAACATACACTCATATTTTGTGCGAGCGCTTTCATATTATTATTCGCACTACACACAGAAAAAACAACGTGTTTTGGTGTTTTAAAACTGTTGAATAAACTGCAGAAGACGTAATTAACGTTCACGTATTTATAAAGAGGAAAATTACCACACAAAAATAATCGATTAATAAACCAAATATAAATAACAATTATTATTGTAAGTACATGGCAGAGTATATATGTTTTTTAAATGAAATTGCGTTGAAAAGGAAATCGTGTTTATATAATATATAACAAATATACTGTAGCATCTTCAAGCATTAATATTATAACATAACATAATCACATCATTATATCATATACGATACATATATTTTTCAAATGCACCACATGTCAGATACCCATAGCACCATTATAGTAGTAAATAAA
Organism: Bibio marci; assembly: GCA_910594885.2. Lineage (NCBI taxonomy): Eukaryota > Metazoa > Arthropoda > Insecta > Diptera > Bibionidae > Bibio > Bibio marci. Next base: position 7,528,342 of record OU343114.1, on the reverse strand, counting down.
CTAGCATCACCTTATATGAACCTTTTTTAATATGAACCTTTTACAATACGTAAAATTGTATATATGTGAAGATGAACTTTTATATTACATTGCATATGAACCAACTCCGCCTATTCATCGCAATATATACAACGGACACCATCATTAAGGGAAATAAACCAATGGCAGGTAAAACGAAAGGTATCTGGAAAGGGAAATGAAATTTCAAAAAAACTAAATTTAACAATAACACAATATATATTTATTTCTATGGTATTGGTGAGAAAATGTATGTAATAAAAAAAAAAGTGGTAAAGGTATTTTTGTTATTTATTAAATTACCACACAAAAACTGGTTTTCATTTTTTTTCTTATTTCATTTATGTGTACCGACCGACGACACGCCAGGTATTAAGAATATAAAATTACTATTAAATCAAATTTAGTCTTATATTTTAAGTCGTACAGAGTTAACGTTATTCTCTATATTATCATAGATTTTCATATATACGTGTTCCGCATATCAGTCACTGTGTCCACCAAAATAAATAAAAACCATAATTTTGTGATTTTTAAAAAACGTGTGTGTGTGTGTGTTTGTGTGTGTGTACACACGTGTGTTCATTATTGTTCTAAACAGAAAAATCATTTACAAAAATAATAATCTATAATTTGTTTGTTTCTTAAAATATACGTTAAATTATATATTTGTTAATATAAGTAAAAATAAAATACATTATTTATTAAAAAAAAAAAATAAAAAATATAACAAAATAATATGCCACGTCCATCAAGAAAATCATATGGTGATCATAAACCACCGTATTCATATATTTCGTTAACGGCCATGGCAATATGGAGTTCGCCCGAAAAAATGTTACCATTAAGTGAAATTTATAAATTCATAACCGATCGTTTTCCATACTATCGTTTAAATACACAACGTTGGCAAAATTCATTACGTCATAATTTAAGTTTTAATGATTGTTTTATAAAAATTCCACGGCATCCAAATAAAACTGGTAAAGGTGCCTATTGGACATTACATCCGCAAGCATTTGGTATGTTTGAAAATGGAAGTTTTTTACGACGACGAAAACGATTTCGTACACATTTACAACAAAATGCTAATGTAAATGTTAATAGTGGTGTGAATACGGACCACCGTACAGCACATAATAATAACGATATGGATATGGAATGGATGTTTCAAACAAATAATACAATTTTCAATAATCAAAATCATTTATTTTTAACAAACGAAATGGAATCATTAAAAAATTGTTTAAAATTAACACAACATCATTTACATTTACAAAATTTAAGTAATATTAATAATAATAAAGAATTAAAATCATTATCAATATCAAATCTTAATAATAATAATAATAATAGTAATAATAATAATAATAATAGTATTAGCAATAATAATAATAATAATAATAGTAATAATAATAATAATAATTATAATAATAATAAACTATTGAAAACGAAAACAAGTACGACAACAAAAAATCTTTTTACAATAGACAGTATTATTGGTAATGATACGGCGACGGCGGCGACGGATGCGGCGGCAGCAGTTAGAATTGTTGATAACATTAGTGATTCACAATTATTATCAAATGAAAAAATTATTATAGAAAATTATTTAAAAACAAAAGATTATCATCGATTTCCAAATGAAAGTTTTATTGAACAAACTATAAATTTTTTACCAACCGTTGCCACATCATATTATCAATCGCTATTATCACCACAATCAATACAACCACAATTACCGGCGCCACCACCACAACCGCCACAACACCAATCATCATCGCAACCAACAACACCAAATCAACATCAACAATCAACACAACAACAAATATCATCATTTAATTTTAATCAACAAATAAATTGTCATTTACCAATGTTTGGATTGTTACATTGTTGGGATACACAGCAGGCTTATTTAAATTCAATAAACATGTGCTCATTGGTTAGTTAAATTTTTTTCTTGTTAAGTAATTAAATTATAATTATAATGTATACGATTTGAGCGCGTATTCGTCGTAATCCTAATCGTAGTATGTAAAATTAAACTATAAATAATTATTAAAATAATATAATCAACGATTAAAAAAACCACCTCAATATATTTAATTTAATTATAATAATATACTTTTTCTCTATAATAATAATAATAATAATATATTTAATTAAATTAAATTAGTATGATAATAATTGTTTTGTGATTTATTATTTTATTTTATTATTATTTTAAATATTTTTTTTTTGAAGTAATTAGTTATTATTTAAAATTTAAATAAATTCAAATTATATAAATTTTCAATTTTTTAAATTTCACTTTTAAATATAAAATTTTAGTGTTGAGTTTAAATAAGTGTTGTACAAAATATTTGTAATTATAATACATATATTAATGTGTTAAGAGTTATTATTATATATTATATATTAATTATAATAAAATTTTTGAAAATAGATAATAATTTAAAAGTTGGCATTTTATTTAAAAAATGTAACGTGATCCTTATTTTTATATAATGGTTTTGAATTAAATAAAAACCTAAGTATCAAATCTATAATTATTATATTCGAATTGCCAGCATATATGTGAAAAGTGTTAGAGAAAATCAATATTACATATGGTATGTTTTATTATATAGCTATACTTTTAAAATGAATGTGAATACGTGTTAAATTGAATCATCATTCCAAATTCTATAGCAACGAACGAACAGAATAACTTTTTATGTTTGCAATTCACACTAAATAACAATATTTTGTTAACAAAACAATGAATGGGAAATATTAAGAAGCATTTTCAGCAAATATTTACATTTAAAAAAAAAACATAAACAATTGTTTATTTATCTTCAAATTTTAAAACACATTTTATTCTGACATATTCTGATTATATTCGTATGAGTAATTCTTCCAATTTATATTATATATATATTATTATATTTCCATTCACTGTATTTCATTATTTTTACTACAGTGGCGATGCTCCTTGTATATAATCACCTGTCCGATGTTCAATAAATTTCTACATTTTTCTCGGCGTTTTACTCCTTAAATGTTCAATGTATTATTTCTCTATGCATAATAGAGAGCAGAAAATATTTTAGAAATTTTTCGCTGGTTTTTAAATATAATTTAATTAAGAAATTCCATCAGATACGAGATCAAATAATTTATTTGCTTAATATGTATGCAATTATTAAAGTATTTTAAGATTTAATTTCATAATTTGTGGAATCAAAAAAATGTGCCAGATCGAATAATTATGATAATAACAACCTTTATTTTAATAAATTTAAATGTTTTTCATTAATAGAATATACTTAGAGTTCAATAACAGGATTTTTTACAATAAAAATCTTTACAATATAGCAACAATGCATGGAAAACTTCCGTATTATATTCCGTCTCGGTAAAATATTTCTAAGAAAATTCAAATAAACTCATTGGAATTACTATGAAGAAATCTATATGTGGAATAATTCTATGATTAATGTTACATGCAACTGAGAGAGAATAGAGAGAAGTTAGGACAGAATTACATTTTCTATAGCACAAATCATTGGGATGCCGAGTCAATTTCCAAACTATTACGATATATATGCTAACGTTTAATCAAATAATTAAAGCATATTTTAAAATCATCTTTTGGTAATTCCATCAGTTTCTTTCTTCGCATTTTTGAAAATCTATCCATAACTTTTTTTTTTAACTCTTAATCAATTAAAGAAAAAGAACAAAAAGGTGATAGATATGGTTAAAATGATGCGATTAGTGAATGGCTATAATACCGATTGAGTGGTGTCTTCTTTTTAGTGACTTTGATGAATTTTGTGTTGGTTCATATTTAGCATGTCATCCAAATCCAGTAGTTCCTAGTTGTGTTGTTCATATGCTATATCAAATTTATAAACCCACAAATTCAGGAATCATTTCTTTTCTGATATTCTAATGTCATCAATAAATTTTAAAATATTGAATGCTATTCATATTTTATTGTTTTCGATTACCGTCATTATAATATAATTATTTATTTGTTTTAATGTGTCAGATGAATTTTGCTTACATTTTAACACTATATTTATATTCTCTTTTGTTATAAGATAAATAAAAGAGGAAAAATGCATAAACCCAAAGACCAACATATACTCCTGCAAAAATAGAATGTCGACATTGATTAAAAATTACATATCCATTAGTTTTTGTATGTTATAATATGGACTATACTGTTTTATGAAGTTAACTTATGTTGTTGTATTATACGCGTTCACTAATATTTATAATCCAAAAAATTCTGGTTTTAATCCTGTTCTATTTCAATTTAAGACATCTGTAATTAGAATATAGTTCGCTTCAAAATAGACAATATCTTCATTCTTCTAAAAAATTACTATTTTCAATTGCTTATTAATTGCATTTTTTTTTGTAAGTTATTACATTTCAAAAAATTACAATTATGAATTTTCATCTTCTTTTCATTAGAAAATTGCTATGACATTCAACAAAATTCCTTCTCTTTTTATTGTTTGAAATATAATACATGTATGCCTAATTGTCATTTTAAATGATTTAATCATTTAAACATGTTGTCATTCAATGACAGAGTATTAAGCATCGATGACAATCAAAAATTGTAATTTTCTCATCATTCAACTATACTAATTTTCTTTCTGTGCAGGAATAGAAATACTAAATATGGCATCACATGTTTTTCAATTACTAATAATTATATTTGAATTGTCACACTAATTGTCCAGCTCGCAGTTTAATATCTTTTATTAAATTCACAAATAAATTATATTTAACACGCTCGTTGTGCGTACATTAGATCATAATATCGCTTACCCTGCTATGTAGTATGTACCTATTTTTCCTGAAACCAAATACTGAGTCTATTCGATATTTTTTTGAATTAATAAAAGTGCAATATCGCACAAAAAACAATAGTGTTATTTTTTAACTTACACTTAATAACTTTTCACAATATGGATTCACTTCTATATTTTGTTGAACAAAGTTGAACGAAAAATGAGTTCAATTTATTTGACCATTCTAAACTCTATCTTTTTGATTACCTTTAATTTAATGTAATTTTGGTGTTTACACAAATGTGATTTTCAAATGTTACAATTCATGTTATTCGAATCATATATAAGACGCAAAATGACAGGTGTGTTTACACACAAAATACCAAATGATATTATAACTATCAATACTAAGCTATGACTACTACTATATTTTTATATCTATAACTAACTAATAAATAGTTATTGTCACTATCACGGGTAATTTTATACTTTAATAAATCTTGCATTATTATTATAACTACAAAATATAGTGTACCTTTATTATTTATTATTAATTAGATAAACGCCAGGCATACAATACGTTCTACGATCCTATAAACAAACATTTGTAAAATTGTTCAGAAACCATATTAAATATTCAAAATTAATCATTATCAAAATAGCCAGTTTTTCGTAATATTTTTTCAATTCAATAATTAGTTTATTTGTATTTGCTGATGGTGGTATTCTAATTTATAACCGAAATGCATTCAATTTATATAAAATAAAATTTTATTATTACATTTTACGTTCATCCTAAAATTATATATTTATTTAATTTAGATTTTATGTTGTATAATTTCATTTCTTATTTATATGTAATTATCATATCATTAAATCATGTTACACCAAGTGACTACATACTACCAAATATTAATTAAAGTTAAATTTTTTATAAATTACTCTAGATCTGTTCTCCAATTATCGAAATATATATAGATGTTTCCATGAATTCCGCAATTATTTTTATGTGAATGATTAGCCCATAATATGGTGTTGGCAGATTAATGTTAATTTTTGAACAGAGTTTTTGTTTACAAATGCAGATATTTTTTTGTATAAAAGATCAAAAACAGTATTATAACTCAAGTGAAAAATATCCGCATAACACATCGTAAATCCTATAAAATTATAAGTTCGACAATCTGCGTAATAATGTTGGTACATAATTAACATCGACATAAAATATAATCTTGACAAAATATTACTTCGACACATAATAATAGCTTATTTAATATTAAAATATACTTATTATAACGTCTACATGTAATTTCATGTAATTGTAATAGTTTAGAAACCATATAAACGTATTATCTATACCGTCAACACCATTTCCAACACAGAAACTATTGTGAATGACTTTGATAGTGATTATTTATTTTTAGTAATACATGTTGGACCATTGCATTTATTCAATAACACAATGTTAATGTGGATATAATTATTTAATTTTTTTAGTTTGCAATATGTTATCAATTTAGAAAATCGATCAAATATATTTACACACAGAATATCTATATATGAACCAAATTACGAAAATAGTTCAAATTGTGTGTTTTAATTCTAAAGAAAACAAAAATTTATCATATAATACATAGATTATCATAAACAAAACCCTTCCATAATTAATATATGATATTTCAAAACCAAAAACCATAATTGATCGAATTTATTTATATTTTTTTTTTATCTGAATATAAATTCGCATGTGTACAAAGTCAATTTTTATTTAAATGTTACTTTACATATGATTGATGGATACGCTTAATACCGCTCTTATTATATTACTAAAACATTAAATTCATTGTAAATTGCTATAATATATTTATATTCCAAAAAACTAACCAAATTATTTCGCATGCGGATATTATTATTTGTAATAACCAATAAAAAAGAATTAGCACAAATTTTAAAATGCTTAAGTTTTGGTAAATGTACACGAAATATAATAATAAGATATGTAGAGAGAAAAAAAAATAAAAATATATGGGAACATCATTTTTGGCACTTCAATAATAAATTACATAATCAATTAGAAATTAGCTGCACATTCAAGAGATATAAGCCATGATATATTAAATTTTTTTAAGCATTTTATATATGAAAAGAATTTTCTTAAAGGTTGAAATAAAAAATTATGTGTTTTTTTTTCCTTGTAAACATATTGCATACAAAAGAAATATTATTGTATGGAATTTTATAATAAAACCACAAATTAAATTGGTTTTATTTTTCAATATTAGTTATTTTGTATATTATGTGCTGTTTTGTGTCTTATTTTTCACAAAACCCATATCAAAATATTGGTATATTAATACAGAGAAAAAACTGCAAGCCGCAGATGCTATTACATTATATCAAAAATTGTTTACGTATATTTATTTATATTAGGATTAAGTATCATATAACATTTTATATATATATATTATAACAACACCTACCTACCTACCTTTTTATAATATATATATATATATATGTGTATACAATACTAATCTACCTACACCTCAGCAACAACCAACTCTATAGCAACTTCCTACCCGTACCGATGGCTATACCTTACCAATGTATTTATAAATAATAGCTACATATATATACACCTATTAAATGTTAGTATATAATCAATATATGGTATACGCATACTCGTCCGTCGTAAATAAATAAATGTAAAAAAGATTAAGTAAATATTTATAAGAAATTGTTGGTTAAACAATAAAAATAGACTAATAATAGTGGTAATAATATACTATGTGTATTTGTATGTATATAACGGGTGGAAAAAAAAAAGGTAAGAATATTTTCTTATATAGTTTTGTTTATAATTATTATGGTGGTGGTGCTGGTGCGCTCTGTACTTAACATTTATTTATATGTGGAAATATATACATTTCAGAAAATATAGAATAAATAGAAGAAGAAGAAGAAGAAGTAGTGAATAAAAATATGTATATTTAATTTATTTGGCACCTGATTCAAATTATGGATTAAAAACATATTATATAATTTATTTTTAGTATATTGCCTTGTTTATAAATAGTATAATTTATACTTATGTATTTTATGTTATATTACTATTTGCAGGTGTGTTAAAAATTTGATGTATATAAGAGTGTATTTAGATTCGCCGGTGATGGTTTCGTTTGAATCCAATATTTAACACTTCATAAACCTAATTTATATTTAAAATTTCATATTTATTTAATATTTAGTCAAATGTTATTATATACGAGTACGAGTATATTATTAATAATGTTATAATTTTTTAATTTTTTTTGTTTTCTCCTTAGATTATCAAACTATAATTGTTCGTTATTTATACTCTATATCTATATAATGTCGTATATTAAATTAAATATATGGATGGATAGATAGATATAGAGCCGACTGACTATACTCTCTATAAAATTTTGTGATCGTTATCAGCGTATAATAAAATAATTATTATTTGGATACTTTATATTTCATATTTTTTTATAGTTTCATTTTCGTAAAATTTATAATGCTACCGTTTTATGATGCGGTATATTTACACATTGTGAAAATTATGTATAGTTTTATAAGTGCTATTGGTATATGTTTATAGGTAATTGCATTTTAAATTTAAGGTTATTTTTGTAATAAAATAATATATTTTTGTTTGTCTGTACCTTGTCTGCATTTGAAACATGAAAATGAATTGTTCGATTTTGATGAAAATTTGAGAATTATCACATCCTGGACGACATTTTCAATAGAACATGAGCCTGATCCTGTATGCCTTATTTTAATCTCCCCAATACAATAATGTACTTAATGTTTTGCTATGCTTATAACGTTAACAGTTTTCAAACGATGTTCATTTGAATTTAGAGGCGGTTTGTGGTCCAATGTCAGAACGGAAATTTTACGATAAGTGTTAACACCTCTGGCGTTACTAAATGATAGAAATTTTGAAATTTTTAATGTATTTTGCAAGTTAAGGAGCCAATTTTTACCAAAAATAAGCACAAAGACTTTTTTTTTTGGATTATGAATATAGTATGGAAAATCAATTGCCACTGCCTAGTAACAATTTGTTCGTACTTTGAAAAATGAGGAAAATTTTCGTGGCAAAAATCCACGTATTTTCCATGGAAAAGATATATTGGAATTTTTCCAAAGAATGTCCACAGATTTTCCACTTAATATAATAGTATTTTATTTTGGTCAATCGAAAAATTTTGGATACGGATAATCCAAGGACATTTTTTATAAAAATCCATGGACTAGGTTGCGCTCATTATATAAAATTGCAGCGGAGATCCGTAAGAAATCCAGAGATATTTCCTCGGATTGAAACTACGGACCACTACATATAATGCGGAAATTTTACGGACAATCTACGGACAGTGTTACTAGGACTGTTCTATGCTGTAGTTCTTTCAGCAAATTTCTTGATACCCGATAGTTTATAGTCATTTTTTATTAAGAATTAAAGCTTATAATAAAAAAATCAATATTCATATATCTATATATTTTAGTGTTAGGGGCCACTCTTTTAGAAACTTTGAAATTTGGTCAATTTTCATCTGATTTTGGTAAGATTTTGTACGAAGTTTTATGATGCGAATTAAAACAATAGTATTCTTTTTATTAAAATTCTGAAAAATCAATTACTAGGACCGTTCTACTGATCAGTTTACACAATTAAATGTAATGGCATAAAATATTTAGGTTAAATTTTGTTAGTTTTGTATGAGTCAGTAAAAGTATTTTAAGGTCATTTTTACATCAGTTTTGCTTAATTGAACTTATCAACTATCCCCCTTTTGAATGGTAATTATGGTTATATGCAGATTTAGAATATAAAATTATTAAATTTCCTTGTGGTAAGATGAAATTTGTCACATTAATGAAGCAACATAGCCGTTTCATATGGATCGACGTTGTAAATTTTAAATTATAAAAATTTACACTTGAATTACTAACATTAATTGATTAAAAATGCTTTTCACTTTATTTGTTTTTAAAAATTAACGAAAATTTTGAAAAGTCTGTATGGCAGTTTTTACATTTCCATGAAAAATTCTCCTGTATTTATTTTAATTCTGAAATGTTTTAGCTCTCAGTTACCACTTTGTACTTTCACAAATATGCATTGATACAAAAATAATGGTATTTAGAAAACATTTATCTATCCATAATTGTACAATTCATTCATTGTTATCTGTATAATGTGGAGTAATCTACCAATTTAACCTTATAATAAAATATATAAATTAATTATATGTATTTATTTATTATGCTCCATTGATATGACTTGATTATAATGTTGATGATGTACAACTAAATTTGATAGCAGAGTTTTCATAAACTGAAATTTTAATGTTATTAAATTGTAATATTGTATTATACTATAGCAGGATGAACGTGAGGATGTCCGTGTGCCAAAAAACTGTTGAAAGGTAATCCTGTAGGGTTAGATACAGTAAACAGGGATATTTTAAGATCGTTTAACATCCGGCATTGGAAGACGTTAGTTGCGGATAGGTTCCGTTGCAGTATGCTGGATTTTAATGCAATGCAGTAAGTAAGTACATAATATTTACTTGAACAATTATTTATTTATTCAAGAAATTTATTTTAAGTATATGGGATTATAAAAATGTTCAAAACAATAATAATTAAATTTGATTAAAATTTTTAAAATGAAAAAATAATGTTGTCAATAAATCCTATATAAAAAAAATTATCATGTGATCATAATTATCGATATGAATATACAATGAGCAGTTTTAGTTGATGAAACTTTAATTTCTTGTGTGTGTGTATTGTGATTAATTAGCGTTTCATCACCAATTGTAATATAATTTTTAATTTAGATCTATATTCCACGATGACCATTATAATTACTGAAAGTTTTTTCATATCCAAATGAGAGCGTTATAAAAAAATAATAAATAATGATTAGTTCGCATTTGTATTTAGGAAGCAATCTCTCCATTTATATGAATTTTAAATATTTCTTTGCTAGCGTAATACCCATCAGAAAGAATGTTTATATATACAGAATTCTACAAAGTTCAAAATTTAATAAAAGTGGAGGCCTTTAATTGGACTAAACATTTCTTATCCCTTTCTTTTATATAAATTCATATATTAATACTCAGAATTATAATACTCTACCAAGAATTATTATCATTTTGAATTACGGGCCATAGTTTTAACGGATTTCTATTTTTGTAAACAGAATTGCAAATTATAATCAATTTGCAATCTTTTATGCGGAAGATATTTTTAAAATCGATTCACGCGTTCAAAAGATATGATCGATTTTCCGTTTGATGTCAGTACCACAAATTTCTTTAAATTTTCTCTGTCATCGATTGTAAAATCGGTCATATATTTTGAACGCGTCAATCGATTTTAAAAATTTCTTCTATGAAAGATTGGAAATTGATTATAATTTGAAATTGTGTATGCAAAAATGGAAAACCGTTAAAATTATGAACCGAACAGAAAGATGATAATTCTTAAAAGTCGAATTCCCGGAAAATGTAGTTCGGTGTACACCCAAATTTGTTTTTCAGAAGTTAGCCTAATTCCACCCAGGCTATAAGAATAATATAATGATATTGAAAACTGAAGGCTATTTCTTCGCCACTGTTTTCCAGCTATTACAATGGTTTATGTGCTTCTGCTTATACGATTTTATGAATTTCTTTATTATTTGCATGCATATAAGATTAAGAACAATGAGTTTAATCTCATTCAATTCAGGTTTTCAAGTAAATTTTGGGAATTAAACCACATTGCGTCACTGAGTGTTATACAATCAGCTATATTAACGAATATTTCCTTACAAACAAAATCTTAACTCATCTATTTTTATACTTATTATATTCCTCACAGTGTAAATGGAAAAATAATTGTAAAAAATTGCTTCCATTTCGTTTACAATTAATTGTCGGTAAACATAATATAATCAAAAGGTTAATATAAAAATAATAATAATTATTTATTTTATATATTTTTATCTTTATTTACTTAAACGCAACTATATATATATATACGAACGCTAAGTACTTATTGTTATATAGATTACATTTATACTCTATGAACATAATTCTTACCAATACTAAACTACAATATATAGATTTATTATATGGATAATAATTTGTAAACATATTTTAATGAATATATCTCCCCATTTATCTATTTAATATCTGTTTATGCATTCATTTTCGTTGTTATATAAATATATACAGGGTGTGTTGGTGGCGGGAAGGTTTACCATACTTATACAGAGTAAACTCATTGTAACATTGGCTGTATGTGTTACACGGTTAATTAACACGTTAACGGTGTCGAATTGAGATTATTGGATTATTTTGAACACTTTTATGGACAGCAGCAATACTTTCGGCTAATCTTCTTATACGTTATCTTATCAGCTACGCAGATCCTCTTTTCGTATTCGTCACCATAATTCACAAAAACCACGTTTGTTTATCAGGTATTTTTTTTCATCCACGTCTATACTTTACAACCGTCATAATTCATGTTTACCAAAACGGTGACCAAAACAAAGTAGTAAACATTCCCGACGAACACCCTGCACCAGTTTATGTACAAATAGATTGTATTTACCATTTTCAAATAAACAACCAATATTACCCATATTATGTGTTGTGCTTTTTATAGTTATCTTAAATATAAGTGATACATACACAATATATAAGGAATTGCGATATACATCATCATTCATATATTATATAATGTATATAAATAAATTGGAAATCTGTGGGTATTTATCTGTATACGTTTATACTTGATATTTTTGCGAGTAACTACAATACATAAAAAAAAAAAAAAATGATTTCTGTTTGCATGACATGATATAAAAGATATTTGAACCGATATATAATTTAATGGTGTCGATGTATTGAAGCCAATTTACTGATTGGCAATTGAGCAAACTAATAACAAGACAGATATGCCGCTAGCTTTGTGAATATTGTGAATAAATGTATACTAAAATACAGATATACACGTTCGGATATATGAAAATATTACGTTTTGCGTATATATATAGACACACAAAGGTATTTGTAAAAAAAAATCATTACATAAATATACATAAGATCCTTTGAGATGATGAACGTTATGTATATACGTTACGTACAGGTACAGTACATTAACATATTATAACAATACATTACATTTGAATATAAATATTTCCGAAGACTGTATATATAGTTTATATAGATTTAATATTAATTTTCGAAAAATAATTATCACTTTGCGTTTAGCAAAAATAATTTAATATTGTTATAAATTTTGTAAAAACAAAATAAAAATATTTCAAGAAAACATTTGATTTTTATTTATTTATTTTTAGTTTTTTTACCTTTTATTTTTTCAATATAATTTTCACTATATAAATATATTTTTCCATATTATTTTTGCATTTATTGACTTCTTTTACTTCTTCTTATGTTGTTCATTTTATATGTCGAGTATATTATTATTAATATATAAGATGCATTTTATATATACGAATATACTCGTATAATATTCATAAAATTATATGAAAATGATTCTTCTTATACATTTTTTGTTTAATATTGGCGGTTTATTCTTTGAATCAACAAGATGAAAGATAAACTAACGCAAGCTGTTATTACTTCACACCATCCACAGCAGTAATAGTTATACACAAATTTGTTATATAACATTTTAAGATTCTCTTATTCATGGATCTTTTATAAACTATAGTTAGGTATATATGCATGCGAAGGGAATAAGATATGATGATTTGAAAGATAATATATATTTTACACAGCGAGTTTTGTTCATAATATGTAAGATGAAAATTTTAAATGTACAATATATATACAATATATAAGTAGGTCCGTTGCTAGGCTCATTTGTAGCTGGCAGGCTGAAACGCCCATATTTAAGCAAATAAAAGTGGTAAATTAATTTTAGGTTACAAATCCAATGAATACAGTGAAAATCTTAACATTCCCGAGTAGGCAAACATAAATAAATTCTTAACAAATGTAAAAATGTGTCTGGAATATAACTGTAATAAGAGGATGACAATGGAAAAGAGTTATATATTACCAATATAATATAGTGTATTTTTGACAGAGAAAAATAAAAAATGTTATTACATTTTTATTTCCAGTCACAATAATTGAATGTCAATTAAAATATTTATGTTACTTTTCTTTTCAGTGAGTACTACTTAATATACAACCTATTTTGCAGTCATTTTAAGTTTTGCAATCTAACTATCGGTAAGAAAACTGTAATATGTGCAATAAAATATACTAATTCTTATTACCTCCTCAATTTCTCTCTCCTTTTTCATTGTACCTAATCCTTCCAATCGTTCCTTCCTTTTCTTCTCTCTGGCCAAAATTCTTTCTTCAAATCCATTCCATCAGACCATCTCTTTACAATCTCGACACTGGGCGATGAAAGTAATTGTGGGTTTCACTTATTCAGATTATGAGAACTAATAAAATACGTCTGAATGTTAGGTTTACATTTTTTCACTAAACTTTAGAACTTATCACTAAACAAAATTTTTTTTTTTTGAAAATCGAATAAAATGGACTTATTAGTAATTATAATGGGAAATTTCATGATGTATTATAGGGTATGGAGACCATACAGAAACGATGCTCTTAAATGGTCATCCTACCTTGATTAAATTTTAGAAATATATAACTTTTACATATTTTTAAACTGAAACCAGGAAAATTAATGATAACCGTTAAGTATTGTACCATATGTGCCCAAACTACCAATTTTTTTATAGATTTTCACTGTACACAGATCGCAGATCATAAATAAAATATTATTCAGACAAATTTTAGAATAAATTTTTGACAAAAAATACAATTTAGTTAGACTTTAGTAAAAGAATGTGCACGTTGAGTACCTACATTATAAATATATACAATGTATCGATACTATAGTTCATCGCAATGAATTTTTATAGTATATTTGAAACATGCTGTATAATGAGCCGGCTATAAAATTATATGAAAATCATCATCATATATCATCAACACTGCACGCACCATCATAATAACATTCGAATTTTTATTTATCGATTCATTTACCTCAAAAATATTCATCGATATTAATTTTTAAAATATATATTTGATAAAATGCAAATGTGCCGGCTGTTAATGATTATAAAATAATTTTATAAATTTTATAAGTGTACATATATTATAAATATTAAATATTTTGAAGAATCTTCATTTATTATTCCAAATCAATTTTGTCACCTTCAAAAAGTAATCCCACCCCGAAACAATGCACTTATGCCAACTTCTTTTCCATATTTTGAAACAATCTGAAAATTCATTTTACTGAATGGCCCTTAAGGCGTGCTTCATTTCTGTTTTTTTTTCTCCACGATCGAGTCGAAACAGTGTCTGCGGAACGGTATTTTGAGCTTGTTTGCCCGAAGTGACTTAGTGTTAAATCATAGGCGGAATATGATATTGGTTGAATATTTAGCATTGACCAATATCTAAATGGTAAAAAACATATTTTAAAATTGTATTCACCAAACTATTTAAAATTCAAACAGTATCAAGTATCAGCAAGAACTTCAATTGCTAACCGACGATTTTCAAGAACCATATCTTTGATTTTTTTTGGAAGTGTTTGTCATCACTTGACTTTAGGGCAATTGTAAACATATTTTTGACATAACCTTCTGCGACATCTTTACCGAATCAGATATTTGATTGCGAAAACAAAATTTAATACAAATTTTTTACTCAACAAAATCAGATGTTATAAATAATTGGAAAATTGAACTTTTCACGTCGCACAAAGCTAAACGTATATAAACAACTATTATGTAAGATAAAAAAAAAAATATTACAAACATACGCCAAGACATTTCTGCTTTTACTAAACCCTCGGGCTACCTTACAGTCAAGTTGGTAAATTATTTCTAATGTAAATATGTCACAATTCACCATTTGTTGGGGTGGTTCTAACATTTTGCTTCAACAGATTTTTATTAATTCAATTATTTTAATGGATGTATCTCGCCCATACTGTAGTGTCTGGCAATATTGTTAAACTATGAATAGCTTCTAATTATTTTAAAAGATATTCGTTTAACGATTTCATATAAACGAACAAATCTATATATATTTTTGAAGTTAATTTCATAAAATCGGAATATTGAGGCATTACTGTATGTACTATAAAAGATTTTCGTTTTTTATATACTTTTATTATATATAATTATTAATGCAAATGGAAATTGAAATATTGAATTAATGAATATTATCTGAAAACAAATTTAACAATCTTAAGGAAAAATAAAATAAAATATTTATACATTTTTTTTTGTTCTGCTTTAATTATAATAACTTTTATTATTATTTTCTTCATTTTTACACTATATTACACTCATTTTTGTATGTAATATCATTTCAATAAATTAGTGCAATTAATATAGTATAAACTAATATTATATCAAAAACGTATATATAGTACTGTATTATATATATATATATAAACAGTATACTATGTGTTATGTAGATGTATATTATAATACGTTCGAGTATATTATAATGGATTTCACCACCTGGTTATTTTTCATTTTCAATTTGTTTTCTTCAAACTCATTAATTTTTTGTATATACAATTTAAAAATGAGTATATAAATAATAAATATGCTGATGCTGATATGCATATATTTTACTGGTATTTTATATATATATATATATATATATAGTTATGGTATGTATACATTACAACATATATACGTATAGATAGACATTCTATACACATCGTACATTAAAATATAATGTATATTATAATTAGACCAGAAGTAGTATAAACGTAAATATAGTACTATAGCCCAAGTATAAGTGAATAACAAATATATATGTGTGTAATAAATCAATTTATATCGATAGAGATCAATTGACTGACTGACTATTTAATACACAGTCACTAAAAAGATATATCTCTTTGATTAAATTGATATGTTAGAGACACGACGTTGGTAATGTATATTATTTCTTGTTTGTTTTTTTTTTTTTTTTCCTAACACAATGTACGAGTAATTTTATTTATTTAATTATTTTAATTTTCTATATATGTTCTATTCGTTATTGCAGAATAACATTTTAATTGATATTACATCATTCATATCATACATAACTCTATTTTCATGAAATTTTAATAATAATAATTATTTAATATTTATATTATTTCGTAGAACTGTTATTTTATCACTCATTTTTCTGGCAATAATTTAATTTATATTCAACAGAGAAAAAAGTCCTACGATAATGGAATTTGTTTTAGATTCTTCGTATGTTTTGAGCTCATCAGCAATATAATTCATATTGTACATCGAACGGAATTATATATAGCGATAATCAGAAGATGTATTATCAGATGAATTTCCCAAACAAATAACAACAGGGTCTGGTTTACATGTGATGGATGAAAAACGATATAAAGTTATTAATATTCTATGGTTATTTTATACATTAATAAACACTTTAATTGCATTCATGATTTGAAAGAAAAAATGGTTATTGTTGACTATGACAATATGATAAAATAATTTTGTTTAGTTTAAAGAATCTGCATAAGATTGTGCAAGCGAATATTTAAAGAGATATAATAAATAAAGTTAATAATAATATATAAATTTAAATATAAAGCAGTTTTACGTTCCGTTCTAATACATGTAAAATTTGAAAAGCATTGTGATCTATGGGTATCTGCGTAATGCGAAGAATTTATATTGTCACGAGTTCGTGTTATTGTTATATGAGAGGATCACAGCGTATATATATTTATTTGAAACAAAGAATTATCTGTTTGGGTTATACAATTGTCAAGCGGTTTGGTAGAGAAAACATGTAATAAAATACTTATGTAAATCATTAAAATGCAATTAATCCGCAAGAGTAAAATTTTACATGATATATATTTGTTTATTTAGTGATGTTATATACGAAAAGTGCAACAGCGACATATATAACTATTATTATATTTATATTATTAAAAGTGGCTTATCATTGGAGCAATAGAAAATTTTTATCATAATTATTTTATGACGACACGTAAGAAAAATTAACCGACTTCTGAGAACAAAAATTTGATGGTGCCACTATTTTATAAATTTTCCGTAATAAATATATTTTCAATTTTTCACGAAAACGCTTGTGACATTTAAAAATTCTACTTAATTTTCTACAGCCTTTTTTTTTTTTATAAGGGCAGTGTCATTTCGTACAAATATTGAGTTACTTGATTGATTGATAATAATACATCGGTTATATATTTTGAACCCGGTGCCAAGAGATTTAAATATTGATCATCTTCAGTGAAACATTGAAAATATATGCTGCAATATATCAAATTCTGTAAATTGAAAAATTGGAAAACCGTTAATGAAATTAATGCGAAATTAAGAGAATTCAAATTTTAGAAAAGACGATTTACCGGAATTTTTTTTTTTTAACCTTTTTATTGGTTAATTTTAAATTTGCCTTTATTAAGGATATATTATCCGTTTTTGTAAAATAATTTTCGCGACCCACCAATGATTATAATGATATTCTTGAAGTTACCTAAACACATTTATTCACATGTTTATTAGTAAATTTAATTGAAAGGAGTAATTTTTTTCCAACGTATTTAACAGACTCCTGGAGCTATCCTGTAAAATATAACAATTGATATTTGATAAGCAATTTAATTTTTACAGATTTTAAAATATTTTCGAATAAATTATCGAAAGCTTTCAGCAGCCCTAGTAACAATTTGTTCGTAGTTTGAAAAATGAGGAAAATTTCCGTGGAAAAATCCACATATTTTCCATGGAAAAGATATATTGAAATTTGTCCAAAGAATGTCCATAGATTTTCAACTTAATATAATAGTATTTTATTTAGGTCAATCGAAATTCCGATATTCCGTGGAATAATAACAACGAGAAATACTCCCAAGGATAACTACAAGGATAACTAAATATTATGCGGAAATTTTGCGGACAAATTACGGACAGTGTTACTAATGGGTAATATAATTAATTAATATTTTTGTTATTGTAATAAATTATATAATAAAATTTCTTTCAAATTAATTTTTACAGTATATTCATCCAATATTTGCATAAAAAATAAATAAATTAATACAATATGAATACATTTGCAGCGTTTACGTGAATAGAAAGAAGCCAATCATCATATTATTAATTAATTGATAATTTTTAATAAATAAATTATTAATAAGATATACAAAATTGTGTATATAATTTAGTATCGTATTATAAAGTTTATTTATTTTATTGTTTATCCATACAATACTCATATCCATACGATAAATTATTTATTTAATATGTATTTTATTTAAGTATCTCACCTCATACACTTATTTTTAAATACTTACTTGATTTCTTTTTTCGTTGTAAATATTATTATGAAGAAAAAGAATAACAGACAAAAAAAAGCTAATTTCTTCGTACAAATATAATAAGTACGCGGAGAGAGAAAAGATAATTACAGCGATGATTGACGCTATAATAATTCACTTTACAAAGCTATAAATCGTAAACAAGATTCTGTTGTGTGTTATTTTTTGTGTCAGATATGTACTTTTACCAAGTATTGTTAGTACACACACACACACTCCAACATACAGCTTATAAATTTTGTATTATAGATTTTGTTATGGTTTTATGGATGGCTTTTGAATAACATATATAAATATAATAACACTGAAATATATTACGATAAATAACACATAATATACATCGTTCATATGCATTTAAATTTTGTATATACGCGTTATGGGCTTATAAATTTATTTAATATACATATATTTAAGCTTAAAATACCATGGCAAATTCATTATAATATAAATTATATTATTTATATATTTATATTTTATAAAGATAAATGTTGAATGAATGACAAAATGTTAGTACAATTATTTTATATGTAAATTTATGGCTGATTTTCATTTTGTTGTATGTTACATTTAATTGGTTATAACGTTAATATCGCATTATATTGCTATCAGAGAAAATTTAAAATAAGAATTTTCAAAATTCTATTAAAGCAATTGAAAATATTCACACAAAAGTAATACAAAATATACCATTCTTCATTTATAAAAACAGCAATCATAAAATTGCAGAAAACCGATAATTAGGATTGGATTATAATATGATATTATTATTCTACTACACTAGACACCAGCAGGTGAAATCAAGAGACAACGTAATTATTTTATCCGCAACATTATTTATTATTTATGGTGTCCTTTAAAGTAATCTGTGTTTGATGAGAAATATTACATTGAGATGTCGCTATATAAGTGATTTAATTCAATCATTAAAAAAGTACTTTTTAACACCTTCCTCCAATTTCCTTTAATTAATTAATTCAATGCCATCAAATCGTTTACGTCATAGTGGTGTTTTTGTTGAATTTTTGAGCGTAGATATAAAATGAACTTCTGAAAAAATTAATTATTTCTTTTATTTATGTTCTTCTGACGTAAACGTTTTATTTAAGAAGTTTATGGCAAACACTTTTTTCATCAGAATTTATTTCAAAATCATTAACAAATAATGTCGATGATTAAAAAGGTGGGCTTTCTCAAATTGATTACTAAATTCAACTTTCATACATATTTTCATATAAGTAATATATAATAAAATGAAATTGAATGGAGCATGGCTTAACAATATGTAAAGATATAAATGTCATTTATTTATTGTCAAATAACATTAAATACTAATGTATGCTTACCATGGCATTAAAAACCAGATGTGGTTTTAGCCTTTTCAAACAGTACCTATCTGCAGCTAACGTTTTCCAATCCTGAATTTTAAGGATTTTAATATCACAATTACTGCATCAATATTGATATTAATTACATTATCGCAAATTATAAAAATGTGACTTAAAAACTATATGCTTTTAACATTATTATTTATCAAAAACCTGCTATTGGAATTATACAACATTAAAATTGAATTTTACAGACTAAATTGTTATGAAAATTCTACTCAAATTCATAGACCATTAGTTATTAAAAGGTAATTTAAGATAATATATTAGGACAATCAAAATTGCCATCTATAGAATATTGCAAACGTACAACTACAATATGGATCAGAAAGTAATAAAAAAATAACCATTGCTAAATTTGCCCTCCTATTGGCAAACGTAATCAATGTGGAATTTAAATTTTAATTAATTATATAGGTCTTAAATGGAATGGAGTGACCTAAGGAAAACTCAGATTTTTAAAAATTTTAAAAAATTTGACAACATATTTTCAAGTAATATACACACATTGAACTATAGAATTGGGTATGATAAAGATACAATCAACCTGAAATGGATCATTAAATTTTCAGTAGCAATATATCCTAGTAACAATTTGTCCGTACTTTGAAAAATGAGGAAAGTTTCGGTGGAAAAAATCCACATAATTTCTATGGAAAATATATATTGAAATTTATCAAAAGAATGTCCATAGATTTTTCACTCTATATAATAGTATTTTATTTAGGTCAATCGAAAAACTTTGGATTGTCAGGGTAATATGTCCAACATATATCCGCGCGGTATTGAATTCATAATTTATTTCACCAATTATCCAAGACAGTGGTTTCAAATATTGTATATATTTCACTTATATAAATAAAATCATCACCCTTTTTAACATATGACCATAATTTTTAAAACAACCAGCAACTCAAATCGATATATTTCCGATAAATTTTGTAAGATTTTCATAGATTTTATCCGCAGTTTTTTGTTCTTGTTTATTACAAAATAAAATGCACAATCGATGAATTTTTAAAACTTCTGGTCTATCGGTAAAAAACGGAATCAAACCGCGATTTGGCATCATCGTTATAAGAAAATTTATTCTGCTAATACGGACAATTCACAGGTATTACTTGCCAAAATACATGGACGATCAAAAGATATTTTTATGCTCTGATATCCGCTCACATAAACTATGAATATAAATTCTATGGATATTCTGTGAAAGTATGGCAACGAGAAATACATTCTAAGGAGAACCCGTAGAAATTATCATCGGAAATATACGATTAATTCAAGAACATTTTATATAAAAATCCATGGACAGGTTGCGCTCATCATATAAAATTCCAGCGGACATCCGTAAGAAATCCATAGATATTTCTTCGGGTTAAAACTACGAACTTCTGCATATAATGCGGAAATTTTGCGGTCAAACTACGAACAGTGTTACTAGGATAGGTAACAAAATCAAACAAGTAAGTTGTTGTAGATCTACCTCGAACAAAATCATGTTGCGCATCACTTATAATGGATTTGAGCATTAAATGTAATAACATCAGTAATATTAGGTTGTCAACTATCTCCCTTCCGCCTTTTTGCTCTTTATTCAATGCTTTATAAAAAGTGTTACAGTAATCGGATTTAGTTCAAATATGCGCCGTTTTGTTCGATAATCTGTTTCCATCTAGACTGCAACTTCATAATACCTCCCTCGTAGAAGCCCCCCTCCTTATTTGCGAAGAACTCGGACAGCCACTTTTCACAAGCCTCTTTTGAGATCAACTTTACACCACCAAGGGCGTTCGCCATGGACAGGAACAGGTGGTAATCACTTGGCGCTATGTCCGGGCTATATGGTGGATGCGATAAAACCTCCCATCCGAGCTCCCGTAGCTTCTGACGAGTCATCAACGAAGTGTGTGGTCTGGCGTTGTCCTGGTGGAACACTACACCCTTCCTTTTGGCCAATTCTGGACGCTTCTGGTCGATCGCCTGCTTCAAGCGGTCCAGTTGTTCGCAGTAGATGGTAGAATTAAGCGTCTGGCCATATGGGAGCAGCTCATAGTGGATGATTCCCTTCCAATCCCACCAAACACACAGCAAAACCTTCCTGGCCGTCAATCCCGGCTTGGCCACTGTTTGGGACGATTCACCGGCCTGCGACCACGACCGTTTTCGCTTGATATTGTCGTATGTGATCCATTTTTCGTCGCCAGTCACCATCCGCTTCAAGAATGGGTCGAGTTCGTTCCGTTTCAGCAGCATTTCGCAAATGGAAATTCGGTCCATTAGATTTTTCACTGTTAATTCATGTGGCACCCAAACATCAAGCTTTTTTTTGTATCCAGCCTTCTGCAGATGGTTTAAAATGGTTTGGTGACTAACTCCCATCTCCTGGGCGATGTCACGAGATGCCACATGCCGGTCTAACTCGATGTATTCCATGATTTGATCGGTATTTGTCGTCACAGGTCTTCCGCCGGCTGGCTTATCCATGGTGTTGTTTTCACCGGCTCTGAATCGTCGAAACCATTCCTCCGCGGTTCGAAGTGATAGAGTACCATCCCCCAAAACACCATTAATCTCACGGAACGTTTCTCTAGCGGATTTGCCTTTAACGAAGGAAAACTTTAAAATAGCGCGAATTTCGGCGTTAGTGAACTCCATGTTTACACGTCTATAACTGTTGAACGCAATATCCAAACTAATCATACATAGCGTCGTTTTGTTTGTTATGTCAAGAGCTTTCAAATTATGTACAGTGTTGCCAGATACGAGCTCTGTAGCGCTTTGTACATAGCCGCGAAATTAAAAAGACAAAAAGGCGGAAGGGAGATATTTGACAACCTTATATAATATATTCAAAAATCTTTTTAAATACAATATAATAAATAATAGTGCCAAAATTTTAATTATTAATAGTTTTATAATATATTTTCGTATGCAATGCACAATATAAATTGATTTATATATTTCATTTGCACTATTTCAATTCAATTTTTTCCGGTAAAAGGCGGTGAAAATAAACGGTTTTTTCTTCTATTTCAAAGTCGGTGTAACTAGAGTTTGCATATTCAGTGTCAATAAATATAACTATAATTACACTATCTTAACAATACGAATTAGAATTGGTATTATGTATTATTATTTCATGTTATGCAAACATTTACAACAATTATACATTTATTCATAAATATAGATATATATACTAAAACATTTCTTAACTATGTAATATTAACTATCTATATTTAATTGATATAGACTAATCTATTTCATATATTAATACACAACTAACTATATAGTAATTTTATTAATAATTATAAATATTTCGAAAAGTAAATTTATTTTATTAAAATTACAATAAAATTACAAAATATTATTATTAGTTATTAAATTTAGTTCATCTATTATACACACAAATATACGTTTTTTATATATTTGAAACTAATTAAAATTCAAGCAACAATACAAATTTAATAGCACATTAATTATTGTTTATATCTTATGTTTTTAGCGCATAAGACTATAAATATACGACGGTTATGTACACATTATAACTTATAGTCAATATATATAAGAACAATTTAATATAATATTTATAAATTGATAATTATATAATAATAATAATAATAATAATAATAAGATAAAGTTTATTTATTGTTAATAGATTCAAATAAAATATGAAGAGTTATTATATTAACAATTATACAATTATATTGATAGCTTTCTTTCTTTCGTAAAGAATTAATTTAATCTTTGACACCATCATAGATTTAGAAGCTAAAATATAATACTTATTTTTTATAATAACCAAAATTAATTTTATATTTCTATGTTAAATAATAATATATAGGTATAGTTTTTTAAAGAAACTAATAGTACCATAATAATAGTATAGAAAAAAAAACACTTTTAATATATGATAATATTACCATCTACTTATAATAATAAAGTATAAAAGAATAAAAGAAAAAATTACTTTGAATCTTTCAGGAAGCATTCATCAGAAGTCATTATAACAAAATAAGTTAACTATTATTAGCCAATTTATAAGATATAAGATATTTATAATATTTTGTTCGCTTTCATATTTTTTTGTATATAATTTTTTAGTATATATACCATGCAAGAATGTATACCTTTATATTAACTATAGATATATATATATATATAATGTAATAATGTATAAAAATAAACTATATACTATCGATTTTGTTATTTTAGTGTGTGTATGTGTTTTTTTTTCTGTTCGATAATTTTCTTTAATTTTCGATCGTAAAGAGATTTCATATTGTAATATATAATTCTCGCTGCAATCATAACACAAAATATAAACGGTTGATTTTTATATAGCGCGCGTGAACATGTTCTTGAAAGGTATTCATTAAAATTATTTAAGTTAAGTTTATATATATATCACACATATATATGTAGTAGTAATAGTTTACGTGTAGCTAAATACTTATTTCCAACTTTATTGTATAAAATTTCTTCCTTTTTTATTTATTTATTTATTTATTTATTTATTTTTATTTCAATATTGGATTGGATTCTTATATTGTATATTATTTAATGAGCGCGTTGCGGTGCAGATGCTTTTTGTCTAAAATTGTATAAAAATATAATGATACTAAATACACTTTGTTTTATTCATTTCTGTGGCATGTCTGTATATATAAATACATACTATATATTGTACAAATATATAATGGTCAATATATTAAATTAAATTAATTATATATAGGAAAATGAATTATTATATAATATAATATAATAAATTTAATACACGAAATTAAATGTGAACATCGCAGCTATTAGGCGCAAGCAATTTGAAAGGACTGAAACTGTATAGCAAAAATTATAAGCAACAGTTATTTTCGAATATCATATTTAAGTATATAATAAAAGCTATAATTGAGTAATTTTCTTACAATGTTGATAAAACCTTAGTCACACTGTCCATAGTTTGTCCGCAAAATTTCCGCATTTTTTGTAGTAGTCCGTAGTTTTGATGCGATGCAATATCTATGGATTTCTTTCGGATATTTGCTGGAATTTTATATGATGAGTGCAACCCATGTCCATGGATTTTTATAAAAAAATGTCCTTAGATTATTCGTATATTTCCGATGATAATTTCTACGGATTCTTCTTAGAATTATTTCTCGTTGTTATTATTTCACAGATTGTACATAGAATTTATATTCATATTTTATGTGAGCAGATTTACGGATTTTGACACCAATAAATTTGGATCGTTCATGTAATTTGGCAAGTAATACTCGTGAATTGTCTGTATTAGCAGAATAGATTTTCTGATGACGATGATGTCAAATCGTGGTTTGATTCAGTTTTTTACAGATAAACCAGAAATTCTATGTGCATGGAATGAAGATGCCGAACGATGGCAAAAATTCATCGATTGTGCATTTTTTTTTTTTTGTAATAAATAAGAACAAAAAACCGCGGATAAAATCTATGAAAAGTCTTACAAAATTCCTCGGATGTATATAGATTTGAGTTGCTGGTTGTTTTAAAAATTATGAAAATAAATTAAAAAGTGTGAGGCATATATATTGAGATAAGCAAAATATACAAAATTTGAACCACTGTCTTGGATAATTGGTAAAATAAATTATGAATACAATACCGCGCCGATACATGTTGGAAATATTACCCTGACAATTCAAAGTTTTTCGATTGACCAAAATAAAATACTATTATATTAAGTGAAAAATCTATGGACATTCTTTTGACAAATTCCAATATATCTTTTCCATGGAAAATATGTAGGTTTTTTCCACGGAAATTTTCCGCATTTTTTAAAGCACGGACAAATAGTAGGGAATTTGGAATATAAGTTAATTATGAGATTTGTGAAGTAACACACAATCAATTATATTACAAGAAGTTTCTTAAAAATAATAAGCAGGACAGTATCCTTAGACATTTTTGTTATTTCTCAACTGATTTTGATGAATTTTGGTATGTACATTGAGAATGAAATTACATATGGTGATTTCCTAAAGAAAATTATGGAAAATCTATATTCAGTACAGTAATCAAGGACATTCTCCAATAAACTGGTCAATTTGATTATTTCTCATTCGATTCGAGCTGGACATATATATTCCTATTCTCAATGTGCATATTAAATTTGTTCAAAATCCAATGGAAATATGGTCAGTTTGTTATTTTAGTATTTTTATTGGAAGCAGCAGTTACTCAAAGGTTAACAATTAAGTCTGTTATATCATATAAAAATAATGGAATCATCTGTAAGTTTTGCTAGTTGCAGACCAATTGGTGAATTGTTATAAACTCACATGTGAAGTAACAGTTACAAACATGTCTGTAATAAATGTTTTATTATTAATGCCATACCTTCCATATAGTTAGAGTAACATTACTTGATGCTGATTAAATCAATCATATGTATATAAATATGTCAAATTCAGTGGTGAAGCCAGAACAAAATTTTTCGGAAAATCTGTTAAAAAATTTAACATCTTTTTTAATTAGGGGTCATAATTTTAACGAATTTCCATGTTTGTATTTAAAATTTATAAATTATAATCAATTTCCAATCTTTCATAAAATCGATTCACTCGTCAAAAAGATATGACTGATTGCAAATCGATGGCAGAGAAAATTTAAAGAAATTATTTGTACGAAACTGTATCAACCCAAATGTTACGGAAAATCGGTAATATTTTTTGATTGAGTGAATCGATTTTAAAATACTTTTCTATAAAAGATTGAAAATTGATTATAATTTTTATAATTCTGTACACAAAAATGGAAATCCGTTAAAACTATCAAAAACCTGTAATGATGAAAATTCTTAAAAGAATATAGTGATACTGTTATTTGAATAGATTTTTTCACGTTTCACCCTTGCTTAAAGCCCTATCAAAAAACAGGGTAGTTTTCTTATGCAGATTGTATGTTTTTTTATAATTTGGATACAATTTATTTAGTTCTCCGTTCCCGCCACATATTCAATTTCATAATTATAATATATACGCAATGTAATAATATTTGAATTAGGAAGTTTTCGTTAATGTATCTTTACAATGTGTGTACTTTTAAATTGTTGTGTAATAAATGAGAGTGTGTACCATTATTTGGAAAATTTAAAATTTATGTTATTATACAATTATTTTTTATGTGTTATTAAATTATGCTGTATTGTGTGCATGGCAATAGGCGACAAGTATTATTTGCGTGTAGTGTATATTTATTTTTATTTACGTATATATAGTCAGTTGTATTAAAGTCACATTTTATTATAATACACATATATTTACTGTCACGATGTGAAATGTCAAAAGAAAACTTTATGAATGTTTTCAGTTTATTTTTTATTTTTTTTTTTCATTCTTTCATAAATCAGAATGCATAACCATATCGAATTTGAACAACTAAAAACTCCCTATTACTTATTTATTTTTACATATGTATGATGTGATGTTATAAATGTTAGTTCAGTTCCTCATTTTATTTAATTTTTTTTTTATTTTTATTTTTCATTCCTTTTAACTTTTATAATTTGTTTGCATACAACATAATATGCGTACATTACATGAATATATGTACAATAATGTATGTTGTAAAAACTGTAAAAGGTACATTATTATAAGTAAAATTACACGACATACAACATGATTTATTTAAATGCTGTATTTATTGTTGCATTTTATTATATATATTGTATTTTGTGTGTATATAAATGTGAAACACATACATATTATATGTGCGAAATGTGACATCTGTTTGGCGGAATGGAAATATTTCAATAGACATGCAAGCCAACAAAAGCCAATAAGGTTGCGGATGAGATATGATTTTATATTATTTCCTTTTCTAATTCAATATAAATATATAAACAGTTGCGTTTATTATCAATATTATTATTATATTTATACATTTCTGTAAACTAAGTGATTATGTGTAGTTGAAGAAAAGACATTTTATTTGTATTCTATTATTCGTTTCGCATTTAAATGAATTTTATTAGTTAACAATAACAAATCATATGATAATATTGTGTAAATATATATGCCATATCTGCAGTATTATACGGTAGATATAATTAATTATTATATGTAGTAGATTTTATTTAAAAAAAAAAATATAGAGCATAATCAAAGTGTAATTATAAATCAGTATTTTATAATTTTTATCAATGTTTAGTTTTAGATATTCTATTCCTCTATGATGCCATATATATATATATTGCCAACGGATTCGGATACGCAATTTACGGTGCCAATTAATTTATATACCGAAAACAAATAATATATTAAGATTCCCAGATACAGAATATATATAAGTTAACCCTATACCAGTCCATTTGTATATGTGTATAACTAACTTTCAACTAAAATCATATTATATTTAATAGAAAATGTGTTTAAGATAAATTATAATATAATAAATAAAATATATTTGTGTAATATCAAAAAAATTATATACAATTGTCGAAATAATAAATGGCATTAGATCGGTCACAGTTTGTTCCCTTTTATGATTGATTTGTCATAGTTTTATATGTTGTCATAATAAATATATGTAATGGATATATATTATAATGTACCTCCATCTATCTATATAGTCTATATAAATATATATGTTATAAAATGTATTATGATTTAGAAAGAAATGTTTTTTTCATTTTTACAATATTTCAAATGTAAATTTCATGGATATTAAAATTAAATTTATTTGATTCCATCATCTATAATAGGCTGCAGCAATAACAATAGAAAAATTAATTTAATATAAATTATTGTATAATTTAAATATTTATTATAATTTTATATATTAATATGTATTATGAATGGGACAAATAAAAATTATATGTTGTATTTTTATGATTCGATTGAAAATAATTTATTATTTCTATTATTATAAATTGTAAATATATATTTATTTATGCGTTGAGTTTAATAATTTTTATATATATATTATTAGACGCTTATAAAACACCTATTTACAAATGGAAGGACATTTTAATATTATTTTTTGTCATATTATTATTATAAATATTAGTATAATGTAACTTTATTACATTGTCTAATAATAAATGTTCTCATACTCATACTTATGCATTTTGATGGTAACATTTTCTCATATATCTTTAATTATATGACCTTGAGTTTATCTTTCATATTTTGTGTATTCATACAGTTATAGGTAAATGAAAATTCAGTAAATAATAGGGTAATATAGATAAAATGGATAAAAATCTTTAAAAAAAAGACTCATACATAAATAAATATAAAATAAAATATATAAAATTGTTGCAGCAAATTTGTCTGCTTTTGTCAAATAAATAGCTGACAACATTTCATATTAATAAAAAATTATAGTATGTGGAATCCGAGAGTTTTTCACATGGGAGCTGGTATCATAGTATTGTTTCCATATAATTATTGACTACAATATATAAACGAGCAATGGTAAATTAAATTATGACGATCAATTAAAGTCCATGAAATTAGCAAAAACATTATATAACTTCGATATAGTCTCCTTTGACAATTTCTACAATTTTTAACCATTCGTTGAATATATGGATATAAATATTACTATATTAAAATTATATTAAATTGAAAAAAAGTTATAATTGTAACACCAAAACATTATTACATTTTTTTACATTCATATATAAATGTAAAGATTGACACAATATTATTATTGGCAACAATTCTTTTGTATGATCCACAAAACTCAAACAGATATGAACAAAAATAAAATGGTATATACAAGATTGCAAATTAACCAACAATTTCATTTCATTGCATTATACGAACAAGAATTTAAGTTTTTGTTGGCATTGATGCTATGGAAAATCAGAGTTTGCCATGAAAATTAATTACTATGATCCCTAGTAACACCGTGGATTTTTTTACGAATAACCGCTGGAATTTTATATGATGAGTGCAACACTGTCCATGGAGTTTCATAAAAAATGTCCTTGGATTATCCGTATATTTCCGATGATAATTTCCACGGGCAATATTTCTCGCTGCTATTATTCCCCGGAATATCCATAGAATTTATATTCATATTTTATGTGAGCAAATCCACACAAATACCATAACATAAAAACATCTTTGGATCGTCCATGTATTTTGGCAAGTAATAGCAGTTTTTTTTTACCGATAAACCATAAGTTCTCTGAGCATGGAATGAAGATGCTGAACGATGGCAAAAGTTCATCGATTATAAATTTTTTTGTACTAATAAACACGAACAAAAACCGCGGATAAAATTCATGAAAAATGTTTTCAAAAGTTTTACAAAATTCCTCGGAAATATATATATTTAAGTGTTCTGGTTGTTTTAAAAATTATGAAAATAAATTAAACAGAGTGATAATCCTCAATCTAGATAAGCGAAATATACAAAATTTGAAACCACTGCCTTGGATAATTGGTGACATAAATTATGAATGCAATACCTCGCGAATATATGTTGGACATATTACCCTGACAATCTAAAGATTTCAACTGACATAAATAAAATACTGTTATATTAAGTGGAAAATCTATGGACATTATACAATAAAATTGAAAAATTAAAATCCAACTAACTGGATAAATATTGATCCTAGCACTCTATAAAGTGCTAAATTGAATAAAATGTGGTGAAAATTCAACTATATCATCGATTAATTTTTTACATCTTCGTATGAACCAAAGCGCTGCAAAACAAGTGACGCATCGATGCAAACGAGTGGTAATCGGAATTATTTAAGTCTGTATTCGATGCATATTGTCATGATGAAGAAAGGTGAATTTGTGTTATACCTTTTTTGACAATCTGGTTGATTTTTCAGAAGCTTTCTATTGTTATAGGTATCGTTAGGTATTAACTGTTTCATCAGACTATAATAGCAGTAGATCCTTCTTGTCCCATCAAACACAAGAGCATTTTCTTCCTGCCAAAGCGATTCGATCTATCGGTCGATGAAAAATAAATTCACTTTTCATTCCCAGTCAAGATACTATGAAAAATCGACTTTCTTTTGTATCAATTGTGTAAGATTTCTGCACATGTGTTTTTGCGCCTCTCCATCCTGCCTATCGTTCAACTCATGTTGTACCCATATGTCGACCTTTTGAATTGTTCCCTTCTCTTGTATAGGCCATTGGGAACTTGTTGACTAACGTTTCAATGTTCTGCGATTTTTTTTGGTATATGGGCATCGTCTTCGTCTTCAACAATGCCTGCTATACTGCAAGCACCTTTTTGACCGTTTTCCGAGTTTCTTTTCTGCAACTTCAAAATTATTACTTTTTTGTAAACACTGAAAACAACTGTCACACGTATTTTGCGATGAAGCATGCTCACTATATGGTTGTTAAATCAATCGGTATGATTCAGAAACCGTTTCCTTCAAATGATAACAAAACAATTAATGCTGTCCTCTTGAATGCTCTCTTTATTTGAAACAAATTTTGACCTATTGAACACATGAAAACAATACTATGCAAACACTTTTTCGTAATTTATCACTTGTTGATGGTACAACAAAATATCATATATATCAAATGACACGTACATTCATTGGTACGCCATATTTTTCTCAAATCCGCATTTCATACTTCTGATATCATATAAAATTATGATTTATCAAAACTTGTTAAAAATAATTGACGATTTGACGGATCTGCGGTGTGAAAATCATAGACGCAAACTAAAGGATGTTTATATAGACAGCCATACCGCATAACATACAAAACTTAAAGGTGAAAAGGAAAAAGTATATATTGATATAATCTACGAACGGTTAGTCGGATCGATTAAGATTACATACATAACGAAAAACCAAATCATAGCTGTCATATTTTCTCGGTCTTATATAAACGTATAAAATACAATATTTATAGTATATATAAATTTGATTGTATGTATTTATACAAAAAAAAGCAATCATCTGATTGAAAATATATGTTGCGGCAGAAGAAAAAAAAAATCTCAAAATGGTACGAGAGAATTCATATTATAAATATCTGCATAATTTTATGTTTAACCATATTTTTATGTTTCGTTTTTTTTTTTTTTTTTTTGTTCATTCATCGGGTCGGTTACCTATCTCAATATTATAATATTTCTTCTTTATTTATGTCGGCTTTTTTAACTATAGACTGAATGACTCCATATATTTTCGTATAGGATATACATATTGTTATTGTGTATATGCGATATATATTGATACATAGTGCGAGTTTCAGCACAGTTGTTAAACATATATCAAAATTACAGTCAGTAATGATAATTTGACTAAATGTTATATGGTTTTATTTGCATGTTTAAAAATAATAACATTTAGATTTGTATTAAATTTTATATGTCTTTTTTCATACCTATTTTACATTTACATTTTTACAAAGTGGAGAAATATTCTATTTAATATACAGAGCCATTTATTTTCTGTATTTGTGATGATCGGCTGTCCATTGGATAATTGTAATGTAATGAATTGTAATGTAATATATTGAATTGAGAATCCACTGTATATAAATTATGTAGATAGTTAATATTTTTTCACTTTAAAATTACATTTATATTGTTATTTATTAAAGTGTGTTTTTAAATTCTAATATACCATTATTTCATTATTTTTTATTCATGGACAAAAAATGAAAAATAAATGCTAAAATTTTTATTTTCTCTAATTTATATAATATATATTTGAAACTTGTCTTGCTACATTGCTTTTCTTTCAATCTGCGTACATCATCATTTTTTTTTTATATTTATTCATTTTGTTGTTGTTGTTGTTATTGTTGTTGTTGTTGTTGTTGCTATTTGTCTTGTTTTAAATATTTATTATAATTAATGTTCGATATGTAAATAAAACATGCCCATCATAATATAAACTTTGCGGTGTGTATAACTACCACTTATAGCTGTGAAAAATCTCATTTTTGATCGCCTTTATTCAAACAGAGATGCTGTGTAATTTAACACAACAAAAAGAACCGACGATATTTGAAAGAAAAAAAATAAAAAAAAATAAATAAATAATTTTTTCATAACATCACAACGAAAAAGAATCTTCTTTGCGCGATACATTAATATACGAGTACCTATATATTTATGGTATATATATATATTTAGGTGTATATCTCGTTCGCCCAGGTAACTCTACTCAACGAAATACAAAATAAAAAAAAAATTAAATTTTATAAACATGTACGTACGTAGTATATGTGTATACTAAATTAAAAAACAAGCATAATTTGTAGTTATACATAAATAATTATGTTAGGTCTGATTTTAACACGAAGTTGAATGGAGCGTTTGAATTATAGAGAGGTTATAAGAAAATAAAAACTAAAGGCAATCGAATAATACACACAAATGCACATAATGTACACATATTTAAGAAAAAACATAAAATAAGAAGGTGCTATAGCGGCTATATACGACGTATATGATATAGTGAGTATTTCGACAAGAAGCAATATATAAGAAGAAATCATGTCTTTTTCTTGTAATTATTGTTGTTGTTGTTGTACCGTCCGCTGTGGATTTTCTTTTGATATAGTGTGTATTTATAAAAAAGAACGTCAAATTATTCATTATTAGTTTTATAAAATATTATATTCTATCGTGAAGATGGTTTTGAAATTTTTTTGGTTTTTGTTTTTCCTCGTTTCTTGTGTAAATCATCTCATTCTCATATCATCAAAATGAAGAATGATAAAACGAATATACACCTCATATACAATATACAATGTAAGAACCATATTATAATATACCTTTTTTAATTTATGTTATCGGTTTGTGTAAATTTAACAATGACGAAGTAAATTGGCACATTTTTTATCTATATAACGAACTTTTTTTTATAACAAATATTTTTAAATGCTATTTTTTTGGAATTATAATGCTTCCCCATTCGGATCACTACTCATCTTTGTTGTCTGTGTCGACAGTTGTCACATATAAAGTTTCAATATACACGATCAAATTCTACAAATATCCAGTCAAGAATGCACCCAATTACTGGTAACTGAAGGTTCAGAACCAGCATATGTTCTCATTATCCACAAAATACCATTGTGAGCCGGTATTCACAAAAGTTCGACATACTTTTTTCATATTGATATTTTATTTTCTATATGACAATAACATTCGTTTAACAGCATCGATCTTATTATGTTGTCCTATTGAGTATACCATCAGTACAGACTTACTGCATGAACATATGCTGGTATTTTCCCCAGAAACGCCCGATTTAATAAATTCAATAACACAATTTTATAATAGCTGCAACCTCCAATTGAAATTGAATAGGCACAAATGATAATCTGTAGTAATATTTTCCATTTCTACCTTTTGTATGTAATTTATTATAGACGGAACATGTTTTCTGGTATTGTCATGTTGAAAAATAATTATATTATGCCTATTCATCAATTCAGAAGTATCAGAATCGATTAAATCGAAAAGTTTTCGGTACGGTAGAAATCGCCGCAGTATAATAGATTCAGTTGGTTTCAGTTTACAAATCCCCGTCTTCAGATTTTAAGCTTCTGTAAGTAAACGAAATGTTTCTACGGCTTAATTTTAACAATAAAATATAATACAAAAATTATACAATACTTTTCGCGAATGATGCTTTTTTTGGAAAACCGGTGTCATGTGTATTGGTCACCCAATTAAAAATGAATCAAAAAAATTAATTAAATTTTATGGATTATCAATTGTTTTTAGAACAATAATTTTATTTTGATTTCTAATATTCTTGAAATTTCTATTAAATTTAATAGAAAATTTTATGAATATAAATAATAGAAATAATAAATAAATATCAAAAAGATTTCATTTTAGATACAAAGCATCTTTATAATACTCTATATGCCTGTCGGATTATGGACCGTTATTTATTAGGTACGTGAAAGTATTTTCACCCTTTTTTAATGGAAAAAAATGAATTTATTATAACAAATTATTAGAAACAATCTTAACCAGTTAACTGTTTGGATCTCTTTGGAAAATGCGTATCTAAATTGCGACTTACAAATTGTCAATATTTGTTACTCATGGTCAATATACTGTTTTGACCTCTTTGGAAAATGCGAAGATAAATTGTGTTTTGCAAATTGTCACTACTTATTATTCACGACGAATATACTCGTCATAACACAAAATCTTACATTTTTTTTCATGACGTGAGTATACTCGTCAAAAACAGTTAACTGGTTAATTAAAATATTTTCCATCATTTTCGACGACCTCTTCCCATCTTTCTAGCAATATGGTGATACCGTGTCGAAAAAAAGATTTAAAGCGATCCACACGTTTATCCATTTTCGAAGTTTTATAACATTTTAAAAGTACTAACCCACCAGGTCGTGCTGCATTGATTTGATCAAGTGAAATTTGAAAGGTGATATGTCTGGTGAATACACTGGGTGCATAAACACTTCCAAATCGATCTCCAACAGGGTGCCTCTAACAGCTTTGACAGCAACATGTGACCAAACATTATCACGCAATAGGATTATTTTGCGTCTGTTAATCGCTATTGCTAATATTTTTTTCATTAATACTGTATGTGTTTTATTCAATTAGCGTTTGTAAACGTCTTCCGGAAGAAATCGATGAGTTTCTTCTACACTTTTTTTTTTTAAAACAAAATAGTGCAAAAGGCGACACATTGAAAAAACAATTTATCACTAACCATTTTTCAGTTATAAAAAAATAATAATGGTTACACAGTAAACTGAATTTTATTCACAAATGTCAGAGCTTAAAAAAGAGTACTATAGATCAGACAGCAATGCCTGATTATATGCAATGCAAGGCTTATATCGCCAAGCAAAAAAACAAAAAGGACAAAAATGCATGAAAGCTCCTAATATATTTTTTCAGATTTCCTCCACAATTCAAAATAAACAATATACGCTGGATGCGAAGAAGAAAAGAAATATTTTATTTAAAATAACAATATGAAAACCACAACATTATTTATAGGTTTAAAAACATTTTTTATTAAAATTTTGTATAATAATTTATTTTCATATTATTTCCCATATAATTCGCCGCTTATTATTTACACAATTTTATTATCGCATTCAAAACCATTAAACAAATACATAATTTATTTAATTTGTATCTGGGCATGAAAATAATTATTTTTTCCACTCGCTTTATTTACATTTTATTATATTATTATTCTTTATTACACATCACAACATCATAGGGTATTGGTATAATATATTATATTATATAATTAAATTATATAAAATAAACAATATATATTTATATATATTTTCTCTTAACATGTTAATTGGTATAATAATGACCTATTAAATTATAAACTATAAGATATTACATTACATACGACGAGTAAAAAAATAAGAAAATACAATATATAAATACTTTATAAATCCAATATAACATATTAGTATAGAGTTACACGCGAAAATCGTTGTAAACTCTTTGTACTAAATGTATATATATATAGTAAATAAAACATAGTAATATATGTTATATGGTACTAAACTCGTATACATATTTATAATAATCGTATAATATATTTCAATAAATAAAACAGAAGACTTTTAATAATACCTACACTCATTTGAATATTATTTAGTTTAATTAAACAAATGTATAATAATAATAATAATAATAATAATAATAATAATAATAATAATAATAATAATAATAATAAGTATAGGTCTATAGTGTGTGTATGTGTATGTGTTTTGTATAATATAAAATATATAATGTTTTACCGCAGGATAGAAATTTCAAGACATGCAATTTTTGCATAAAATAATGTAAATATTGTGTAAGTTCTTTTATTTTTTCCATTTTATTATTATTATGTATTTCTTTTTATGTGTCTATATGTGTGTGTGTATTATATAATGTAAAAAATTAAATATGTATTATACACTTAAAGATTAGCACAAGAAAACATAAAATTTATATTATATAGGAGAGAATGAAGAATTAATTTAAGTAATTCGATATCATTTAAAAGAAGTATTTCATTTTTTCGGTAAATAACAATGTTTTTGAATCATAAACCGCATACACATTTTATATTTTTTGTAAAAATATTATGATTCAATAAATAATATTAAACACAATGTTATTCCATAAGTCATATAAGTGAAACTGATCATTAACCAAAACTGTCCAGTTTCCCTTTTAAAACAAAATATTTGACATAAATTTATTTACGAAAAAAAATTAAAAAAATTGTGCGTGATAAGAATTCTATAATAAAAATTAATATGCATTATGTAATGTTTTATTTATTATAATTTAAATATTATTTATTTGCTCGCACAGAAGGTAAAATGAGGATTATATGTGTATAGGGAATTTCCCTTGTGTCTATATATAACAAAAATTTCACATAAAAAGCTTTTCAAAGGCATTTTTTTTTTCCAATATTCTTTCCCAAAAAACATCTTATCATCATAATTACATCAGAATTTATTATATATTTACAGTATAAGTAGAGACAATAACTATCAATGCCATGGTATATTCTGTATGTATTTTAAGTATATTTGCAATTGAAACTTAATCTGATCGCGTCTATACAATAATAAAGTCTAACTAAACTTATGTGAATTAAATAAATATTTGCGTTGATAAAAGGATATGTGAAAAAAAAAACACTTTTAATGTAATTTATCATTTAACAAAAGGATTGGAAGTCATCGATTACACAAGTGGATGTGGTGTTTATATTATATATAATTTAAGTGAAAGAAGGTGAAATGTTTCGGATTTGCTTTGTAAACAAAAAGGTGTACTGGAAAAATTTGATTTAAATATGTAAAAAGATAGTTATTTTATTGATTATATGTGACATTTTCTTCAGTTCTTTTAAAGAATTTGTAATTTGCAAAATGGCTTGATGCCATTCCTTCCACCCGAATGTTTGGCAAAGTTTGTGGCATTAGCCTAACTGTAACTGTCCGTAGTTTGTCCATAACATTTCTGCATTATATGTAGTAGTCTATAGTTTCAATCAGAGGAAATATCTACGGATTTGTTATACGGATGTCCGCTGAAATTTTGTATGATCAGCGCAACCCAGTCCATGGATTTTTATAAAAAATGACCTTGGATCACCCGCATATTTTCGTTGATTTGGTATTATTCCACAGAATATCCATAGAATTTATATTAATATTTTTTGTGAGCCGATCCACGGGTTTTGACAAAAACACTTCATGCGAAAAGTGCACTCGCACAAACATTTTGTTATAACAGATTGAAACTTGTTGAAACAAAATTTTATGTAATAAATACTCATAATAAATAAATAAAAAGTCTGATATTTATATTTTTAAGTCCAAAAATAATTTTATTGGAAGATTAAATTAATAAAATTTTAGTATAATTTTGTAGAAATTTGGCAGATAAAACGTTTACATAAAAAAAAAACAAACAGCTGATAAAATCCATGAAAAGTCTTACAAAATTCCTAGGAAATATAAAGATTTGAGTGTGCTGGTTGTTTTAAAAATTATGAAAATAAATTAGAAATAGTGAGGATTATATCTAGATAAGCGAAATATACAAAATTTGACGCACTGTCTGCGATAATTTGTGAATTAAATTATGAATACAATACCCCGCGGATATATGTTGAACATATTACCCTGACAATCCAAAGATTTAAATTGGACTAAATAAAATGCTATTATATTAAGTGGAAAATCTATCAATATTCTTTGGACCAATTCCAATATATCTTTTCCATGGAAAATAAGTGGATTTTTTTCACGGAAATTTTTCAAAGTACGGACAAATTGTTACTAGGCTATTGTATAAATAACCTTTCATAAAGTTAGAAATATCTGCGTACAAGTTTTATTCTTCATAAATTGACTTCAACATTTTATACATTTTATAGAACAGAGTTATTGTCAAATGTTAGGATGTAATGTGCAGAGTACATGTGGCTACCGTGATGAGTAGAGCCACGACGTTTTATCGATGATTCATTCACTATGCACTTTTACACTACCGAACTATTTCTCCTGAATGTTGAATTCTTTATATATATGGTATAAAGTAGCTATAATTTCGCGTTGCATGGCTGTATTTATATTTTTGTAAACTTAAATGACTGTCATTAAAAGAAAATTCCATAACAAATTTTATAATGGAATTAGAAGAAAAAAATACTACTTGTTGATGTTAACAATAAAACAATAAAAAATGTATATTATGATCTAATAAATATATAAAATAAATCATTAAGAAGTATAGTTAACCCCCTGCGAGTTGCTATCAAATATAGGTAATCCATAAAAAGGTACCACAAATATACTTTTAATTTATATTTGAACAACCATAACAATACCAGAGTAGCATCTTTATTGGGGGGAATAATTGACCATAACCGGCATGCCGGCACAATTTTCGTAAAATTATTTATTTATGTACATGTTAAGTAATTGCTTCTGTAAACTGGTAACCAACAAAACTACGACTTTATTGTAAACTGCAATTTTATTTAGTATAACATCATACATTCATTTAATTGATTGTTATCTCATCATGATTTATTTTTATTATTGTTGCGAGGGATCTTCAATTGGAAAACCGTACTAAACATATGGACAAATGGTCAGACGAACTAACGTGTCGATATTGTGTACACCAATACCATATAATGAATCCAACGAGAAACTGTTCGTATTTAACATATGAAAAATATATTTTTATATCGGTAGGTCTTGAGCTAATTTTTTGAAATATATATTTTTATTCTTAATATGTGCGTTCATTTTTACCTGATAAATGCAACCTGTTTTAAATTAAATATATATAAATCGGTGTTCATTTGATTTATTAGTTTATTTTATTGTATTTGTTGGTATATAATTTTAAATACACAAACAAAATCTAAATTCTAAATTAATCTTTAATATTATATGAAATGGCATAATAATGAATGCGGTAAACCACAAAAAACATATATTATTTATGTGAATATAAAAAATTATTATATGGCAAAAATAAAAATAAAATGAAACATAACCATTCAGTGCATTTGTTTAAAATAAAAGGACATACAGCGGTCTATTATTAAAGGATCCGAAACTAGCGGGATGCCTCTTAAATGATCATTGAAGCAATTTGTAAATTCAAACACCTATCATAATTTTTTTTTTCCTATTTCATTTTTCATTTTACATTTAATATTTTGTTTGTATATAATTGTAATTTTATATGAATATACGTCTACATTTATAACAAAATTATAGAAGATTTATATAAAATATATTGTATTTATATAATGAAAAAGGACGATGTGATTATATATTTAATATTATAAATTAAATAGTTTTTATAATATTTATTATATAATTTTTATTATTATATATAGTTTCTATAGGTGAGAGTCTACGCACATAAAGTAATCATTCATAATTATAGGAAATGCGATATAAATTGCACATTTCCTGATGATATTTTAAGTATTTTCATTAATATTTTCACACTTATGTATATACTAATAATGATTTTATAATACATACAGATGTAAGAGCGTATTTAGGGGTTGCTATACTATGGGATCGTCGTTCGTATAATTTTTATAATTTAACTCGTAAAACTATAACAACTATATGAAATCTTAACGTATTTGTAAAAATTTCAGTAATTGGTGTCAACGCAGTTTTTAGAATATTTGTTAAAATGTTTAATCTAAAAATTTACTATAAAACATTTAGTAATTTAAGTAAAATAAAAAGAAAAACTACGTGTTAGCCCCCAATGGAAAAATTTCACAATACGTCCAATTATTTTATTATTTTTTATTTATTATTGTTATTATAATTACTTTCATTATTATTTATCGCTTATTTCTATAAGGATACAATAAAATATCTTGTATAATTATATGTATATTTGGGTTCGTACAGTGTTAATATAAATATAAACCATATGGCAAGTGGACTTTATAATTATATCGTAGTACATATGAGTGTTACGTATATATTATTTATAATTAAAATCATACAAAACATTATATTGTTAGCGTGAAAAAAAATATATAAATATTTATTTGGTAAAATGTATTTTTTATTAATTTACCTATAAAGTTATGCAAAATTAAAGAATTGCTGTATATACGGATCAACTTTATAGTACAATATATGCGTGGTGGCCGGCGATTTTGTAAACCATACCATTATTCGATTTTTACAATAGAAGACATTGTCGAACATACAT
Source organism: Bibio marci (assembly GCA_910594885.2). Lineage (NCBI taxonomy): Eukaryota > Metazoa > Arthropoda > Insecta > Diptera > Bibionidae > Bibio > Bibio marci. The sequence goes on along the minus strand of OU343114.1, from coordinate 7,486,428 downwards.
AGTGCTTTAATGATTGGATCAGTTAAACTTGTAGTCATTAATGTATTCCATCAAAGGTAGATTTATTTGATAAGTACTGAGGATAAATAAATTATGATGAATTCGTCTTTTATTTCATTGTTTTGGGATTTTGATCATAGTAATTACAATTTAATTAATTATATAATCGTGATTACAATTATTATTGATGGAAAATATTCAAACTTTTTTATTTTTTTAATCTATTATACAAAAAAAAAATCATTTCATATATTATTTCTTTGCACACTACTGCGATGGATAAGAAAATCGATTATATTTTCCAGAAAACCATTTTAAAAAATCTTTTCAATACAGGGTGTCACAACTTGCGAAACAGAATTATCAAAATTACAGGTTTTCTGGGTCATTTTGAGTCATTAGTAACATTGGACATATGGCCGATGCGACTTTGTTACCAACTTACATGAAAATAGCTCTGACTTTTTAACTATAAAATACATGGCTATTGTGTTGGTCTCGAATGGTTCCAGCGAGATATTAAAAATAACTATAATTTGATTAACCCAGAACCAGCGACAGCAACGTGACAGTTAAATGTTTTTACACACTAATATGATAAAGGAAAACTCATCAACATGTATCCACCGACTCTTGGCAAGAAAAGGTGTTCTTTCGTCGGAGTGGAGTTTCGTGTTAATGAGTATTTATTTGTTACGCCATCGGGGTTGGTTCTGCGATAGTATCCAACAAAAAATAGAGTCTCGGTCGTAAAAAATCATTTTGTATAATAATTCATAGAAAAAGGAGGCATTTGAAATAAAAATTATAGTCTCCAATAATATTCATAATTTTGGTATTATCAAAAATTTTAAATTATTTTTTATTTTACATAATAATAATATTTAAAAATAATTTATCAGATATTGTTAAGATCAGTGAAACATACTGTTTTAAAACACTTTGAAGGATTTAATCCTGTTTGTTTTGTAATGTCCATTTATATTGTAAGATTAGTTTAGTATACAATACATTAATATTATATGATAATAATCGCATATAGTTGATTATATATAATTTTCAATAACACTAAACATGTTAAAAATAAATGTGTATGTAAATTTATTAATAAAACAACAGATTATTTTCAAAAATAAATGTTTCACATAAATATTATTTAATATACAATAAAGTCATTGTATATTATTAAATGCATAAGATAATTTATGCTTATACAAAAACTCCTATCATGCCCATCAAAATGTTATGTATTTGTAGTAGAGCAGGTACAACTATATTAATTCATATATATATATTAAGTGAATGAAATAAATACTTAACATTATTATATAAATTATATTTATATTATTATAATATTAATAATAATAATAATAATAATAATAATAATAATAATAATAGGCAGTGTGATGACGAAGAGTATATGAATACTTTTATATATACGAGTCAGTTTAAATATGAAATAACTAAATTAGTATATGTTTTATGTGCGATGGTGACCAAATGGTGTTTAAATAGACATTATATAAATAATGCAATTGCTTTTAAACACTTTTCAACATTATCTTTTTTGTTATTTATAAATATTATTATTATTATAATTATAATAATTATTATTATTATTATTATTATTATTGTTATTATTATTATCATCATTAAATATCATTCAATTTATTATTATTTATTATAATTTTATATCATTTGGTTATTATTTAATTTTACAGATAGTTACCCCCTACCTCATCATAAGGAAATTAGTATAATAATACGTATTATATAATATTACATATGTTATATTAAATTGTTATAACATAATAATTATATTAATAATCCTCACCTAAATATATTGTATAATATAAAAGTTGTAGTTTTTTAAACCTAAACATTTATTTTTTCGGTTTACTAATAATTTAATTTTATTAAAATTATAAATAGATTTTTGTTGAAATAATATTGTGTTTCTAATAATATTACAATAGAATAGATTTAATTTGTGATTATTATTATAAAAAATAACATTTTTAAATATGTATAAAATAGAAATAATAATAATAATAGCCATTGTATTTTGTAGTAGTTATAAATTATATTTTTTATATAAAAACGATAAAATTATATCTATTTCGATATATTTAGATAAAGGGTAATATTTATGTGCTTTTATTTATAATAATAAATTGATAATCATGAATTTTTATTAATTGATTTCCATTGGAATCTGTTTATTTTTTATTTTTATTATATCGATCAAACTAAATAATAGAATTATTGTTTTGTGTTTAAATAATATATTAGATATAGATACGAAAGACGTAAGTTAGAAACATTATAATTCATATATATATATATAGATATATACTCTAACTATACAATTATTAATCCGACTAATTTAATAATTTATATTATTTCATTTTGATTGAATAACAAATTTTCAAACAGACATCAAGCGAAAAAAATGTAATATTATATTTTATTTATAAATATTTGAAATTGATTAATTTTTATTAATCAGATGAAAGCGATGCATTTCACAATAGTTTAAATTTTAAACATTTACTTATTAGTTTTAAATATAAGTATTTTTATAAATGTTTGTGTGTGCAGGAGTGGAGTTTATAATGATAAAATAAAATCACTGAATCAACTACACACTTACCAACAACAGCACATTTTTACATGCCTATATCTAATTTAGTTTGGTAAAGAAATGGAACGACATAAACTCCAGACAACCAAGACAAAACCTAAATTTAATTTGTAATAATTTTTACATTTGTAGGTGATAGCGGTTATTATGGTAAAAGTATTAAAATACTTGATGAAGTATTAAAATACTTTTTCCATCAAACCACTAAATAATTTTTACATAAAAAACTCTATATAAATTAACAAAAACTTATTCTAATAATTAAAAATGGTTTGACTACCGACACATTATAAATAATTGACTGTTTTCGAACCAAATGTCAGAAACAATTCATAATTTTTTTAATCTATTCTTCTACCATTTAAAAAATTGTCCAAAGTAACCTTTTTTAAAAAATAAATATTTCATAAATGAATATAAAACATTTTATTTTGTTCATAATTACGGGAAAATTCATATTTAAAAACATTATAATTTTGAAATATGCACTTTTAGTATTTCTTTCAATAATATTCCAACACTTTCTGTTAATTATTAATATTGCCTTTAATTTTCACAAATTAATGATTAACAATAAATAAATCATGTGGAAAATTATTTGAAAATACATAATTTTTATAAATAAGTGTTCTAAGAATGATACATATCGTATGAAATCTGAAATTAAATAGCCAATTAGTTTAAGTCGGTTTAAGTTAACTAAAAAATTATATTCGATTTTATACTAAACAAATTATTATATTGCAATATATTGAAACAATAACTATTGGGTTGGCAACAAAGTCAGGTGATTTTTAATGAAAACAAATGGCAATTATATTTGATAGAAATAAATAACTTTATTCAATAATATATTTTTCATTTTGTTCGATGATCTTTTGCCATCTTTTCGTTAACATCATTATCCCTAGGTCATAGAACTTATGGTCCTTATCATCGAAAAACTGAATCGACTGCGTTTTGACATCATCACGACTGACCAAATAGGAGTGCGGCTTTACGTTGTCATGGCCGAACACAACGCCTTTTCGATTTGCTAATTCTGGTCGCTTTTCTTGCATTGTTCAATTTGGTAAAGTGTTATATGAACACATCTGAATTAATCGTTTAAAATTTCGTGTGGTGGTCAAATTTCAAAATAGACAATGCCTATGTAGTTGCACCTAACTGATAACATAACCTTCTTTTTATGAATATCTGTTTTACATGTTGTTTGCGCTGGTTAATCTTTCTTGCTCCACGATCTTTTTCGATTTACATTCTTGTAAACAATGCATATTTCATGGCCAGTAATCAATAGTTTCAAAAATAGATCATTTTCATTACGTTTCAAAAGCTGATCGCTAATGTAAATGCGTTGTGTTAAGTGAATTTCTTTAAGTTGATGAGGAATCAATATATCGAGTTTTTTTTCGTATTAAAGACGTTTTAAACACTTTTCATTGCATTTATGCGATACATCAAACTTCTTTGTAATCTCAATTGCTTAATCGATCCGCATCGATTATTGTTTTGAATTGGTCGTCATTTTTTGTGAGCTTGCGATGTGTTGTTTCCCTCCCGAGTACCACTGTCCGTAATTTGTCCGCAAAATTTCCGCAATATGTAGTAGTCCGTCCACTAGAATTTTATATGATGAGCGAAACCCTGTCGATAGATTTTTATAAAAAATGTTCTTTGATTATACGTATATTTCCGATGATAATTTCAACGGATTCTCCTTAGAGGTATTTCTCGTTGCTATTATTCCACGCAGAATATCCATAGAATTTATATTCAAATTTTTTGTGAGCAGATCCACGGATTTTGACAAAAATATCTTTGGATCGTCCATGTATTTTGGCAAGTAATACCCTTGAAAAGTCTTACAAAATTCCTCAGAAGTATATCGATTTGAGTTGCTGGTTGTTTTAAAAATTATGAAAATAAATTAAAAAGAGTGAGCATTATATCTATAGATAAACAAAATATACAAAATTTGAACCACTGTCTTGGATAATTGGTGAATTAAATTATGAATACAATACCTTGCGGATATATGTTGGACATATTACCCTGATAATCCAAAGATTTAAATTGGCCTAAATAAAATGCTATTATATTAAGTGAAAAATCTATAGACATTTTTAGGACAAATTCCAATATATCTTTTCCATGGAAAATATGTGGATTTTTTCCACGGCAATTTTCCTCAGTTTTTAAAGTACGGACAAATTGTTACTAAGGTTTGTAGAAGCTAAAAAGCAAATTATTATGAAATGGCTCATTTACATTTTCCATTTTTCAACGAAAACTACACAAAAAATTCGTAACTGGTCGACGCAAAATTTTGTACAGAATGACAATATATTGTACAATAATATAATTTTAAGCCAATTTATATGCCATATTTTAAATTACTTTAATACAAAAAATATTAATATGAATTATTGTTGAGTTTGAAAACGCGATTAAGTCACCGTTTCGTAATATATCTTCTATTGCTATATAATGCTGAGGATCAAATTCTATATTATAAATGAAAAATGTAATACCGCAAAGAGTTTTCAATTATTATATCAAACGTCCGAACACGTCTGGTTTGTGATTTTAAATTTTATATTAATATTGTTTTTAAATTAATAATTTAATTTAGTATTAATATGGAAATAAATTATTATATTTTTCGTGTAAAAATTGTACATGTGTAAAGTGACCATTATTATTATATTAAATTATTTATTTCATATTTATATAATATTGGAAATATTAATATACGAATTATTTACATTTCTAAAATACATAATTTTACAATAACAATAATAATAATAATAAGAAATAAATAAAAGGAAAAAAAAAGTTATATATTATTAGACAACAAATACAAAATATGAAATAATAAATAAAAAGAATAAAATAAATAAATTTTGTATCATAGCGCGAGTGTGAGGATCAGAAATAAACCAAAAAAAATAAAGAAAAAAGGTGTGAACATTATGCACTACAAATTTTCTCAGCATGAGACCAATAAGCGGTATTTTAGAATACTTAATAAAGACTCATTGAAAATAAATCATAATGGCATGATGAAGCATTAGTTTACATTTATAAAAGGCAATCGTATTTATTGTATAATATTATAAAAAGCTATTAATATTTACTTTGATATCAAATTTAAAGAAAAAATATATGTTTAAAAATACAAAAGTTTTATTAAGTAGTTGTTGTTTTTAATTTTTTTTTCCTTTGGCTTTTTTTTTTTTTTTTTTTTTTGGTTGTCTTTCATTTGAAATATTACAAATGAAAAATATACTCCAACTAACTCTTTACACATGTCCAATATATATTTAATATATGTTATGTAATGCGTCCAACATAATAATGGTCAATGTATTCACATAAATAAACACACACCACAATAATATGCTTTTGTTTATTTTATAAAATATATTGTATCATTACACACAAGATTTATTTATTTTTATAATAAGAAAAATAGAAGAAAAAAAACGATATTATGTTATAAATAAATAAATGTTAAATCTGATAAATAAATATAAATAATTAAAAAATTAATAATTTTTAATATATACATGATTTTGAAAACAATTTCACACCTATGTAACAAGTAATAATTAATAATTATTCTGTATTTATATGAAGAAATAACAATAATATACTATATAATTAATTAACCATTTGAACAACACGTATATACGAAACGAAGAAATCATAAATCACACGCAGAAAGTGACAATATACAAGGTGTCCCAATTATCGACGGCAATACGAAAACACTAGATTCTATGGGTCATTTTGCGTCGAAAATATCATATAACATTTTGGCCGATTCGACTTCGGTACCAAGTTACACGCAAATAACCAAATTTTCAATCAGACCATGTTTTGCACTCTACCGTGATCAATATCTCAATAACTAATTAACCGATTTTAAATTTTTGATACACTATTAGCATTAGCATACCGAGATCTTTAATTTGACGTTAAGATAAGACAATTCGGACATGTGGTTATCGAGATACTTACAGGAATGTTGACAATTTGCTGAACGCCATTTTTCTTTTTGAAAGTTTGTTCAAGCATAAGTCGAAAAATCATGATGAAAAAAATTTTTCGGTATAAGTTTAAAAACTTGCCACATTCATAAGCTTTCGTTTAAGCTATAACATTACGATAGGTCTCAACTAGTTCCAAAGATATACACAAATAACTACAACGATGTAGGTATAAAATTGATTTTCGCTATGGAAAAATTTTATCTTTTTTTGGTTTTATCCAGAACCAACAATATGGACGTGACAGATAATTGATTCCATACACTCCTATGCATTCACACAAATCTTCACACACACACAAACGATCTGACACACAAAGGCCCACACACATAAACCCACAAAAGCACACGCAATCATATCACGACAGTTTTAAACAAATAAAGCCTAAAGTAATTGCTGAAAATGTGTTCCTTCAGCTCGAATACATAGACAACAATGCTTTTCAATAGGCCGAATCAATCTAAGTGTTTGCTGTTGCTTGTGGCGAAGGTCTTGAATACAGTTTTCAATAAGCTGAATTAACTCTTCAAGTGAATTAATCACAGTTGCATATACTTTTTCTTTAAGGCAACTCCATAAATCGAAATGATGTCTAAAAATTTAGTGTAATTGATTAGTACTGCGTATAAGTATACACAATTTTACGACGATAAAGACAAGTGGTAAAGAATTAAAATGAAGACATTAAGCGACGTCGGTGCGACTTGTGTTTTTTATAGACCACTAAATAGACTAAACTAAAAAATGGTTCGTATTTATTTAAAATGTTATTAATTTGTTGTAATTAAAAATCATTGTACAAAACCTATTAATATAGTGGATTGTGTTAGTTGGGTTGTATATATATATACCTATTCTATATTCGCTTAAAGTCTGTGTAATGCGTAATTCATAAGGAATTTGTCCATCAGACTAAAACGACATCACTATATACAAATTATGTGGAATAACGCACAATTTTTAAACTGAATTATAAATATAATAATTAACATTTTTTCTATACCAAACTTCTAATGTAAAATTCAAAATAATATGTAAATACACAGCACACGAATGCAGATTGTAGATTTTTTTTGTCAAAAGTCTATAATAATAATAAAAATCAAATAAAGTGTCTTACGGCACAATTTCATTATTTTATTTTTAAACTTTATATAAATAACACATGACAATGACTTGATAAATAAATATACAATTAAATTTATATTTATAATTTTAAAATCATTTAAATGTTTTTTCATGTTTTGTCATATTTTTATTATAATTTTTATAACACAATAACAATAAGTTATATAAGATTATGACCATATAGTCAAACAATAAAATATCCATGCATACAATTCTCGTCAGATCAATTTGAAATTGATATTCTTTTTATTACAAAGTACTATATTTATAAAATTAAATAGCTGTCAGAATTAATTAAATTTTCTTTTCATATTATAATATTGTATTATGTTAAATGGAAGGACATAAATAAGAAAAATTTATTATAAAAAATTAGTTATAAATATTATGTGATTAAAATATTCTGTATATTTTGCAAAATATGTAAACACATGTAAACAATTGCATATGAAGAAAAAAATCAACATACCGATAATCTTATTGAATTAAAGTAATATTATATTATATTGTGTTACGTTAACATAAAATATAAATGGTATGTGTAAAATATATTGAGATAAATATAGTGAACAAAATATTATTATCATAAATCCAATTATATTCATAAAGTTGATCCGACAAATAAGAGATGTTTTGTTATTATTATTATTATTATTATTTGTGTTGTTATTTTTATTATTATAAATATTTTGTATATGCACAATTTGCAATGAGTGATTTTATACTTGTATGCATTGTGTGTTATGTATCTCATACACATCGGTATTATTTATTCACAATACACAAAATGTTTAGTAATAAACAATACCCTGCAGTCAATTTTGAAACTAGTTCCATATAAAAACTAATTCTTCAACTAGTGTAAAAAGAACTAGTTACAGAACTATTTCTAAAGTAATGCAAATAGTAACTATTTTAAATACGCAATAATGCAAATAAATGACGAAACGAAGATAAACAAAAACGTTTTTGAAAAAGAAGTTTATTTAAGTAAATTACTACATCCAAAATATCCAACAATTTTAGGGAAGTAGAAGAAGATATGCACAATGTATCTAACGAGAACTTTGTGGCGGAAGATTGTTTCAACAATATGGATATTTTGGAAAACGAATTGTTACCAAAAATATATTTTGAAGAGAAATTAATCGATTGGTATATTAGGAATAAAGTATTTCGTAAATGTTTAGAACAATTGCGTTTTATTTTTAGCGAGAAAAACTTATATGTAGCACATAAAATTAAAATGGAGATGATGTAATTTAAGAAAAGGTGATAAACTATGAAGCACCAATTCCAATAATTTATAATATTTTTTAAATATGAAGTAAATTATTACTTTGTATTAAAAACATTATAAATATTAAATTATATTTAAATAGATTGTCTACTTTTTTTTTTTTTTAAGTTAAATACAACTTTTTTTTTTCGAAGAACTAGTTAAAGTATTGGTGAAAGAATACATAATCTAATTAAAATTAAAATTAACCAGTTCAGTAACTAGTTGCAGAAGAACTAGTACTAGTACTTAAGTGTTTACATTTGAACTAGTTCAGTAGTTGGTTATAAATTAACTAGTTCTTTCAACAATTGAAAAGTAATGCAGAAGAGGACACTTGTCTTTTCGTAGGACATATCCATGTTAAAAGAAACCGTTCGCAACATGTAAAACGGGTTTAGCGTGGATCCAGTACTATTTACTTTATAACTAGTTGTACTACTAGTATTAGAACAAGTTCTCTTTCCTGCAGGGATATATTTATGTAAAATATTTATTCGTATATATATATAAAATCAAAAATTAACTATTAAATAAACAGGTTATCTCATATGTGTATTATAATACCATATATATTTTAAGTAGCAATAGCCATAGCGCGGCACCACCAACAACAACATAACGCAACATATATAGCCATAATAATATAATAACAAGTGATAATAAACCATGGTATTTTACATCACTTCTGGCATTTATTTCTATTGATATGCCGTTTTCTATATGTAAATATTTTATAGAAAAAATATATATTTATTTATTTATTTAAAAAAAAAATGCAATCCAAAGCAGTTGAAAACTTATATGAGTAGCTACCTGTACATTTTCTTTTACACAAGGTGTGTATATGTATGTTTTTGTTATAAACGATATGTATTATCTATTATTAACATATCTCTCGATATATGGTGTATAGAAGAACGAAAATATATATAATTTATACTTAAGTTAATTTAATTTATTATTTATAAGATAAAAAATATGTTCAATATATATAGAAAAAATAAAAACATTAAATATAATTTTCAAATACATTTTAGCAGCACTTGTGCTAACAAAATGATGTGAATGTGATGTTAGATCGCATTTCTTTTTCATAAATTATACCTCTTCTTACTTACGTATTCTATTATTTTACTCATTAAATTGTTTTTCATTTTAATTTGAAATGTATATATAATATATTTTGCAAAGGTCATAATTCATATAAGTTTTAAATGGAAAATTTACCGATCAATATTGCAATATTGCGTTTTTCATATAGTAATATTGCAGCGATATTATTTTATTACGTAAATGTAAATGCTACATATAGTATCAATTTTAATCCATTTGACTTTATATTAATTTTATGATGGCAATTTAATATGAAATTTAATGTATAGGAATATGTTTTTATACACATGCAGAAATATTAATTTACTGTCGAAACATTGAATTTATGTGAGTGATACATAAAAACCTAAAACAATGAATTATTGTAGAAGACCATAAAAAAAATACATTGAAATACATTGGAGGTGCGATTTTCGTTTCATAGGTATAATTATTAATTAATTGTATATATAAAAAATTATTATTAAGTTATAGGGTTATAGTGATGTTTACTATTCAGAGTCCAGTACAAATTGTGCAGAACTAATTTAATCAGAAAATTATTTTTTTCTTTTATTGTCCGCAAATATCAAAGACATAAATTGTATGGTTATATGAGTTACAAGTAATTTTTAAATACAGTATTGATTAAAAGTATGTGTGCAAATGAAAAAAAATTAAATGTGTAGTGCCAAATAATATGAATGAAATGAAATAAAGTTTTCTAACTATTAATAAAATTAGCAGACGATCTTGTCCAAAAATTAAATGAAGCCTAAGAATATTTTCTTATAATTATAGTCTAATTGTAAGTAAGATAAAAAAAACGTTATTACTAGTTAATAATTATCTGAGCATTTTAAATTTACTATTTATTAGATAATAGATTGTTTGCAAAAGAAATTGTCATTTTATATTAAAATACCAAAATAAAATCATTGCAAATAAAATTATAATACAATATATTCTATAAGGTGAATAATGCTCAAACAACTGCCAATTTTGAATCAGTGAAAATATTCTGAATAATAAATTCATGGGAAACCAGTAGTAATCGACTAATAAGCTCACATAAATATTTTGTATGCAATACTTCAAGTTTCAGAAGGATGAATCGATATTTTAAAAAAGTTAAATCATGTTATTAGAGAATATAAGAGATATTCCAATGTAAGGTTACATGTGAAAGAGTTTAGAATTTACTCGATTATTCAAATTGTTTCAATAATATCCTTTCACATTATCGAAGACAAAATGTTTATGTTCGATACAAAAATCGTTTAAATTTAATTGTTAGTATATAAATTGAAATTTTATGTAGAATACAGCGCGTCTACAAATTCAGAATCCTGCAAATCGGTCTTCAGAAACTTCATAATTTCTATGTTTCTTTATATCAATTCTTCCTAAATTTAGTACATTTAATGAATTGAATGTTGAAAGTATTTCCTAACATATTTCTTCCAAATTTTTACTCAAGATCCATTAAAAACAATCTTTCCACCAATTTGGTCCAATCCATGACATGTTAAGGAAACCTTTACTTTGATCAATGATATTAATTTAATAATTTTCAATGCTATAGTATTTTGGTAATTTAAATAAACAACCATGCAGATTGCATCGCTGCAAATAAAAAAGTAAATTTATTCATAATAATCCAGCGGCATAAGTTTAAATTTAAAAATGACTATCAATGGGACACTGACAGAGATTGTGTCCACTACCTTAGTACATATTATATATTATAATTTCTATATACGTTATGTGAACACTCTAATAACCCAGCTTAAAATCAATATTTTAAAGAAACTTATTGTTGATAATTACTCGTTTAAGATCATTCATTAGATACACGATTTAAACGAGATTGTTCCGAAATTTGTGTGTTTTAGAATCTGATAACAATAAATATATGACGCTTGCATATGAATTTTACAGGAATTTGTGGTAAAAAGTTGGTATATCACATTCATTAAACTGTCCCAACAATTTGATCACATTTGATCAATATATAATGTCTCATTATTTTTAATTAATTGATTTTTAAAATTAAAGATTTAATAACAAATAAAAATAAATTAAATGAAAAAAATAAAAAACCACATCAATTTTTATTTTATTCTATTATTTTTTTTTAATTAAATTCTAATACCCAATCTATGGTTATTTAAATGGATTTAATATTCTTTCTTAAATTAAATAAATAAAACGTTTAAATATTTTTTTAAATAAATTTCATTGTGTATATATAAATATCCTGTTTATACGGCGTATATTTAATTCAATATTTATTAAAAAAATCGTTTATGCTATTGCTTATAGCTGTGGTGGTTATATATATATATATTTGTTATATATTGTATGCAATCCATATATATATAAATATATAACTTGGATAATTTGGTTAAATTTTCTAATTATAATTAAATAAACCATGGTTAAGTTACCGAAACGAAAAACTAAATTTCTATATGAATATAAAAACGTACAAATATATATTATAGTTTTATAGTTTTATATCATCTATCATGTATGTTTGGTGTGTGTAGTGTACATACTCAGCCCACCTAGATAAACTATCGATCCCTTGTCAGGTATATCGATCTCAATAGTAAAAATAATAAAATAATAATAGGTTTTCTCTATACATATTTATTGACAAATCAAAAATTGTGTATAAAAACACTGAACCAAACATGATAATAATATACTTTTGTATATTACCTATATTTTCATTTCTATTGTTAAGCGTGAACATTAGTTTCTTCTTTCTGTGTATGACCAAGCACCTTTTCTTCTAAATTCAATTTTTTTTTTTCTCTTTTAATATTCTTAACATAACGTAAATTGATCTAATTTGCTATTTAACGCTACATTGGTGATCATTTTATGGTAAAATACATTATATATTGAATTTAACTATATTATAATAATATTATAATAATAATAATAATAATAATAATAATAATAATAAAATAATATAATAAAATGTATGTAATAAGAAGAAAAAATCAAATTATAAACAATAATTGTTATACCTTTTTTGGTTTTTTTTTTGGATTGGTTAATATATATAAAGTTTCGTCATCGCTGGTGTCCCTTGTTAACGCCGTAAAAATTGATTTAAATTCTTCTGTTATTTTCTTTAATTGTATAATAGAAATTTGAACTTCTTCTTATGTAAAAAATTTAAATTTAAACTTTTTGTGGTATGTAAATGTATTTGTTTTTTTTGTTTGTTGATGTTCTTTTGAAGCGACTCTTATTTTAACATTTAACAACGTTTTTTCCTTATAGATGTATTTAAATGGACATAATAAATTGTACTTCAATTTGATGACGGTTTGTGTAAAGTGTTGTGTGTAGAATTGTTAGAATTAACTATAGAAGATATTATCACTATATATCTTCATATATGTATTTTATATAAATATTTTAAATCATTTTATTTATATAATTGAACTTAAAAATAAACCTATTGGATCTAATTTGTTACTTTGAGAAATATACGAAATTAGTTTGAGTTATTTTATTTAATTACATTTTTTTATATGCATTTATTTCATTTATATATAAATTACATTGAATATGTGCACATAATAACATTGTATAGTTCATTACAATGAAACACACACCTCCTATGCACACTAACAATAAACGTAGAATATAGCTTTTTATGAACTGCATTACTAAATATTAGCTCTGTATTCATATATTGTACAATTATATGTTATATTTAAATATATCAACTGTATGATAATGTGAATGTGGAAGAGAAATTTCATATATGAATGAGAAATATGATGTTATAAACTTTTGAAATATACAAATTTATAAATATACCATTGCAACAACTGGCGAATCCTGAAATTTAAGGTCTATATTTTATATTATGAGATATTAATTACGAATACTGAATAGTTTTTTTCTTTATATAATTAAGTGCTGCAGTTGGACCGATGTGAAGAAGGTAATTTTGAAGTGTCATGATCAATGGAAGTATAGTATCGATTATAGCCATACTATTTTAAAAATATTTTTGATATGTCACATACGTTTATAAACTAATTCTAAATATTTTTGGGGGATGAGTGCGTGGATTATTTAGTTAGACTGTATCATTAAAATTAAATAGGTCATCAGTAAATTTCAAAATAATTGAGTAAATCTAAATGGTATTGATTGGAGATTATATTGTGACTATTTAAGTTCTAAGGGAAGCACCGAAAAATGTGTATGCTCATCTATTTCCATAAATCATTAAATGATTATGTTAAAAAATACAACAAAATCGAATTAAATATATATTAGAACAATTCTGTGGGAAACCTGGATGAAGTGGGAGGGTTTCTAGTGCCATGCAACACAAACAGGAACACATTTTTTATATACGAACGAAACACAATGTTCACGTAATGGAGATAAATGTACATATGTTCATAATTTATTCATCAATTAGAAGAAACTTTTTTCAAAACACTTGTTTAAAAACACTATGTCATAAATTTTGTTAAGAAATCTTTTGCAAAATTGATGGGGATATGTGTATTTCTTCTTATGCGAATTACTTTATATTGAGTATATTACTCAAGTTTCCATCAATGTTATCAACTGGTTATGAATCAAAAGATATAACCGATTTTCCAATCGATTGCAGAGAAAATTTAAAGAAATTCGTGGTACTGTATAAAGTACACCTAAATGGTATAAACAATTTATACAATCCCATTATTTCATACAAAATTTTAATGACTTGATGTCATGGAAAATCGATCATATCTTTTAAACGTGTGAATAGATTTTAAAAATCTCTCCTATGAAAGATTGGAAATTGATTATAATTTTCAATTCTTCTGTATGCAAAACTTGAAAGCCTTTAAAACTATGACCCGTAATTCAAAAATATGATAAGTGTTAAAAGTCGATTTTCCGGAAAATTTAGTAAGTGGACATTCCAATTTTTTTTCATAATGTAGTCTAGTTTCAACTCGTCTACTAGAAAAATATAGTAATATTGCCATGTGAAAACATTTTTTTCACCCGTCGCCACTGAATCCATTATCAATATTTTGTTAATATGGGAGAATAACTATTTATATTTACATATGACATTGTAAACTAATATCCATTATATAAGACCACCTCATCACTAAATCTTTTCAACGAAAAGTGCAAACCCTTCAACAAATAAGCGAGGAATTCCAATCGGACCACGGAAGGGAAGTTTCCTCGAAGCCAATCGAATAATCCTTCTTATTGGATTGATTGCAGCACAACCTTAAATAAATACAATATAATATTGTTGCTATTTTTTTTCCAATATATGAACGATATAATCTAATTTGTGTTATGAAATAATTGTGCGCTAAGTACAATTTGTACGATGTATTCAAAGTAATACAATCAAACTATTCGTGTGCGAAGTTAAGAGGAAAAAAAAAACAATTTATAATGTAATTTTTTAAATCAATTTATAATAATTGAAAAAACAAAGAATATTACTCGTATATGGATTATAATATTCAACAGCAATTCTTGTATACGAGTATAAATGCAATATTTGTATTAATTTCTTTAAGTAAAATTACAACATTTAAATTTAATATAATTTGCATTTATAATTAATAATTTGTGTTTGCAATATAATCAAAGCGTAAATTTATTGTATATGTATCGAATCCATGAAATAATTATAATTGTTTATTAAAGCAATACAGGGAAATATTTGTGAATGTGTATTTACTTTTTGTATTTATAGATACCATATACAAAATGTTTGTAACTTATTACAATATTTACATTTAATTTGTGTCAAATAAAAATTTTGCAATCTATACACGTTAAAGTTTATTATTATTTTTTCTAAATTATTACAATATTGAAATAAATTTAAAATTAAAATCTGACTAAATTAATCCATTTTAAGTGCAGAGGTGTACTGTGCGCGTGTTTTCAATTACTATCTAAAAAGCACATTTTTACAATAAATATTTTATAATATAAAATCGTTATTTGTTTAATTTCTGTAATTATATTTTTTTAATATAGATTTACCAGATGTCCATATGCGAGTAAAATTAAATTCTTATCAAGATGATTTTCCGGAAATAAATTTACTAACGCCTAGTAAGAAAGTGATTTAAAATGTTATTATATTCTCAGTTCATATACATATTTTATTTATGATATAGGACAACATCCTCAAACATATCTTAAGTTAGCAAAAATAGCGTAAAATCACATCCTCAATAGCTATCGCATACTCACCATATTATTGTGCTGAATTGCAAAGCCTATTAAAATACTTTTCAAATTCTATTTCAAATACAAAATACAAAATACTTTCGAAATTGGATTGAAATACTTTTGGAAATAAAATACTTTCAATTGTAAGTATTTCAAATACTCTATTACGTACGAGTTGATATAGTTTTTATGGGACAGGAACAAATAAACAGAATAAAAAAGTAATTTAAAAGTTCATAATCTAATAATCCAATTCAAGCCATATGTTACTCCAAGTTACTTACTTACTTACTCCATGGCGTTATAACCCAGGTGCGGTTTAGCCTTCTCCAACACGCTTTTCCAACCTGACCTATCAGCAGTCAATGTCTTCCAATCCCAAATTTTAAGGATCTTTATATCACAGTTTACTGCATCTAGCCAAGTGGAGCTTATGAAATCTAATAAGTCTTCATTACAGCCATTTAGGTAAATTACTTCGCATGGGAGTATATAACAATTTACCAATAGTACTGCAATTAACGAAAAATAGTTGATTTCATAATTCTATTATTTTGATATGGAACCATAGTGATGTGTGTGTGTGTGTGCAGACATTGTTAATCTTTGAGTCGCGTCCAATACCATATATTGTCAAAGATATCCGTTTTTCTTGTTATTCCATAACCGAACAAATGGTCACGCGCAGCTGAAAAATTTCAGTATTAAAATAAATACCGAAAAATTTCCTGACTGCGAGTGTCAAAATCTAATAATACATACTTAATTAATTTTACATATTAAATAAATACATAATTACATAAATGATTAATCAATTAAGTGTACTCTATTCGCCTTCATTATGGTACATTTTTCAAACCTATCATCATCCAAATTACTTCTTTTTGGGTTTAGTATCATATCAGCAAAGGCAAATAACCGCTCAACTAGTGCGGATGATGGAATAAACATAATTTGGCATTTTGTATTTCAAATACTAAAAATACTTCGAATAAGTATTTTAAGGAAGTATTTAAAATACTTTTTATTTTCCAAGTTAAAATACAGTACTGAAATACTATTTGAAATACTTGATAGACTCTGCTGAATTACGGGCTTGTTGTGGGCTGAATGTGACATAGAACTCAAATTTCTTTATCACGAAAAAAATTCTTTGAAAAATTGTCTTTCGGTGATGTCTAATGTACATTACTTCCTCCATTCTTTATTATTTTTAAAATACATATATTTAATTATTTATTTAATATTCTTTATTAATTATGGGTTATAGATATTTTATTTTATTTTTACTACTCTCAAATAATTTGAATTTTTTTAATTTTTTGATGCTTTGAACATTCGCAAATCAATTTGAATTTGCGATTTATAAAACTATCAATGATGTGAAATTTCCAAATTAGCTTGCTTATTTGCTTGCGATCGTATCGAGAATGTGGCCCACAGTGTTAATAGCAAAAATATCTCAACTGAAATAATTAACGTGTTTCTGTAAAACGGGTATAGTATATTATATTATTAATATAATAACTCTTGTCTATAATAATAGGATGTTCATATACATGTGTAAAAAGTATTTTAATAATTTCTTCATTAAAAAATATAATTTTCAGTCGTGCGAGTGTAGCTTATTTATACTGTTTAATTATGAAAATTTATAAGTTACAGGCGTGGTGTATATGAATACGCGTACATATATAGTCATAGACACATTATACTTATATTTGGGACAATAGGTTGTGATATGTTTTTTTTATTTTTATATATACAATTAATTAGATAAACTTTATTTTATAATTTTTTAATATAATAATATATTTTTAAAGGTTAATATTTAATAGGAATAGGTGTGTGTTTGTGTGGTGTACATATCCATTAATTGCACATATATATATAAATTATGCATATAATTATAGTTGGATGTAAATATAAATAAATAATTATTCAAAAAAGGACAACAATAAATAATATTAAATTTTAATCAATAATTGTACTTATTGTTGATTATTATGTGTTCAAAACAAAATTATTATTGTATTCAATAGAAAATATATCAATTATTTATGGTTGTTGATAAATGTTTATTAGTAAAAATAATTATATGGCTTTAATTGCCAAAAGAAAAGAAATTGTTAGAAGTATTTTATATATTCGCAATCATCATATAGTCATACCTTTATTTTTTCACTATAAAAATTAATTTCGTAATTTTCATAGAAATCAATATAATCATGATTTTAATCATAAACATCATCATCAACATCATCATCATCAGCATCATCATCATCAGCGTCATCATAATTATTATATATGCATAACATATACATTTTGCCTTTTATTAATCTACATATATATATACAATACAAATATAATATATATATATATAATGTAAGATTTATTTCTAAATCAACTAATTAATTCAGTTCACAACAAATATATTTTTGATTAATGAAAAAGCGTAGGTATTCTATGAACATAACAGAAAATAGGTTTGGTTAACACCTTTAAATTACATTCAAAAGATACCGCTGAAACAGCAGGTATTATACACTAGCTATATTTACTAGCAGGAACATATTTTTTTTATAGAATTGGTTTATATATTATTATGTATTATATTACCTTCTATTGAATCATTAATAGTTTTATGGTTATGTATATACCTAAACTAAAGATACGTATATAGACTTGTATATATAGGTAGGTATAAAAGAAATAAATACACTATATTATTAAAGAAATATTAGTAAATCGATTCCAATATTTGTGTTGTGAAAAGAACTGCAAGATTTATTTTATTATTATTATTATTATTATTATTATTAATATTTTTTATGTATTATGCGTCTAAGTCTATTATAATTTATTTATAGATATTTGAGTTAACCAACAGAAAAACGAAAAAAATACTAATATAATATAATAATAAATAAAAAAAAAAGCGTTTGCATAATTTGTTGCAAGTCATTATTAGCTATCTTTTAATCTATTTATACATTTTTTTATATACATTACGAATATTATTATTATTATTATTATATAATGTGATGCTTTTTATTGTACCAGACCAGATATACGTTTTATAAAGAAATAGATATTCCACACATATATTAATTATATTTACATATACTTATAAAAAATAATAATATTTGGTTTTTATTTTTTCTACAATATATTTAATAAATTACATTTATAGCATAACTCTTTAGAAATACATATATTTATTTATAAGATGTAACATAATATTATATATACAAAAACATGTATTTTCGTTGTGTTATAACAATTTTGTGGTTCAGTCGGCAGTTAAGGAAATTCATGATTTATTCTTTATTGTTTTCAGAAAAATTAACATAATGATGTTTAATATTAACTATTAAACATGATCGTATTTTTTATGTGTATACCATTCATACAACAATATTTATTTGATATTAATTGTAACAATTTAAAAAAACATTTTATTTTAATTTTAAAATATAAATGAATATTATCTTGCGTTAGATTATATATTTTATAAAAAATACATAAAAATAGTAAATAATTAAAAATGAATATCATCATCATTACACTGACAAAAAAATAATATGTTTTGCTTTTAAAGCAATAATGTTGTATCTTCTTTCCTACAAATAAACACAAAATTATAGCTTAAAAATTATTTGTCACCATGCGCAACGATTTATTTCATATGTACACTTTTTTTTCTAAGACATTTGAACGATTAACCACTTAAGCATCTCGAACGAGACCCTCTCAAATGTGTTCCGATTTTCGCTATATAAATTTATTGTATGCTCGTTCGAAATTTTATAAATCTAACGTTTTTCAATTTTTTATGATTTTTTAATTTTATATTATGATTTCTACTTTATCAATATTATAAATAAAAACTAAAAAAAAACCTGCTTTTTTTTGACCTTATTTCAAAGAAAAATTCTCGCATTAAGTGCTTAAATTGTCTCCATTAAAATTGTTTTTAAATATTTATTCCAAAAAATCTATTATATTCTTATCATATAAAATAGCTGTAATGAGGTTATAACATCATATTTTATCGATACAAAATTAACTCAATTGACTTGTGAAACTGCGCCCGGTCTGGGTATCGATATTCCATCAACTTCTGTTGGAAATCTTTGTGTAATTTCATTCACACCGAGGATACACTCAACAAAATTGTATAAGCCTATATATTGCTTCATCAAGTGTAAATTACAAAAAAATTTACTTAGTCCGTTCAAAAAGAATGATTTCGAGTTACAGAGAACCAAAACAATCTTAGGTGTACTATATATGTACTGCAGAAATTTCTAAAATCATCATCAACAAATAACTAAATTATATACAAGCATTTTCTTCAAATATCAATCATCATCTGCAATCAATATTAACAATCAATTCAGATATTGATTTTAATTGGTTGATATTGGACAATTTTGTTACATATAATATAAGATTCCTGCAAAAAATAATCACTCATTTGTTTTACCATTGGACGTTTGAATAATAATTATTAGACATTTATATACGGTTAAAATGAAGAGAGAATGTTAAAAATGGATCCATAGGTACTGGCAATCCATACATATTTTTGAGACAAAATAAAATATTTAAAGTTTCTTTTCACATTATTATTATTCTTTTAATATATTTGCTTTGCGTATTTTTGTGGATTTTGAATTCATTTGGGTGTGTAAATGTAAATACACATACGACTGCATCGTGTAAACATAAGCGTATTTGCTTTACTTTAAGAATTCAAGCAGCTAGCGAGAGTACAAAAAAATGCAAATGTAACACAGTATACGGTTGAAAATTTTGGACTAATTCATAAATCAAAATTAGTTTACACACTTTTTATAAACTAAGGAATATTAAATAATAAACACAACGAAGTTTACGCATCGATTTTTAAACCATTTGAGATTAATTTTCAAACCAAATTCATATTTGTACAATATTATTGTAAACTATTGGTATTATTTGTTAAGTAATAATATTATTATTTTGCGATTAAAATTGTATTTTAAACCATCGACAATTAAAACATCATCGACAACCGAAAATAGAAAATATGTATTTTAAAATTACATTGACAAAATACGGCACACCATTTTGTGTATGTCAAACTTGAGATTATATTTTCGTTGTTTTAAACACTCGAAGCTTAAAAACAACGAACTTTTCGGTTGGGCAACAATATTTTTAAACTTCTTCTGTTTAAAATTTAATCTATAAATTGTTTGATTATGGATTAAAACTTTCTAGGGTTTACTTTTTAATCAAATTTCGGTGTGGACCTATCACTGAAAATAAATGTGTACATAATTTCAATGAATATCGTTTATAAGACCATTTTTCATTGATGCAATGAATAATTCATTAATATTTTTCATTTTTAAAAATTATCTTAATGTACTTGTTTATTGAGTGTATGAATTCGTGATCATTAATTAATTTATGTTCAGAATAATAAGTTATTAAACAGAACACGTTGAAATAATGAATAATATTCATCAAAACAATTATACAATTCTTTAAACTAACGAAGTGAATCATTGAAAAACATTCATTTTCGATATTATGTTTTAATGAATTATTCGTTCATTTAATAAATGTTATTTCATTTTAACAATGAACCATGTTCCTTGGAGCAAAATTAATTAATATTCCATTGTTTCGACGTTACTTTTTAATTGGATCCATGTACTTTTTTTTTCAGGGTATATGTAACCAGAAATAGTTTAAAAAATAGTTCAAAATTTTCCACCGTGTACCTTACCAATTCTTTTGAACTTATATTATTAAATGTTTAGGTCCGACATTTCGAAAATAATCGCGGATAACTGCGGTGATCTAACAATTCTATATATTGGGAATAATCAGATAAATGTTCTTTAATTATTCCAATTGGAATGTTCAGATTATTTAAGCGTTGTATGGCAATAAAGATGTTGGAAGAAAATTCGTTTTTTATTAGAAAATGCTTTAGATAAATTTTCAAGACAATATTATCAGATAGAAATGTTTTTAAGGTAATGTAACATTTGATAAAAATTAGTATAATAAATTTCTTACAATTGAAACATCAAAATTTAATCAAATTTTGAACACACTAGAAAAAAAGTGTAATCTTTTTCTCTAATTTGAAAATCACACAAATAAAATGGTTTATAAAATTTATGTATAGCAATAATTTTCGCTGTTATGTTTTGGGAAAATGTCGCATGTAATTTTTCAATCGCCCCTTCTCAAACAGGCTAATTTAATTCACGTTATAACCTATTACAATACCTTGTGGCTATACCTTACTAAATCAAACATTAAATATTATATAATCATTGAATATATTCCATAAAAATTAATATTATAAATATTTAGAATAAATTAATTATTTTCATATATTCGTTTGCATTCATATATACAACAACACCATTTCAAATGATTTATTATCCATGAAATTTCATTTTGTATTTCATATAAAAGTTATAAAAATTTTTTTATAAATTGAATTTTATTAAAATTTACTTTTCAAAATATTTATTTACACATAATTATATTTGTTAATTTTTATGTTATTTTATGGTGTTTTTGGGGGTGGTTGCATGATTTTCTATATTTAATGTATTTATAAAATGATACATTCACAATATTTATGTATTTTATACATTCTCTATTTCTATTTTTCTCTCTATATATATAAATTATAATAAATTTAATTTATCATTTGATTAATTCATTATAATATATTTCCATTCGTACACACAACCAATACAAAATAACAACGTATAAAAATAAAACCCAGGACTAAATTTAAATTTGAATTATTGTTATTTATACAATACGGAATACATACACGAGTTCATAATATTCTTATTATTTATTTTCTATGAACAACTATATGAATATTATTGTATGTATAAAAATAATAATAATAATAATAATAATAATAATGATGGTTTTGTACAATTTGTAAAACAAAACAAAAACTTATATTTATGAAAAGGATGTATAAACAAATCATATAATATAAGAAAAGGTGTGAATAGCATGCAATCAGCTCATATATCAAAATTTTCATTTGCATATATATATTTTTTATTCTTTTATATTTTTATTGTGTGAGCGTGTGTGTGTGTGTGTGTGTGTAGACTGTAGTAATGTTAAAATGAAAAAAATAAAGAAATATGAAAATATATAAATTATATTATTTTTAGGTTCATATAAAATTTTCATATATTTGTTATATGTTCTATATGTATTTATGCAATGAAAATAATTTACATTTTTGTAACATTTATTA
Organism: Bibio marci; assembly: GCA_910594885.2. Lineage (NCBI taxonomy): Eukaryota > Metazoa > Arthropoda > Insecta > Diptera > Bibionidae > Bibio > Bibio marci. The sequence goes on along the minus strand of OU343114.1, from coordinate 7,462,675 downwards.
TTACATTATATATGTGAATATATTGGAGTGCGGTTAGAAGCATCCTCAGCCTAACAATAAATGAAGATTTTCCAAAATTCAATAGCACATCATTAAAGTATAACTTCGGTAGGTATTTAAACTATCTATCCATGGCTGCAATAGCTTCATCATACGATGTAAAACGGTTTCCGCAGTAAAAGTATTTTTTACAGATTTATAGCCAAAACAAATCGTTGAATTTTGTCATTGTGTCTAAACACGTTGTGATAATTTTTTTTCTGCTTTATAGAATTTTTACATCTAACTGATCCGCAAACGGTTACAATAATATTATCAGTTCATTGTATTATACCTTTCTCGTTATAAGCGATATTGCTTTCACAGTTTCCAAACGCCATTTATTTGTCTAGAGAAGAACTATTCAGACTGCTTACATATAACAATATATCATTTAAATATTAAATTCATTTTTTTCTAGTATTATTTTCATATAATAAATATTGATATAAATTTTCTATTAGTTTATTTATTTAGATATCTATATTTATATGCAATTTCTAAAATTGTATATAATTATAATTTCTAATTTAGTCCTTAGATAGGTAATTTTCTAATCTCGACAAAATCCAATTGAAAACTGTTAAATCAATCAAAAAACTGATACAGTGAATATTGTATACAAGCGATACACGATATAAGCGAATATTGGATTCAATTAATATGAAAATAAATACTATAAATATAGCAACGTTTTAAGTTACAATACATTTTCATTTCAAAAATATTGTTAAGGCGATATTGTATTCAACTGAATTTCTTCAAAATATTGTGTTCAATGGAAAATTTGTATCATCGTTAATATGGATTGTGAACGTACATATTCATTTTATATCTTTTTCATTTAGTTTGTGTTACGAGCTAAAAGTGTAAACAACATATTTTTTTCGTTTGTTGAAAATGTCGTGTTTTGTAGCAGAAAAATTTGATTTGCGGGAAGGTTTGTTGTTATTGTTTCATTGGAAGAAAACTGCTGCTAAAACTCATAAAATTATTTTCGAAACTTATGATGAACATGCTTTACATGAAAATCATTGCAGAAAGTAGTTTCAACGATTCAAAAGTAGTCAAATTTTAATCTGAATGACAAGGAACGTGTAAAACCGCTCAAAAAATTTTAAAGAAACGGAATTGCAAGCATTATTGGATGAAGACGATGCAAATGCTCAACAACAACTGGCACATTCATTAAATGTATGTCAAAAAAGTATTTCTAATCGATTAAAAACAATGGGTAAGATGCAAAAGGAAGGAAAATGGGTTCCATATGATATGACTGAAAAAAGCAAAGAAAAGCTTAAAACCACATGTGAAATTTTGATTGGAAGACAGATAAGGAAGTCGTTTTTGTGCCGTATTGTAACCGATGATGAAAAATGGATTTATTTTGATAATCCTAAATATAAAAAAATAAATAAAATTAAATAAATAAATGAACTAAACATTCGACTGATCCAGGTCAACCAGTAAAATTGACGCCAAAACGAAATATCCATGGAAAGAAGGTTTTACTGTGTATTTGGTGTGACCAACAGGGCGTGGTATATTATGAATTGTTGAAACCTGGTCAAACTATTACTGGTGAGCGCTACAAACAACAATTGATTGCATTGAATCGATCATTAAAAAAGAACGACCAGAATGGGCCAACAGACATGGAAAATTGATTCTACTCCTCATGCCGTAAAACCGGTAAAACTAATGTTTAGAAAATGTGTATGCCAAATGTGTTACTATTTTTAGTTAGTATTTCTTATGCTTCGAATGGTAGCAAATTTTGTACGAAAATGTCTTAATTATATTGTGATTAAAAAAAAGATCGTGGAGCAAAAAAATGATTCAGTACAAATAACATCTAAAGCCGATATACAGCAAAAAAATGTTATGTTTTCAGTTTGATGGGATAACAAATGTATTTTATATTCTCCATTTCAGTTCTCCGAAGCGTTTGCGTTATTAAAACTGTGTAAAATTGTAGAAAAAATTTGGCCATAGGAATTGTATCAATCGAACAAGAATTTGTTTTTACAAAAAAAAAGATTACGGAAATTGAATTTAGTGTTTGACAATTTTTAGAAACTGCTAAAGTACAAAGTCGAATTTTGAGCTTTTTACCATTCCAACTTTATCAATCCAGAGTTATACATTCAACAACTAATCAAACTGAACAATGTAATTCAAGCAAAGCAACCATACTAATTTGCAAATTGAAAAGTTGTTGTGTTCCACCATAAGAAAGAACGCAACACAACACACACGTCTTTGGTCACTCAAAATAAAAGATGCATTTAGTTCAGTTTTTTTTTTTGATAAGGACCACAAATTTTAAGTGCACGGAATTATAATGTTGCCCTATTTACCAAGATATTTATATTTATTAAAGTATACTAAATTTAATCATATATTTACATGTGAATTGTCCAATCGTTTAGGAAATTTTCACTGGATTACAATTTGTTGGGACTTAGTTAAAATTTCACAATATTCTTGGTATTAATTTCAAAGAACCATTTTTAATATTGTTAATAATAATATTATTCTAAACTATTGTCTATAGCTAAACTATTGTCTATAGCTACCAAACGCAGCCGATATTTGCAAATGAGAGAAATTAGGGAGAGAGAGAGATGGGAACTGTCAGCTCATCTTCATCGTATTGTGTTTGATCTTTTTATAAATGGAGCCTGCACTGTACGTATATCTATATAGGTAAGCTAATCAATTACTGAATGCATATATTGATTTTAAAAATGTATCTTCTATAACTAAACTACATGTACTCGTACATATAAATGAATGAATATATTGAAAAATTATTGTAAACACATAATAATCTTGTGAATTTGTAATAATAATGGAATTTATAAATATCGCACTTTACAAAGCTTTGTCCAAAAATAATAACTATTAATTGGTTAAAATTAATGTATATATTTATTGTTATTAAATTAATTCATAATTTATTTACAATTTATCTGAAAGTTATTCGGTTAGCAAATGCAACATTTCCTAATTATACTTAAGAATAGAAATGATAAAATTATATATGCCATTTTAAAATTTAAATAAATATGAATATAATTAACACCGCGGACAAATAACACGTTTGTGCATAAGGTTTGGGATAGAGGTATAAGGTATGCGTGAGTATCCAGAATTATTAATATATACGTATTTATGTACATAATAAATTAAAAAATATATATTTTTTGTTTATTTTTTAATACTCAGCATGGATCGTTTTTTTTTTTTATTTTTGATTTGTTATTATTATTATTATTATTATTATTATTTTATTGTTAACAATAATAAAACTTCCACCATATAAAATACATATATAAATATAAATGTATAAATTACTTGTTATAAATATAAATACATTTCTATGAACATCATTTGTCGGAATCTTTTCATAAATTTAAAGGTGTAACTAAGAGCATTAATAATAGCATAATAAAGAAGAAACCAACATTAATTTTCAACATAAAAATCATCATTTTTTACACTATATAAAATATAAAATACAATATCCATATGTTTCTGAAATGTTTATTATTTCTAATATTTTTTAATTTTATTTTTAATATACATTTTATTTTATCGGTTTTTTTTTATTTTTTAATGATGTTTTATTCTTATTTTTAGTGAGTTGTTGTTAAACGCTTGTTTGTTGTTGCGTTGATAACATATGTAAATAATATATATATAACCCTGCAGGAAAGAGAACTAGTTCTAATACTAGTAGTACAACTAGTTAAAAAGTAAATAGTACTGGTTCCACGCTAAACCCCTTTTACATGTTGCGAACTGTTTCTTTTAACATTGAGATGTCCTACGAAAAGACAATTGTCCTCTTCAGCATTACTTTTCAACTAGTTCAAGAACTAGTTAATTTATAACCAATTACTGAACTAGTTCAAATGTAAACACTTAAGCGCTAGTACTAGTTCTTCTGCAACTAGTGACTGAACTGGTTAATTTTAATTTTAATTAGATTATGTATTCTTTCACCAGTACTTTAACAAGTTCTTCGAAAAAAAAAGAAGTTGTATTTAATTTAAAAAAAAACGTAGACAATATATTTTAATATAATTTAATATTTATAATGTTTTTAATACAAAATAATAATTTACTTCATATTAAAAAAATTTTATAAATTATTGCAATTGGTGAATCATAGTTTATCACCTTTTCTTGAATTACATCATCTCCATTTTAATATTATGTGCTACATCTAAGTTTTTCTCGCGTAAAATAAAACACAATTCTTCAAAATATTTACGGAATAGTTTATTCCTAATATACCAATCGATTAATTTCTCTTCAAAATATATTTTTGGTAGCGATTCGTTTTCCAAAATATCTATATTGTTGGAACAATCATCCGCCACAAATTTCTCGTTAGATACAATGTGCATATCTTCTTCTACTGCCCTAAAATTGTTGGATATTTTGGATGGTAATTTACTTCTTCTTCACTTCACAAAACAGCACATATATTTCTATAAATTACTATAACAGTTCATAAACGTTTTTGTTTATCTTCGTTTCGTCATTTATTTGTATTATTGCGTATTTAAAATAGTTCCTATCTGCATCACTTTAGTAATAGTTCTGTAACTAGTTCTTTTTACACTAGTTGAAGAATTAGTTTTTATACGAAACTAATTTCAAAATTTACTGCAGGGAATGTATACAATTATACATCAATAATTAAAGTGTTGGGTGCGTGTATAAGTTTATAATATACGTAAAATGTGCGATTTAAAAATGATAATTACATAAAGTTAATTAAAGTATTTATTTTACACACATATAAAAACATATAAACATTTCTGATGAGTATTGAATTAAGAAATGCCAAACACATAAATGGTTTTCTTTAAAGGAATAAGAAGTTTTTATATGCGAGTATAAGTGAGGTGTATATGCGCGTATATAGGAAGCTTAACATCTCGGTAAACTGAGGAAGCAATAAATAATTTACATTGAGATTATGTACCCCAGTTACTATATATAGCCGAGCACCTTACCAATTGATCTAATTAAGAAGCTCCTAATGGTAGTCTGTTTTATGCATATGTTATATTATATTATATACATACATACAGTTTACATGAGTTATAACTATATGAAATATTCTACTTACTCAAAACTGAAATATACATCAATTTGCAGAGTGCTTTAAATTATAATTATTATTATTATTATTAAAATTTATTTATTCAATATTATTTATATATTACAAATGACTTCATTATGTCGATTATAGGAATGTTGTTGCAAGGATATGACAAAACGGTATCCTTTTATAGCCAAAATGAAGTTTAGGGAATATAAAAAAATAGTCGCAGGAAGATAAATTGTAGGTGACAATATGTTGAAACATAAATGAAACGGTTCTTATAGTTATAGTTCAACGATGCGTGAACGATGCAAAATCATGAAGTAATCTCCAATTGAATGATTCTCGATATTGTTGTTTTCGTTATTCTAAATTAAAGAATTTTCAGTAATTGCTTCAGATGGTCGAACTATACGTTTATCATCAATTATATATCTTCTCTGACTTCCCTGAATCGTTTATACTATTTAAAAACTTGTGCTTTTAACACACAATTATCACCATAAGCTATTTTGAACAAATCACATGTTAAAGTAGTATTTTTACCAATTTTGTAACAAAATTTAATGTTGGCACTTAGTTTTTATTTTCATTTATCGAGCGACGCACAAAAACAGGTGTAACTTTATATGTTGAATTTTCGTTTCTATTAAATGTAATGTCATGAAATTTTGTCCGTTCTTACTATACATAAATATAAAAATATAGCTAATAAATGGCTGTACGGGATCTATATATGCGTTGTAGATATATTTGTCCAATAAGACTTTAAAATTGAACAATTATTTAAACAGAGAAGTATCTATTTATCTCTAAATAATTTTAGCACCAATTATAAAATTTCTATAATAAATAAATGAATTGTTGTGCAAATGAATATGAATGATTAATGAACCAAATATCGAAACCACATTTAAAAATTCTCTTGCCGCCACCAGAAGAACATTATCCGATATATAAATTTTAATTATTAAATTTTATCTTCGCATCAATTTTAAATAAATAAATAAAGAAATGAAAACACAAACACACTAACTAGACATCTATTTCAATTTCACAATTCTATTATTATTATTATTATTATTTATACGATACGATATACCATTAATATTTAATCTTTAATTTATAATAATCGAATTATATGTATACAATTGATAGATAATAAATAATTAAATTATTCACTTTACATATATCCAATTTTGTTAAATAGATTCGAATACAGTTTACATACAAAATATAAATCCATATATTGTGTGTAGTAATTTATTGAAATAAAACTATAATTGAACATAAAATGCAAAACATTAAATACATAAGAAATAATGCAAACATCATGTACCAATAAATATATATTGTTGTATAGCAAAATATTCATTCCTATCCATATTAAGTTCCAATGAATATATAAATAAATATATACTATTTTGTTGTAATATTATTAACGTTGAAAGTATATTTGCAAATAATGAAACTCAATTACTAATCTTAACAAATTTCACAGTATATTTTTATGATCAATGCTTTCTCACTTTTTTTTTTTATTCGATTTTTATATATAATACTTTTCTTGTAATATAATAAAAGTATTTTTTTTTTGTGTTGTATTTATAATTTATGATTGTAAAGAGTTACAGCATCTTACAATTGATTTACCGAGCGAGTTATTTAAAAATTTTATACCTCGTTAGAAATTTTTTCTGTTCATGTTTTTCAATTTGATACGCTTCATGTAATCGCTTTTAGACATGATATAAAGGATAATCTTACATCAATTTTCCATCCAACAAAATTATTTCAACACAACACACAATATAATAATAATATTAATAATAATAATAATAATAATAATAATAAAAATAATAATATAACAACAATAACAATAACAATAACGCATAACAACTGCAACAACAACAACAACAACAAAACAACAAATTATTATATATTAAGAAATATGATTTTAGTATTGATATAAAATAAAATGTATATGTATGGAATTATGGATATCGAAAAATGTCTACAAAAAATACATATAATAAATGATTTCATACACTTATACTAATATTTAAGAATAAAATTTTTGAAATGATTTTTTGTTGAAATATATTATTGTTTGATATTACATTATATAGAGATAGATGTTGATATCTAACTAAACTAATCGGTTTTTATTATTCCATATTTATTTTTGAATTTTGAATTTGAATGTGATTTACAATGTAATGTAAATATGTTGCAAGTTTTTATTGAATATAATGAAAAAATTTGACGAGGAATTTATTGATAAAATTTATAATACATAAATCTTGTCCTTCGAAGTACTCTCCGTCGAGTGCTATACACCTATGCCATAGCGTTTTATCCAGATCTCGAAACACTTTCGGTACTCTGCTCTGATGTTGCATAACATCAAGGGCTCTCGTAACGTGTTCCTCGTAGCGATTTTTTTCGAATAGACACGGTGCCATATCATGTGAATTTGGAAATTATTGAATGACTGCGTTGTATTGCTTTTGCCAAAAATTCACCAATAAACCGTGCATTGTGTGCAATGTTACATTTTGTGCAAATTCCATGAATTATTTTTCCATAGCTCTGATCAATTATTACAGATTGATATTTGATGATCTCTTCAGCATCGCTCTTCTCGCTGATGGTTAATTTTGGGTTTTCAGTCAACAGCAATGTACCTGAATATTTAATTTCGTTTTATTGTAAAAAATGTAATGCAAAATTAATTGTTCAATATTTTTGTCCATATTAAAATTCGACGAGATACCAAATTTTAAGGTAAACAATACGGTGTGAAATTAACACAACAGACAAATAATCAAGATACAAATTTCCATCAAGGATAGTGCAAAAAAAAAGAACAAAACAACAATTTATCTTAAAAGCACTAGATTTAAATGGGAAATTCCGGGGCAAACATAATAGTATTCGATCACAAATGTAATGAATACAAAATGTATATATGTAGCGTAAAATCATTTGCCTCAAAATGTTATTTTTTTATTTCGGAATATAATTCATAGAATTTTGATAAATAGTATATTTTTGAAAAATTGAAATCATGAAAAGAAAATACTGCACTGGGGTTAACCGACCATCTATACAGCAGTGAAAGATACCCCGGTAATAAGGTCAATATTTTATATTTAAATAATAATCTATTTTATATATACGTTTGATGAGGGACGCCACATATTTTCGATACTGAAGTTTAGGATGAAAATTTTGCTAATGCTGGTATGTATATGATAGATTTTGTTTGATGATAGAACATACAATCAAACTTAACCGTTGGCTTTATTCATCAACAATTAATAATTTATTTTGATGAAAAATTATTCATATGATATAGTTATTAATTATTAATGTGTTCAGTTTCATATCGAACTAATTGATAAACTAATTTGCTATTTGTGAAAACCATGGCTCAAATTTATTTAAATCAGATAAAACCAATAAAAAAGGATTATACAAAATATTACCACCAATGCAAGCAGAATACTGTTTTGATTAAACTATAATTGGATTTGGTGAAAGTAGACACTTTGAAATATAAGTTGATGCACAATTATTTAAACGTTTAAACGAAAATTTAACGTACTGCTCAGTTTATTGAAACTGATTCCAAGTGATGCATAAAAAGCGGTCATGATTTGGGTTTTGCCATACAAGCATTTGTTTAAGTTATCCAACACATCTATTGGAAATCATTATCCTGTAATAATATTGATGTAGATCTGTAAGTGAAAAAGTGAAAACAATCAAATGCATCGAAGGCTTGAATATTACATGGATACACTAAATAGTTTTTCAATAAGATCACCTCTATCTCTTTGAATGTTTTTCACATAAAATGTATATATAGCCGATGTGTTGTATTTAATTTATTCTATTTTGTACTTGATAATTTAAGGAGAATTTTAATTTTTTATATTCTATTAAACATCGTATAATTTAGAATAAAAAAATAACTTTTTAGCAAATTCTAAATACAATACATACGTTATAATTCGTTTTAGGCACAGAGTACGATCTATGGCAATAAGGAAACACAAATTGAAACATTATTTTCAACAATTGTTGAATTCATATTTACACATCCATGACTATATTGTTATTTAAAAAAAACATCGCTCATATCATTCAAGTTGTGAGCAATCTCATCATCATACATAATATCATTGTATATATGAAATGTATCAGTGGCGAAACCAGAGAAATAACCTTCAGTTCAGTAATATCACTAAATTTTTATTATAACCACGGGGTGAAATCAAATTTAATTATAAAATTAAATTTTCCGGAAAATTGATTTTTAAGAATTATCATCTCTTTTAATTACGGATCATATAATTTTAACAGATTTCTATTTTGTTTTTATTTACAGAATTTCAAATTATAATCAATTTTCAATCTTTCATAGAAGATATTTTTAAAATAGATTTAAGCATTCAAAAAATATGACCCATATTCCATGGTATCGATGGCAGAGAAAATGTTAATAAATAAAGTGGTACAAAAAATTAACACAAAATATTATTTCATACAAAATTTCGCTAACATCAAACGAAAAATCGGTCATATCTTTTGAAGGTGTGAATCGATTTTAAAAATATATTTTACGAAATATTAAAAATTGATTATAATTTACAATTCTGTATACAAAACTGGAAATCGGTTAAAACTATGACCCGTATTTCGAAAAGATGCTATTCATTCAATATTATTATTAACAACATTCAATCAATTCAGTAATTCAATTTTATAAACTCTTTATAAATTTAAATTAATAAAAAAATATCACTAAAAAAAAAAGATTAATTTATTAAAATAGAAATAGTCCGTCGTCATACATCAGATGATGAGACAATTAAAAGTCTAATAATAATGTATATTGGAATGCATTAAATGTATAATTAGCTTAAGAATAAGAGTAGCCCTCGTCGGTAAAAACAATAAAGCACACACAATTAATAGGTACGGATTTGTTCACATAAAATTACGCGCAGGATATTTTTCAATTCAAATTTTTTACGTTTTCATATTTTCTCATATAACAAACAATAATTTTAAATATATATATAAAATTTAACCATGAAATTCATCTGGTTTTAAATATTTTTTGTTTTAAATCCATATATACACGCCGCCGTATCTATAAACAATGTAATATATCCAATCAAATTCGTACATGTGTCAATTAATATATAAATAAAATTTATTTGGTCAACCAAGAAATTGTTAACATTAATTTTTTTTTAATAAAAGCAACAATTTATTTCACACGATTTTAATAAAGAAAATAAAAAGAGTTGAATGAAGAAAATGCGTTTTTATGGTCAATCAATTCAATTCACAATAAAGAATCATTCAATGAAAAAATCGTGGGAATATTGGTTATATTATAATATAGATTTATAATTTTGTATGTATACTTAACACACATTATTGGTTAAGTTGGTATATGATAGATTAACATCGCATATACCATTTGATTTATCAATTTAATTAATATATCATCATCATCGTCATCATCATCAGCATCATTATTATTATTATTATTATTATTATTATTATTATTATTATTATTATTATCATCATCATCGTCGTCGTCATAATCATTAGGTCATTACCATTTAAAAGAGAATATTTATTAAACATATACACGTTCAATTTTTTATGAAATAAATCAGATTATAAAATACAAATATATATTAATATGAGAGAATTAAATAAAAATTTTGGAAATTCATGTTCAATATAAAATTAAAAATTAGATAAACGATTGCGGTTTACGTTTTTTGAAAATACATGTTGCGAGGTTAAGTCTAAAAATAAATCATACTAAAAATATAATCGTCTATATACAAAAAGCGTAAATTTTATTTCAGAAATGTAATAATTATAGTGTACAATATAAGAAAATTTAAATTCAATAAAAGAATAATAATGGATCACACATTCACCAAATTTATATTTTATTAAAATCAGGCATTGGTTCCATTTATGTGCTTATATATGAGGTGATATTATAGATCTTCAAAAATTTATGAATTTTAGTTTTGTATGCTTTTCACATATATTCTCGTTTGATATACATTTTCCAATTACTTATTAACCTGCTCTCGTATGCACACACATATACATATATATATATATGTATAAGATTTGATGGACTGTCAATTTTATCCTTTAAAAATGTTAATCATAATTTTATTATACACACCTCATCTGGGGTTTTTTTTTTTTCCTTTTAATAATTTATATTGATCGGTTTTTTTTTTATTTTATTATTTTGTTCATAAATTATAATGCAAAGAACTTTCAACATATTTTTCATTGATGCGTTCTTTTTGTTTTTACTTCATGTGTACTTTGTAAGACTGCTCGTGAGAAATTATATATACACACGAATATATGTGTATATATGTAGGTAGGGTAGACTGGGTAACGCCGCTGCATTTTTGATATTTTGGACCATATCGTATAGTGTAACCATGGTAAATTTTCCATTTTCCCAATTCGAAATCATTTCTAGTTATTTATAGCAATTTATAATTTTCACTAAATGAACAGAACTGTGAATTAGTACAACTTCAGAAAATTTTAATTTTTAAAAATTACAAACAATAAATTGCAAATCTAAATAAAATTTTACTATAAAAAAATACAAATTTCTATTTAAGATATTTTATTTATTATCGATTTAAAAACCAAAATCACTTTTTCTTGGGTTATGCAATTTTGAAAGGTGAACTCAAATTTCTAAAAATAATTGTAAGTTGTGATTTATGGTATCTTAGCAAACACAGAAGTTTAACAAATTATACATTTGCAATAATTTATGACGAGTAAAAGATATAGCCAATAAAATAACCAACCATATATAAAATCAATTGGGTAGCCAGTGCACCAGTGATGACGTTTCTACCCTATATATAAATATATATATTTGTATATCATTAAATACTAAAAAAATAATATCATAAAACTTTGATTTTTGGTATTATTGATCGATAATATGCAAATTATTACAATATATTACATTAAAAAAATTTTATATTATTTCGAAATTATATGTTTTATTTACACAATTTTTTTGCAATATATATATTTTTATTAAAAACCAGTATTTTTTGTGACACCATACCAAAGTGGAATAAATATTTTTCCTTTTAATTATATAGATCTCGCAAGCAGTAACAATGTAAATCGTAATTTAATTCCAATATATACGGAAATTACACGTGCAGAAACAAAACTAGTTAACTATGTTAACTAGTTAACTATGTACATTTTTGTTAAATAAAAAACTAATTATTGAATAAATTATAGCACACAAATTTTTATTTTTAATATTTAATTCTTATATTGTTGGCATACAAAATCAATGTATGTATTACGACATCTCATTTTGGAGTCGAATGGTAGTAGTTAACATAACCTGAATCATTCCTCAGTGTTTTGATTGTTTAGGATTATTAAAATAAATCCATTTTTTATCAACTTTAAACTATTCAATCAAAATTTTATAAATGGATTTTCGCTTTTCTTGACCTCTTACACTCAATTCATATGGAACGCATTATTTCGCTTCATTTTTAATTCATTTCTCATTGATTGTAAATATAACTTTTGTTGACTTACATTTAATGAATCTGACTTTCAGAAAAATTTTCACATAAAATGTGGTTTACATTTTTAGCTCTGTGCGATAAAAGTCATCCGTTTGAGCCACAAAATACCTGTACATTTATTTTTTTATTATATATTTTTATATACCGAATATAGCGGGCTATAATCGTTACTGTATTCATTTATGTTTGCTTATTAAGAATTTCACATCATTCCTAGTTTTATACTTTTATCGACTTAATGTAGTTATTTTATTAATTTTACTGATTTAAAATTGATTATAATCTCTTTATTTCTTCCTATATACGCAACAAATGATTTAAAACGATTATTTATAATTAATCCATTTTCGAATAGTTTCAAAATAAATTTCAATCAATTTTGTTTTTAATCCTAAAAGAATATTTATAACACTGAAAATGTAAAAACATTTACCATAAGTAAAAGTATAAATTCGCAGCAACCAAGTAAAGAACTCATCATAAATGTTTGTCATCTATTCAATTGAATGTTTGTTGTTATAGAAATCTTAATACATTTTGCTGCAAATTATAATAAGTTATTGTGTAATGGTTGTAATGGATATTATATAGTAACAATTTGTCCGTACCTTGAAAAATGAGGAAAATTTCCGTGGAAAAAATCCATATATCTTCCGTGGAAAAAGATATATTGGAATTTGTCCAAATGTCCATAGATTTTCCACTTAATATAACAGTATTTTATTTAGGTCAATTGAAATCTTTGGATTGTAAGGTTAATATATCCGCGCGGTATTGTATTAATAATTTAATTCACCAATTATCCAAGACAATGGTTTAAATTTTGTATAGTTCGCTTATCTATAGATATAATCCTCACTCTTTTTAATTTATTTTCATAATTTTTAAAACAACCAGCAACACAAATCGATATATTTTCTAAGAATTTTGTAAAATTTTTCACGGGTATTACTTGCCAAAATACATGTACAATCTAAAGATATTTCTGTCGAAATTCGTGGATCTGCAAAAAAATTGAATATAAATTGTATGGATATTCTGCGTGGAATAATAGCAACGAGAAATACTTTTAAGGACAATCCGGAGAAATTATCATCGGAAATATACGGATGATCAAAGGACATTTTTTATAAAATAAAAATGGACATGGTTGCACTCATCATATAAAATTCCAGCGGACATCCGTAAGATATCCATAGATATTTCCTCGGATCGAAACTATACGGACTACTACATATAATGCGGAAATTTTGCGGACAAACTACGGACAGTGTTACTAGACTGTAGTTTAAATTAAAAGATCAATATGTACGAATTGCATCGAATCGAATTGAACTGTGATTGTGCAAAACTTTTCTGTGAACTTTAATTGAGAAACAAAATGCATTAAGCTCAGTGAAATATATCTTCCGGAATATATCTTGAAAAATTGTATCGTACAAATATTTAATTACTATATGAAAGACCATCATCCGCAAATATATTATTGTTACTATATATATATAAATTTGTATCGATATATATGCCAGAGCGAGATTCATTAAGAACATTTAAAATTACCTGATGTTTGTGTTATGATGTGCGTATCAATAAATAAAATGTTTTAATTCGTTTTTTTTTTCATTTTGCCCAATTCTAGATGAATTTTATATTATATTGAATGTCGGCCCGGCCTGTACTTACACTATATGTATAAAGATTTATAATAAAATTTATAAAAATCATCTTTCTCGATTTCAGTTTTATATATTACATTTATTTTTAATTTTTTTTCCTTTTAGCGGCACCTTTTGTTTTTTCGTTTTTCGATTTTTTTTTTTGTGTTTTTTTTTTTTCATATTGTATACAATCCATTTTGATCATTGAACGTGTGTAGCACACAAGAAAAATGAAAAAAAAATCATCGCACACACCAAAAATGGAAAAAAAAGATGAGCAAGAACAAAAAAGTAAGAACTAAAAATAACGATATCGTAAGTAAATCGTAAAAAAAAAAACAATAAAGAAATAAAAACAAAGAAACAAATACCGAAAACATGGAACAAGTTTTCAACATTCATGTATAGACAATGTGGCTCCATTATTTATAATGAAACTAGACTTATTGTCTCAATTGTTGTACACAATTGCGTTTTAAAGTTCATATTTTATAGTAAAAGATTTTCTTTTTCTTTTATGAAAATAAACTAGCGATTCTTTTAAATATTATTTAAAACGATAGATAGCCGCTGACCGTTTTATACAACAAAATAAACTGTAACTTTAAAAAATTAGAGCTTTATTTGAAACAATGCATCGTAATTCACATACAAATAAATCTTGTTAATTGTAATTACATACTCATACGAGTATATATAGATATATTAAACATCGAATTAAATTGGTTATAAAAATTATATTTTTGATTTAATTGTTTGCATAAAATTGCTGTGTACATTTTATTTATTTTTTCTATATTTATACGTACGTACAGTGTTTCTTTTACACACGTATCATACATCGGACAGTTCATTTAATAAATTTCCACTTTCATTACATCTTTTATCTGTTTGAATATACACATTAGCACAATTTATTGGATACTTCAACTATTATAATTATATACCTTTTAAAGTAATATTTCATATAATAAATTGCTGTTTATTATAAAATAAAATAAAATAAAATAAAATAAAATAAAATGAAAAAAAAATCGTTTAAGTTTTTCTTTTATTTTCAGTTTTATTTTTATTTTGTAACTATTATACAAATAACTATCACGATCGAATAAAAATATCTATATAAAAGTATATGTAATTTATACGTGTAATATATTTACTTATACCGCATATTGTATAGATATTTGATTGATTAATAATATTTATATGAACCACGCACAAACATCTGATCATCATCGGTTCATATAAAATAGTTGTTTTGTAAAGTTGATTAACGTTAACGATATATGGCTTGAAAAAATTTTTTTGCAATATCAGAAGGATTGATCATTTGAATGCGTCTATGTAATAAAATTAATTCGCAATTATTGAAATACAATAATTTTTTTATCCTTTGATCAATGATCATGGACCGCATGGAGGTCAAGCGACCATATACTACAGATATTTCTATGACAACAATTTTCCTATAAGATCTGGGGTATTTCTTATTTTTCTCGCTTATACTCTGTTTTTTTTGGTGATGAAATGCAATTAATACAATTGAAATTATACAATTTTACAAATTTAATACAAATTTATTATTTAAATTTTATTATGAGCAACAAAAAGTGAGTATATATTTTTTATATGGAAATATCTTCAGATCGGTTGTGGCCTCCTGTGTTTGATACAAAAAACGAAAATTATTGCCCATTGAAACTTCTAAACGAAGCAAATCGGCTGTGAAATTACATTTTTTTTTCTATATTTTCAAATGCAACACCATTACAGATGAATTAATATTTTGCGTTTACACATATGTGTATAGGAACTTATAAAGATTACATATAAGGTGATTTTATAGAAATTTCTGTGAAATTCTAACTAACCAATAATAATAATCTTCCCGTAATACACACATACATTCATAGAGAATTATAATATATATATATATTATACAATATACAAGAAACCACTATTGAAGACTATCGCTCTAACAGGAATTTCGAGAGTAAATCGATGTGTAGAAAAACACTAGAGCTGCCGTAGTAACAATTTGTTCGTACTTTGAAAAATGAGAAAAATTTCCATTGAAAAAATCCACATATTTTCCATGGAAAAAATATATTTAAATTTGTGCAAAGAATGCTCATAGATTTTCCTCCTAATATAATACTATTTTTTATCCAAGACAGTGGTTCAAATTTTGATATAATTCTCACTCTATTTAATTTATTTTCATAATTTTGTAAAACAACCAACAACTCAAATCGATATATTTCCTAGGAATTTTGTAAGATTTCATGGATTTTATCCGCCGTTTTTGTTTCTTGTTTATTACAAAAAAAAAATGCACAATCGATGAATTTTTGCCATCGTTCAACATCTTCATTTCGTGCTTATAGAACTTCTGATCTATTATAAAATTCCAGCAGACATCCGTAAGAAATCCATAGATAATTCTTCGGATTGAAACTACGGACTACTACATATAATGCAGAAATTGTGTGGACAAGCTACGGACAGTGTTACTTCATTCCACGAAGGGTTTACACCAAAATGAAACAATATAACAGAAACAATGATAAAAGTTTTGTAAATTATCGAAGAATTTTTTATTTCAAAAAAAATGGAGACGAAAATAATACAATTTTGTAATAGTCAAGTTTGTTACGGTACACCAAATCAAAACTATTAAAATCAATAGATTAAGATCGGCTTGTGAACGTATCATGTGTATGGAAATTGAACGTGTGACAAAAAATCTGTTGAATGGTAAACCAGAAGTAAGAAGAAAACCTCTGATGGCTAGTGGGATTCGAACCCACCAGTCTCTTCGGAGGCGTGGGTTCGAATCCCACCGCTGCCACCAGTGTAATGGAATATATTAAATTCCCTAGTTGAGTAAACTTCGAATGTAATGGAATAATTATATTTATTTTAAATTAATTTATTTATTTAATATTTCACAATTTCTCTAGTTAATTTATTTATTTAATAGTTCACAATTTCTCTAGTTGAGTTTTATAACTTTAATTTATTTTATTCCTTTCTTTCTTGACTCAATAATTCGTACTAATCTTTCTTTTTTTTTAATCATTCAAAATCTAACATTAAATTTAATTTTTAATTTTTAACTGTAAGTTTAGTTATTGTTATAATTACTATTATTAATTTTTATAAATTACAACCAGAGTTGTATTTTTTATAAAAATTAATTATACATTACAGTCTGTGCGCTGAGTAAATACTGTGCCAAAAACATGAAGAACACCAATTTGAAGACACATTCGAGTTATAATTACGCGGTAATCTAGTCATTTCAACACCTTCTTTGAATGTTAAAAAAAGAGTCACGAAGTAATAAAGAAATAAAAAATTTTGTATCGCCAGATCAATAAACACGAAATAGAGAATTTTCTAGTTTGATTTGCTAAAATTTGTCACCATGGTTTCACTGGATAGTCATGAAATGCTAGTGATATAGTCATCAACCGTTAAATGTTATATGTTTAAATTATCATAATGTGCAATTCACGTGATTTAATCATATAATCTGCGTATTTGGGTTTAATCAGTTAAAAACATAGAATTGAAAACAATTTTTTGGATAAGTTTATTAAAAAACGATTGGTGATAATAAGAAAAAGGATCTGCCTTGAATATGTTTCATAATATGTCTTATATGTAATAAGATAATAAAAACTATATTGCTTTGTAATAAAATTTTTATCTTTCAAATTATTCTTAATAAAAACAAAATTATATTAAATTATGTGTGGAAAAATAGATCTTATACATTTTTTAAATATAGAAAATAGAACATTGGTTTCTGTATATAGAAATAAAATCAAAATCATCAATCTCCGTATATATATCATTTCGAATCGCTTCAAAAATATTAATAATATAATAATAATAATAATAATAATAATAATAATAATAATAATAATAATAATAATAATAAAAGATTAACATTTTATTTTTTTTTAAATTTGCGTAACAGCTTAACCGAAAGGATGATATATTTTATATGCAACGCCTTTTCTTTGTATCTTCATATATACAATATACAATTCATATGAACCCGTATATGTATTTATCGTTAAATATTTATTTATATATTGAAGAAGATGGAAAAAAAAGAGTTAATATTTGTAGCTGTCTTATTTTTTGAAACAACAAGACTGAAGATTATTTATAAACATTAACTCAACAACAAATATTCTTATTATATAGTTCGTTTTTTATTTTTTGCTTCTCTGATTTGTATTCGAATATCTATTATAAATATATAAAAAAACAACATAAAATGTTACATATATAATTTTATTATTAGTTATTCCATAATCTTTTTTGATTCTTTTGAGAGCGGCATTTATTCATATTTATTCTATAGATATATACAATATATGCCATATATTTAGGAAATGTTCATAAATAATAATTCTATATAGTCAGAAGGATATCTTTTTAAAGTGTTCATATAAGAAACATATATATAGTGGTATGGTATTGTATGGTATATATAAACAGTTATTATATTAGGCTCATTTGGCTGGACTAACACTTTTAAGTGGTGCTTACTGGTTGAGGTATATTTTCTTTTCGGTATACAATACTAAATCAAATATGAAAAATTATTTTAAATTTTATTCAGAAGAGTTATTTCACTCATCAAATACTCGTATATATATTTACCATTATCTTTAATACTACAACAAAATATAAACAATTATTATATGCAATCTGTTTTCCATTTGGCGGATGGGTGCTTCCACCAACATGTAAAATTGATAATAATTTATTTTATATAGTGTGTATTTCTTTTTGAATTACATCTAATAAAAGCCAATTCGTGACGCTGGATACCGCAACTTACAATTTTTAATTTGAGAAACATAATCACTATACCATATTTCAGGTGTAAATCTAATCGATTAAGTGTTCGAGTTATTCTATACATAGTTTGAAATTAAGTTGTGCAATTTTCATAAGTGTTTGCAGAATAAATTACAGACACAGGGGTTTTACTTTTTAAATATTTCCGGTTCATTTACCAAAATATGGTGAAAAATGTTAAAATATCATTCATATCATATCAAACAAATAAATTTTCTATATTTTATAATACAATATATTAAGACACTTCCAGAATTGTATTTTTAAATTAGCTATTATCCACCTCTTCGACGGCTCAAAAAAAAAAAAAAATATTTTTTTTAACATATTTCAAAAGTTAAGGTGAATCAGCAATCAGTGGCGACGCATGAAAAAACATTTTCAAATTGCAATATCACTACATTTTTCTGGCAGACGAGTTCAAAAATAGACTACATTATGAAAAAAAAAAATTGGAATGTCCACTTAATAGATTTTCCGGAAAATCGACTTTTATGAATTATGATCTTTTTGAATTACGTCCCATAGTTTTACCGCATTTCCAGTTTTGTATACAGAATTGCAAATTATAAACAATTTCCTATCTTTTATAGCAGACATTTTTAAAATCGATTTACACATTCAAAAGATACGACCGATTGTCCCCAGGACAGAAGAAAAATATAGCGGCATTGAAAATTGAATGCTACTTCTCAGCCCTAGCCACTGAAAGCATTAGTTCTTGAAGAACATAGGTATAGTTATTCGGTATAGTTTCCAAAGCAGAGATAGTGGTGCGGAGGAATGGTGCAGCACAGTTTCCAGATACCTATCGATAAGATATTGATTTGACGAAATTACGAATGAATTTGGATGGTTTTTTATACGAAAAATTTTAATTAATTAATTATAAAGTAATTAACCCAAAAAATCAACAATACTTTGCCATAAATTATTTTTTATAACTCCTTCGTGACTGCCTACGTGATGAAGCTTAACCATAACGATTTCATTAAAATATATTGTATAAAAAAAGATTTGTTAAAATTTTGACTTAAATTTTCTTTAAACTGTTTTAGTTATAATTTCAATAAGAAAAATTAAAATTTTCAGCTAAAAGATTTAAAAGGAAAATCTCCTTGCAACGTTTGTGTGCAATTTTAAAATTTCTTTTCGATACGCTATTATAAAAACAAGTGCGAACGTAGTGTTTTTTTTACAAAGAAACGTTTGGAACACTTAAACTATATGAGAATCTATCGAAGCGGAATTGAAAATGTTAGTGTCATTGTCACAATTCATAAATAAAATGAATAAGAATGATTCTAAACAGGCGAAATAAAAAAATGAGTTAAATATTGGACAATAAAAGATTGCTTAATCTCTCGGCTTCTTATATTCTTCTTCTAATTGTAAGTCTAATTCCGATCAATTCAATCAAGACATTAAAAATATTTTGTCAATAAATTGGATGACACAATTAAAATGTGTTTATCTGAAATATATAATAATTAAAAAAGTAAATCAATCGTACGACAATTAATTATTTATGAAACACAACTCGACAAAATTACTATATGATTTAAAAACTATTTTGTCCACTTCAACACAAAGTCAACAAATTTTATCATTGGTTGGAAATTTTATTATAAAATCGAAAAAAGTTTCAATAAAATCGAAGTTTTTGGAAAGTTATTTTCTCAAAAAATAATTAAATGAATTTCGTTTGGAATAAATGTTTATAATTCTGATGTCACAATGTTAATAACTTATACCGAATTTTACTCAAATACATGGAAATTATATAAAAACCCTTGTGTTTGGGTGGAGTGAATTTAAAATATCAATAATATTAGTCTTTGTAATGGATGGTGCTCATCTATTTAAATAATACATAGCGTTTATGATGTTCATATATATATATATTAAACTTATTCATATGTTATTAGTATCTATAGATGTTTGTATAAGCTGGCTGTAAAATAAACATAACTAAATATAAATACAAAATACAAAATAAAAACAAAATTAAAGTGTAAACAAAAAAAATTAAAAAGGTATTTAAAAACCCTGAGGTGATCTATTTTATTTTATTTTTTTCATATATTATCTTTTCTCGCGCGGTACCTCATCGCAGCATTCACAAAAGTTTCTGAAAATTTAATTTTATTAACCTTTTTTTTTCTTCTTCTTCTTCCATTATTATTATATTATTGTTATTAATTTTATTAGTATATTTAATTTTTCGGTTTATTTATTTATTCGTTTATGAATTTACCATATGGTCTATATAATTTTATATTTGTAGATACCTAAACATTTAAGGGATTATTTAAAAACTAAGTATATATAAAAGGAAAGAAATATAACATTATAATAATGGCAAATGAATGAATTGAAAGAAATATTTGGTATATAATTTAAAATTCCATATAGAAAAATGAAATTATATATAACCAATGGCGTGATAAATCAAACAACGATTTATGAATATAATACGACTAATTCGATATTAATAGTATATATTTTGTTGTTGTTGAGGAAGATCTGTTAAGGAAAAATTAACTTAAAAAAATGGTTTAATTGTCTAACAACTTATTTTTTTTATACCATATTTATATAATGCATTGTTGGTTTATATTACAAATATATTGTATGTTTTAGTATTTTTTATTTAAGATGATTTTGGTTATTGGTGTGTTATTTTTTTCCATTGTTTACATTCAAACAAATATATAATAACATTTTCATGTATTATTTGGGACAGACAGGAATTTTATTTCTTATGTAACTAACACGCTTTGATACTTCCAACCAAATATTAGTTATAATATCTCTATAAATTTAGTCTATTTAGTATTTAGTGTAATTTATATTCGTGTTGTGTGCACTAAATGTGTGTGTGTGTGTATGTGTATTTATAAAACATGTATTTATATATATTATGTATTATTATTATGTAGTTATTTAGAGAGTTTATGTAACAAATTTTTTTTTTGTTTCTATGTAAACTTATGAACACGCAACATTTCAAGTCCCTCCGCATATAAATAACCATATAAAAAGCTATAAATCAAAACAAAATGAAAACATTGCAATAATAAATAAAAAACAATCAAATATATTTACCATTTTTTGTTGTTGTTATTTTTAATTTAAAAATTAAATGTTTGTTTAAGTTGTTTCATTTTATTTTATTTAATGTGTATAGTTAGTTATTTATATTACGAACGTTATATATTGTTTGTATATGTTATAAGTATATTTGAAGTTGGTTGGTAAAAAATTACCAAAAATGTCTATCAAAATGTCAAAAGAAATTATTGATTAGTTTTTATTTTACAATACAATGTATAAATAATACCAATATAAAGTTAAGTTTGCAATTTCATTTATTAATGTGTTTTTGATTTCAAATTTTAATGTTATGTTATTATGGATTTTATTTTTTCTTCATAGAGTAGATCAGACTAAATCCAGTCATTCTGTAAATAATACAGTTTATTTGTAAAACAATCAAATAGTTAGTTACTAACACTCCTTTCTTTCATTTTTTTAATATACAACACACTTAAAAACAGCTAAAAATCTAATTTAAGTTTTTAATATTTCGAGGATGATAAAATTAATTTATTTCTGGTATTTTTGAAATTCTCTACGTAAGTTATTTATTTAATATATATAATCATTAAAAAAATCATTTAAAAAAAAATAGCTTACAAATTATTGATTTATTTATTAAATTTAAATTTGGTGTATAATAATATACTTTCTAAGACTAAAGTAACTAGATTTTGGGAAAAATATATATATATAAAAATATATATCCAATTACTGTCCAGGTAAAATTTTAAAATGAAATCAATAATATATTATTTTTATTAAATAATTGTTAATTTTAAACAATTTTCGAATGAAAATTAATAAATATTTCTTATACGAGACGACATCATAAAAATAAATTTGTATATACCAAAATGTGCCATTTTGAGAAAAAAAAATTCTTAAAATACACATTAAAAATAGCTATTGAAAAATTTATAAGGAATTATGTGAGTTGAGAAAAACGTGAGAATAATGAAACAGTGCAATATTGCAGTTATAAGTCGTGTTTAAATCATACATAAATATTCTGATGTTCGTTCAATCAGTTAATGTAAAAGTAAATTTTCGTGTGGTTAGTGATTTTTTTTTATATATTTTCTATTAGAAAATGGCTGTTATAACATATTTATTTTCATAAAATAAGTAAGTATCCTGACCTGACAAAGCTCCATCAGACTACACTTCAAATAAAAGCATCAGAAATTGATTCGATGAATGGATTGCCTCAAAAGAGGACGACTTCTTCAGATTGAGAATCCGTAAATTGCCAGATAGATGGACAACGGTTGTGACTTCTAATCGAGCATACTTTGAATAACCCTAGTAACACTGTCCGTTGTTTGTCTTCAAAATTTTCGCATTATATGTAGTAGACCGTAGTTTAAATCCGAGGAAATATCTTTGGATTTCTTACGGATGTCCGTTGGAATTTTATATGATCAGTGCAACCTTGTCCGCATGGATTTTTATAAAAAAAAATGTCGTTGGATTATCCGTATATTTTCGATGATAATTTCTACGGATGCATGCTTAGAATGGTTTCTTGTTGCTATTATTAAACAGAATACACTTAGCATTTATATATCCATATTTTTTGTGAGCAGATCCACATATTTTGACAAAAATACTTTATGCAACAAGTGCACTCACACAAGCATTTTGTTATAACAGAGGTTGTGACTTGATGAAACACAATTTAATGTAATAAATACGAAATAGATAAATAAAAAGTATGATATTTCTATTTTCTTATGTAAAAAATAATTTAATTGTAAGATTAAATTAATAAATTCGTAGTATAATTTTGTAGAAATTTGGCAAATAAAACACTTTCATTAACAAGAAACAAAAAACGCGGAAAAAATCCATGAAAAATTTTACAAAATTCTTAGGAAATATTTCGAGTTGAGATACACAAAATTTGTATTATATGGAAAATATGTGGATTTTTTCCACGGAAATTTTCCTCATTTTTCAAAGTACGAACAAATTGTTACTATAGGGAATGTATCACTTTTATATAACTGCTAAATAAACATGTTATTTTAACCAAAAAAACGGAACTTACTTTTGCATAGATAAAACATATAATAATAAATGAAAGTGTAGACTTTGCTGTATTGCCTTGAAAACATTAACTAATATTAATTACTAAATGTTTCGGAGCAAAAAATATCTCTTGTAAAAAATTGTGTCAAACTCTGTATTTCTTCCTCCCATAAGAAAAGTAAGTAAAGAGTTCGGTAATCAATTTTCTTTTAGTCAATTAGAATTATTTATTAAAATAATTATTTATATGAATAATATCACTCACTTTAGACGTGGTTGAATATTTGAAGTTGGATTTGCATTTATTAAATGGCAAGAATTTGTGTCTTTTACCCTATATAAAATTATTACTTAAATTTTGTATGCACCTACACAACAACATATAGTTACAGTGAAAATGCTCAACATCGAAACCACGCAACCATTATGGGCAGTAAAATTTATGTATATTAATTACATTTCACATTATTTTAAAAAATTTCCAGTTTTAACGATTTTCACTTTACACTTTTATTTGATTGTTATACTATTTTTTTATAAATATAAATCGAGATCACATATGTGAACCATTAAAATTTATTACCTCTATTGCGTAGGTTGCATATATTAATAAATTTCATTATATAAAAACTTATTTAATTATTATTATTATTATATACACAATAAAATTTAATAAAATTGTAAGTGTATAATGTATATTAAATATATATTAATATACTAATAATTAAATATACAAATGTTTGTTTAAAATTTAAATAATCGTGAAAATAAATTATTACCTTATTTTATAATTAATCAATAAATTAGAAATACAATATATAATAAAAATATGAATATTATGTACTACAATTTTAATATAATAGTTATGGTTATGATTTATGAATAATTATTTTTAATACGTACGTTATGTTAGAAGAAATATAATAATATGTTTGTGAAAGTTTTTATAAATTTAAAAAATAGTATATTTTATGTAGAATTCAATGGGAATTATTTTTATTTTTAAATTTATAAGTCAAATTTAACACTCACGCAGTGGGCGCGTTAACGTTCATGATGATCGATTGTGAAATACTGCGGGTACTTTGAAAATATAATGATAAATATTAGCAATCTTTTCACATACTACTATGGGATTAATGCTGAAAAGACAAACACTATATTTTCTCTATAAGAAAGTTTAAGACTTTTGAGATTTTAGAATTCGATTTTGACTTTAACCTCGGTATGAAATACACCCAGTTTCGAGATTAACCTAGTAAGGTTAGTCGATATAGCTAAAAGACCATTGTGATACATATTTAGTCATACACATGTTCATACTTAACGAATGAAATTCCAATTAATATAATTTAAGGCATGCTGACGACACCAGTTTTATTGGCCAACACAACTATATAGATTTGCAAACTATATTAACTATGTTGACGACAAAAAGTACCAATTTTAAATGAAATGTAAAATAGACCAAATGAATGATGGTCAACAAGAAAAGTAGCAAAAAATATGCCCATTATCAAGGCGTAATTAATATTAAATATTTCTTACAAAATTAATTAGAAATATTTAATACTTTTAAATTATTTGAACTGCTGTGTAATAATAATTTCTGTAAATAAGCTTTTGAAATATATAAATAGTAATGATAGCATCAAATTTTTTGGTACAATATTGCGATTTTACTTTAAAAAATCTTGAAATTTTTAAAAATAAATTTCTTCAAATTTTGTTACATTGCAAATTACAATAAAAGTGCATATTTATTTCTGCATAAATTTAAATAATCTATATCAAATGAAACTATTTTTAGATGAACAATAAAGGTATTTTGAAAGAATTTAAAATTATTGAGTTTTAATTATTTTTGAGGCATCTTGTAATTTCTGGTTTATTTCAAAAACCTATAAACGATAAAATTTTCACCTCATCAACTTTTATTTTTGCTCAAACACTATCATTCAAATTTCCATATTTTTATAGAATTGTGAAATTTAACAAAAATTATCATTTAATTAGTTATTTTGTATGATTACAGTACGGACCCTATAGTCTAGAGAAGTTTCCTAATAATTTTATTTAATAACATTAATCAATACATTATATGTCAACACATTCTAATCGTTGCTTTCATTTAGTTAATCATAGGCCATGACCTCTTACTGGAGCAATTGGGGCTTTTTCTCTTGTCACAGGATTAACCATATGATTTCAATATTATAATAATTCTTTATTATTGGCTGGCTTTATTATTACATTATTAACTATATACCAATGATGACGAGATATCTCCCTAAAAGGTACTTTTCTTCAGATCTACATTCTTTAAATGTAACATTAGGCTTACGATACGAAATAATCCAATTTATTGTATCATAAGTATTTTTTTTGTTATTAAATTCTTCTGAACCTACTTCCATAGAAGCTATTGCCCAACTTTTGAATTAGGACCCCCAAAATTACTTATTCCATTTGATCCCTTCCAAATTCCTCTTCTAAATACAACAATTCTATTATCATCAGGTATCACTATTACATGAGCTCACCATGGCTTAATAGAAGGTAAATTTTCACAAATAATTCATAGATTATTTTTTACTGTCTTATTAGGAACCTATTTTTCTATTTTACAAGCCTATGAATATATAGAAGCCACATTCTCGATCACTGATTCAATTTATGGAACAACTTTTTTTATTGCTACTGGGTTTCATGTATTAATTGGAACAATTTTTTTAAGTATTTCTTTAATTCGTCATATAAAAAAACAATTTTTCAGAAGAACATCATTTTGGGTTTGAAGCAGCTGCTTGATACTGACATTTTATAGATGTAGTTTGATTATTTTTATTTGTATCAATTTATTGATGAGGAAGAGAGTAACCCTCAATTTATATAGTATATTAGTATATATATGACTTCCAATCATAAGGATTAAATAATTTTAATATAAATAATTATTTCACTATATATTATATTCTCATTTATTTTACTAATTACACTGATAATTATAATACTGTCTTCAATACTTTAAAAAAAACTATTTTTGATCTTGAAAAAAATTCTCTGTTTGAGTGTGGTTTTGATCCTAAATCTTCTTCTCGGATCCCCTTCTCAATTCAATTTTTTATAAATACTATTATTTTTTTAATTTTTCATGTAGAAATTGCATTAATTATCCCCAATAATTTTAACAATTAATTACTCTAATATACTTATTTGAGCTATTTCTAATTTTATATTTATTATAAAATAATATATATATTATATAATGATTACACTTATTTGACAATTTACATGAGAAATTGTAAATAATCAAAATTAGCTCCTGATTTCTACTTGTTTATATTCAGCTATATTTTCAATAATATCCAAAGTACTGGCAAATATTATACAAATAATAAATAGTATCACTGCAACGTATAGTCAACATATACACAATATTTACAACTGGCTATGCACATAGCTATCCATAATTACGTAACTGTATGGAACATGCATCATAAGTTTCCGCAAACATTAGAATGTAAACATAATTTTATGGATCGTTCAGACATGCGACAGTTAAATTACAATCAAATTGAATAACTTTTCTTGTTCTAAACCAAATATTTGCAAACATAAAATAACATTTTATTCTGTATAATCCATTACATTTCTTATTATAATATACTTTCAGCATCTGTTTTATACATTTTTCATTATATAATTAAATTTAAACAATTTATAAATATATGAAATTGATTTCTTCGTTTTTTTTTTTAAATTTCGCTGATTTGAGAACATTTTTTTTAACTTACATTTAATTGGAAATCAAATTATCCAAAATAAAACAGAAAAAAAAATTAAAAAATAAATAAAAGAGTATAATAATAATAATAATACCATAACCTGAAAATTAAAATTATAATAATAATATTTACTATATATTTAAAGCGATTATTAATATAATTTAATTGAACAAAAATGATTAATGAATTCAATTTCATTGCAAAAACAATTTTCTGTATTTGCGTGTATTTTTTGTTCTTGTAAACACATGTACATTTATTTGTATAATTTTATTATAAAATAAAAAATTGAGAAAACCTTCTTTTGAACATGAATTTACCACTAAATATTACCTTTATATTTGTATTTATTATTGGTATTTATATATTTTTTCGTTACCAGTTTTTTTTTTGTAATACAACACACACTCGCACACACACATATGATGATATAAATAAATAAATAAATAAATAAATAATATTATTTTATTTATATTTTATAATATACAAACTAACTATTAAAAGTATACCGTGTGTGGTTAAATTAATGTTGTAAAATAAATATTAACATTTCATTACTTACCGCTACACCGATTATTAAAATTAATGGCATTCCGATACATTCAGATACGAGAATTATATGTGTATTTTATTTATTTATTTATTTTTTTATTATTTTTATTATTATTTAATTAATTTTTTTATTTGGATTTCAATTTTTTTTTTCTTTACAAAATATTTGTAAAAATTATACTAATAATAATTAGTTTTACATATATATTTACGAGTGATATAATAAGCAAAAACTAGTTTGTTTTTTTTTAGCATATATTCGCATGTAATAAATAGTTATGAACTTAGAAACTAACTAATAATTAAATTGTGCGTTTTATATTAATCGAAATAATGACTGATAATTGACAATGTATGAATGCATTGGGTTGATGTAAAAATAATTGCGTTTATCTTCTAGTCAATGCAAAAACAGATGAAAATGTATACCAAAGAGTATTACGAGTTATGATACGATGCGTACTAGATTGAACTAAAAGCACAAAAATGCATCCATACCGATGCTCGTCCGAGATTTGTTTGAAGTAAGTAATGTAATTTGAAGAAATTCAACTAACTGGCCTGTAGTATCACTATTAATAACTTCTATATTCAATACAACTGGTCAGTCATAGCTCAAATCGTCTTCAATATGTATTCTTTGGTCTTAACTATACATTTTATTTTACCATTGAAATTAAAAATATAATGTTAAAAGTTGCAATTATCTTAACACCAACTTAACTCTGTATTTATTTATTTATTTATTTTGCTTTTAACCATTAATTAAACATATATTTATTTTATTTATGTTTATGTAATATTTATCTTTATAATTATTTATTTATAGTTAGTGTATACATAAAATATAAATATAAAATAAATATGTAAATATTTTTAAAATTAATTTAATAAAATATATTTCTTAATTTATAAATACGTATTTTGTAATTTTATATATTACTAAAAAAATAATGTATTGCAAATATGTAAATTTTACATATATAATTAATATACATTGTTGCGTATGCGTAGGTAAATTAAATGTATATTTAGTAGAAAATACTAATTATATGTTATTATTTATTTATTTATTTATTTATTTATTTATTTACTTATTAATTTATAATATAAGTGTAAGTGTATAAAAAGTGAATTAAATTGGAATACAATGTATAAGTGAAAATAATACTATAATGTAATATTGTGATGCAAAAATACAACATATATTACCAGCAGACAAAATGCATTTCAAATACAAAATATCATCGATAAAGGAAAGTGTCTGCGATACTTGTTTTGGAAGAATATTCAAACCGATTTCATAGATCATATGGAAATTCCTCTGAAATACCAACCGCAACATTTTAATTAGATATCTTTCTATGCATATTTTAAGTTATAACATTGTCTTTTGAAGTTTTTTTTATAGCTGTCTTATTTGTATATCGATCCAGTCACATTTCCCTATTAAGTTACTAGAAATGTACTTAATTTATTCTTAAACCTTTAAAAATAATTGTTACATATATTTGCCTAAAGTTTATTTCGAATTTTCTACATATGTTTTGATTGTTTTTCTTTTGACACAAAAATATCACTGAAACTGTATTGGTGAATTTTTCTCTGGCGTTATTATAAATTTCAATTGACATTCTCCACAAACTTTTTAACAAATTTATGGTTATATATACTCAGACAAAAAAAAACATTCTAATTTAAAATGAATAGTTTTTCAATTAAAAAATGATGATTTTTAAATGAAATCTATATATTGAAATCAATCAATTAAAACAAAATAACAAATCAATTAAAAATAAATATAAATGTAATTCCGGTTAAATTTAATATAAAACATTTTAATATTTAAACATATTTATACATTTAAAATTAATATAATATTCGAAATAGAAATACGATTTAAATTTTAAAATTGCTTTTAATAGTTTAGCATTGAATCCTTTTGGTTGTAATGGTTTTGTGTAAACTGGTTTTCGGATTAGCAAATTCTTGTATAATTGAAGCCTATTCAAATTATCAAATTATTGCTGAATTTCTTACCATTATGCTCACGTATTCAATGGTATAATGACATTCGGATTAGCAAATTCTTGTATAATTATAGCCTATTCAAATTATCAAATTATTGCTGAATTTCTTACCATTATGCTCACGTATTCAATGGTATAATGACATTTTGTGCTGTTTTTATGTATAAAAACTATTTTGATGTAAGATCCATTTTTAAATCATTTTTGAACGATAGGTGAACGAAAGATACTCCGGCGGCATATTTGGTAATTAATAAATTTCGCTTTATTAATTAATAAATTTTGTCTTCCTAATCGCTCATAAACAACATAGCCCATGAGCAATCATCAAGGTATAAGAATATAGGCCCCCCCAATAATCAAAGAACGGGACGATTAGTCAACCAAATATTGTCAAAACAATCAAAATCAATAGATTAAGATGGCTTGGACACGTATTGCGCATGGAAGAGGAGCGTGGGTCGAAAAAACTGTTGAATGGTAATTCAGAAGGTAGATGGAGAGCCGGAAACCCTAAAGCAAGATGGCTAGATACAGTAAACTGTGATATAATTTGACTGCAGGTAGGTCAGGTTGGAGAAGGCTAAAACCGCACCTGGTTTATAATGCCATGGCGTAAGTAAGTAAGTAAGTAAATTTACAAAATTATTGTTATACAAAGATTTTTATTTCATTACATTCTTTAATCAAATATAATTTAAAAATCATGAAAAACAAATAACAATAAACAATGCAATAAATAAAATATATAAATTATTCATTTCCTTAATTGAATGCGCTATGTTATTGAGGTATATATTTATTTTTTGTTGTTGTTATTTAAATACAAACTATTAGTTAATTAAAAATTTATGTACGAGTATATTAAAAATATTTAAATAAATTAAATACTTTGTGTGTGAAATGTATATAATTTATAAAATTATAAAATTCATGAACATGAGATAAATATAATAAATTTAATTTTTAGAGGCATACACTTTTATTATAATAATAATTAATTATTAAATTTTTTAATTACATAAACTATATGTTTAGACGAGTGTAGAGTGTAGAGTGTAGATCGAGGCATAGAATTCTCTCATAATTGTTCTAATTTTAATTCTATAAAATCTAAATTATTATATAAAATAAATATGATTTGATTTCTTATCTTCTATATTACAAAACAAAACAATGACCAGATTGTTGTATTTTTAATTTTAATAATGAAATCTAAACGATATAATTTTGATATTTTTGCGAATATTTAGAAAAATTTTTAAAATGATTATTCAGATTTCTCATGCCATTGAATTGAATTTAAAATGGTATAGTTCATATATAATTGTTACTTTTATAATATTCCAAAAGTAACAGAATTAGTAAAATTAAATTCTTCTGAAACCTCGCTCTAGATACAACTTACACGTGTTCATACTACACTTGAATCTTAAGTGCAAATTTACATAAAATTAAGTACTAATTTGACCCATTTTTATAGAAAAATTGATAGTTCGAAACTCAATTCCCGGCAACAATATAGTCTGTATACTTTTAAGCATAATAATTAATTGATAATATATAAAAAAATCATGCATTTGCTCCATTTGGCAAACCAATGTCTGATTATATATTTATCAGTTCTTTATCCGCATTTCAAAAACGAATATAATATAAAATATTTTCGGTTAAAATAAAAGTTAAATAATAAAAAAAATTATATTCAAATTAAACCCCAAAAAAATATAAGATAGATTTATTAACAAATTAATTTGACACATTTAAACAGAAAAACTATTAATATTAATAACTCCTTCACATATACGAATTACAGCAGCCGGACCGGACATACACGTGCATTCATAGTATTATTTTGTTGCACAAATCATATGTAGACGACGAATACAATCAATATTCAAATAACAATATATTTTTCTTAACTATATATAATTTAGAGATTAAATTTGAAAATTCATATGAAAAACTATAAATCGTTATGACTTCAAAAAACTTAAATATCTGTTCGTTGATTTATAGTTATTGATGTACAGTAGCAATAATAACAATTGTGTCAATATATGTATAAGATGCTGTTTTTTACTTTATCTTTACAGCGTGATATATGTATTCTATTCAAATTCTCATTAGTTAACTGCGTTTTGTACTATCAATTAAGGTCTGAACAAGTGAAAATTAATTTATGTTATGTAATATCGGAAAAAATTGTGGATAGAATGGCGGGTGTTACCATATTTTACGATATTGTAAAAACGAAAAATATATAGGTATTCAGACAATGTATTTGCCGCAAAAAAAAAGAGGTCCACAGAGATACAGCATCCAGATATATCAAAACATTTATATAAGGAACACTTTTAAATAGTAAAAGTAGTTGTGTTGTAGTATCAATAAAAACAATTACACTTCTGAAAATAATTATGAATTATTTCAAAAATTTTCTTCTGTTTGGTGCAGTACGATTTCTATTATTGCCATAGTACAGGTAGCGTCTACTATTTTTAAAATTCATCCATCTATACCATATATGAAAAAGATTAATATTTTAAGTATGTTTTTTAATTCTTGTTAGACATAATTCTCCTGTTTGAGATTATTTTAAGAATCCTTTTGTTATAGGCTTTTTTTTTGTATACTTTTATTAAATTATCAAATTTTTATAATCTTTTAATTTATTGCCATAAACATATAATAAAAAAAAAACAAATATTATAATAACATTACAATGTATTTGTATTATTATAATATAATTTTTATTTATTGTGGCCAATTGAAAGACGACAACTTGAAATATATTTTCTGTATTTAAATAAAAATAAAAAAGAATTAAAAAAAATTAATCATCTTTTGAATTTACATATGCTCTGCAATTATTTCTTATAGTTTAAAAGTAAACAATTCTTACGATATATGACTATCGCCTAATTAAAACTATAAATGTATATATAAAAATTGTTGTTTATTTGTTGACATCGATAAATTAGTTTAATAAATTAATTAAAATATTCGTGTCGCAACGACTCTATAATTAATTTACTATAAATGGTCTTAAATAAACACAGTATATACACTACTATTACTACATACAATACAATCGACATTCATTTTTAATTATATAGGAATATTTTATATAATAAATTAATAGTTCATATGTATTTCAAATATGGTAATTTATTAATATATCAATACGAGTATGATTAAAACCGCCTATATATATATATACGATAATATTAAAAGCATAAACTAACAAATCTTTCATTAATCAAGTCTATATTTAGTGTGGTATGTGTGCAAAAACATATGTATATTAACTTTTATTTTCACACTATTATTAAATAATTGGTTATGCATTTTTTTTAACCCACACAATCGATTACGTGGTCAGTTTTGTCCGGCACATAAATTATGAACAACCTTTAATTTTTATTTTAGCATATATTTATGATTATACGATACGATTCATATATGGTTATTGTATAAAATTGATAATTGTAGCAATGCAAACTGTTAATGTAATAATCAATTGATGATGTTCACCATTGACACACAAAACGAAGATACAATTTCCTTATGTGTGCAGAAATTAACCAGTTAAATTTTTTAAGTTTACCTGATCGATTATATAACTATAAAAATTATTTATATTTATTATTCGCGGTCACCAACGACCACCATCTCATACATACTATACGTGAATGATTCTGTGATTCTTTGAGCAAAGCAATGGTGTGTTAATCACATCTTTTTTTTCCATTTCATTTATGGTATTTGGTAGTTATAAAAAACTTGTTATATTTTGTTTTTTTTTATGTTTTTATATATGTTTTATGTAAATGGAAATATTTTTTAAAGTTGTCATTAAATCATCAACACACCACCATGTGGTTATGATTATTATATTTTATTGATTATTATCAATATTATATATATTAGGTACATCCCTAGTAACAATTTGTTCGTATTTTGAAAAATGAGAAAAATTTGTGTGGAAAAAATCCACATATTTTCCATGGAAAAGATATATTGGAATTTGTCCAAAGAATGTCCATAGATTTTTCACTTAATATAATAGTATTTTATTTAGGTCTATTGAAATTTTTGGATTGTCAGGGTAATATTTCCAACATATATCTGCGCGGTATATATTTCCTAGGAATTTTGTAATACTTTTCATGGATTTTTCCGTGCGAATTTATTAATTTAATCTTACAATTAATATATTTTTTACATAAGCAAATATAAATATTCTACATTTTATTTATTTATTACGAATTTATTGCATTAAATTTAGTTTCAACAAATTAGAACCTGTGATAACAACATGTCTGTGCGAGTGCACTTGTCACATGATGTATTTTTGTCAAAATCCGTGGAACTGCTCACAAAAAAAATGAATATAAATTCAACGTATATGCTGTGGAAAAATACCAAATCAGCGAATAATCCAAAGACGTTTTTTTATAAAAATCTATGGACAGGGTTACACTTATCATATAAAATTCCAACATACATCCGTAAGTAATTCATAAATATTTCCTCGGATTGAAATTACATATATTGCGGAAATTTTACGGACAAACTACGGACAGTGTTACTAGGGATATTATTAATATTTTTATCGTTTTCTAAACCATCTATAAATAAATACATTCATAAATAAATTAAATATATTCCATAATTTGTATGTTTATAATATACCATAGATATTATATATTATTAATAAATATAAAGGTATGAATAGAAAATTCCAGAAGCAAAAGTATACTAATAAAGTCTGTGCGGAAATGATATGGGTGAATGGATGTATAAAAGTTTAAAAGAAAAAGTGTGGCGACACAAGAATTATCAAATTGTAAACAAATGTCTATAATATAGATTACGCAATATTATTTATATTTATAAAATCCAGTGGCAATAATTTGTATATTAAAATATTTAATATTTCTTCTCGTATGTGATAAAATTTATCTTCTCAATATACATTTATTCGCGAATATACAATATATCTTTGACAATATACGAGAAATTAAAAACTAAATATATTTAAAAACATTTACGCGTTAATTCACCGCAGAAATAATCAAATATAATCGCAATTACTTTAACTGGACATAGCTGCAGCCAATGTATTCCAATCCCGGATTTTTAGGACCTTAATATCATTGTTTATCGAATCTATTCATTTGATTTTCCGGAAAATATAATTTGATTAAATAATAAATAAAAAAAATTTATATATTCCTTTTCGACACAATTTTTATTTCGCATAAAAAATATGCAATTTTAATTACTAACTCTTTTTGAAGAAAAACAGAAAGATTCCGCACAATTGGGCTATACTTGCATTGTAATTAATTAAAAAAAAACATTTTGTTTGTTGAATATTTGTCGTTTAACAAAGAACCTAAACAATCGGTTAAACTGACAATGAGTCCTAAAGCGATATATGCACAAACAAACCATTATTGATGCTGAGACATAAATGGAATTAAAAACATTTCAGAATAATTGCTATGCTATCACTTTTTAAAATTTTGTAAAAGTTTTATGGGGTAATTATATTTTAATTGGTTGTCTGTGTATTTAGTTTGGAATGTTTATTATCAATTATGGTCTACTAATAAATCATATAAATATTAATGGAACTAAAAAATATAGACATATCGATATTTGCAGACGAATTTTTCAGTTGTTACATACTCCACTGATGCGGAGTAATTTACTAAACTTTCTGAGTAATGAAAGCGATGTGGTAGAAATACTTCAGTTGGTTTGGTGTTACATGACTTTATCATGTTGTTGATTAGTTCATATATACGAGAGCTACAATGACCAATGATTATAAACATAAAACCAGAACTTATTACATTTTAATAAGATATACTTTTTAAAACGATATTATTTAAATATGCAAATGGTGCTTCAATGACATATGAACTTCACATATAAAATATATTTCCATATCCATATGGATATAGATATTTTATTAGATTTTGGAAAGAATTTATATTAATTAACACATTAATCTTACGATTGACATTTGGTTTAAACATTATGACCACAAACAATTGCTCATCCACATCATTTTTTCATGTTTTTTATAGTCAATGGTTGGCAAGCATCTTGCAGATAATTTTTCATATTCGCAAGTATTCGTGTAAAAATGTATAAAATCAAATAATTAAAAGTACATCAATTATATATGCATATTATTTAAACACTTAAGTGGATCTTATATGGCTTATCTACCAAATATTAATTGCATTCAAAGTAAATTTACTCCACATATAACAATAAGCAAATTGGTTTTCAACTATCGAAATATAGATGTTATCGTTTATTTTTATATGAGTGCAATTAGTTCACAATGGTGTGCGATGCTTTTGCGCTAAGTACTTTGAGTATAACATATTTTTAGAGATTTCCGTGTCGTTTACTTCATAAACGCGGTCAACTGAAGTCCGGTCAGTAGTAAAATAAATACCGAAAAATGTTTCATGTACAAGTTTTGATGACATATTTCATGATTCAATCGAGCATAAACACTTTACACACTGCGATACTGACTATTCTATGAATATCTATACTTAAACTTGAATGTATTATTAAAATCATAAATATATAAGAAATCAAAAATATTTAATTCCGCATAAATTCATTATTTTAAAACAAGCGAATAAAATATATTGGAATAATTAATAGATTAATAAAATAAAGTTTTCAATTCACAATATGTGTAACTTTTAGTATGTAATTTTTATTTTATAATTTATATACAAATGAATTGCTGGTATTTTAATTATGAATATTGTTACTTTCCATATATACCAAAGGCACAGAGGAAATAAATAATGAATATACAAAATTTATAGCGTATAGAAATAATAAATTAGCAAATATTGTAATAGGTAATATAATATTATATAAGATATATTTGAAAATAAAACTAACATTTAATTAAATA
The DNA here is from genome assembly GCA_910594885.2 of Bibio marci. Classification (NCBI taxonomy): domain Eukaryota; kingdom Metazoa; phylum Arthropoda; class Insecta; order Diptera; family Bibionidae; genus Bibio; species Bibio marci. The sequence goes on along the minus strand of OU343114.1, from coordinate 7,424,856 downwards.
AACATAATAATGGTATCCATTATATAAACATATATCCAAACTTTGAAGTAATAATGTAATATTACACACATGCAGACAAAATGTGTACAATTGCACATGTAATTATAACAAACAATATGTAATATTATAATATTCAACGGTAGTTAGTTCCTTTTTTTTTCCATTAATGAATAATTATCTTGTTTATGTACCATTAAATGGGAAACTAATTATAAACCGCCTCACTTAATATAAGATATAATATTTTTTTATATTTTCAAAAGTTGTTTAACATTATTTATTTTGTATAGAAGAAAAAAAAATAGAAAACAAATGATTTTAATTATTTTAATATTTATTCATTATTTTTATAATATTTGATTTTTACATCATGTTCAATTTATAAGTAAATATTATTGTTTTAAGCATATACAGAAATACATTGCATTCATATGTTAGTTACTTTGTATATAATTGTACACGCACGTTGTATATGCGGTGTAAATATTATAATTTCCATATGGCTGGCTGGATATTTATGATTTTGTAAAAAGATATTTTATATTAGATTAATCAAATACTAATACCAGCATAAATAATAGTGAAAAAAAATATGAATAAAAGCAAATAGTTATTATGTTCTTGGGATTATTCAAAATCATATCCATTTCCGGATACACATATGTAATTCATATAATTTATAGTTATTTAGTTTTTAATTTTCATTGGGATGCGTAGTAAGAAGATTTACTATAAAATATTTCGAATTCATAAGGATAGTTACAAAACATTAAATATATCGCACCTATGAATTATCAGAAATTATTTTGGTACATTGGAAATCAAATTAAATTATAAGAATAAAAATTCAGCATCACCTCTACAAACCCTACTCCTCACCTATATACATCAAAACAGTTTCAATGGCCTAGTTATACGGAACTTAATTATTCCGTGGACTGAGACCAAATTCAACCTAAATAATATAATAGTAACTTGTTGTATACACTTAGAATGCTATATAAAAATTTAATTGTCCTCTTTTTCAGATTGATTCACCTATATTTCACCTATAAATTATATTGGATGTTTGTTGTCATATACCATATATAAAATTATTCAAACCATATAAATTTAAGGAATGTGACGTTTTACAAATAGTACTGCTAATTTCGAAGTTAAAAAATTAAATTATAAATAATTCATTAAATTCAATAAAAGTGACAAATAATAATCGATTTTTAAGTTTGTTTTGATATATATATTTTTCTTCACTTGAACTAGGTATATATGTGACATAATACAGGTTGCGTTGATAGTTGCTAGCCTAGAGATGAAAGGCTGTTTTTTTTTTGCCATGAGGTAGTGCTCCTCCATTAATTTTATACCGTGGCTGAAGAAGAACATACTTTTCTCGGAGATTTTATTTAATATTTCTGAATAGGTAGTATTCGCTGGGAGCGGTGAAGACGGTGAATGCTCAAGCAATTCGTACTTTAAATCCTTGAATTTAGCCATAGTCAAAACAGTTTTGTGAACTGATGGATTGTCTTGATGGAAAAATATTTTAAAATTGATGCCATAACCTTTTTTGCCGTTCGTTCATGTTTAGTCTGCTTTGGAGCCGAATATTCAGTTTTAGTTCACTGTAAACGTTCTTGTTTCTTGTTTTAGAATCATGGTGGTAGATTCAAGTAGTCTCATCCATAGTTATATAAAGCGATCCATTTATGTAACCTGTATCACTTAAATTTGATACATTGTCACCTACAAAGTTAACGTATGGAAAATTAGGGCTAGATTATCGTGCCTCAATATTTCTGTTACTTATAATCTAAAAAATTAGGTGCACATCATAAATCCGATTTATGAACACTAAATATCGAGCACAGGGTTATAGATAATATACACATGAGGTTTTACAAAAAAGTGTGTCAAATATGGTATAGATTTTTATTCACATACTTTATATAAAATCAGTAATATGAACACTACAATCTTTATAAGGTACGTTATAAACGCGTTAGCACTGCGTTGGTCAACCCAGGTTGTTTTTAGTGTCCGATGGAAGTTGCAAGTGTGTTGATAGAAAAAGAAGTATAACGAGAAGTTGGATAGTAAGTTTGAGTGCAATTAAAAGAGGCTGTAATTGGCGATGGAAGGTTGATTTTAGAGAAGGTAGAATTGTGTGGTCTATAAAAATATGATTACAACTCGCTGTAAAATCCTTATAAGTTAAACGACGGACATATAGTGTTTGTGTTTGAAGAGTTTAGTTTAAAATATGCAAACACAAAATTACAAATTTAAATGTCATGTAAAATATACCATTGTAAATATGGTTAAATGACTGTAGGTTGTCTATATGGATGTTAAGATATACTAATACGTATATGAAGTATACATATCAAATACTAATTTATACAAGTTGTTATGCACATATTTATTTATTTTCCACATAAAAGTATACATCGCATCATATGGTGTACAATAGCAAGAATGCAAATTCAAATTGATGAATATTTTATTTACATATTTAAGTAGGTATTTGGTATATATATGTTCGTGGATAGAAGAATTAATGTTGATATTTTGAAAAAATAATATATAAATTACAATGTATGCCTTAAAAAACGAAATACATATATTGGTTTAATAAATGTTGTACAAATGTACTCACACAAATAAATTCACGTTGAATATGTAAAATCTGATAAAAAATACAAGTTATATTTATATTATTTATAGCATTTTAAATTTACTTGTAATTTTATACTTATTTTGATTTCTTATACAATGTTAAAGTAATTGTAAATTTTATATTCAATTGTAATTAAATATAATACTTATTATAATGTAATTTGAAAATTATACTAATAAGGAAATATACCATAGAAATATTTATGTATAAATAAACAGATTGGTCGATTAATTATTTATTGGTTCATTATTATTTATATAAAATCGTTTCATGTTAAACAAATAGAAAGCAGGTTTTTGGATTTTTGGATGCATTCAATTGACATTAATTTTCGGCAGAGTGATCGAATTTTTAAATTTGCGCAAACATTTTTTTGCGAGTATACCTCCAAAATCGTATATGTAACTGCGAGTATACGCTTCAGTAAATTCTTGAAACTTACACGTAACTAAATATTAACTACCGTATTTATATTCACCTCACGCACAAAAGGGCACGTAAGGAAAAACATAAATTTTTAAAAATTTAAGAATTTTTAAAAAAAATTTGAGGGTATCCGTAATTCAACTAATTTATATTATAATTTTTCCTTTTCCTTATTTCATTTATTGGTATTTTAATTATTTTATTTGTTATTTTACGATGGAAATGGTATTTTTTTAATAATTAAGTGTGGTTAGAAAACCATTCGAAATTCCATTTACGACTACTAAATACCACAAGTATATATTTTCAGTATGAAATCGCTTGTAAAAAGCACACGTAAATTTTAACGAATACATATATTCAAACGCTACCGCACCATTTGTAAAGTGATGAGTTACGCGTATACGTATAAGTAGTTGCATTTGCTATATAGCTATTTTTTTCTGTAAATTGAAAGTAGATTAAATTATGAAAAAAAAAAAATGTTTTCACTGAACTAAATTTTCCGAAAAATTAAGTTTTATGAATTATTATCTTTTTTAAATACCGACCATAATTTCATCGGATTAAAATCAATTTCTAATTTTTTATAGAAGAGGTTTTTCTAAAATCGTATTACGCATTCTAAAGACATGACAAATTTCCCATTTGATATCAGTTATTTCAATACAGAATTTCACTCACATCGAATGGAAAATCGGTCATATTTTTTGAACGTATTAAAGCGATTCTAAAATTGTCTTCTATATGAAATTTTGGAAATTTTTTCGTATAGAAAGTGTTCAAAAAAAATCCATCAACAATTAATTCGACACCCGGCTCACTGTGTTACGTTAACGTAACATGAGAGATAATAACTGGTTTTTAAATAATCGACGGTATCATTTGTTATTCAATATGAAATTTAATCGGGATAGTCGATTAAATTTCATATTGAATAATAGATAATTTTTTGACACCAGAATTGGATACTTAGGACTTGATTAACATGTGGTTCCAAAAAAACACTCGGTAGCGCAATTGCATAGCGCCGAAATATAAATATATATATATATTAATCATGAAATATAGCTGGTTCAAATCCGTTATTTTTTCATAGGAAATTTTTCGGTATTTATAGTGTTGGACGCTATTTTTAAGATTCACAAAGTCTGCACATACATAACTATGGGCTAATCACTCATATAAAAATAATAGTATTTTGAAAACATCTATGTTTCGTTAATTACAGTACAATTGATAAATTGTTATATACTCCCATGCGGAGTAATTTACCAACTTGGCTGTAATGAAAGGTTTATTAGATGACATAAAAGCTCCACTAGGAGCAAAATATGACTTAAAAAATAAAAAAACCTGTGGTTCCAAAAAGATGATGCAACTTAACATACACTCATCTCATACAGCTCCAATGTTACAATGAAATTACTGTAAATAGTAAACCTTCCCGGCGAACACCCAGTATAGATGCCTAAAATAATAGCAATAATCTAATAACTTTGATATCTTATTGACACAACAAATTTTATATATTGAGTATGAAAAAATTGTTAATTCTAAATTCAATCAAGAATCATCCTTTTAAGAATATCATTGAAATTTATTTCTTTTAACATTATTGTGTCTCTCAAAAACGTTGACATTAATTATTTGGAAATATCGTATTGTAGCGTTATTTTTTCAATTTTCCAAAACACCAAACACCAAACAACATTTAAGTTTGGTTTTTGTGATAATGTTAAATGAAAACATGTCAATGATTTTTTCGGATGGATAACTTCCAACCATATTTAATATTCTTTATAAAAAAAAAGTGTTGCTGTAATTTTATTATCCAATTATTATTTTATTTTATTATTTTATACAATCAAACAAGTAAATCAAATTTGATGTCTAAATATATGTTTTACATTTTTAAGTTTTAAGTTTTATTATAATTATAATATAAAATAATTTTACAAATTTTTAATAATATACGTTTGGTATAAAAAAATACGATGGCTTGGGTAGCAAAATATGAACACACACAAAACCATTTTTTGTATTTTTTGTATTTTTTTTTTAAATAATTTATCATAAAAATGACAAAAATTTGGAATTCAATTACCAAATGATATATTATTATGAGAATTTAAATAACCTCGTGAACACTGAACCATAAGAAATAAAATAAGAAGGGACGCTTTATTATATATTTCGTATATTTTTATATATTACATGGATATTTGCAACTATATATATTACAATGCTAGTATATTTATATAATATACTATTACTATATTATTTTATAACGCAGTAACAACATCCCACAAAGTTGAAATTAATATAAGTGCGACAGAAGTAATATTTTTTATATGACACCCCATTTAATGCATGTCATGGTTTTTTGTTTTTTGTTTTATTTTAAAATATGTATTTGAAATGAGATGAGGATAAATAATGATTATTAAATTAGTATTATTATTATTATTAGCCAGATTATTTTATTATTATATGTTTATAAATTGATGAATTATGGAGCAAAAAAACCTCTATTAATACTATTTATTATTGATTAACAAGTTATATTTCAATTTTTAATTCGGTATTTATAAGTCAATAAAACTATACATTTAAGAAATTGACGATAGAGGGGTGTTGAATTGAAATTAATTATGGATCAAAAGGATTTATTAAATATATTATTTACATGTTTTGTTTATAATTGAATTACATATACAATAAATTGATTAGTGATAACTTATTTTAAAATAATAACAAATTTATGTTTTGTTGATTCATTATATGGAAATTATTTGCGTATATTTTGGCACTTTTTATGTCGAATAAATCAGAAAATAATACACATAACGAATTATTATTTTATATTTAGGTTCTGCGAGATACCTCATCCCTAGAGAGAGATGTATATGTATAACTTCCGAACTTATATCTCATAACATCAATATGTGAGATTGGATGTTAGAAATATAATTCGAATTGGTATGTTGCTCATATAATAACATTTAACATCGCATCGATCATTAACTATTTTCTATTTCCAAAATTTTGACTATATCAAACGACAACATTCTACTGCTGCGATATAAATTCGAATCAAAAGGTTTGTATACTATGATTTCTTACAATATTTTATAGAACTTATGAATATGATACATATCAAATTTATATATTCACTAATTTCACACATATCTAAAATAATTTATGAATGTTCTACTAACATGGTTCGCCTGAGTTCCATTCCAGTTAAGTTGCAGATCTGTTTTTTATTTGTTTGGTAAATTGAAACTTTAAATTAATTATATTATTTTATTCAAATGTTGTTTGTTTATTGTTACAATCGAAAATGTTTCATCTATAACTTAATCGCGTTTCATTACTATGGTTTAATGTAATATTGGGTGCCGAATTGATCAAAGTTTTAAGAAATTATTATAATTATTATATACTTTAATAGAAAGATTGGTATACAGTAATTAGATTTATAGGCTCACAAATTCATAACGCATCTTGTCAATTTGACAGGTTTTTGAGATTTCTACGTTGCTTTCACCATCATACGTTATATATTATATGTTTCTAATTATATAAGAGTGTACAAACTATCATAACGTAGGATTTGATACAGATACTTAAATGATCATATTATACGGTATAGTCAAACCTACATGTTTACGTTTATGTTACATTCGAAATATCTAATTGTTTGAAAAACTTTTAATACTTAATTTTTAAAACTTCAACTGCTAATATAAACTTTATTTTCATATGAATATAAAATGTTATGTATAAAGCTTTAGTTTTATATATTAGGTAATAATAATAAACAAAACATATTTTAAATGCCATAGAACATTATACACCCTGTGTCCCATAATAAATTGGAATGGATTTGTCAACCAGTAGCTTCACCTTTTAGTTCTTTTGTGATTATGTTCTGTGAACATTAGTCAACAAACTGTGAAAATTTCATGGCATTATATTAAGTACAAACGAATATACAACAAATAAAGTTTCAGCTGTTTTTATGCGTCGGACGATAAATGAATATAAAAATAACCAACATTGTTTTGAAATTGGTAAAAATGCTACTAAAAAGTATGATTTGCGTATGGTGATAATTGTGTGTTAAGAGTACAAATTTTTAAATTACATAAATGATTCACAGAAGACAGTAAGTGATGACCATCTGCAGCAATTTACTGAAGAAAATATTGAAAAAGTGCATGATTTCGTGAAATGTTCTAAGAAATCTTTAGCGAGATTCATCATTGGAATACCGAAAACAATAATTCATCGAATTTTAACTGATCTACGATAGGTGAATTCAAAGTTTGTTCCCCACCAATTAAATATGATGATCAAAAATTGAACTAATAATCCAATTTTTATGTTTAATCATTCACCATATTCACTTAATTCAACTCCCTGCGACTAATTTCTATTCCCAAAATTTGACTATGAAAGAAAACCGTTTTGCATCAGTTGAAGACATTCAAATGGCGCGGACGACCACCGCGTTCTCTGTACACACATACATAAAAAAAGTCATTTGATTCACTTGTTTTGAACGTGTAAGCAAAACAATGATTTTTATGTAGTTGGAGCTTATTTTGAATAATTAAATTAGTTTTTATGAAAATTTAATCTTTATTTTTATGTTTTTTTTTAATCCATTCCGGTTTATAATGGGACAGTGGTTGAAAATTTGAATTGGTTCATGCAATTTTAAAGGTTTTTCTTTTTATTTAATTTAAGTTTGTTTGCAATAAAATTTACTATAGCTTTTATACTTAAAACATAAAAAAAAGCCTATAATTACATAAATAAATTCAATTTCATTTTCTTTCTACCAAATCATAAAAATGTTTGGTTTTACGTTTCTATTGACGACATCATAATTTGAATTATTCACATGTAGAATGGATGGTGGTTACGTGTATGTGTACACCTACGTTATATTCTATAACCCAGTGGGACTTCTTGTATGTACTTCCAATTTTATCAATTAATTCATCAAAATATTCACCAATACCAAAGAATTTATCGGTGAATTTATCTGTGACTTTATATGTAGTTCTAATTTCATAAATAAATTCACCACAGCGAATTTGTTGAATTTGTTCTGTACACTTAAAAAATCCAACCATTCCGAACCCATAAGTATTTTTAAAGAGTATTATATTATAATACCTTATAATTAAGTCATTAACATTTTTCAAAGTGAACAGTAATTGTATTTAGGTTAATATTTGTTTTTTATTATTAGTGATAATGACGAATAATTTTAAAAATTATAATTCTTCTACATTACTTAAAATTGGGAAAGGTATAACTGTGTGAAACCCAACTGAGCCGGAGGCAATAAGGTTAACGAGCTTGGTTTTACACATTTTTTTTAAAAAAATTATACATTTTAAATATTTTTCTCTAATATTTTATCTTTAAATTATTTCAAACACATTTTATCCAGCTTGAACTATGCTTAAATTCAGGAAAAACTGTGTGGGTAACGTCCACTTCCTTTTTTTTTAGAAAAATTATATATTTTCAATATTTTTATCTAATATTTTATCTTTGAATTATTTCAAACACATTTTATCCAGTTTGAAATATGCTTAAATTTAGTAAAAATTGTGTGGGATAATATTATCATTAAGAAATATTAATAAAAAATTGAATTTCATTTATAAATTCACAAAAAACTGAATATTTTTTACATTTCAACTTTATAATTCACAAATGGAATACATCAAAATAAAATATATAGAAAAAAGTTAAATTTATTGTATTTTCAGTATAAATCTATAGTTTAAGTTTACTAAAGTGTTTAAGTATGTTTAAGTGTTTATCACACACCATCATTTGTGCGTAGTGGTGCGGTATTTTTATCATTATATAAAAAATAGTAGAAATTATTAAAAAAAATTCAAACATTGACGTGTCATGTGTGTTTAGTTGTCACTAAATAAAAATATAATGTTATAAAATAGGTGTAGAAATATGAAACGATCGCTTGTTACGATGTCATTTTTTTTGTGAGCGTTTTCTCTAAATATCTATTTATCATTCAGTTTGTGTTTCTTACAAGGCTAAAAATTTGGTTTTTATGAGCCCGCATTCCGCAACCCAGAATGCGGATGTCAAAAATGGTTATTCGTATTTTATATGTGAATGTTTTTATAGTTGCGGACTGTGCGGCCATTAAAAATTCTCTCTTCCGCATCAATATAATGAGTGTTTCATTAATTTCATTGGTATGAAATGGGACATTTCGTTGATATAAAATTAGGGTGGTGCAAATTATGAAGTCCGTATAACCGAAACCATAGCTTTTATTAACCCGCACAGAAAGAGAAAAATTGTAAATGCGCCTCGCAGCGTGAGGGCTCATAAAAACCAAAGCTTAATTTTTTTCGTTAGTTGCTGAGAGGATTGTTGTTATAATATTTCATTTCATTGGGAGACACATGCTGCTGGAAGTCATCGAATGCATGTCGAAGCTTATATAGAAAATATCTGAAAGCAGGTGCAGAAGAGAGTTATTTCGATGCGTCAAAAGTAGTGAATTGTAATTGTAAGTATCAGTAATTTGGTGAAACCAGTAAGAATTATTACATTATTATTGTTGAAACTGAACCAAACTGTCAATATTAAACTCTACCATGTCAACAATGAATCAATTTAAAGTAATTATTATAAGAAAAATAACCAAGATTTGCCAGTCACGATAAAATGGTTTTACACAACAATACAATACTGCCGCATGTCGGAAAGCTGGTCATAGAAACGTGGAAAGCATTTGGATGGGATTAGTTGTCACACCGCGTTTATTACCGAAATGAACGCTCCATCAGATTATCACTTGTTCAGATAATTCAATTCCGAAATGAAATTCTACAAAAAGACTTATCCAAGAAATACTCACCCATTCCCGTTTCCATTAAAAATACACTTGTTCTGTACACATGAAAAACTCAACCATTCCGAACCCATGAACAACTCATCTAGAGAAGAAGTACAATGACATCTGTGTACAAAAGTAATCTATAGAACGTATTGCAAGAATAAAGTGGTGCTGACTATAGAAGTAAGTAAACAATTATCGATGTTATCATACATACCGGTCCCACTGGGAATCTACGATATATCATGAAAATTAAAAGAACTTTATATATTCATTAATTTTTTCATTTCTAGAAATAATAATACCTTATAAATTAATCAAAAATACACAAAATGTAATGACTTTATTTTTAGACAGTCGTAAATTATATAATGAATAGAAAATTTTTTACAAAAGTAAATAAATACATAATATTTAGTCCATGGATGGATATCAGAAGTAAATATGGTTATGCAATATTATATTTAATTAGTAGTTGCGTGTTTTTTCATAGAATGCATTTAGTTTTTTCATTTTTATGTTGTTGTTGAACATAATATATTTTTTTTTTTCATTTTGAATTTACATATGTAAATTGGATAATTAACTAATCCCTTGAAATTATTTTTAAACTGCTATAATAGAATTTCTCTATTTTTTACTTCCATATGGAATAAATTCCTGTGTACTCTCGTATGTATAACAAAAAGATCTGTATAGAAATAAAATCTTCCGTTTTAATTTTATTTATAAATAAATAGGAACGTTTCACATGTGTCTATAAATTTATTACACTTAATTCTGTTTTTACACGGTTTTACTTTAACACAGGAAAACAAAATTCCCCAATTACTTTTTTTAACACGATTTTCTTTTGGATGGTAATAATTTTCAATTATTGATTGCATATAACAAATTCGCTAAATAGCTCAGATTTACAAAAGTCAACTTTGTCAACAGCTGTTGGAAAGTAATTTGAACTGAGTACGTTTTGACTAAAAGTTCTACTACATCTCAATTTCTTGGAATATTCCGATATCATAGCATTAACATATAAAGTATATTAAGGGTTTCCATGATATGATTATGATGTAAAGTACTCTATGCTGAAGAGATATTATGGAAGGACAAGAGCCGAAGATACCGTAAATTCGATTCAAACTGCAAAATGATTCCCTGACGAATTATTTCCATGATGAACGTGGCAAACGATGAAGCAGCTCATTTACCAAAACGACCAATATTGTACAAGTGTATCTCAAAAAAGACATAGCAGCACTGGATTACGATTTTTTTTCCAAACGATTACATTGAACTTTGACATAACATACAAATCAGTGATATTGTTGCAGCCAGTTACTTCTTCAGAAATGAATGCGTTTGCTGCCATAGATAAAAAATAAAAAAACGAAGTAAATTAAAAAGGTTAAATTTTGTCCTTTTTGTCCTTTTTTTTACACGGTTTTCTCTGGAACGTATCTACCGCGGCGGTGTAAAAACAGTATTAAGTGTATTATTAATAATGAAAATAAAAATATATATATTAATAAATTAAATAAATTGTAAATATTTATGTTTATTGAGCGCTTCAAATAAAATATAAAATTGCTATATTTATTGATTAGAAAATTGTTATTTATATTTCGTTTTATTTCTTTACATTATACATTGAATTTAAAATTACATAATTCATATAATTGAAATGAAATAAAACGTGCAGGAACTTTGAATTTATGTTATAAAATTCTACATATATTTATTACTTTGAAATTATACTCGTACTCGGTACATTAAAAAATATTTTATTTGAGTAAATATTTAACTTAATGATCGCACAATAAATTAAAATTGATTATAAATATATGTAAGTACATTTTTGTGCTAAGTAAATGACACAGGTCCATAAAGATACTGTTTATATAAAATTAGAATTATTCTATTTAACACAGAAATTGCATAATAACTTGCTTGTAATATCGATGCGTAAAATATTTTATGCAGTTACAGAACAAAAATACATCGGCTTAAAGTAAATTTTTCTTATTTCTTCAAAATTGTTTGTGTTAAAATATATTCAAAAAAGTAACCATCTTTTTATAAGGATAATTTCATATCGGAAAGAAATTTATACTAATTTGAACAAAATAATTACTGCTGAGTAAGATCAAACATTGTAATATGGTATTTTTTTATTTTCATTTGCAAGCCGAATATTCGTATAATTTCAAAGGAAATTACGCTTTTGATTGGTCATCTAGATTTAACAAGTGAAAGCGATTTGTAAACAATACATTTATTTACTAAGTTTTACATTTTAGGGAATGAATGAAAAATTATTGCATAAATAGATTGCTGATCGTTCATTAACATCAAAAAATTATGAAAGAAAACACGCCCAAGTAGCACTCTTTGCTGAATTTATTCTGTCGCAAAGTTGCAGCAGTTATTTTTACCAAAATTTACCGGAAAATCGATTTTTACGAATTATCAGCGATTTTTTTAAATAATTTGAGATAATACGGAAAAACGGTCATTTCTTTTGAACGCGGTAACCAATTTTAAAAATCTCTTATTTGAAAGATTAAAAATTGATTAGATATCTGTTAAAACTATGGCCCGTAATTCAAAGAGATGATAAATCTTAAAAGTCAGTTTTCCAGAAAATTCATGGACATTCATTTTTTGTTTCATAATGTAGCCTACTTTTAACTTGTCTATCAGAAAAATATAGTAATATTACAATCTGAAAACATTTTTTCACGCTTCGATACTGCATTACAGCTGTTTAGTGTTGATAGCTCTATAATGTTGTCAGCCACCATCTGCTTGACGGTGACGTTGCTAAAATTTAGCTGCGATATCGTCCACAAATAAGCTACATTTTAGCTATCTATTTTAAATGTAAAGAAAAACCAATTTTCTTTCTAGTAATATTTTCGTTTTCTATTTTAACAATTATTTCGATTTTTATTTGTAATAATACTTTAAAAAAATATTGAAAATTTATTTAATAATCCATAGAACATAGTGTAAATCATTCGTTAACATTTAAATATATTGAGTCACTAAGAGTGGGACTATTAGAACTAGATCATATTTTAATGTGTTCAGTGATTGGTGAGACCGATTGATGAGAAATTATGCAAATATATTTCAATAAAACACATGCAATTACGTATAGTGCCGGTAATTTGGGATACCGCAGTAAGGTAATTGCATAAAACTTAACCGAATACCAATAATTTAATTACAATTACTAAGAAATTTTTCATTGGTATGGCAAAAAAAAAACGCATATAAGCAACATTTTTTCTTCAAATTAAATTATATAATTTTCAATTCTTATTTATTTTTTTTCAAATTAATATTTAATTATGTACAAAAATCACAATAATACAATTTTTCATAATTTATTATTATATGAGAAATTTCCTATTTCTTAACACTATAAATATATTATTAATAAATAAACACATATATGATTTATAAGAGTAGGAGGAGGAGGAGGAGGAGGAGGAGTAGGAGAACATATAGCATTAATTATTTTAATCATTAATAAAAATACACTATATAAAATAAGAAAAAAAAATTGGCACAACGTCTATCAAATTGATTAATTGTTATTTTCTATATACTCCAAGTATGTGTACAGAGGGTATCGAAGAGCACAGTGCGAACCTTCAAGGCAGTCTTGAGGTATACATAACTCTAAATCGAAATAATTAGCAACTATAAAAGTATTCATTTCGGTAGTCGTATAGCTTTGGTACCTCTGTATAAATTCAAACTTTGTAGAATTTGTGTATATTAAACCGACTTTGTGAATAAAATTCTTATAACTATTTAGAATAATTGAACATTTCATTTGAAAAATAATAATTGTTCGCCAAAAATTCATATACCAATTAATCATTTAAGATAGGTCTAGCAAAATAAATTCTGGTTGAATGTTGAAAACAGAGTTCTAAATTAAAATGTGTCAATGATGTTGACCGATTACGTCTTGAAGGATCGCACTGCACTCATACACACCCTATACAAATATATTACATTTATATTCGTAAAAATATGAACGAAATATTGAAAACCCTATTAGCTAATACCACAAATTAGAGCACTTAATTATTATTATTATTATTATTATTAGAATTACAAAAAAAAACCAATAAATATTAAATTATTCGCCTGGGTGTATTTATACGCACACGTTTATTATTACTTTTATATTATATTTTCTCTATATTTATAAATAATTTAAGAAAACAGCCATTTATTATTTTTTAATATAAATTAAAAATGTAAATATATTTGCACTATATTTTTTAGTTTAAATAAAATAGTATATTTTTAAATGTAATAGAAAAACCAGAAACAACATTCATATTTTTAAATGGTTCGAAGTGCACTATTTCCAATTCTACTTAAATCTGTATTATTATTATTATTCGAATGATGCATATGATGATGATGAAGATGATGATGTTGTTGTTGTTGTTGTTGTTGCTGTTGTTGCTGTAGCTGCTGATGAGGATGTTGGTTAAGATGAAAATTTAATTGTTGAGACGGATGATGTTGTTGTTGTAAATTTAATGTTGGAAAAATATTTTGATTAAAATAATTTGTTTGTAGGCCATTAAGTGCGGCCACAGGTGCTGTTGCCATCATTAGTAATGGATGTACTGTTAAATCATAACCTAATGTAGTCACAGGATGAGGATACTGTAAAAATGGTATTGTTGATGAATTAATTGACGGCGGTCGTAGACGCAAATGAGTATGATGATTTAATGTTGATGAATGATGTTGTTGTTGCTGTTGTTGTTGTTGATGATGATGATGCAATAGATGTTGCTGTTGTTGATGACTTAATAAAAATGATTTTTGATGAGATTTTATGATATCATGTTCATCGTCACATTCTTTTTCCAACATTTTTAAAGTTTTCTCTTTACCATCTGGTGTTATTAAACTTTCAATTGTAAATGAACGTTTTGGTCTTATTTGTTGTTGTGTTAATTGGTGTTGCGTTGAATGTTCAAAATTATTATTTAAATTTAATAATGTTGTTGTACTATTTAATAAAATATCTGATCCTAAATTATTTGGTATCGTTTGTGATTGTTGCCGTCCGACTGGTGGTGGTGATGTTGATTGTGGTAACGGAGCTGGCGATGGTGTCAATATAATTGTTAACGGTGAATGTAATATTGTTCCGGTACCAGTTGTTGTTGTTGTTGTTGGAGTTATCGGCGGTGGTGGCGGTGACATTGAATGTATTGATTCTAAATTATTTTCATAATATTGTTGATCGTTACTGTTACTGTTTATATGATGAAAATTATTATTATTGGTGTGATTTGAAATATTTGGTTGAAAAAAGAAACGATTAATATTGGCCAGTGCCGCTAATTCTTCATTCAATAAATCTTTATCGGTTTTATGTAATTTAAAACGTTTTCTACGTCTTAATAAACTACCATTTTCAAACATATCGAATGCTTGTGGATGTAATGCCCAATAGGCACCTTTACCGGGTCGATCGGGTCGTCGCGGAACTTTTATAAAACAATCGTTAAAACTTAAATTGTGTCTTAGCGAATTTTGCCAACGTTGTGTATTTTTTCGATAGTATGCAAAGCGATCGGTTATGAAACGATAAATATCACTTAATGGTAACATTTTTTCGGGTGAACTCCAAATTGCCATTGCCGTTAAGGAAATATATGAATATGGTGGTTTTTGATCACCATAAGATTCCCTTGACGGACGTGGCATAATCAAAAGTTATCGATTTTTTAATTTTTTTTTTTTTTTTGTTTTTTAAACTATATAATCGTAAATATTTTTTATTTGTTTTACACACAAACAAAATTTTAATTAATTTCGATATAAATTAATAAGAAAAGAAAGATAAGAAAAAAAAAAAAACCAATTATATTCCAAAAATTTACATTATAATTTTTATTTTTCATATATGAATTTAAATAAATGCACTAAAAATAATAATTAATCCTTAATAAAATATATAAATTATGATTTAAAGGATATATATTTGAGTACATTGTGTACAAATAGGAAAGGATTATGTTTATATTTATGGCAGAGTGTAATGAATTAATAAAATTAAAAAAAAAACACCGGTTATTCACACAAAAAACAAATGCAAAGAAACAAATAATAAACAAATAAGAGTTTATTCTATTCACTTATAATTACAATAAATATTAGCTTTTTCTGTCATCGACAACAAACCGATATGTTCAATTGTTTGTTATTGACTGTTATATCATATAAAACATAAAGAGAAGAGGTGTTGAAATACAGAATTATACCTTTCTGTGTAAACAAATGGGCGTGATTATAAAAATATATAACTGATTTTTATATACATATTTACTTTTCTCTCCGCCGCATGCCTACCGCATACCGACCTACCGACCGACCGACAGAACCACTTTTTTTACTTAAAAACTTTTAACCGCATATATATATATAACCAAACATTTTCTATGTACAATATATAAGAACCGTCATCGCATATATTTTAATAACAAAAAATCACAAAATTCAATTGGTCTTTTACCAAAAAAAATTCAATGTGACACAACATGAAACTATTCTCTTATTTTGTACGTACACGTTAGACAGATAAATACAAAGATTATTTTTATACATAGTTTAGTTATAGTTTAACATTTATTTACAAAACAAATTGTGTCTATATATATAAGAATATATAAGAAATGCCATACCAACAAATGTAATCATGAGGAAATATGTTGTTGAAGCATACAGCGCACGACTAAAGTTTATGCTTTTTTTATTGAATAGGGTGGAGTTATTTTGGAAATAATCAACAATCATTGGTTTAAAAATAAATAGAAAATTGTAACAATAAACTTAATACCCGCAGCATATACAAAAACAACGAAAAAAAAACAAGCTTTTGTAAAAATTCAATATTAGGAAAATTATTACCAAATAAATCAACTTGTTTATTATTTGAGTTATTGTTATAACATTTTGAGTTTTGTTATGTGTGCATTGAATATCCAAGAAAAAAATATATTGGGTATATGATGTTTATTCTTTATATTATTATTATGTACACGGAATTGAACCAAATAAACCCAAACATTGTACTTCTCTTTACGTTGTTTTGTACATATTTTTCATATTAATTCGTATACTAAATATGGAGAAACACATCTATTTATCATAGACTTTATATATGTACAGGGTGTCGACGAGCGGTGCGCATTCCTTCAAGGGGGTGATGAGGGACATAATTCTGAGTCAAAATTATTAAATAATATTTTTCGATTTGGGGCTCTGTTTTACCGAGATACGGCCTTAAGAATTTTTCTCGGTAGTCCATCATTAAAGTACCAATAACTTCGAAAGTGAGGTAAATACAGAAAATTTATAGTAAACCGAATTTGTAGAGAATTAAATTCTGAATTAAAATGTGTTATACATTTTTTTTTATAACTTGCTTCAGTTTCGAGTTATTTAACAATATAATTCAAATATAAATAAATATCTTTTCTCAAAAATTTCGTATTAAAATGAATTTTTTTTTTTTTTGAAAATCTAACTAATTGTTCCAAATAGCTAAAATTTTAGTTTGTTATTTTTTTATTTCTACAATTATACCAATTTTTCAAACATTTATAACTTTTAAACTGTTAGTCATAGCTAAATGGAATATATTACAAAATTGTAGCCGAATAAATTAGCTTTACTTTTTTGATATATACAAATAATATGTTGCTCCGTTAGATTTTTAATAACAATTTTAATAGTTATTTTTCAATTATATATTGTTCAATAACTTGAAACTGAATCAAATTATAAAAAAATTTATAACACATTTCAATTCAGAATTTAATTCTCTACAAATTCGGTGTACTATAAATTTTCTGTATTTACCTTACTTTCGAAGTTATTGATCCATTAATGATGATACTACCGAGAAAAATTCTTGGGGCAGTATTTTTCGAAAACAGAAACCCAAATGGAAAAATGTTATTTAGTAATTTCCACTTAGAATTATGTCGCCCATCACCCCCTTGAAGGAATGCACACCGCTCGTGAACACCCTGTATATATTGACTTGGTTTTAATGCTGATGTTGTCTGGCCTTTAATATTACAATAGTTATATGTCTGTAAATAAATATAAATGCAATTTATATATTGTAATTTAGTCGAGAATTTTGTATTCATATGCATTATATTACCACTGGCGTCACAAGAAATTTTCAATTATTGGTAAATTATAGATTATTTTCATTCCATTATCTTTTTTAAGTTTGGAAAAAAATGATCAAATAGTAAATTTGCCTACAACGGCTATATGCAAAATGAATGATGGTATATGTTGGGTATAGCATACTTGCAAAAATACAATCGAACGCGTCCACAGGTTGCGTTTAGTGTAACGGCCTGTAATGGGTTAGCTACGATTAATAAATACGTAGCCGCTGACAGTTATATATTATAATTACTATAGGGCAATATCCGCTTAAAATCCAATTAATTATTCAGTGATTACGCACAGTCATATGGCGAGTCAGCAGTGCCACTATAATTGTTTTCGGTAGAGGTGAAGTATAGGATAACTTCCGCCATGGAATGGATCTTAATGCCATGTATTAAGTATAGTAAGTAAGTGGATGCGAATGTAACAAGAACAAGAATGGGAATGTAATGTAATGAAACAACGCCGCTGAATATTATACATTCATACATATCAACGAAGAAGAATTTGTCGATTTAGCATTATAATGCTTCATGAATAAAATAAAATATCCATGTTATTCACCGTAAAATTGTTTAAACATACGACTATATGTGGTATGTTCAAATAGTATATAGGAGATTCTTTCGCAATAAATGAAGTACATGTTATTTAATTGTAAAATTACTATACAATTTTCGGAAAACTATATATGCATTCTCTGTGGAGATGTAACAAAATATTAATTACACATTTATTTTAAAATCGAAAAAATCGAAATTAATTAAATAGAAAATTGGGGTGTAGCTCGCATATATGTGAAATGGAATTAAATAGGCAATAATGCGTTGTAACACTGTTGTTTCAAAGATTAAGGATATTTTAAGGATCATATAAGAATAATTGTCACATTTAGTGCGGTTCTGCGCCGCATATATGAATGAGAATTAATTATGGAGTAGTATTGTTATTTCAAGTATCAAGGATGTTCAAAGGATAATTTTCTTATAGTTATAGTTTAGCTGTACCTAAATATGCATATGAAAGAGATATTTTTTTTAAACAATTTATTGCTTCAAGTGGAGCTTTATGTCATCTAATAAACCTTTTATTACAGCCACGTTTGGTAAATTACTCAGCATGGGAGTATATAACAATTTACCAAATGTACTGTAATTAACGAAAGAGAGATATTTTCATAATTCTATTATTTTTATATGCTTGATTTGGCCATATTTATGTGTGTGTGCAGACATTGTTAATCTTTGAGTAGCGTTCAACACCATATTACCAAAGATATCCGTTTTTCTTTTTATTCCATAAACAAACAAATGGTCACGCAGCCGAAAAATGAAAAAGTTATAAACAGAGAATTTATAAGAAATAATGTTTCAAAGAACTTATAATTTTAACATTTAGTTGTGCTGCACCTAATTTCAAATCTTGTGGGACTTGAGAGTTTAAATAAATTTAATATTTGTGTTAACGTGTGAAAAATTGTTTTCTGATTGGAATATCACTATATTTTTTTGGTAGACGAGTTGAAAGTAGAATACATTATGAAAAAAAAAAAATTGGAATGTCCACTTAATAAATTTTCCGGATAATCGACTTTTAAGAATTATCATCTTTTTGAATTAAGGACCATAGTTTTAATGGCGTTCCATTTTTGTATACAGAATTGCAAATTATAATTAATTTCTAATATTACATAGAAGAGATTTTTAAAATCGATTCACACGTTCCAAAAAAAATATGACTGATTTTCCATTTGATGTCATTGAAATTAAATAATGGTACTGTAAAAAAAATAATAAAGAAGCCGATTTTCCGGAAAATTTAATTCTGTGAACACCAAAATTTTTTTTCATAATTTAGTTTTATTTAACCCAGGTTATAAGCAAAATATAACCAAATTGAAAACTGAATGCTACTTCTGAGTCTTGACCAGTGACTTGTTTCTATTTATTTTTAGGAATTTTTTTGATATAATGATTTCAATATAGATTTATCAAAAGTTTTCTATTGCCAGTGTAATTTCTCCATTAATTTTTATCTTTAAATTCATAACTCGGTCCGTTCGGAAAAGTAGTGAATCTTATTTATCTCCCATTTCATTGGAAAGAAATACACAGAAATGAATATGAAGGCTATATAAAACCGGTGTTGTTTTTATAAAGATTCAACCATATTTGTTTTTATACAAAGAAAAATTCCACCAGTTGTGATAGCCGTTCATTACAAAATATACAGCCTAAAAATCAGGACACGACGATGCTAGTGTGCAAAGATTTAACCACTATTTTTTATCCATAGCATAGGTTTAGCACATTTTATTTTATTTATATTGTGTTTTACGGGTTCCGAACCTGTGAAAAGGGTGTTGCTGATCCGCCGTCGTTACTTGCTATAGACTATATACTTCTTTATTTAAAATTATACCAACATAATCGCAGGCATACTTCGGAATAGTATGTTGGGTATAGCATACTTGCAATGCCAGTTGCGATCGAACGCGTCCATGGGTTGCAGATAGTGGAACGGCCCACTATCTTACACTGAAAAAAAAAAGTACGTGGAGTCAATTAAAAAGTAACCGCAAAACAATGAAATATTAATGAATTATTCATTGAAACAATGAAAAATGGGCTTATAAACGCTATTCATTCATTGAAATTATTTACACATTGATTTTCAGTGTATGGGTTAGCTACGAATAAAGAATAAGTAGCCGCGGACAATCTGGCTGCTGTGTATGTGAATTACTTTGAGGTGTTGTGTGTGCTTTCGGAAGAGATGATATATGCCATGTAAATGACCTATGAATTTACCGAATGATTTAGTAGGTTGGACGTATGGTTAACTACTAACTTCGCAAAAACAATCAGTTATGAACTCTACAACAAGGCCTCGAATCGGACAGGATAAACGGCAACGACTCAAGCAACGAAAATTTAAGGACAATGATTTAAAACTTGCATCTTGGAATGTTAGACTAGATGCAGTAAACTGTGATATAAAGATCTTTAAAATTCGGGATTGGAAGACATTGACTGTGGATAGGTCAGGTTGGAGAAGGCTAAAACCGCACCTGAGTTATAACGCCATGGAGTAAGTAAGTATAAGTAATCGCAGTCATATACAAGTGATTGAATGTTGCTCGATTATATGGTACGGCACATTACAATTAGTTTATACGTTGATGCGCTAATATTTTCCATTTATTTAATACTCAAACCTATATTAATATTTGCCAACGCTTACGGTAATAATTTTATAACCAATTTCTCATATGCAAAGTATATCCTATTTTACAGAACTTCATATATGAATAATTGTAGATAATTCAATTATTTCATTGGATTTTTTTATATTATTATTCTATTTATAATCTTGAAATTTTTTGAAAAATGTAGCTAATCTTTGAATTAACTAAAAACAATAACAATCCATATGAAATGGTTATTATTTAATAATATACCAAGTTTAAGAAGTACAAAAGAGAATCTCCTCACACTAATAACCATGAAACACGTTAATAAATATATATATAGAGTTTGAATCTTAAATTATAAATATTATATTGTACATACCCTCCCCCCCCCACTTGATATGTGAATTTTCTTGTATTTGCACGTATATGGGTGCATAATATTCTTACGTAAAATACAAAACTCTCATTTTGTTCCCTTCATGTTTTTTTTCTTCTTATAGATACCTTGTAGATAATGCCTCTATATAAGATAAGTCGCTATATATCTTAGGACTGACTATATGCTGTACTATGGATATGTAATATATATTATTATTATGGTCGTATTTACTAACAAGATTACAATCTTCTTTGCGTCCGCGTATATGTGTATAGACATATTTATAAATAAATAACCATTCACGACCATCATCTCTTCGTTTTTTAGTTTATATTGTACGTATTTATTTACAAAATTTCAATGGGTATTTTTTCTGTTTTATTTTTCGTTTCTTATTTTATTCGACTATGCTGTGGAAAAATAAGAAATACAAATATTATAATGAAATAAGTATAATTTTATGAGGCATTTCGGCACATAAAAAGATTATTGTTATTAGCATTATATCACCTCAGAAAAATATATAATTAATATTAGGTCATTTAACATATTTTTGTTATATTATAAATGGTGTTTTTTTTTTCTTCACAGACACATATATATTCGAATACAATTTATTATATGAATATTAATAATAATAATAATAATAATAATAATAATAACATCCTCTTTATATTTATTATTTGTAATATAAGAAAATGAAATTCAAGTTATATAATAATGGAATGAAAAGCGATAAAAAATATATCTAACAATTATTATTTGCTTTTAATTTGATATACTTTTAACAAATTAAGTTTTCATTATTATATTTTGTAAATAATGTAAATTTTATAAATTTCATTTTAACTCCACACAAGCTCTATATGGCGCGTGTATGTCATGTGTTATATATTCATATTAGAAGTGATCTCCATCTCTGCATGATCATCATAAATATCTGTTAATTGTTGAGAATGCAGCGTCATGTACGATTGAACAGTGGTGAAGTCAAAGAAATTGCTTTTAGGTTTTAAAATCACTAATATATTTTTCTTATAACCTGGATGAAAATAAAATTGGGTGTATACCGAAATAAATTTTTAAGGTAAATCGAATTTTACGAATTCTGATTTTTTTTCAAATTTCACACCACATAGTTCTCTAGTAACACTATCCGTAGTTTGTCCGCAAAATTCCCGCTGAAATTTTATATGATGAGTGTAACCCTGTCCATGGATTTTTATAAAAAAATGTCCTTCGATTATCCGTATATTTCCGATGATAATTTCTACGGATTCTCCTTAGAAGTATTTTTGGTTTCTGCTATTATTCTATAGAATATTCATAGAATTTATATTCATATTTTTTGTGAGCAGATCCACGGATTTTAACAAAATTATCTTTGGATTGTACATGAATGTTGGCAATTAATACCACGTGAATTGTCCGTATTAGCAGAATAAATTTTCTTATGACGATGAGGTTTAAATCAGTTTTTTTACCGATAGACCAGAAGTTCTATGAGCACGGAATGAAGATGCTCAATTGTAATAAACAAGAAAAAAAAATCTCGCATAAAATCCATGAAAAGTTTAAAAAAATTCCTCGGAAATATATAGATTTGCAGCAACTCAGTTGTTTTAAAAATAATGAAAATAAATTAAAAAGAGTGAGGATTATATCTATAGATAAGTGAAATATACAAAATTTGAACCACTGTCATGGATAATTTGTGAAATAAATAATGAATACAATACCGCGCGGATATATTTTGGACATATTACCCTGACAATTCCAACATTTCAATTGACCTAAATAAAATACTATTATATATTAAGTGGAAAATCTATGGACATTCTTTGGACAAATTTCAAGATATCTTTTCTATGGAAAATATGTGGGTTTTTTCCACAGAAATTTTTACTCATTTTTCAAAGTACAGACAAATTGTTACAATGGTTTTAACAGATTTTCATTTTTCCACAAGTTCGTCTGCTTCTTACACAGAAAACGGAAATTTTTGAAAATAAAAACAAAAGCTTTTAATTCATTTAATTTCTTCAAAGTAGTTTATCATTTGGCTTCAATACAACGTTTTACACGGTCAATTAACATAACCAATGAATATTTAAGTTCATCTTTAGAGATGTTCTACAAGGTAGCTGTCGACGTCTTTTGAATGGCTACAATGTCGGCATCATAAGGCTGTGCTAGAAGTCACAGGAGGATAAATCAGGTGAATATGGTGAATGATTAACACACAATTATCACTATACGTGATTTTAAACAAATCAAACTAAAGTTTGAGTAGAATTTTTACCAATTTTAAAACAAAATTTAATATCAGTTTATGCGCAATTTCTTCGCTTCTAATATTGCAATCGCCTTGAAATTATGATATAACCTTCTGTAAGACAGACTGTGCATATACAGAATTTCAAATTATAATAAATTTCCAATCTTTTATACAAGAGATTTTATAGAATATCGCTCGACGCGTTGATCGATTTTCCAATAGATGTCATTGAAATTTTGTATGAAATAATAATACTGTCTAATTTTACTGTACCATTTTTTGTACAGTTCTCGTATTTTTTTAGTTTTTTTTACTGACATTGATTAAAAAATCGACTATATTCGATTGAACCACTGCGAGAAGGAATTTTGAAAATATCTTCTATTAAAAGTTGAAATTTAATTATATTTTCAATATCTGTTACATAAATTTGAAACACCGTTAATAATTTGGTACGAAATTCAATAATTTATAAAAGGCGATTTTCCATAAAATTTAATACCCAGGTTTGTTTCCATAAATTATTACTTAATGACTGATTATATCTAATCAGTTTCATGATTTTGAAAAGATTTGTCACCTGCAGACAATGGAACTTCTTCCATATAGTAAAACATTATTCTGTTCTGTATATAGATTTCATTAGCAATAACATAAAAATGTGTGTATACTTAAAAATGATTAAGATTGAGATTAAATTTTAAATTTTCTTCAATAAATATCCAATTATAGTGTAAAGGATGAAAACCAATTTTCATATAATCCTATGTTTTATTACAAATCAATTTAAATATAATAGCAAAATATTATAGCCAAATATGAGGCCCATTATTTGCTGTTATTTATAAGTATATTTACATTTTTATACGGAGCAAAAAGTTCATAACAACGCGTGACGCTGCCGCATATGCGGAATATCTGTTTTGAGTCCATTTTATAACGTATATTTAAATTTGTTAGTGGTTTTATTTTATTATATTATTCAAAGATCACCATTAACTGAAATGAAATACTTATAATACGTATAAGAATAATATTTCTTAGTTTATTATTTACTATTCCACACATGCATTATATATTTTACATGGTGTTTTCTTAAATGCGATGCAACTTTATTATCTTATCTGTTTTTTATTCTCTTCTGGCAAATTATGGCCATATAGAAAGTCCCTACCACCGGCGGCATATTACATCGGTCACCATGTAGGTGGTTAACCGATGCGGTGTTAGCAACACCCATGTCGCCGACACGCGATGCAACTTTGAAAGTAAAATTTATTGAAATTCAAAAGGAAAATCGTTTTGTGGCAGCGTGATGTTTGAAAATAATATTTGTAGAAAATGCACCACTGCTAGATCAATAACTGCCACGTATATATAGAGCTCGGTTAGTTTATTTTTTCCCCAATGTCTTAAAGCCAACGTATGCACTTTTTCGACTTGTTATTTTATGCAGATAATTGTTGATATTATACTTTTGCCTCAATTATACTCGTATGATTATTATAGTTTATACGAAATAAGGTCATGAAATGAATGACAAACAAAAATATTTCCTTGATTGGTTACTATATTAGCTGGACAAATAAAATAATAGATCTGCATTGCTCACAATAAAGACAATGCTGCTTTTTATTTTGATCAGACGTCCTACATATGATCGTTAAATTTGGACTGTAACGGCTTCTCATTCATTATAGCAAATAATTCATTTACAGCATTCAGTTAATTTTTGTGGATTTAATATGTATTCTCACTTACATTAAAATTAGTATAACTCTTAAAAAAACACCCTATATATAATAATTTACTTATGTGATTACCGTCAGTGATAAAAGATAACTATCAAAGGTTTCTTGATAATTACAAAAAAGAAGAAGAAGAAGACGAAAAAGTGAAAAAGGTTTGTTATTATGAGGCACACCAATTTTTGTACAAGTATTATGCAAATGATGTATATTTATATTTTATAACAGTAGCAAATGTTTAATCATTTGTTATTCATTTTATTAATAGAAAATAAATAACTTATTATTTAAATTATATAAATAATTAATTTCATTAAAAATTTTTTACAGAAATAATGTGAGACCGTGTGCCATTGTGAATAAATATGGACATATGCGTGCATCATATAATTATAAATTTTATGAATGAAAGAATGTATAAAATATTATATACGAAATGCGAACGTAAATGGCATGTTAAAATAATAACATCATTAGTTTTGTATTTTTCCAATACAATTTTTTAATACTTTAAAATGAATCGAACAAAGTGCTACAGTAAAATCAGCTTTTATGTTAAAATGTAATTTAAATAAGTAAGTATATATACGAATTAAGGAAATCTTAAAGAAAGTGGGGGGCCAACTAAATTCACTTTCCAATTTTCAACAAATTATTATAAATTAAAGTTAATAACAACTATACCATGATCTTGTTTGATCAGCTAATTCCGAATGTAAACATTTGAAAACATTTGTGTTTACATTATTTTAATATTTGGATGTTTCTGTATTTTTGCATCTATAAAGTGTCTGACACTTTGCACAATTACAAGGCAATGGATAAATGTTTAATGATTGAATCAGGAATTTATATGGTTATTGATTACTACAAACACTGTTTTCTAGTCTAGGTATAATAATAAATAAACACGTACAATATCGATCGTTTAAGATTTAAAAATTGTGTACTTTAAAATTTTTTAATAATTTATTAGTAATTTTAAAATGTTCAAAAAAACATAAAAATAGTGTTGACTTAAACTTTGTCCGCAGTGTAATTCAATAAAGAATTGAGAAAAGTACAAGAATTTAAAGCATTATAAATGTTATATGAAATATAAACTTTACTGAACTATGATTTATGTAAAATTTGTAGAAATATCAATTTAATACAAAACCAATGATATGCACCATAAATTGTTATGATTATACCATTTGTGGCATTGACTTTTACCATAATAATATAATATAAAAAGCAAAAAATTACTTTATAAGGTTTTAGAATTTATTTCATTTTCTTTTCACGAATAGAGCTTTTCGAAGATTTACATTTTTCTTTATAAAATTTTATAAACAGAAATACATTTTCTTGTTGGAATGTGTTTTCACTAGGAAAATTATTGAGCGATTCCATGTAAAAAAAAAAATAAATAAATTAATTTTATTTAATTTGCTATTATAATTGTTTTCAAAGAAAAAAAAAAACGTAAAACCATTAATCACCACAATTATTTATTTATTTTTAATAATATACCAACGCAATTTATATTTTTTTTTACTTAATTATTGTAAGGAAAAATTGTTTTATACAAAAAAATACGTTCGTTTTTAAATTAAATTGTTATTATTCTATTTGCGTAATTAAAAATATATATAAATATAAATTCAACGTGAACGTACTATTATGAGAATTGAAACACGTGGGGAATAAAATAATCAAAATTTCTGGACAACATTTTAACAAAAACGAAATATTGATATTTACTTGCATAATAATATATTGTAGTTGTGTATATTTTAAATGTAATATTATATTTTTCATTAAATTTTGGTTTGTTTGTCATATTACTAATACGATGTAAATGTATTATAGTAACGTAACGGCACACGTGTTTTAATGTATTTCAAATTGTTTTAATTTATTATACAAATGATGGTATTTCTATTTTTATTTAATATGCGTGGGGTGTGATAATCAATACTATACTATTACATTTAAATAAATCACCCTATGATGTATCAAAATACTTGAGCATATGAATATAAAGCATATTTGTATTTTAATATACAAATATAATTATATAGACTCAAAAGTCTAGTCATTTTAATTTGAAATATGACTTTTTTTTATCTATTTTTATATTTTTATACAAGTCTCCCTACATTAACACGGTTTTCGATCGATACAATTATTAATTCAAAAAAATGATGCGTAAACGTTAAAACAATACATTATAAAATTGAAGGTATATCCTCCCGTTCATTTCTGAGTACATGTTAAAATTAAAACCGTACTCTTTAATGCCTGTTATACATGACAACACGGGACACATGTGCTATGATAACATAACATTAATATAAACATAATTATAGATGAATTATTCCTAAAATATAAATTGATAATAAATTGATTGATTTTAATTTTCTTTTTTTAACAGGGAGGTTTGGTAATGAAGGTAAAGCGATATTATTTTTCACATCGGTCAATATTTCAAAGGATATATGTTAAAAAATTATGTCAATTTAGTTTTGTTTTGGCATAAAAAA
The DNA here is from genome assembly GCA_910594885.2 of Bibio marci. Lineage (NCBI taxonomy): Eukaryota > Metazoa > Arthropoda > Insecta > Diptera > Bibionidae > Bibio > Bibio marci. Next base: position 7,396,476 of record OU343114.1, on the reverse strand, counting down.
AACCATTGCAGAAATAAAAGCAGAGCATGTTAACCATTTAACTACGTTCGATGTGTACATGCATGTCAATCAAAATCTTTGGTTGATGTGTGTATACACGTCAAATAACTATTTCATTTGAAAATTTCAAACTGAGTAAGGTTTTACACACATTAGCCATTTTAGTGCGATGTAACCAGTAAAGCAGCTAAATGAAAAGAATGTTAAAGAATATTAAAAATAAATTCCACAGTTAACAGATTAAATGGTATGCGGACACCTTTCCGTCGAATCAAATGTTTCAATATTTGAGTACTGAATTCCAATTTTGGTCTTATACGTAATTCATTTTATTCGATCCAATTGGTCTGCAATTATGGAAAGTTATTATACGAACCTTGTTCGATATATTTCCTGTAACTACATCTATAGTTACCATTATTTAGTATGTTTACGCATTTTAATGGGAAACAACATTATTTTAAAAGACATGATGCAAATTTTCAAACCAATCGATCAAGTAGTTTAGAAGTGAATTTTTGAATTTTTCGGAAAATGAATAAATTACAAGTTCGTATGGTGCAATTCATTACATTTTTTTGAAACGGTTATCAGCGACAGATATCAAAAACAATATGGATAATATACTTTGCGTATTTCAACACCGAAACCATTCGATAAGCGTAATCCAAAAGAGTTTTTGTGGCGATTCATAATTGTTGATGAGACATGGATTCATCACTACATACCAGAAAAAAAAATCACTCGAAGCAATGGATAGTAACTGGAGGAAGTGCACCAAAAAAGGTAAAAATGGAAAAATCATCAGGAAAATTTATGCGGTCACTGTTTTCTTTTAGGATGCACATGGTACATAATATTCATTGATTATCTTTTCAAAAGGAAATACAATAACCAGTGAATATTATTGTACATTATTGGCGTTATTGGATGACGAAATTAAAATAAAACGGTCACATTTAACAAAGAAAAATTTTTCATCAAGATAACATACCGTGATATACGCATCAGGTTTAACAGCAACGAAATTGAATGAATTACGCTACGAAACGGTTCCATATCCACCATACAGTTCAGATTTAGCTCTTAGTGATTTTTTCATGTTTTCAAATCTAAAAAAATGGCTTTCTAGAAAGAGATTCACAAATGGTTATCGGTGCGAAACTGAAGCATATTTTGAAGGTTTTGAAGCATCGTATTTTACAGATGTAATTAAAAAACTTGAAAAACGTTTGATTAAGTGTATTGAGATAGTTGGCGGACTATGTTGAAAAATAAAGAAATATATTTCCCAAAAAACTGTCTTTTAATATGAATACAACTCTCGTATATGCTTCCCTTCCCATAAAGCTGACAATTTTCATTTGTTTCTTGACATTAACATTTCATTTCTTATTATTTTGCAACAACATCAAAAAGTTGAAATTAATAAAGTTCCTACCTAACAGCATGGGTAAATATATATGAAATGATTGACAACAACTGGATTATTAATTTGTTGCAATTTAAATCATTTAAATCATGATTCCGTCACGTAGTATATTATAGAATATTATATAAACAATAATTGTCAGCACATATGCGAACACAATTTTTGATTTGTCCTGTTTCTAAAATATATTAAATGCGGGATACAAATGCGTACAGCCACAAAAAAACAAAAAATATATATTATTGAATTTTCTGAGAAATAGTAAACTTTTTTTTAACAATATAACTACATTTTTATATCATTTTCAATACGAAATAAAATATTATTCACTTATCACACACTCAGTCAGTATACGTTGTGAAAAAATACAATATTTTTAAATTTATGACGTCAATATAATATTTAAATAGTGTGATGTGGTTATTTTTATTTAACCAACGATCGGACGGACACACCACGTTTTTTTTTCAAATTATTTAAAAATGTAAAATAAATATCAGTCGTTTCCACGTATTTATTATTTTCTTATTTTAAAAAAAAATATGTTTTTTTTTCTTTATAAATTATATGTTTATTAGCAAGGACGCGACACAACAGATGAACATTTAATTATTTATACACGGTTGAAAATTTCGGACTATTTTTTAAACTGTTTTCGGTTACATATAGGTACCGCATCGAAATTTGATTAAAAAGTAAACGTTAAAAAATTATAAAATAATAATCAAACCATTTATAGATTATATTTTAAACCAAGAAGTTTAAAAATATTGTTGTGAAACCGAAAAGTTCGTTCCAAAAATATAAACTTATGTTTGACATATACAAGTGGTGTGCCGTATTTTATCAATGTGATTTTAAAATACATTAACACAATATTGTAAACGTAATTTTATAATATTTTCTGTTTTCGGTAGTCAAAGGTGTTTTAATAGTCGATGGTTTAAAATACAATTTTAATCCTAAAATAATAATATTATTACTTAACAAATAATGCCAATAGTTTACAACAATATTGTACAATCGTGAATTTGGTTTGAAAATTAATCTCAAATGGTTTAAAAACTATGTTGTTTTAATTATTTAATATTTCTTAGTTTATCAAAAAGCGTGTAAACTAATTTTGTTTAGTTTATGGATTAGTCCAAAATTTTCAACCGTGTATGCATTCTAAGAATTATACCAAATTCACCGTACATTGAAATTGACTGAGAATAATATTGTGGATGTGGATATATCTTCTATTATTATCATTCGAAACGATTTTTACACAGTATATCTAAACAAAATATACTTATAAAATTCTGTTGATCATACAAATCTACAAGACTGATTTGGATAATATTTTTTGAATTAATTTGAAAACTTTGTTGTATACATTACAAACGGTTAACACATTTATTATTAAATGGTAAACTGCAAACTGAATAGAAAACAGAATGACATTGAGTTGTTAAATTAATATATTAAATATGCTCTTTGGATAACCATTTATATGTGGTTAATTTTAAATAATATTTGACATATTCCACCAATATCAAATAATAGTGTAATATAAGTAATATACGAAAGCGCAGTATTTTCTGTATAGCAATTTGTTCCGATATAATAATTATAAAGGATCCGACAATATACGTTATAAAAATACTTTTATTATTATTGATTCCACAACAAATTTTCAAATGAATAAATTATTTAAAATGTTGGCGATGTACATATTTTAAACGGAACATAAATCAATAGAAATGAAATATGTTTGTGTACGAGTATATTTGTGTTCAAATTGTACCAACAAACCAATAAACATAAATTTAATAATGTTTTCCTTTAACATATACTATGTTTTTATTATTAATATTAAAATGTCCTTGAATTGGAAATAATTACACATTCCATAAATGAAATGACATTTTAAAACAAAAAAATTTAATTTTACTCTATGTCGTATTGGTAAATTACAATGGTTTGTATACAACTCTCGGGCATTTTATTATATAACAATGGAGGTAAATTGAATGTACAATATAAATAATATAGACATAAATTGTTAATAGACACATAAATATCAAATGGTCGTATGCATATAAATATTATAAAATTTAATTTATATAAAATTCCGTATACGTTGTTCAAATAATAAATTAAATTACATGTTGTAAACAAACTGAATTAATGTATTATCAAGCAAAATTGTATTGTGTTGATATGTGTATAGCAATACCATCGAACTATACGGAAGAAATCGATATTATAATTATCAACGAATTCTTATATGGTTTCTCGCATATAAGAATCCAGATGAAAATAAAAATTCAAAAATATAAATTCAAATATATCAATTTGGTGAAATTACCTAATTCCGATCAGTGTATATTATTTATTCACACATCATTTAAATTAAATAATAATATTTTAAGACCTGTATAGCACACGATCGATTGCGAATGATAACTAATAACAGATGTACCGGTATCAAGTGAGCGCTTTTTTGTGAAAATAAAACACTAATTTTAAATGGGAATGTTAAAAACATTGTATTCAACATATTGGCCATTGGCTTTCTACGCATTTTGACCACCTTTCTGGCAATTTGTGGATACCACGCCAATAGAATTGTTGGTCTTTTAAAGCAAACCAATCAGACACCCAATTTTCCACTTCTTCGTAGGAATCGTTCTGCTCAGCCAATGCGTGTTCCATCGATGAAAACAAATGGTAGTCGGAAGGAGCCAAGTCTGATGAATACGGCGGGTGGGGTAACAGCTCTCAGCCAAGTGCTTTGATTGTATCCTGAACCGGTTTTGCTTTGTGTGCAGGTGCATTTTCATGGAACAAAACTACCTTATCGTGTCTTCTGATACTTTCGGGTCGTTTTTCAATCAAAGCATGGATCATTTGTTGTCGCTAGCGATCAGCATTAACAGTTTCCCCAGATTTAAGAAGCTCGTGGAACACCATACCTTTCTGGTCCCACCAAACACACAGCATTGCCTTCTTGCCGAAACGATTTGGTTTTGCAGTTGATGTTGATGTTGATGGTTGTCCTAGATTACCCCATGATTTTTTCATAGCTTTTATAATTTAAAAAAACTGTTCTATGAAAAATTGCAATCTTCCTATATTTATTATTAATAGATCATAAGGTAATTTTAAATTCAATCAATTGATCCAAAAATTATCAATACAATATTCAGACATTTATAGAAAAACAATAAACCATTATATTATTAGCTAATTACGTAGCAAGTGTGTAACAAATAAATTATAATACAGTGAACATCGTCAAAGGGTTTACGGTTGTTCCACCTGCAAAAACTGTGGATAACATCTATATGTGACAATAATACTACATTCATTTTGGAATCCTATACAATTTCATTAGACAAAAATAATGTTTGCTACATTATAATAAAATACTTATTCTTCAGCAATACATTCCCAGGTTAATTTTGTTTACTCATTCTAAGATTCTGTTCAATTTTATTAAATTTATTACATCACCACAACAATACATTGACATTCATTCAACACTTGAAAATATATTAATATTTATTTCCAGTTATAAAGAAACAAAAATATTCGTGCGCTTTCTCCTTACTCCGGAATATTACAGATTAGTAAACCAAAAATAAGTGTAACATAATTTGAACAAATTTGATTGGGAAATTACCAATAAATTGATTTAATATTTTTATTATATAAATTATATTTGCGAAATGCCCTTACTATAAAACAATTTAGGTTCCGGTCCGTCCAACACAAACGATTTTCATTGTATTGCATGTTTTACAAATTGCGTAGTAGTAACCAATATTTATTTATTTTTTAATAAAAGTAAGCATAGTTTAACTTTAATATATTATATAATGATTTGGTAATAGGATTCCCATTCCACAATAATATGTGTCTATTCTACAACAACTCTTTAATCGTATAGATAACAATAAAATTCAATATTAAAAATAGATTTGTAACATACCACAGACACATTATTATAAAAACATTATTAATTTTACAATTAATTATTTACATGTAATTTTTTAAAAACACATTTTAGTAATTTCTATAACTTACTGAAATTATAATAATGCTATTATTTATATTTCAAATGAAACGCGCAATAGCATTTAATTTATATTGTCATTGTCTAATTACGTCGCGATCTCGATATTTTATTATAGAAATTATGCGTGTAATATTATGCTTAAGTTAAATAATAAATGTGTGTCTGTGTTAAATGTCTGACGCCTAATACATTATACCAAAAACTTGTTTAGAAAATATACAAATTTAGAATATTGAAATTTATGCGCAGAGATGTTAAGATTATGGTTTTTTTTTATGGATTTTACCTGGGCTATATAAATTTTTAGTACGTCATAAAAATGAGAAAGAAAACAAAATTTATGCAAATGTGTGCATAATATTTAATTATGTATAAATTCATATTTATGTATATGTTGGTTGAATGTTGGGAATTCACATGTACGAGGGCAACGGCAAAAGTAATATAAAACACAATTTTTTCTGGGCCATTTCACTATTTACCTTTCTTGTTCGTCGTCTCGTCTCGTTGCAACTCAATGCAATTGAACAAACAACTTTCAAATTTTTTGATTCCATCAGCGAAATACGATTTTTCAAGATCTTTAAAAATATGCTTCAGTTTCAATAATTGACAAACATTTTTTACCAGAGGGTAATTTTTTTAGATGCGGAAAAAGACAGTTTCATGTAAAATATGCCAAACTTCTTATTTAACAATATCAGCAAGCTCACGATACTATTATTATTATAAGACGATCTGTTCTCACTTCATTGAATGCTTTTTTGATAATTTTCGATAATAGTAGCTGTTTTTGAGGTCTCTGAACGATATGTTATTCTTCTGTGCTTGCACGACTACCAATTTTAAATGGTTTTATTCATGAATTTACGGTGTAACCTCCCCAGTAACACTGTCCGTAGTTTGTCCGAAAAATTTCCGCATTATATGTAGTAGTCTGTGGTTTCAATCCGAGGAAATATCTATAGATTTCTAAAGGATGTCCGCTGGAATTTTATAAGATGAGTGCAACCCTGTACATGAATTTTTATAAAAAATGTCCTTGGATGGTCCGTATATTTCCGATGATAATTTGTCCGTATTAGCAAAATAAATTTTCTTATGACGATGATATTAAATCGTGGTTTGATGCAGTTTTTTTTACCAATGAGCACGGAAATGCAGATACTGAACGAATTTGTAATAAACAAGAAACAAAAACCGCTAATAACATCCATGAAGTCTTACAAAATTCCTAAGGAAATATATAGATTTGAGTCTCTGGTTGTTTTTTAAAATTATGAATTTAAATTAAAAAGAGTTAGGATTATAGATATACAAAATTTGAACCACTGTCTTGGATAATTGGTAAAATAAATTATGACTACAATACCGTGCGGATATATTTATGGAAATATTACTTTGACAATCCAAAGATTTCAATTGATCTATATAAAATACTATTGTATTAAGTGGAAAATCTATGAACATTCTTCGGACAAATTCATTTTTCAAAGTACGGACAAATTGTTACTAGGGCTGATCGTACATTATCACAACTTCTCTATTGATTCGTTCATATGGAATCGTTTAATCAGTGAACGAAATGGTTGCTCTATAACATTGTTAAAAAAACACAACAGTTGTTTATTGATATCACCTGCACAACAAAGAAACCACTTTAAAGTTTCTGGACAGCAGTCTTATAAGGAATGGTTCTAGCATGAACAAAATTATATATTTACCACATAGCAGGTGCTAGGGAGCTTACTTTCGCAATTGCCCTCGTATAATGTAAGATAAAGTCGGAAAACAAAAGCAACGGAAATAATTTTAATTTAATTATATTTTATATTGCAACATATAAATGCTTATCGCTACCAAAAACATGTGTAATTTAATTAAATAATATTTTTTTATAATTTAATTTTTTTCAATACTTTACCGAACAAATCCTCATATGAAGCATTTAACACTTCTGCAACGCTTACAAATTGAGGATTTTTTTTTTTTGCTATTCTTTTCGCAAAAACTGTGAAAAATTGGTCCAATCAAAATAATATAAAAAAAAAAAAAAATAAATTGCTATCGGTGTCAATGAATTTTATTTATTTTTGGACTATGTGTGTAATAGACATTTTTTCAACAATTTACATATAACAACCTCAAAATCTATAAGTTGCTGATATTTATATTAGATTTAGATAAATTTTATATTTAAATATTATATGGAAATGTTTAAATATTTTTTAAATGTTATAGTTTACACAAGTCGGCAAATGTAAAATTTAAATTTATCGTGATGACGTATTATATGAATCCATATAGATTAGGTAATAAAATTAAAGATATAAAGTACAATTTATTACGGATTAGGTAAAAAAATTAAAGATATAAAGTACAATATATTACGGATATATCTTATAAGTTAATTTATTAACTAATAATATAGTAATTGAAAATTATGTAAAACAAGGGTTGTGTAATTGTAGCTATATAATATATATTATAGCTATCTACTTAATTTAGGTTATGAATAATAATTCTACTTACCAAAATTAACCTAAACAGCTACATTAAAATATTAGAATATGGAATGGAAATTTACCTCTTGTTGTTGGTATACTATTAAGGTAGGAAAAACACTTCCATTTACAGTAACTACACAACAGATTACATTATTATAACAAGAAAATAACATACCAATTGTTAATTATTATTATGAAACCATTGTTTTTATAATAGAATAATTATTCGAAACATTATTATTTAAAAATGTATTTTGTTTTTGTATTATTTAAAAATTATCGCACACACGCACAAGCAATAACCATAATTTTTTATGACAAACTAGAAAAATTGAATTAAATGTAAAAATGAAATTCAACAAATTTTTATCAACAATCGCTCACAAAACCACAATAACTTTACACCACACACAGAGACAGATGTGTGCGACAATATAAAATTAATAAACTTTAAAATATTATAAATTATTCAGTGTGAACGATCGGTTATGCCGTCACACGCGGTACTGAATATTATTTCGAAAATATTAATGCAACATAGTATTAAATGATACTATATATTGTTCTATGTCCAATGGATTACCACCAGAATTCACAGTAGTATAGTGCCAATACCATTGTATGCTTACAATTTAACAATTGAAAATAGCTGTTGTTTTTAGAATTATTATTAAACATTTAATGTTTATAAATATTTATTAATTTTACAACTATTTATTATTTTATAAACAGGGTACTCCTAATATTTATTGAATCATAGCTGGTTTCGATTTGATTGATTATCTATAAATTGTGTAGGTCATCTCAATAGGGTATAGCAACCAGTATGTTTAGCTTTTGAGTGTCTGAGAATATTAGACATATGATAAATACTTGAAATGTTTCTGTAGATATCCTATAATAGTTTTGGCGAATTCTAAAGAGTACAAAATTTCCTTAGAATATAAACCTTGTGCACACTTGTGCTATGAATGTTAAAAATCATGTATCGTTAAACCCCTTTATGTCCCAATGAGGTGAAAATATTAATTAGTTTATATAATAATATGAAAATTCAATTAAATATTATAAACATTTTCATTTTTGTTTGTTAATTATTCATTTTTCAATAAACAATAGGAGCACCCTGTACATAATATAGTTGTAAAATTAATAAATATTTATAAACAATAAATGTATAATAATAATTCTGAAATAAATAATAACAGTTATTTTCAATTGTTAAAAGGCGTAACGAAAAATAAAAAAAAAAAAAACGAAAAGAAATGATGATTCAAAAACAAAAGAAAATTTTTATTTTCCGTTAAATTTAAATTAAAATTTTAAATAATATTATTATTTCAATAGGATGTAATAAAATAAATAGAAATGTAATGTGTTGTGATTGAGAAGATCATTGTATTATAAAATTTATGTTTTCCTTATTTAAAATAGCTAATCGTAAGACCAATCTTGTGTATTAATAAATTCCCATTAATACATTCACAAATTATATTTTAAATTTATTTATAGAATGATTAGGAAATCTTTGTTTACTCATTGGCACTCTAAAAAGATGATATTGTTTGTGTAAGTGTTAAAATAACTGATAATGATATAATCTAGAGAATGTGATTAAAGTTAAACCATTTTATATTATCATTTACAGATCATATCCATACATTTATCTGTTATTGTTAATTAAAGTATTACAAAAATGAAATGTTTTACAAAATATCAGCAACAACGCGTAACTTTGCGTTTGATGGCCTAAAAGGATTAAAAACATATAGGCGATCTCAACCTAAACTTTAGTTGATAATCAGTTTTGTTGTTTTGTGGATATGGATAATAAATGTAATAGAAAAAAGATTAAATAGGAAGTGGACACGCTTAGGTTAGACTAAAGTAAGAAAATTCCTATATATTCACTACTTTGTCACATACTTAACCTAAAATAGCTTTATGTTTTCATTTAAAAATTTGTGTTATGTTATAAATGTGTTCTAGTTTTATTATAAAATGTTAAGATTTAATTAATTAATTGAAAGATAAAACTAAAAAATTTATCGTAATTTCATTAATTTACGATTCACATAGACTTTTGGAATTGCACGTTTTGTATATAGATTTCATGATATCTTCATAACATGTTCAGCGAAGGTAACAAAGAGTGCGTAAATCTTGACAAAACTTTGAACTATATGCTGATGTGTAATAGGCCAAAATCAAGCAGGATGCTTCCGAATAGTTAAACAAGGAGGCATCGATTCTATAGATCTCAAATGTAATCAGGCTCGTGAAAATAAATTGAGGTTCACATGTAAAATTATATTTTTCCTAAACTCATTACTAATACTACATAGATTGTAAAATATTAGCCCGGAGGCAAATGGAAAATTTTCAGGAAAATCGCTTTTCATGAATTAACAAATTTTGTAATTACGAGCTATAGTTTTAACGGATTTCCAATTTTTATTACATAAGTACAAAATTCAATCAATTTCCAGTCTTTTGCAGAAACAATTTTTAAAATTGATTCACGAGTTCAGAAAATATAGTCGGTTTTCCAAACGATGCATTGAAATTTTGTATGAAATAATAATACTGTATAAATATCTTGTACCATTTTTTATATTTGGAATACAGTACCATTATTTTTATTTTAATTTCTCTTACATCGGATCGGAAAATCGACTATATTTTCAGGATGCGTAAAGCAATTTTAAAAATCGCTTCTATGAAAGATTGGAAATTGATTAAATTTTGTATTTATGTAATAAAAATTGAAAATCAATTAAAACTATGGCTTGTAATTAGTAAATTTGATAATTCATGATAAACGATTTTCCGTAAAACGTTCCATTGGCCTACGGTCTAATATTTTACAATTTATTAAGTGTTAGTAGTGACTTTAAGAAAACTATATTTGGAATAAGCTTATTCAAATAGTTCCCAGAGTTCCCGCCACTGAATGTAATGTGAAAAACTAAATTGAAATTGGAAATTCGCCGCTAGGAAAGCAATTGGAAACAATTCCATACAAAAACATTACAAAATGAGAATTAAAGCTATGTACAAAACATTAATACGTATCCAAAGTACATGACACAGAACAAGGAACAATTATTTCGGCTTTTTGATTGAACGATAATCCGCCTGACATATTTGCTCCTGTCAAAAGATAAAATGGTTGCGGACGAAAAAACATTTTTTAGAAGTGACAAGTTTTATGCGGTGAACCAAATATTGTTAAAACAATCAAAATCAATAGATTAAAATGGCTTGTGGGCACGTTTTACGTATACGGCAGAAGAACGTGTGCCGAAAATTAAAAAACTGTTGAATGGTAATCCAAAATGGAAGAAGAAGAGTTGGAAAACCTAAGGTTAAATGACTAAATTTAGTAAACTGTGATATTAATATTCTGTAATTTTCTCGGAATTTTGAAAGACGTTAGATGGGTCTCGGTTGGAGAAGCGTGTCGCCAAAGGCTATGGTAAGTATTGTTTCGGAAAGTTGTAATAATTAAAACGGGAAAAAAAAAGAAACAAAATTATTTAAAATTTATTTTATAAAATTTATTTTTAATTTTTTTTATTTTTATAATTTTAAAATATCATTATTACAAAGAATAATTGGTTTTTCTAAATTATTACATGTAAATAAAAAAAAAAAAAATTAAAATTAACTTAAATAATGTTTTTATTTTAAAAACCCATAATTTTTGTCAATGTCGCAAACGTTAATTTTTACTTATTTGTGGGCATAAGTGTGAGTGAGTCTGCGCGTTCTCTATCTCTCGTATTATTATTTTTAAATGTAAAAGTTGAAGAACAAAAAAAAAAAAAAACATAATTCAAATTAATTTTAAAATTTTAATTTTTAAAAATATAATATATTTTACAATGTTTATTCGTGTATTGTTCTATTATTTATTATTATTTATTATTATTTATTATTATTATCAATATAATATTTAATCTGGTAACAACTAGAAGGAAAAAAAAATTAAAAAAAAAAAACAGATTTTGAAAATTGCTTTTTTATTTTAATTTTTTGTTTCATAACGTTTTTTTCTTTTTTTTCCTTTGTAAATAAATGAATTAATGCGAATAAAATAATTAAATATTGCTATTATTATTTTGTTTGGTTAATTATAATTTCGTAGGGGGAGGGAGGGGGGTGGGTAGTAATATATAATAATATAAATAATAATTAATGTTTATCGTTTTTTTTTTGCTCCTTTTCAATGTGGATAATACGCAGCAGCAGTAGAGAACAGAAAATACTGTTTAATTAATTGGAATAACTTCTTTTTTTTAGAATTCTATAATTTCTAAAATTTTTTTTCGTTTAAAAAAAAAAAAAAAACAACTTTGTGCTGTTTTTTTTATTGTTTTTATTTATTTTTCTTATTTAATTAATTATTATTATTTTTTATTAAAATGTCATTTTTTTTTATTTTAATCTATTATTATTATTATTTTACTTATTTATTAAATTTAAATAAATTTTTCGTTTGCAATTATTGCTTATTTTAGTTTTATTTTAAAAATTTTGTTTTATTTGTTAACGCGTGTTGGAAAGAAATCGTTAAAAAAAAAACAAAATACAAAAAAAAAAAAATTATTTTAATTTTGTTTTTTATTTATTTAAATATCTAATATAAAATATATTATCAAGTACTTGCCGCCCAATTACAAAATATATTTAATCATAAACACACAGAAACACTTTCATACAAACACACACACACACACACACACATACACACACACAAACAAAAACATATTTTGTATTTATTTAATTATATTGTGTGAAAAAAATTAAATAAATATTTTTAAACTAAAATTTTAATTTGAATTGAAATGTTAATTGTGCGTGTTTTTTTTTTAATTCGTATACGGATTTATGTGTGTGTGTGTGTGTGTGTGTGTGTGAGGTGACATTGTGGCAAGCACTTAAATAAATTATGACATTAACATTTACATATTATTTAAAATAAAAAAAAAAAAAACGAAAAAAAATTATAATAATAATAATTTCACACTCAATGTGAGCGCGAAAATTATGAATTTTATTTTAATTATTTTAAACACATTTGTTTTTGTTTTTTTTTTTTTTGTTTTATAAAGTTTTATCTATAATAAAAAAAAAAAAAAAATAATAATTAATTATTTATTAAATTATTTTGTAATGTTTTGAACAAAAAGATAATGAAATATAATAATAAAATAAATTTTATAGTAGAACAAATAATAATGGAAAACAAAATTTGATTACAAAAAATAAAAACAAAAGAAAATTAATTTTAAAAAGAGATTTTACTAATTTTTATTTATTTTATTTTTAGAAGAAAAAATTTAAGAAAATATTTTATTGCTTTATTTTTGTTTTAAATACGCGCGCGCCCACACATTTTTCTATTTTAATTAATTTTTTAAAATTTAAAAAATAAAAGAGTATTTATTTTTTTTTCTTTCAACTACATTTTGTCTTTTTTTTTTTTTTTTTATTATTTAATTAAAATTATTTGTTTTTTTTTTTTTTTTTTTGTTTCTTTTTCTAACACATTATGCTGCAGCGCGCGCGTACTACACAAAAATTAAAAATAAAATAAAACTTAAAATTTAATTATTATACAACAACATTTTTTTCTTTTTTTTTTTAAGATAACACATTCTATTCAAAATAATAATTATAATTATTATTATTTTAATAAAATTTAAAAAAAAAAAAAAAATTTTTAAGAAAAAAAAAAAAAAACCGCCATTAAATTTAGAAAATTTTTTTTTTTATTATTATTATTATAGGTTTATTTTTTGGTTCAGTCTTTGTTTAATTTAAAAAAAAAAAAAAAAAAAATTTAAATTATTTTTCCTAAAAATTATTATTTATTTATTTATTTATTTTTTCTTAAATCAGTTCTGGATTTTTTAAAGTTTTTTTTTTTTTTTTTATTACTTTAGGAAAAACATAATTGACAATTAAAACAATTAAAAATAATTATAAGAAAATAAAAATTAAAACAACGTACGGTGTGTTTTAAATGTTAATAAACATAAATTGTTTTTAATTGTGGCTTCAATTCGGGTGGAATAACTGGAGCTGGTTCCGGTTTTGTTCGGGACACCAAACGTTTAAAACGTCCACTAAATTGTCTTTTAAAACCTTTTAAACCTGTCTTTTCATATTGTATTAATGCAGCCTGAAAATAAATGGAAGAAAAAAAAAAACAAATTAATTAATTAAATAAATTTTTTAGTATCTTAATTTAATTTTATAATTTAAAGTGAAAAAATATGATGAAGATGAATTGGTTGTTAAAATAAAATAAAAAGTGTATGTGTTCTTATTTGGGGGTCGGTGAAATGTATTTTGTAACATGTTTAAATATTTCAATGGGCGGCTAATTCAGCTATAAAATATATGTTTAGTCTCTTAATTTCATGCACACGTATTTTGGCAGCAGAGTGATGTTTATTATTTTTTTTGCATCCAGCGTTTCTGATTTTAAAGAGCAATATATAATTAGCAACACAACCGAAATTTCGTCTGTATAATATAATTGGTAGTAGACTTTAATATCAAAGAACTGCTGATATAACTCGTTTTTATTTTACCATAGTATATTTTAGTTGAATTAGGGTCATTCTGTTGATTGAGTTTTCTATTTCGTTTCTTTGCAAAAACAAAATACAAAATACAAAATACAAAATACAAAAAACCAAAACAAAAACTATATATTTTTTAAAATAAAACTTATATAAAACAAAGCCAACACACAAACACACACACACACACATCTGACGAAATACGTTTATTTATTTTTATATTGTTGTTAATAATTTTGCATACAAAACACAATGGTAAGTCGTTGTTTGTGGTTAGTCTGATCAAAAATAACTAAAACTAGTATAATAGTCGGTTATTTTTTTTCCCCCTAGTTTTCACCCCTAACTACTTTATAATTTTACGATTTTTTAAATTTAAATTTTAATGTAAAAAATTAAATTAAAAACCGTTGAAATATTTTAAAATTTCTAATGTTTCTAAATTTCACGTACAGTTTAACTGTGGTAAATGTTCAAATCTCTATAAGTTCAATGATTTACAAGCGATTAAAAGACGGGAAATTTATGTGTTTTGTGTTGAATTTACTTAAATGATCCAATCACTTCTTTGGAAAATTATTAAAAATTATACACCTACAATTAATTAATAAAGGCAGCTTTAAAATGAAAGAATGATTCAAATAAAAAAATTTTCTAGGTCAACAGCTTTTAAGCTTATAAATGTACAAAATCACCACTTTTAAAAATTTAATAATTTCACATATTGTTCTACATCGAATACAGTATGCAATATATTAGGTTGTCAACTATCTCCCTTCCGCCTTTTTGCTCTTTATTCAATGCTTTATAAAAAGTGTTACAGTAATCGGATTTAGTTCAAATATGCGCCGTTTTGTTCGATAATCTGTTTCCATCTAGACTGCAACTTCATAATACCTCCCTCGTAGAAGCCCCCCTCCTTATTTGCGAAGAACTCGGACAGCCACTTTTCACAAGCCTCTTTTGAGATCAACTTTACACCACCAAGGGCGTTCGCCATGGACAGGAACAGGTGGTAATCACTTGGCGCTATGTACGGGCTATATGGTGGATGCGATAAAACCTCCCATCCGAGCTCCCGTAGCTTCTGACGAGTCATCAACGAAGTGTGTGGTCTGGCGTTGTCCTGGTGGAACACTACACCCTTCCTTTTGGCCAATTCTGGACGCTTCTGGTCGATCGCCTGCTTCAAGCGGTCCAGTTGTTCGCAGTAGATGGTAGAATTAAGCGTCTGGCCATATGGGAGCAGCTCATAGTGGATGATTCCCTTCCAATCCCACCAAACACACAGCAAAACCTTCCTGGACGTCAATCCCGGCTTGGCCACTGTTTGGGACGATTCACCGGCCTGCGACCACGACCGTTTTCGCTTGATATTGTCGTATGTGATCCATTTTTCGTCGCCAGTCACCATCCGCTTCAAGAATGGGTCGAGTTCGTTCCGTTTCAGCAGCATTTCGCAAATGGAAATTCGGTCCATTAGATTTTTCACTGTTAATTCATGTGGCACCCAAACATCAAGCTTTTTTTTGTATCCAGCCTTCTGCAGATGGTTTAAAATGGTTTGGTGACTAACTCCCATCTCCTGGGCGATGTCACGAGATGCCACATGCCGGTCTAACTCGATGTATTCCATGATTTGATCGGTATTTGTCGTCACAGGTCTTCCGCCGGCTGGCTTATCCATGGTGTCGTTTTCACCGGCTCTGAATCGTCGAAACCATTCCTCCGCGGTTCGAAGTGATAGAGTACCATCCCCCAAAACACCATTAATCTCACGGAACGTTTCTCTAGCGGATTTGCCTTTAACGAAGGAAAACTTTAAAATAGCGCGAATTTCGGCGTTAGTGAACTCCATGTTTACACGTCTATAACTGTTGAACGCAATATCCAAACTAATCATACATAGCGTCGTTTTGTTTGTTATGTCAAGAGCTTTCAAATTATGTACAGTGTTGCCAGATACGAGCTCTGTAGCGCTTTGTACATAGCCGCGAAATTAAAAAGACAAAAAGGCGGAAGGGAGATATTTGACAACCTTATATTATTAAGTCCAAAATCGCTTCAATTTGTCGTTTAATTTAAAAAAAAAATAAATATGAATTATATTTGATCAGAGTAGTGTATATGTCGTGGCGTGGTGGTGAATGCCAACTCTAAATATTATTATTATTTATAAATGTATATGTTTTTATATTATATGATATTAGTTTTATTTCATATGATATTTGTGTGCATTAGTTAATTTTTTAGTTATAAAATAATATGAAAATATATATTTAGAATTAATTCGAAATATAAATAAATTGTATTGCATTTAAAAATACATACAAATCGAAAATCAAAGACGTCGTAAAATATACATTTTATTAATAGCATTATAATGATGTGGAGATAATAAAATATAACTATATTTTTTTTGTCCGCTGACAGATGAGATAAGATGATGGATGGATGGATATATATTCATTTTAATTTTATACATTTTTAATTATATGTCAAGAATAAAAAAAAAAAACTAATAATTATATTTTTGACACAATATCAATATAGACAGACAATTTCTAACACTTATTAACTTATCAAATATAGTGTAAGTACTTAATTCAAACACATTAATTTTACATTTTTTTTTTGATCACCAGTATATTAAATAAAGATGGATTTTATTATCTTGCGAGGTCACAGCATAAGAGAGTTAGAAAAGTAAAAAAAATTGACTTTTAATTTTGAATTGCATTAAAAAGAAGATATATTTTGTCTATAATTAAATTTTAATATCAAATATCAACGAAGTGGTTTTTGTGTTTTAGCTTACTGTCCCACTACTCCACTGCATATTTGTGAATGTGATACAATATCCAACAATGTTCAGTTTTTTAGAATAGCGACAGATATACAGAGTACTGATAGAAAAAACGCTAAAATCATCTCACAACTAAATTTAAAATTTATTTTACTTTCCTACGACTGTCTCGGGCTAACGTTTTTTTTTTGTAATATCTCGGGTTGTAGTTAATATTTTTACATATAAAATAAAAAGCAAATGAAAGATGAATGAATCGAGAAGAAAATGTATTTATATATTATTTTGTCAATAAATTGTTTTGTCACTTAAGAATATTAATTTAAAATTAATTGTTATTTTTACCATTTAATTACAACCCGATATATTAATAAAAATATTACCATGATATTCATTTAGAATCAATTAGGCGTAATCAGGCTTACCCCGAGACAATCGAAAACCGTAGGATGGGTTTAACGAAGATAGAAAAACCCCTATATTAGTTACTTTCATTAGTTTTTTACTTCAGGAAAAATTGTTCGATTTTTGCCGGAAATTAAACCATTAATAATAATTCATAATAATAATTACAAAATTTAAGAAAAAATTATAGAGACTAGGCCTGTAAAACCTCATAAAAACGCATTCAGAATCTACGTCTGAAAGAAGATTCAACTAAAATATAATTAAATTGTTAAGATAGAACCAAAATCAACAATTTTTTCAAAGAAAAATCTATGGATTATATTATTAAACAATGTTGATGCATTTTTATTTAAGGACGTATTTTAAAAATTATGCACAAGGCGTAAAATTTTCTCGGTACGGTTATGAAGATAATTTTTGGTAAATGTTTTCTATTCTTTATCTGCTGGCACCACTGCCGCCACCGCCATATATTTTTTTATTAAATATTCAATATATTCAACCATATAAAATTACAGACATATTTTTTATAATTTACAATACTTTTTTGTATAACAAATGCAGTCTTTAATTTTTTTATTTGTAATTCTGAAGGTTTGCATTTAAAAAATTGTTTTTATTTTATCATTTCCATTTACGTCAAAATAAATAGATAATTGAATTTTGTTTTTTTTATTATAGTATTTTATAATATTGGAAGAAAAAATTAAATACATACATAAAAATATAAAAGTGTTAAGAAAAATGACCATAACATTTTAGTGTAAACGGGGCGGCGGCGGCGGCGGCTGTGTGTATATTTTTTCTCTTAATATAACCTCATCACCATTATGATGCCGCCATAAAACCCAATATAAATGAAATACGAAAATATAAACTTCTTTTTTAATTTTTTTTTTTTTCATTTAACAAGGTTAATTTTGTATTTGTAAAACTAAAAACAAGTATACAAGTTATTATCGTAAAATTGCATGTAATTATTCATAAACCGTTTGTACATGTATACAAAAGTGTACGTGAATATAAAAAGTATAGGTGTATAAATAAGTTAAATACAAAGGTAGGGTTAACATATGCGGTTATTTAATTATATGTAATTTTTTTAAATATAGAAAAACAATTATAGAAAAAAAAAATAAATAAATAAATATAAATAGAAAAAATATTATTATTAAATATGTGCATAAATAAATATCAAAACATATACAAAAATAAACATTCGTTGGTGTTGGTTGTATTTAAAATTTAAAAATATAAATTAATTCAATGTTATTTTATAACAATTTTTTTTTTTTTTTTACTTTATATACTATTATTTTACAACAAATTAATAAAATTACATATACTACAGTAAAATATATAGAATAATATTGTGTAATTTTTAGCATAATATAAATAATCAAGTTTTTATCGCATTTACACGACGCAAGTGCAGGTATTATATGTATTATTACATAAATTAAATTAAAACAAAAAGTTTATCTGGCTATCACTATCATAATAATTTGAAACACCACTGTATTTTTTTATATTTTTTTCTTATATTATTTCTTTCTTTGGCGTTAAAACATTTTTAATGCGGAACAAAGAAAATGTTATTCATTTATTATATTTTTTTTTATATATATCCAACAAATTACAATAAAAATTGTTGTATTTATTTATTTATTTATTTATTTATTTGTACGTTTTGAGGTAAGAAAAATGACAATCTCTTCTTATGTATAGCTCAAGAAAAATATATATGGTATCTTATATGGACAAATAAAAACATATAAATTATAGCATATTTAACTATAGATAAATATATAATTTGATACGAACTTCGGTATATATTGTGTGCAGAAGAAAAAGATCACATACACACATACCCACAAACAGATTGAAATCATAATAGACAGATAGTTTTGTAAAAAAAAATATATATATTATAAAAACTATAAATATATACACATTTCAATGTTAAAAATATAACGTTTTGCACACTGAAAATCGTAAGTACTAAACAATTATTAACTTTTTTTTATTTTTTTTTGTAATTTTTAAAACCCTAAATGCCAAAAAATATTATAAATATTTTGTTTTACAAATATTCAGAATGAAGAGCCATAACTATTTACGGTTGAGCAATTAATAAATTATATTTAAAACTAAATTAACATTTATTTATTTCATTTGCAGGCGTAAAGTGTATGCGCGTTCGGCCCATTTGCTTATACTTTAGAAATTGTCAATGACTTTGGACTAATTCATAAACCATAATTAGTTTACACACTTTTCGATTAACTAAGAAATATTAAATAATAAACACATGGAAGTTTACGCGTCGATTTTTAAACCATTTGAAATTAATTTTCAAATCAAATACTCATTTGTAAACTATTGGTACTATTTGTTAAGTAATAATATTATTATTTTAGGATTAAAATTGTATTTTAAACCATCGAAGATGATAAAACACCCTCGACAACTTCGAAAATAGAAAATGGTGTTATGTATTTAAAAATCAAAATGGTACGTTATTATGTATTGATAAAATACGGGCCACCATTTGAATATGTAAAACTTCAGTTTATATTTTCGGTGTTGTAAACCCTCGAAGTTTAACAAAAAAAAAAAAAAAAACGAACTTTTCGGTTCCGCAACAATATTTTTAAACTTCTTAGATTCAAAATTTAATTTATAAATGGTTTGATTTTATTAATTAAAATTTTTTTCTAGGGTTTACTTTTTAATCAAATTGGACCCGTGTGGACCTATATGTAACCAAACATAATCCAAAATTTTAAACCGTGTACATAACATATATTATGTGCGGCAGCAATGTACGACTAATAACTAGCTAATCATATTACTCCAAGTGGAGAGCCTATGGCATCTATTAAAAATTATTCAGTACAGTCAAGTTAGTGATTTACTCAGCATTGGAGTATATAACAATTCAACGATTGTACTACAATAACAACAAAAGATATGGGTGATTAGCCCATATGTGTCCAGACATTGTTAATCTTTGAGTAGCGTCCAATACCATATATTTTCAAAGATATCCGTTTTTCGTTTTATTCCATAAACGAACAAATGGTCAACCAGCAGAAAAATAATCAGTTATAAAATAAATACCGAAAAATTTCCTATTAAAAATCGCAGAATTGAACCCGCTATATTTCATGATTAATAATATATATTTCGGCGTTATGTCACTGCGCTACTGAGTGTTGTTTTTAGTGATGTAATTACAATTAGATGTATTATCAGATTGAGAGATTAGAAGTGGCATTAGGCAGAAAATTTCTATACCGAAAATACTTTGATAGAATATGAAAATCCAACTGTTTACGGTTGATGCAATGAACTGCAATGCATTTGCTCTTCTATACAAAATAAAATAATGGTGCTGGCTGGACATAACAAATCGTTTGGTTTGTATTGAATCAAAAAATCGTGGTTAAATATTTAATAAAACTTAATGGGATAATGACATTAATAAAATATAAATTAGACTCATATTTAATTATACAATAAGAAATTTGAAGGTTTTCACACTGGTCGGGTTATTTCTTTTACATTCAAATTCACAATATAATAAAATAAAAGTATATACAAATTTATTAATAAGAAATTCATGGATATTTTAAGAGAAGCAAAAACTAAAAGATCATGGACACTGCGTAAGTATACCAGAAGTTTATTAATTATCAATATATAAGTATTAAATTAATTAAAATTTACAAATTTTTTTCTCAAAATTTCAATTATATATCGCCTAATATCGAAAACGATGCAGTTAAAAATTTAATTTTTAATAAAAAAAAATACAATATAGAAATATGAGAGTTAATTTACAATGGACCAAAAAATAAGAACAAATTATAATTAAATTTAAAAATATAAAAATGAAACATTAAAAATGCATATTTTTATTTTTATCGGATAATATCTAATCATCGTTTTACATCAACCGGCTGATAGAATCTCTAAATATATTTTGTCTAAAAATCATGAAATCAAAAAAATGATTATATTATCTTAGTTTTAAACTTTTGAAAATAAAACACTATATTTTTAAATAAATACAAGAAATAATAATAATAATAATAATAAAAAGTTGCTATTTTATAGACGATATTAAAATTAGCAAAATTTTGGCAATTTGCCTAATTAATTTTTATTATTTTTTTTTCCTCTATCTGTATACTCTTACCGCTGCTTCTATCCATTAAATTTGTCTACTTTTCTAATCTACTATGCGATATGTTTGCTTCTATACTTAATTTTTTTAAATTTAAATTTATAAACAATATTATTTTTAAACAAATGTGTCGTCGTCTGCGTCTCTCTCGTTATACAGACAAATAATGTATAAAAATAAAAATAGTAATTTATTTATTTTTGCAAAAAAATAATGTTAGAAATTATAGTTTTATTTTATATTTATTGCACAATTTTGTGTAAGTGCGTGTGTGTAAATATATATTTTTTATTAAATATATCGGCGGTGTTGATAAAAAAAGGATTGGAAAAAAAAAATTTAGTAGATTTATAAAAATACATTTTTTAAGTTTGTTGCGAACCACCAATTAAAAAAATATTTATATATTAAAAATGAATTTGAATTAAACGTATTTGAAATGTAAAATCTAAAATTTCAATCATTTTAACATAAAGTTTTTCATCCCTGAATTGTTACACATTGTTGTCAAATCAAGAAAAAGACAAACCATTTATGTGTAAATTAAATTACAATATATCTACCAAAACCACACATAAGTGAAAGTATAATATATAACATTGAATTTTTATTTATAAATACGAGTATATTTTTATATTACATGTTCAAAGTTCATCCAATCCATATTTCAAATATTTTTTAACATTCTCATTTATACAAAATACAATATATATTTTTTTTTAATTTTATTGTATTTATGTAGATATTTTGCGGTAAAAACAAATTCAGTTAATTCTATAAAAGCTTTTGCGCACAGAACGTATATTTTTGCATTAAGATATACAAAAAAATTAATACTTTTATAATTGAATTTTGAAACAATAAACAATAAAACACAATATTTTTAGATATAAAATACATAAATTTTTCAATTTTGGTATGTAATAATTTTTAAATAATACAAAATGCTTCGCTCTTTGCGATAACAACAATATATCTAAAAAGATTGAAGATAATCCTCGACTTTTTTTTGAAATATGTTATAAAATATTTTTGTAAAAAAATATGTGATAATTTATATACAAAAAGAAATTATGATAATTTTAAAATATTTTCTTTAAAAACACTCGATAGACATTTGTTGCCGTACAGAGTGTTTATAAAAAAAAAAACTATTCCTTTTTACTTAATGAACGAGATAACAAAATAATTTTAATAAATCTAATTTAATAAATATATTTTGAGGTCTATACCGACGAGTGTATATTTTAATTATAATTAAAAACTTATCAACATAAATGTCAAGTTCAGTGTGTGGTTGAGTACCTGACCACCACCACAACCACCACCACCATCACCATATAAAAAATGAAATAAATAAATTTTATGATAAGGAATAATATTGGTAAAAATTTTAATAATAATATAAATAATTTATTAAAGAATTTTATTTAAACCCTTAGCGAACGATTGCCGCCATACTCGCGACATTGCAAATATTCTAAAAAAATCGAATGCCGCCTATTATTACTGAAAGTTTACATAAATTCCAATAAAGCGATATTAATTATGCACCTTTTCTCGCTCTGGAAATTAAGCATTTAATTTCTTAAAATACAGTCGATCTACTGGTCATCGTTGTAGAAAAATGCGCTTGTTCGTTAAGGGTTAAACATTAAATTAAATATTTTTTTTAATTATTCAGAATATATATTTTTAAAGAAAATAAAATAAAAAATTGTATTATATGAATCAACCAGGAAAAATGTTGTTGCCATATTAATTAATTTTAAATACATGTAACAACAAAAAAGTCCTTCAAATTAAAAAATTTAATAAGAAATTATATGAAAAACTTTATAATTATAATAATAATAATAATAATAAGGTACAAAAATTGTTATAAAAACTGATATATTTATTATTGAAAATGTGTCATTTATATAGAATTTAAATATAAATTACATTGGGAATACAAAATAAGTAATATGGCGTGTTTTTTTTTCATTTTCATGTAAATATTTATATTAAATTTATTATGTTTTTATGCTATTTAATAGAAAAAAAACCAATATAAAACATATTTTTATTTACGTGAAAGAAAGCCATAAGAGCCATAGATAATGTTTAGTATTATATCAATAATTACGCATATAAATTTAGTATATACACATAATTTTTGATTTTATTTAGGCCAATATCGCGCAATAGTATAGTTAGAGTATATTCTATCAAGGTAAATAATATTTATATATTACATGCGATGATGATGATGATGATGATGATGATGATTTTGTATGTGTGTTTTATACACAAGTGTGATCAAAAAGTATCGAGATTATTTTGGTTTTGTAATATTTAGTTTTTTTTTTCTTCAAAAGTATTCTTCTTTTGATGATACGATCGATATACATTTAATCCAATGTGTTTAAAGTAAATTTTAAAAATCATCAATTTTCCTTATAATTCAAATGCAATATCAAAATGTGAACGTCAAAGAAGATTTTATTATGGATTAGATAAATATGGTGAGAAATGCTGCTATAAATAAATAAATGAATATTTATTAAAAATTAACGAACATTAATAATGTGGTTGGCATTATCATCTTCCACAATACTGCAATATATTTCAAAATGGCATCAACTCTATCTCTCGCTAAATGTTAGTTGAAGATTTTGCATTATACCATTTTTTTTAAGATTGATTACCGCCCTAGATACAGTAAATTGTGGATTCAGGAAGACGTTAGTTGCAGATAAGTATAGAAAGGATGCGCCTATAGCTTTAAATGCCATGCAGTAAGTAATTTGCAAATAAGTAAGTATAATCGCATAGTATTTGGATTAATTGATTCACAACCACTTTTAAAACATTTCTGTTTTATATAAATATTATTGCTTTCGATACAAATATTATATTATCACCATGAAAACTTTCATTAATTGTAATTTTGTTCAATAATTTCTTTTATTGTAAAAATTAAAATTATTTAATTGAAAATATATAAGTAATTGCATTTTTCTAATTGCTGTAAAACATGTGTACTAAAAATGATCAAATATGAATTTGATGGATAAGTATTAACGAAGTGTATGTACGAAATTTTAAAAAGCAGACATACTGTTCGCACTATAGTTGGAGTTATCGGTAATCGGGATTAGTTAATCACTGACCGATGTAAAGTCTCAATAATTTTTGATCACAATATATAATTATACGTATACCAAATAAATATAAATCACAAATATATATTTGAATGAATGATGTTTTTATAAAATGAAATATTTAAACACGATTAGTTTATTTGTTTTCCATACCGAAAATAATGCGAATTTATCCACTCATACATTTAACAAAAAATGAGAAATACAAGAAAATTATTACTTCCCTAGTAACAATTTTTGTCCGTACTTTGAAAAATTAGGAAAATTTTCGTGGAAAAAATTCACATATTTTTCATGTAAAAGATATTACGTTGGAATTTGTACAAAGAATGTTCATAGATTTTCCACTTAATATAATAGTATTTTATTTCGGTCAATTGAAATCTTTAGATTGTCTGGGTAATATTTCCAACATATATCCGCACGGTATTGTATTCATAATTTATTTCACCAATTATCCAAGACAGTGAGTGGTGGCTTAAATTTTGTATATTTCGCTTATCTATAGATATAATCCTCACTCTTCGTAATTTATTTTCATAATTTTTAAAACAACCAGCAACTAAAATCTATATATTTCCTTAGGAATTTTATAAGGCTTTTCATGGATTTTATCTTCAGTTTTATTACAAAAAAAAAAAAAAATGCACAATCGATGAATTTTTGCTATCGTTCAGGTAGCATCTTCATTCCGTTGTCATAGAACTTCTAATCATAAGAAAATTTATTCTGCTAATACGGACAATTCATGGGTATTACTTGCCAAAATACATGGACGATCCAAAGATATTTTTGTTAAAAAAATATGAATATTCTGTGGAAATATAGCAATGATAAATAAGGAGAATCCGTAGAAATTATCATCGGAAATATACGGATAATCCAAGGACATTGTTTATTAAAATCCATGGAAACGGTTACCAGTTATCATATAAAATTCCAGCGGACATCCGTAAGAAATCCATAGATATTTCTTCGTATTGAAACTATGGACTACTACATACAATGCAGAAATTTTGCGGACAAACTATACGGACAGTGTTACAACGGTTATCCAGAAATTATGTATAGTCACACAATTTTTACCCAACTTAACATTGTGTGAAGTGAATAAACGTTGAGCAATAAAAAAAAAAAAAACACAAAATAATCTAACAACATTTATACCCGCCATCGCCGCCGCCGCCGCCGCCGTCGCAACTAAAACAGTATTATAGATCTCTATAGATATTTATACTCGATATGGAAAAAAAAAATATTAATGAACGTGATTCAATGAAAAAAAATTAATAAAAATATAATAATTTCTGTACGCAGAAAGACAAAAAAAAAACGAGAGAAAAAATATTGTTTGCACGAGGTCTTTACGTGACATAATTTTATGCAATTATTTGATGAATGGTGAATGGTGGAATAAAAATATTTAGTTATTGTATCCCCGCGCATAACAACCCAAATTTCACTTATAAAATATATACCAATATTTAGATATCATTGTATTTAAGTATTTCATATGGTCGTGTGTATAGTAATATTTGTGGTAACATTTTTGCACATCAGAGACTTTCAAAGAGTTCCGTTTTCCGTCTATACACATACACAACACACATATGTTAGATTACACATATATATATATATGTATAGGTTATATAATACATTGTACGACGCGAATTGTTGATAATTAATATTTTTATATATAGCACGTTAGATTACTGGAGCAAATGTTAAATTAACATAATTATATATATTTTCAGTGTTTATATATTGTAATTATAATGTATCATCATATTGCGAAATTCTGAAAATGTTGATCCCATTGAAAGGCGATTGACTCTGTGATTGAGGCCAACGTTAACGAAAAAAATTTTCATAATACAGCAGTGATTACTTTTCACATGGACATGTTTGGTTTGAGTCATTGGTAGGATCATTTCAAATCTTTATATATTAAATATTTATACTTATAGGTAAATGTGAATATTATTTCAAATTAGCTCTACATCTCCTATATACTATATATTTATAATTAGTATATAATATAACAGTATGCACACAGAAACACGTATTTATACAATATTAAATTTTTCAAAGTGTGTATATTTACTTATACTATATTTATTAATACAATACAATACACATTAAAAATGATAAACTTCATAAAATCAAATTATATACAAAATTTATGAATCATTTTATTTAATTATTATTATTATTTGATTGTGGAATACACCAGAAATTTACTATAATATATCGTATGTAAATTAAATATAGGTCTACTTCAACGTAATTTTTTTTATATAAATATATTGTTGTAATTAATTATTTTTTTTTTATTTTGATACCATCATCATTCATATGAGTGTTACTACCAAGGGCACACAAATAACATTTACTTTTTATTGTGTATTGAATTTATTGAACACTAATATACTTTAATTTAACGAAAATAGTATATTTAGTATTCCAATTCTTTTATAAGAACTTTAATATTCACATAATTTACATATTGAAGATGAAAAAAATTGATTTTTAGTTATTATCATTCAATTACTGCAATACAATATAAAATGTGTGCTACAATTTGTCTATTTTTTATGAAAAACATTACTTGCATTAACCTAACCTTGCTATTATTAATTGAGAACTGCAAGTATCGATGAGTTAAAATAGTTAAAATTTTTGTACAAGTTAAAAGTAATGAATTGCAATTATTTTCCGAGTGCTAATTGATAAAAATATTGTTAAGTCACTTTAAAATTTCAACTCATCATATGACAATGTTTACAATCAAAGGTTACGCAGAGGTAAAAGGTACCATTTAAATTTGTCAACATCGTAGACAAATTAAATTAAATATAAAAATTTAATTACTTCCGAAAGTTGTTTTTTCCGTTATGTAAATTTTTAAAATTTGGGTATTTTCTATACGCACTTTGTTTTGGAAAAACAAAGTTAAAAAATGATAAAATTTTGTTTTAAAAATCGTTTACCGCCAGCCAAACACACACAACAACCAAACATTTTTCATTCATTAATTTATAATATTTGTCGGTTATACCACCACAAAACAGAAGCTACACTCGTCGTATATATTTTGAATAAAATACCATATACAATAATATTAGTTAAGTTATAAATAAAATTATAATTAATTTATTATAAGTAGCGTGTGTGTGTGTTATCATTTTTAAAAAAATAAATATGTTATATATATAAATTAAAGTGTTTCCCGGTCATTCAATTTATTGTACTTCGTATGAAAGCTATAAAAAAAAAACTGGAAATATTATGACCATCCATCCATTGGTAAAATATATATTCAAATGAAATGATTATCGTTTTTGAACTTTGGATATGAACCAATAATTACAAGCAATTTCTTTTATTTTTCTCATTTACATTATGTTTTGATGATAACATTAATTTGTTAAATTATATGGCCAATATTGATTTCATTATATATTGTTTTTATAAGTATTTATAATTACACTACTGTTGACGTGAAAGTTTTGTAAAATACATATAAATAGCTAATTATAATCATTATGATGTTGGATGTTTACATTGAAAACCGGTTATTTTTTTAGTTTTTAAACAAATTTCCATATATATGTTTTTCTTCTTTCACCATCTGCATAATATGGAATCAATGAAATTTGTATTGTCTGTCAAAGTAATATATATATTCACAGTATAATAAAAAAAATATGTTAGAAAAGGTTAACATCGGTTTTTAGTGCGTTGATTATATATGGAAAATTGTGTGAAAACAGATAGCATTTGCTGAAAGTTTAATTATTTTATTGAAAAAAAAAAATTGTGCGGCTGAAATGAATTGTATTTTTACTACACAAATTACAGGCTATATGTGCTGCGTATATGGATATCACAAAAAGGGTGGTGTATTATTATATATCTGTAGAAATCGATGGCTTGATGACTGTGGATTCGCTTCAAACGTAACTTTTTCCATGCGCAAATTATTTTATTACAAGAAAGATGATCAATTTAAACACCCATTATATTAATAACTTAAAAACAGAATGAATATTTAATATTTTTTTCAGAGAAACAGTGTGTGTGTGTGTGTGTGTGTGTCACATTTGTTTGAAAAATATTAATTTACTAAAAAATTTCTTATAAAAATGTCCTTCATATAATTTTATGTTTTTATAAATATGATATAATATACCATAAGTATAAGTAATAATAAAAGTAGTTGTGCGAGATGACTCAAACTAAATTGGAGATTTTTTTATATTTTCTATAATTATATGGTATTTATTTTTTTTTTCCACATCACCACATCGATTATAATTTACACAAGCGGTGGTTTTTTTTTTTTTTTTAATTATAATTATAATTTATTTAATTTATATTTGCATATTACATTAATTGTAATTTAATTATATTAATAATTATTAAGAAATATTATACACAATATTTTATCCTTTGATACTGCACTGTAGTGAACTATATGTATGTGTAACAAATAATGGTCGATTTAATACTGTAAAAACGGTACAGCACCACTATTTACTATATTCATATACAGGGTGAAAAATTGTTGGGGACATAATTCTAAGTGGAAATTACTAAATAACATATTTCCATTTGGGGTTCTGTTTTCGAAAAATACTGCCCTAAGAATTTTCTCGCCAGTCCATCATTAAGCTACCAATAACTTCGAAAGTAAGGTAAATACAGAAAATTTATAGTATGCCGAAATTGTAAAGAATTGAATTCTGAATTAAAATGTGTTTTACATTTTTTTTATAACTTGATTCGGTTTCAAGTTATTGAACAATATAATTAAAAAATAACTATGTTTTCTCAAAAATTTCGTACTAAAATGAATTTTTTTTGAAAATCTAACGGCGCAACATATTAATTTTTGGTCAAAAAGGTAAAACTGCTTTATTTCGCTACAATTTTGTAAAATATTTCATTTAGCTATGACTAACAGTTTAAAAGTTATAAATGTTTGAAAATGTGGTGTAATTGTAGAAATAATAAAATAACAAACTAAAATTATAGTTATTTGAAACAAAAGAAGAGTATTCTGTATTTGCTTATGAATAAACGAATTCAGAATTTAATTTTCTACAAATTCGGTCTATTATAAAATGTCTGTATTTACCTTACTTTTGAAGTTATTGGTACTTTAATGATGGACTGCCGAGAGAAAAATTCTTAGGGTCGTATCTTGAAAACAGAGCCCCAAATCGAAATATGTTATTTAGTAATTTCGACTTAGAATTATGTCCCCCATCACCCCCCCCCACCTTGAAGGAATGCGCACCGCTCGTGGACACTCTGTATATATGATTAGATGGAATTCGATTTAATAAAACTTAAACAGAACTGATACAACCCGAGCAAGTATCGATATTTTTTGACTAATTTAATACGGTGAGCAGTGGGGTGTATGGATCTCGTATATCTTTCATTTATTTATTGTATACCCATCCATATTTTAATATTTATATTATTATAAGTACCATTCCGATTATATAAAATAAATAAATATTGTAAAATGAAAATGTATAAAGTGTTAAAAAAATATGAATGAAATAATTTGGTGTTAAGAAAAAAAAACTGTCTAAAAATTAGATAATTATTTTGATTATTTATATAATTTTGTGTATTTAAATGTAAATATTAAAAATTTAATGATTTATAATACCCACAAAAAAAATATTGTGTGTGTACACAGCTGAGAAATTATAATTTTTTAAATATTATATATAAACATTTATATAGAAAATAATCAATATTCATAAATTTTAATTAAATTGCCATTTTATATAAATTAATTATGAAATTTAATTGTTTTTCAATAATTTATTATATATTTTAGTATTTTTCATTTCTATTATGTATTTGAAAATAATAGAAGGCAAATGGCAATCGCTCGTATAGACGTACGTATATTAGTTTATGTAATTATTGAACCACACAAAATGATTATCAAATGACATGTTTGAGTAAAATATACGTTAATAATAATTATAATAATAATAACAATAATAATAGATTACAAAATTAGAACGTTGTTGTATTGGAAGGTGTATTTTACTATTTTATTATTTATTAATATTTTGTTATATAACACAATTTAATTGATTATATATCAAAAATGTTAGTAGTTTAATATAATATTTCTGTGTGTTTTTCATAATTTTAGTATTAATATCACATAATTTCAATATATAAATAAAAAAAATATATAACACGCGAGTGTATAAAAATGGAAACACAAACAATAATATATTATAATAATAATAATAATAATAATAATATAAATTAATAAATAATCATTTTTTCGTGTTGTAATTTATAGATTATATTGAAATAAAATGAAAAAAATATATGTTTTAATTCAAGGTTTTTTTTTGTTACTCCACGCACACAAATAGTATTTTATATTTTATTGATTTGAAATTTTTATAATAATAATAATAATAATAATAATATTGTAATAATAATATCATTTAATTATATTTTATTTATAAATAATTACAAATTTGTACATATTAAATCAATTGATTTTGTTCCTTTATTGAACATTGTATATTGGGCCGATTGTTGCGGATAAACGTTATTCTATATTTTATTGTTTGTTATATGAAAATGTCAAATTTTAAATAAATATATCATTTATATAATCAAGAAATCAATACATAATATTAAAAAAAAAAAAAAAACTGTTGATAGTTCATAAAACATGTCCATGAACGTTCAAGAGAATCTATAATCGAATTTTGGAAACTCGTATAACAAAATAACAACAATATAAATGTATTTGTTTGTTTTTATATTCGGAAATATTTTGTCTCATAATAAATTGTAAAGATAATAATTCTATTATAATGAAAGCTATATAACAGTTTCCCATTTTTCAGACAAACCAATAATAATATATAAATAAATATGGATCACTATTTACTAAAACCAAAAAAAAACTGAAACATTGTTTCAAGACATTTAAAAAAATATTTGTGATTATAAACTTAAAAAAAAAATAAATGGTAGCGCAGTAAAACGATGGACACTTACATTTTAATACCGATGATTAAATAAATATATACATTTGAAACACAATAAGATAATTTTATATATTAAATTATATAATTATTTTGACCAAGAGATTAAAATTTTTCATTTTTGAAATTCAAGGTCTCTTCCTTATTTATTAGAAAATTTGATTTTAATTAACATTTAATATAATAAAAGAAATATAAAAAAAATAGACAAAAAATTGTCTATTATATATTTTAAGGAATATTTAAGATAAATTTAAAATACAATATATGCAGAAGATAGTATTTAAATATATAATATATATCAGGTGTACCGGTATCAAGTGAGCGTTTTTTTTTGTGAAAATAAAATATTAATTTTAAGTGGAAAGTAAGAAACATTTATTTAAACTATTGGCCATTGCTTTCTACACATTTTTACAATCTTGTTGGTAATTTGTGCTGCAAGTGCTTTGATTGTATCCTGAACCGGTTTTGCATTGTGTGCAGGTTCATTGTCTTGGAGCAAAATTACCCTGCCGTGTCTTCTGCTCCATTCGGTTCAAATTGATCATTTGTTGTCGGTAGCGATCAGCATTAATAGTTTCACCTGGTTTTAGGAGCTTGTGGTACATCACACCTTTCTGTTCCCACCAGACACACAGCATTGTCTTCTTGCCGAAACGATTTGGTTTTGCAGTCAATGTTGATGGTTGTCCTGGATTAACCCATGATTTTTTCCGTTTAAGATTCTTAAAATAAATTCATTTTTCGTCGCCATAGTAACAATTCTATGCAAAACTGATTTTCTTTCGTGTCTGGCAACCAAAATTTCACAAGTGTTTTTTCGGTTGTTTGTTGTGCAACATTTAACATTTCTGCCATTTGCTTTAGATTCAAAGTGTCAGCTTCATCTAATATTGCTTGCAATTCGGCGTCTTCAAACTTTTTTGGAGGCCTTCCACGTTCATTATTTCTCACATCAAAATCATTATCTCTGAATATGCCTCGACAAGCATTCGATGCGACTCTGCACCACTTTTCTTCAAATGCAAACAAAAATTTAATGCTTTCCGCAAATCATCATATTCAGGTACAAAATTCAATACATTTTTAACACGATGAAAAAATATGCTGTTGTTTGTACAATGACTTGATGATGTATATTAAATATGTTTGACAGATGTCATAGCAACCAAACCAAAAGAAAAATTAAGACTCGTTCACTACAACTGTTCCCTATCGAGACATTTGTATCTTGACGCTCACTTCGTACCGATACATCTGGTAATATGAAACATATGAAATTATGATGATTGGCTTATTGCCATTAATGTGTTGATCAAAATCACGACGTCGTTTTTATATAAATTAGGAGAAACAAAAAAAAAACAGTTGTATGCCAAAATAATATCTACCTTTTCTATAGCATTTGTTATTTCAATAAATGTATTTGAATACAAATATAAAATATATAGTTTATATGTAAAATAATTCGCACCTCCAGCTGAGTTTTCTTAACATATGGATAGTTCATACACTAAAGAAAATAATAATGACATCGTCGTTGTTATTATACATTAAAACAAAAACGATGATGATTTATAAAATTAATTGTTTTTAAATTATATAATTTCTTTAAATTGTGCCAAAAAATAAATGTATAATACAATATTATAATAATTGTTTATTCTTAAGAATTTAACGAATACATTTTTATTCTCTTCTTAAACACATTGATTATAATATGCACGCGTTTATGTGTATTAAATGTATATAGTTTAGTAGATTAGATTCAAGAAAGATGCCACATTTGTTGCATAACAAAAGTTTACACAAAAATTAAATATATAGTAATTATTTATGTTAAAATATTATTATTTTATTTTTAGCATTAATGTTTAAACATATAATTTTACCATTTATAAATAAATATACTAAAATAATATCTAATATTATATATTTTCTTTGTATAAAATTTTGACACAGACAACACACAGAAAAATCAACGCAGAGTTTTGGCAAATATTATTTATTAAAATATTAGTGTATACATTCAACAGGTTTTTATAAATTTTAAATATAGTAATTAATATTCTATAAATGTAGATATTGAAATGATATATATTTTAAATATACGTGTATCTTTAAATAACCATATAATTAATTTAATATATGTAATAAATTATTGATATATAATCGTGAGTGCGTCATATTAAAATAGAAAATCTTCAATTTGTTAAATTTAACGAACTCCCAATTATAAATATATAGTTAATTTACATTACAATACAATCTCTACCTGCAATATACTGTCGATTTTTAAATTTTATACTAAATGCAAATGTGATATTTACTAAAAACAAAACCAAAAAAAAACCTCTAAAATAAAATCCTGAATTTAACTGTTTTGCAATTGCAAAGTGGTTTAACAACATTTTTTCATAAATTTTTATTATGCACATAATTATTATAGAATATGAAAAAACGCGTATATGTAAGTTCATGCATTATTAAATTATTAACAAGAATAAATATAATTTTGGAAATCGAAAATAAATATGACTTGCTATTTATGTCATTGTTGAAAAAAATCTGATATGGAGATAATTGTTTGAAGTGATCCAGTTATCAAAGTCATTTTTGGATCCTGCGTTTATATCAACCGTAACAATTGGTAAAATGGTAATTTGATATGGAATATAGGATTTTGTCAATATCAAATACTGTTGAATGCTAATTCAGAAGGTAGAAAGAGAGCCGGAAGACCTTAGGCAAGTTGGCTAGATCCACTAAACTGTGGTTTTTTGTTCTTGTTTATTACAAAAAAAAATTTACAATCGACTAATTTTAGCCATCGTCTATCTGTAAAAAAACTGAATAAAACCACGATTTGACATCATCATCATCATAAGAAAATTTATTCTGCTAATACGGACAATTCATGGGTATTACTTGCCAATATAACATGGACGATCCGAAGATATTTTTGTCTAAATCAGTGGATCTGCTCACAAAAAAAATTAATATAAATTCTATAGATATTCTGTGGAATAATAGCAACGAGAAATAATTCTAAGGAAAACCCGTAGAAATTATTCTCGGAAATATACGGGTAATCCAATGATACATATATTGCATAAATTTTGCGGACAAACCATGGACAGTGTTACTAGGGTACTCATATGACAACGAACATATATTGCCAAATAAAGTAAAATAACACAACACAACAAGTTTGTTGTCATTTGTCTACAAGAACAAAAAATATTTCGATAAAAAATATGTAAATGGCAATGATGGACTATGGGCACGTGTAAAGAAAAAAAATAAAAAATTGTATAAATCTTAATAATTAAAGAAAAAGGATTATTATGCGACATGCTATTTATATTTTTTTTTCTCTTAACATTATATACCGAATAAAATATATTTATAAGATAATTTAACAAAAGGTATAATATTTCAACATGTGTGGCAGTCGGTATAAAAATATAAAAAACAAACACACACACGGCAATATAAATTTAGTCCTGCTTCAAGGACTATAATGTTGTATTTCTAAACATTTTTAATAATTTTTTCTGATATAAGGTATTCATATGCGCTATGGAAAAAGCCAATTATAAATAGTTTTTATAAATATTTATGAACCATTATTTATTTCAGTTAGCAGTAAATATTGTATATGAATAGTCCAAACCGATGGCGGCAAATGAATACATTGCATTTCCATTTAAATCTTAATTTTAGTATACAAGTGAATATAATTCCATAAATAATTGACGAACATTAAAAAGAAAAAAACAATGGGAAAGGACCACCCTCACTTCAAATGTGTTTTTCATTTATAAGATTGTGTAAAAAAATAAATTACAAAGAATTTTATGTTAAAATATAAAATTTGTGTTGGAAAATTTACCATTTATTAATTTTATAATTTTATGTGTTTTTTAACGTATAATTCATATGTTAATTCTTGTAACGCAGACGGTAAGAATGTGATGTTCTGTATATACGATCATATTTGGCTGTCTGCACAGAAATTGGCTGTTGTATGTAAAATTTATTAAATAGAAACTTTATATTTGTATAAAATTAAATAGATAAAAAAACATACAAGAAATATAAATGCGAAAAGAACAAACCAATTTTAAACTGTTGACAAATTTTACAAATTAATTATATATTAAAAACATTGTACACTTCCATTTAAAATTAATGATGATTATTGACTATAGTTTTTTTTGCAAATACACTGAAATGTGACAATAATAATTTTAAAAATAAAAGATTTTTAAGATGCGGTATTTTTCCATTTATTATTTTTACATACAACAAATCGAGTCTATACAAAAATAGCAGGATGACCTTGTTAAAATTATATAGGAAAAATATTTAATAATAATTAAAATTCTTAACAGCCGTCGTCGTCGTCGTCGTCGAAATAATGTAATGTAAACGTAATACGTTACGTTTTAAATTTTTAGAAAAAGAAAATTTTCTTTCACACTTATAGTAAATATTTCCTTTGGAAAAAGCCTCTGTCTATGTCTAAATAAGTTGATTTAAATAGAGTAATTACAAATGGCAAGCACAATTTTTGTATTTTACGTATTTACACAAAATAATACAGCAAAAATCCATTGTTTAATTTTAATTGGTCATTTCATGCCGAAACGTTGTTGACCGATGACAAGCGAACACGTCATTGCACTTGTATTATCTATTTAAATTGAAATGAAACCCAGAGGGCAATATAGA
This sequence comes from Bibio marci, assembly GCA_910594885.2. Lineage (NCBI taxonomy): Eukaryota > Metazoa > Arthropoda > Insecta > Diptera > Bibionidae > Bibio > Bibio marci. The sequence continues at coordinate 7,359,537 of OU343114.1, read as the reverse complement.
ATAGTAAAATTGTCCGGCAACAATGTGTTAAAACACACACACACAAGGGTAAATCAATAAGTAAATGCAGTTCAATATATAGATTTATTTAAACGAACATTGGTTATTTGTGATTCAAATGTATTGCCAGTCTTTGATTAGATTATGGCAACTCCAAAAAAAACTTACAATTTTATAAAATTATCATAAAATTTCCATATAGTAGAATCGCTTATAGTCCTCATCATATAAGAAAGGATGTGAACAATATCAATTTAATGTTTTTGATATCATTTAGTTGAACAAATGCGTAAAAAATTTTACAACTGTGTAAAAGTTGATGCTATTCATTCGTAACAAATTTCGGTAATATTCTCTTCAATCGATGACAAAAATGTTATTTTTTTCATGGTTGTTTTTTTACTTCTATATCAATTTAAATATACTGAAATATAATAGACTCTTCACTTTCAATGACAAACACATCACAAAATATACAATATATAAAAATATATATAAAAAATTGAAGGCAAAAAATATTAAGATGAAATTTTACTGATATATGCGGGGCACTATACATTTCAAAATATAAATTTTGTACTTATTGGACTTTATCTCTTATTTCTAAATATTTATAGATATTTCTTTTATATATAGACTCATATAATTTTTTTCCAGGTAATAATACCAACAACAACAACAACTATATATATTTATCAATAACTTTATCAATGTTTTTCTAATGATTTATATTTAATATATTGATTATTTAAATGCTGTTTATAATATATTTTAGTAAATATAAATTTTACACATAAAAATTGTGTTACGTACACGTAAGTAACTAGTAAAATAGGTAAATATTATAAAAGGGTACGTGTGTAGATGTGTGTTGTGTGTTGTGTGGTGTATAAATGTTACGATAAGAAAATTGACCCGAAAAGTATTGGGTTTATATTTTTTGGGTGTAACTAATAATAATAATTTATGATATAATATTTATTATGTAAAATAAATAATATATTGGTATTTTATCTATAGAGATTCTAATAATTATTATCGAATCCAATCGAATGTGTAAATGTTTGAAACATCATACAATAAAATGCAGTGACGCGCAATGTGCAAATTATTATATATATAATATTTTTATTAACATTTTAAAACAAATTCATATATTTTTATTAATTATTACTTAAACCAAAATGGTAAAAACTTTAGCAATTACATATTTGTTTGTTTGTGTGTATTTATTATAATATTTTTATTTATTTATCACGTGCATACATATTATTTATAACAAATAATACAATAATAGCAGCTCTTTGTTTTATAAAATGCAACGCGTCCAACTGGTATTCTATATATTATATGTTGGTACAGTATATATATGTGTTGTGTGTATAATTTAAGATTTATAGAATATCTATATATTTTATATACCATATTTATTTCATAAGAATCAAATACATAAAGAATATATCGAATACAAAGGGAATATATTGTTATAATAACATAAAAATAAAAACGAAGCCTATTCCTGCTTCATTTTCGCACAATAAAATTATACTTATATAAATAAAGCCATCGCCGCCGCCGCCATCATCATCATCATCATCATCATCATCATCATTATAATCATTATAATCATCAACATCATCATCATCATCATTATAATCATATCATCACATCATTACTTTTATAGACAATTTCTGTGTTATTGGATGGATGCACGCAGATACAATATATCGTAAAAACCACTAGAGAATTACAATTTTAAATTATGTGTTGGTGTTGTTGTTGTATAGTTGCTTGCTGTTACTAATATATAACTACAAATGTATATATTTAATTATATATATATATATAATATGGCGGATTATATTTGTAATATATAATTATACATATACACAACGAACGAAATAACTCCGCTGCTGAACAAAGTAAATCAAACAAAGAACACAATCCACTGTGTATGAGAAAAAAAAGGGAAGCTTTAAAACTGAATATGAACATGAAATGAACTATATATATACAAAATATATATACCTCTATCCAATGTACAAATACAAATATATATGGTTTAGTATAATACTAAAATATGTATGGAGAAACCATAAAGAAGATCAATGAACTATTTACCATATAGAAATATATAGCTAAAAAATAAAATAAAATAAAAAGACCATTAGCGTTACACAATCAAACGAATACTTGATACAAAAACTCATTTATACTTATTTCACCATAAAAACGAAACGCATTATAAATATAAATTTAATTCTCTATACATTTTAAAATATTATTGCAAGAAAAAAACCTGCACCACAAATATTCTAATATTTCATAATATACCATGGATCTATATTCACAACAAAACATTGCCCTACATTACATATTCAAAAATAATATGGACCTCTCACTTGACGACACAACAACGACAACAACATTTTATTTGAATTGCACGAAAGAAATTTTACTAGAACAAAAGTGACAAAAGTTAAATGAACCTTTTTGCAATTATTTTGAGAATTATCATGAGATTAAAAATAAATTTATAAAATAATAAATAATTATTAATATTCGTTCGCTACTAAATGTTTTGATGAAAATTTTCAAAATTGGACACCCGAAACTCTATACTAACTAATTATTTGATTTATGGATGAATTTTGTGCAGAAATAAAAATTACTAATTTTAAGAAGTATCAGATACTTTTTTAATAATTGTATTTATCTTTAAGAATAGAATTCAGATAGTTTTTAAAATTGTAAATATTATTAATTAATTAATTTTTCATGGAAAAAAAATATAAGAATTTGTCCAAAGAATTTCCATAGATTGGTTTCAAATGGTGTATATATTTAGCTTATCTTTTTAGATATATAATCCTCACGCTTTTTAATTTATTTCCATAATTTTTAAATCAAAATCGCAGCAACTCAAACCGATATATTGCCGAAGAATTTTGTAACGTTGATTCAATCTACGGTTTTTGTTTCTACAATTAAATTATTTTTTACTAATATCATCCATTTTATTTATTTATTACATTAAATTTGGTTACAACATGTAATTACAAAATGTTTGTGCTCGTGTGCACTTGTCACATGACGTATTTTTGTCAAAATGCATGGATATGCTCCAAAAAATTATGAATATAAATTCTACGTTTATTCTGTGGAATAATAGCAACGAGAAATTATTTTAAGAAGAATCCGTAATCGAAAATACATAAACAAATAATTCAAGGATATTTTTTATAAAAATTCATAGACAGGATTACACTGATCATATAAAATTTCAGCGAATTGAAACTCCACGAAGTGCTACTGCTATATTGCGGACATTTTGCGAACATACTATACGGACAGTGTTGCTAGGGCTTTTACATTATACTATTTTGTTACCATATTAAACAACAACAATAACAATTTTCCTTTTGTTTTTAGTTTTTATCGATTATTATTGGATAATATAAAAATATTTAAATCAAAAATTATGTAATTTCATTTTATTTCATTTTATCTCGGTCAAATTTATGGGGTCAAATAACATGAAAATTAATCATAAAATAATTTTTCTTACGTATGTATTTTTTATAATTTTGTTGTGTGTTTGCTGTTTTTTTTTTTTTTTTTGTAACAAAATTACAAAACTATTGAAAACGGGAAAGACTACAATTAAAAAAAAAAATGCAAAAATAAAAAAAAAACAAAATGTATGTATTTACAAAGAGTGAAAAAAAAAACAGCTGTTTTATATACTTTAGCAGTAGACGACGCAGATAAAAATTCAAACTTGACTTAGCAACAGAGAGACGACGAGAATATTTGTATATAATTTTTTGTTTTGTTTTAGTTTTATATATTATTATTATTATTATTATTTTTTTTTTCTTTTAATAATATATTAAAAATACTAATTATAATTATAAAAATAATAATGATATTAGAAGAAAAAAAAAACAATTAGTTTATAATATGAATATTATTTGAATGTTAAATTATATATATACAGACAAAAACTAAATATTTCTATATATAAAAGAGACAATGTGTGTGAGTGTGTGTGATAGTGTGTATGTGTGTGTGTGTATGAGTGAAACGAAAAAGTTAACTTTCATATTTTTTTTTGTTTTTGTTTTTTTTTTTTTAACCATTATTATTAATAATTAATTGAATATATATTTTTTTTTTTTTAATATTAATTATATGAAAAATAATTTTTCACTTACTTGACTATTTGTGCAATAAATATTTGGTTGAGGTGGTAATGGCGGAAAGACCCAAACATTATTTAAATTTTGTTTGTATCCAATTGATAATGATTGTTGTTGTTGTTGTTGTGGTGTTGTTGGATTTGGAGTTGGTAATTGTTGTTGTTGTTGTAGTGATGATGATACTTGTATTTGCTGTAATTGATGTTGTGGCGATGACAGCAGCGATGGCGGCGGCGGTGGTTGTTGATCCGTCGATGATGGAATAACTTGAGGAATTTCCGAAACTACGGCTGTTACTGTACTCGAAGAATCCTCACGTTTGCGTAATTTACTGCGAACAAGACGCATTGTCATTATTGTACTTGTACTACCAACCATTTTATTTAAAAAATTTAATATAAATTATATAATTGATGAAAGAAAAACAAAATAACGGTTTTTCGTTTTTGTTTTTCTTCTAAGTTTTGTAACAACAAAACGGTGGGTGGGCGATTTTAATGAAGAACACACACATATACAGAAATAAGCAAAAAAAAAACGCAAAAAAATTTTCTTTTGTTTTATTTTTTAAAACAAAAATAAATGAAAATTTTATTATATTTTAGTACTTTCTTTTTTTTTTTTTTTTTTTTCCTAAGTCGTCACACACACAAACAAACAAAAATAATAGTTGTTTTTTAAATAAATAATTATATTATTTTTTTTTTTTATTTTAATAATTTATTTAATATTTAATATATATTTAAAATATATATATTTATTTAGTATAATTTAATTAAATATCACTGTTTCTATCACAATTTTACAAAAAACCTGTATTTCATTTATAAAAATAAGGTTTTTAGTTTTTTTTCATTTTATTTATATTATTATTTTCTATTATTATTATTATTATTATTATATCATTTAAAAATGACTAGTTTAAAATCCTTTTTGATTTTAGGAAAACGTTAACTGTTTTTAAACCACATTTAAGAAACAAAAGAAACGGTTCTTTTGCTTTTTTTGTTGTATTTTTTCTTATTAAACTTTATAAATTGTTTTTTCATTTATTTCAACAAAAAAAAAAAAAAAAAAAAAACGAACAACCGTTTAATTTTTTCAAATTATATGAAATTTTAACTCTTTATGAAATAAATTTGTTATGATTTTATTATTTTCAAAAAAAATTTCTTTTCTGTAATAATTTTTTAAATATTATTGTTATTATTATTATTGCGATAATAATAACGCATGGAAACGACGAAACGTACGTTTCTCTAAGCGCTGTTATTACTTCTACTGGTTCTCGATTATTATTAAAATGTTCCGTTTAAAATGCAGCTGTTTTATAGAAATTATATTTATGTGACGTCATAGAAAATTGAGTATATAAATATAGAAGAAATGTCGTACAATTACGAACGAACGAATGACTGTCCTGTGTGTATGTGTTTGTAAGGTATACATATTAAGTTATATGGATTATATATATATAAAACAAAATAAAAATTTAGCGAAGTGCTTGATCGTAAGTATTCGTGGTATTCGTATGAGTGTTAAGTATAAGTTATATATTAATTTCTCAGTTAATTATATATATATATTTAATAACTATATAAGCTATAGAAGTATATAAGAAAGTATATACATTGATTTTAAATAACATAGGTTTTTTGATGTTGAGGTTATATATATATATTGTTATAATATACTCTGCTGCTATGTGACTAAATATATGTAGTAATACGTACGTATTTACTATGAATGTAAAAAGCATGAGTGGTTTTTTTTTTTTTTGTTTTTTGTAGGTAGTAATATTTAGTAGTAAAAATATAGTAACCAACAATACCAATTAAATTAATATAATAAAATATAAATGATTGTGTGTGTGTGTGTTTGCTAGCGTGCGTCTGTATATACATTGGCGTCGAGTCGAGGGGATTTTATTAATGTTTTTTCTTCGTCCGTATCGCAATATATTTTTATGTTATTGTTTTTTTTTTTTTTTGTTATTATTATAATTTTGTTTTTATTTTTATTTGTTTTTTTTTTTTTTTTTTTTTCCTAACTAAACGAATTTAATAATGCGAACGTACGTTATTATTATGAATATAAATGGATATATGATAACATCATATCATCATAAAAGTTAGGAAAAATAAAACATACTAATATTAATTTTATTTTCTTAAAAATGGATCATATTTGTGGATGGAAGAAGACGAAGACGTGTGCGCGCATTACTTGGTGGTTTACAAAAACATGATATTCTAATTTCTTTTGTTTTTTATTTGAATATGGAAATTGTGAGTAAATTAACAATAATTTTAAAATTAATAAGAAATATATTTATTTAAAGGTAAATTAGTATTAAATCGCTTCTGTGGTTATGAAAAAAGATTGTTTTAAGAAAATCGAATATTCATACACTTTTTTTTTTATAGGTGTTAAGATTTTTTTATAAATAAAATTTACTTTAATTAATTAGTTATAAAATGACTGAAAGTAAATGTATGTAGTAGTAGAAGAGGTACAATTAATCAAATTAACAGTTGTTTAGGTATAAAAGTATTCAGTTTGTGAAAATACCACCAATTTATTGATTAAATATTCAAAAATCCATCACATCGGTAATTTTGTTTTAAAATAAAAACGAAATTTAAAGCAATAGAATTGATCGAAGGAAGAAGAGTCGGAAGACTTAAGGTTAGATATGGCTAGTAGATACGGTAAATTATCGTTATATTAAGATCCTTAAAATTCAGGATTGGAAGACGTTAGCTTCAAATATAGGTCGAGTTGGAGAAAGGGCTAAAACCGCATCTAGATTTTATTTGCCATGCAGTAAGAGCAAATAATATAATTGATCAAATCTACAATTGTATTAGACAATTCTAAGCAATAAAAAAGAGTTTAAATTATATAGTCCTAGTGAATCGTCAATATATCTGCGTTGCATAGACAAATATAAATGTTCAGAAAGTTATAAAATGTATATTGTATTGGTGAAATTGAAATTTTGCAATGTAATGGCATCTATACTACGAGCAGAGGTGAAACTATGAATACGTTATCAAACCCAAACAATCAAATTAAATTATGATCTTTGCAGACAAAGGATTTGGCAAATTAATTTTACTGTATTTTACAAATTTTAATGACAGAACATTAATTTGTGGGCTGGCAAGTACTTTTGCATTCAGCGTATTCACATAACAGTGGGCTCCTTCTTATTCCGATCGATGGCAATGTTATTTATTTGACCAGTGATTTTCACAACAAATAGCTTGACAAAATATTTTGCTTTTGTAACCGCACAAAGGCAGTTAATATCGTAATGAAATTGAAATCTGTTAAGGGAATAATATTTACCATCGATCTTTCTTTATTTTCAAATAAGTCGTTTAGTACATGATATATTATTCTAAAACTCATAATTATCACTAACAGAGTTGATAATTATCTTCATTATAGTTATTTTAACAAATATTACACAGAAATTATGATTAATAAAAAGTATACTTAAATAATATATTTTTTAAATTAATAAATTCGCATCATACACTCGTCGCATTTATAATAATATTATGTTTGAGTGTAATATAAATTTAGGTCACACTAACAAAAGAGTAAGTCATCAATAAAAGTTACATATTATACGATTGATTGTTGACTTAACTGTATAATAAATATACATATTACAATTAATTGACATAAATATTATTAATTTATTTTAATACAATTTACACAACATTGATCGAAAATAAACCGGCCTAGTATATATGGCCGTAAAAAAACTAAACATTAACATCATCAAATCGGTTATGTTTAAATTACCAACAACAAATTTCAGCATGATATGCCATTTAGTAGCAATTTTGTAAGTTTACTTTAAATGTTGTATTAAAAATGAAATTATAATAGTTACTAACATATTAAAGGACACATAAGATACTAATTTATATGGTATACTACTTCACAACCATTGTAAATATAACATAAATTCATGATGGCAGCAAGGACGTTTTTAGTCAAAAATTAACTGAATTCAAATATAAATGACATGAAATTTTCTAATTATTTTGTTTCAGCCGAATTTCATATCAAACTCAATTTATATGAATTTTATTAAACTTAAAATTGTTTTTAAATAAAATTAAAAAATTAAATTGGTATATTTTAATTAATCATTATAATTAAAATCATTATCATAATTCTTTTCGATAGATATAAAAAAAATAAAAATCTTCTGATTGAAAGTTTAAAAAGCAAAGGATTTCGATATGGTCGATGTATCTTGTGTGTGCAAAATATATTCAATTAAAATTTCGCGATATAATTTTATAACAGTTCAGTGTTTTTTTGCCTATATTATGGTTGGCCGCCCTAATTATTATGTTGTTGATAATGGCTGTATCGACTAACACATGTGAATATCCTAAACCTTCTAATAGTGATCGTGATAATCAATTAAAGATAACTCATACATTGAAATGACAATTTATATAAAAAACAGGATTTTGACTGATATATGATTTGAATTTCAAACATTTCAGCCAAATTAATTCTATGAACGATACATCTTTTGCAGTATCAATCTCGATATTCACCAGATATGATTATATGCCATATCGAAATAATTGTTTTGATATAGCATTGGTCAAAAGAAGTATCTGATGATAATATAAAAAAATACGATTTTGAGAAAAGCTTTTTAATGATTGGATTAAAATCACAATATACTTTATTATCAAATATGGAGATTACTGTGAAGGTAAGTAATAAATAAATATTGATGAATAGAATTAGGATCATCCATTATTACTTTGATTTTTATTTTACCAGTTCGGTTTATTTTTGATAGTAATTATTTTCTGCATTTATTTTATATTTATAAAAACAGAGATGGAGATCACTTTCGCTATTATTCATTTTTTGCATGTTATGAATTTAACAATATATATTGAAACTAATTATTACTATATATTCTCATCTTATAAACAGTTTAATTCATTTCACTAAACAATTACTTTCATTTATATATGCAATTTATAAATAATAAACGATGAGTATTACAATATATATAATATTATTTAATGAAATTGAACAATGAATAAAACCTTGCCTGACTGGCAATATAACAACAACAAATATAATAATAATAATAACAACATCATAATAATTATAAATGATTTATAATGATTAATTTAACAAATATAAATTATTTTATTTAAACAAACAAATAAACTATTATTTATAAATAATAAAATACCAACAATATGTCTTTTTCAAATTATATTTTATTTTTAATGTGTACAAACATTTTATTTGTTTTTTTTATTAAATACTTATGCATCGCGATATTTAATCAATAATTACAATCCGATTTATTATAGTCAAAACTATTAAATAGTCACAATTGAACGTTCCAGCGAAAAGAAGCTTGCACAGTCACTTGTACTTAAAAAGAGGATTTAGCGAATAAAATTAAACGGAACGTTATCGACTTTCAGAGGAGGAAGTGCTTATATGCGTATAGCGGTTAAGTGTTGACTAAAAAGAGTTTCGGCATTACAAAATATGAAGTAATATCACAAATTAGTTATACATTTTGTATTATCATAGACTAATCTAATCGATATAGTTTATGACGTCTTATAAAATTAGTTGCATAACATATTATTAGGATATATAATGTTATATCTTACAATATTATATTTACGCAGTGTATATTTATCATACATACACCCTCACAATCAACCGGAATGTCTATGCAAACCATAGAACACGTAACGTCATCACTTAGTTTCTTTGCGATTATGTTCTGTGAACGTTCCCCAATGTACTGTCAAAATTTCATAACATTACATTCAGTAGAAAAGAGAATACCAAACAGCAATGATTCACAGAAAGCAGAAAAGCTATAAAATTGATGATGAACATCCAAGATCGACCATCTGAAACAATTTACCGAAAAAGACATTGAAAAAGTGAGTGATTTCTAAGAAATTGTCAGCAAGATTCATTTAAATGGAGCTTGGAATACCAAAAACAATAATTCATCGAATTTTAACTGGTCGACGATAGGTGAATTCAAAGTTTGTTCTACATCAATTAAATGATGATCAAAAATTGCACCGAATTGAACTAATAATCAAACTTTTTTACTTAATCATTCACCATATTTGCACTTAATTTAATTCCATGCGACCCAATTTTTATTCCTTAAACTTAATTTGGCTATGAAAGGCATCAAAAGCATTCTAATCACAAACATAAAAAAGTCATTTGATTTACTTGTTTAACGTGCACAAAAGTCAATGTATTCCGATTGATAGAGATTATTTTGATTAAATAAAATGCGGTTTTTGTTAAAATTTAATATTAATTTCTGGTTTTTTTATGGTAATCCATTCCGGTTTATTATGGGACAGAGTTTGTGCTTTTCGTTTTGGCGTATGTTTAGTCATTCAGTCACGCACCATTAAAACAAGCGTTGTTTATTTTTATTTGTGCAACTAATTAATGCGTTGTTGATGAACTAATATCTGTATTAGTCTATGCTATTGTAGATATGGATTAAAAATAATTTATAGTTCTGAGTAAATTATTGTACTTGAGGTTTCCCCAAAATATATTTATACCAAAATATACATTAGATAAAAGTTGAATCATTTATTTAAAGATAATAATTAATTAATATTCTACTATTTTTGTTTAATTATTATGTGCTTAACTTATGAGTGTATGCGGATGCGTATATATTTACGCTACACATTTATAATTAAATCTTCATATTTACATACAAACGAACCACGTACCATCAAAAAGTTTTTGTAATTTTTGATTTTATTGCGATAGATTTTTAGTAATAATTATATTTGTGGTTTGTTATAAGCTTTTGACATAAGTCCCGGGGACATTTCAGACGGAACACTACCGATCATCAGTCCCATACAAATGTATATTAATACAACTATTTTGTTGTTAAATGAAAACTAACATAACTCGAAGGGTTTCAATTATCGATTTTCTTCAAATTTGAAATTTATAGGAATAATATATTAAAATGGGAATTTTCGGTGAAGTGAAGATATAGAATAAAAAGGGATAGGATACTATATGCATATCTCTGGGATATCCTTTTTACCTCTCAGGATTTCATCCATAGTGCCTGTGAAAAATTCGCTAGGGTATATATATCATTGGGACACAGCAACATTGCGATATCGCAAAATTAATTTAGAGATTATATCGAAAGAGGAACTTCTTTTTAAATATTCTATAGATATATGTGCTATCTGTGGGTGAAGGTAGTAGAAAATTTGTAGTGGATGTTATAGAAGCTGTGAAATGGAGATGGTAACGTAAGGTGTGATGTATTTGATATTCGAATCCAGTTATTTAAGATATTTTGTACTTCTTTACATCTGATCACTAAATATATAAATAAATTTGACTTTCATCTGTTATATTTTATATGTTTTCAAAGTACTTTTCGAACACACCTACCAATTCAATCCACGTAAAATTTTTGTATTGAATAAAAATACTACAATAACAATGGGCAACAAAATAATATTAACGTTAAAATTTAATAATGAAACACAGACTTTATTATTATTTATACGAGAATAAATATATAAAATCATATGTTATAATTGAGAAATAATATAAGCTGAATTTTAATTAATAAAATATAATGTGTAACTCGTAAAGAAAAATTGTATTTCTGATTATAATAATTTTATCATTATTTTTATTTGCATATTAAATAAATACTTGTATTATCGTATAATAATATACATTGAAAAAGTAAAATTAATTATTAATATAATGTATATTTATTAGTACCGCGACTGTATGTATTGAAAATATATAAAAACTTATTACCATTATTGTATTAGCAATAATATTTTAATGGAATATTACGGAACTCAAAAACGTTTACATTTATAATAATTTCTTATCAAAATGATCTAAATTCTGTAAAAGTGTAAACCGATGAAATAATTAATTGATATATTGTAAAAAATTGCGTTTATTTTCTCGTATATTTTATTAACTATATTACACTCATAAATGTATTTATTTTTATACCATAATTAACCAGACTCTTATCAGTCAGTAATCTATGTTATATAGTAATTTCCGGACTTTCTCTCTCTTATTCACACATATAAATTATTATATTGCGGCGCATATATGTACTATAAAGAAGGCTTCTTTACGGGTGTATAATGACCCGATAAAAATTACACATGATTTTTATTTGGAGTTTAACTAAATGCTCACTAATTTGTGTCAAAATGTTAACATTCAAATACCAACTATTACAAAATAAAATGAATTGCTAAAAATCGGTGTAGAGTGTAATTTTTGTTGAAGAAAAAAAGGTGAGTGAATTTCTGTGAATTTTGCAGATAGCTAACAGACACGCAATGATAAAAATTTGGTTTAACTAAAATATTATGTCACAGATCTTAGACAATTATATAGAGAGGCTAAGACAAACATTGTTTATACACATACCACCACCATATAAACTATATTCCCTTGGGTTGGATTGAACGGAAGAAATGGAACGTGTATTTTTTTTAATGTACGTACATTATTTCGTTAATTTTTTTAAAATAAACGAAACGAATATTTTTAAAAATGTGGAGTTGAACACAATTCTGTTCGCACATCGTATGACCATAATGTGAACTAATAATTCATATAATTTAGGAAACATCTAAATCTTTCGATAATTGCAGGTCAATTGATGAAATATTTGCATGTATGTAATGTCAATGTTTAGTAAATACCAATATGGAGTAGTATGACTTACTGATAATGTCGATTATACAAATTTTATTATCCCATATTAAATGTAATAATGAGATCATTTCACACATCCAATAGATTATTATATTTTATTTTAAATTAAAATAAAATTATGACACAATTAATGAAAAATGATTTTCGAGATTCATTTGTTTTGCATTATTTGTAGGTGGGTCAGATGAGTCCGCCGACCGACATATTTATGTTATCACATTTTATCACGCTCTGTATGACTGCGTATGATGATCATCATTTTATACCACATCGCATATATTTGTGTGTAAAATAAATTAATAATATAATATAAATTAATTAATATCATTATGATTCATAGAGCCAGCCATAAGAGCGAACAAATGTCATACACAGGAAATGTTTTTTTTTTGTTATTATTGTTTTATTTGTCGTATGTGTATAAAAAATCTAATGTGTATGAGTATGAACATTATTATTATTATTATTATTATTAATATTATTATTGTTATTGTATAGAAACCTTCAATTTGTTATACCGAATATCATTCAATAGTTTACAAAATTTGAAAAAAAATAAACAATAATAAGTAATTATTATTTTGTTTTGTTTTTAATAGTAATTTAGAAAAGATTTATGTAACCGAATATTAATTTTTTTTTATTATCTTTTAGTATTATTATTTTTTTTTAAATATATTATTTACAATACATGTACTTTGGCTGCGGTAGCTCCTCAGCCATTCAATCGGCGTAATTAATATATATAATTTAATTACCAAAAAAACCGCAAAAATAACAAATAAATTATTTTGTTATACGGTTGGTTGGCATATCATTTCATGCGTCGTCGTATCGTATACATTAACAAATATGAAAATGCATAAATTTCCTAATGTATTATGATTAATTTTATTACTAATATATGTAAGTTTAGTATCCGTTTTAATTACATGTATATATTATATAAACATCGTGTATAATACTATCTTTAGAATTGGAATGATTATTAAAATTATTTTTCCATACATGATAAGATAATAATTTTTCACTAGTAGTTTTTCCAAATATTGAATTTGAAATTTAAGAATTCGATGGGAAATGTAGAGGAGCCATTGGGTCAAGAAAAAAAAATTTCCCTTTTACAGGAATAACAGATGCCATCAGTACATTTACCAGCGGTATAAATTTGTTAACTATTTTCATGTAATTATAGTCGAATTTTCCTTTTATAGTAATTCCATAGACAATTTCAATATCAAAAATTTATGACGGTGACATTTAACCGGTCATTATTAAATGGGATATTTTAAAAGTATAATTACTACTGCAAATATTTGTATGGGTCGTCACTTGTTATAGATTCATTATAATTTTGTAATATTTTAAAATTTAAAATTGTATTATTACAACATTAATATTGATTTCCGGTAATTTATTATTAATATTATTTCATAAATAATAATTAACGAAAAAAAAATTAATGCCAGTATTGTAGGGTGAACGCGAACTAGTATAGAAACTACACTTTTTAGTAGGGAATTTGGGGAAAAAATACAAGCTCCTAGTGGCAGATAGTAAGGCAGAGAAATGAGTGAATCGCCTACTTCCATCGAACTATAAAACTTATTACTATTTATAAATGCTTAATTTTCCAATTTTTAAAAAAATAGTACTAGAAGAATCCCGTTTGGCAATAGTCATGCTTCGCTAAACTTTACGAGTTTATTTTTCAAATGCTTATGTTCTATATCTCAAAAAATTCGGTAAAAATTTATTAATGCTATGAGGAATATTCAGATCTCATGGCAGGGGTGGAAATTAGATATTCAAGTTATTCACTTCAAAAGGTAAATTTTCAATCGGATAGGTGTAAAACTTTTTCAGCTATTCAAATATAATTTTTTTAAATGTAGTACCTTCCTATGGGAGAAGAGTAAATCCAAAATTTTATATCGATAATTCAACTACTTCGACAAAATGTTTGGCAGACAAGAACATATTCAGAAAAAATTTTTACAAGGATTTTGTCAAAAAAACGTTAAAAATCAATTTTTACAATGAAACGATTACTACAAAAACTACACTATGAAATATACACAGTATATTGCGTGTGTAGTTAATTTGTCGTTCATAAAAAAACATATAACTGATACAAAATTATATATATTACAATTACAAACCAGCAGCAGTGACCGGAATAACCGAATTTCATTAGAAAATCATAAATATTTGCAACCGTATAAATATCGTACACGCATACACATTAAAAAAATGAAATACGTATGGCACTCTCTCTTTATTAGAAAATAAATAATGATAAGAAAAACACTTGTTATGATTTTTATTAATTAATTTACTATCTTTTTTTATATATTTTTAATCTTATTTTTCAAGTAAATATTGGCGTGCGTTACCTTTTATAAATATAAAATTCATAAGAAATTCATGACTTTCTGATAATTTATAATTAAAATACAAACAACATTTCGGTTGGTTGGTATATATAACCCCAACTGTATTTTTGGAATTTTATAATATTCTTTCTGATTCACGACAAAATAAGTAATGTTGCACACACATATTTTTACGATATGTATATTGCGTATTGATTTAAATTATATATGGGATTTTTTTGTTAAAACCTTAATTATTTTTTTATTGCACGAGTATTTATAACATATTTTGTTTATTTAAAAATATCTCATTGTATGAAATGTTGACTAAGTACCAAAAAACAAGCAGTTAAAAGAGTTCAAAACCCAATGGATTAATACTCAAACGTCTTTGTGTATGTTACAGAATTTATCCTGTTATGTAAATGCGTAAATACTGAAAATAAAGTATTTTTATAACACTGAAATTCATACCATCATAAAACTATACGTTTTTCCATCATTATTGACTATATAGAAAGAAAGTTGAAAACATGCTTATTTTGGAACAATGTTTTATTATATGAATGAATTTTTTTTATACTGATACACACATGGGTATGGAAAAAGTACTAACTAATTTCATAAATGTGTAACACAACAAACGTGCGATAACTTTATTTCAGTTTAAAATTATAAAATTACTTATAAATTTTCTTATCACGTTTATGTTTATATTATGAGTATTTCTATATTACATTCAATTACTTAATATTATAAGAGAGTTTATATTATAAATTATATACGAAATAATGTATAAAAATAATAATTTATTTGTTTAATGACGTTATTATTATATTATTGTTATTTTATCGCATGTATTGATTAGTTACATTTCCATTACATAATAATAGAAAAAGGCAATAGTATATTATTTTTGTACATGTGACGGAAGGGTCTGCGTCTATTAAGTTATTGCATATAGTATATTGAAATTAATATCGTATGAATGAAAATTACATATATAACAATTAATATTTTTTTATGGGAAAATTAAAATTTAAAAATAATTTTAATTACAAATTATAATTTCATAATTTATTGACGTACCATTTTTGAATAGCGTAAGTATAGCATTGAAAAGTTTCTGCCGGATTTTTTTTTACGAAACAATGTCGATTGGCTTTAATTTACTTCGGTTTATAATCTTATTATAAATGTTTGTACTAAATTTCATTTAAATTGGTTATGAAATGACCATTATTATTGTCAGGTTTTATAGGAAACTATATGTTTTCAATAAAACTACTCGTTGTTAACGATTTTCCAGAACTGTTATATAGGCACTATATCGTTTAATTCTATTAAAAGAATTCATACAAAATGTTATTTAAATTCTATAAGAATTGACTAAATTGAAAAAAGCGATTATCCAGGAATACTATTCATCCAATCTTTTATACTAAATTTAATTTAAAAATTGGATAAGAAATTATCAAATTGTATATTGTTTCAATAAAAATTGGCCATAAGAAAATTGATTTACAGCAATTGTAGAACTTTATACAAGAGTTCAACTAAATTCACTACTTCGTTACTATCCCTGTCCGTAGTTTGTTCCGCAAAATTTCCGCCTGATATGTTGTAGTCCGTAGTTTCAATCCGAGGAAATATCTATATGGTTTTCTTACGTATGTCCGCTGGAATTTTACATGATCAGTGCAACCCTGTCTATTGATATTGACAAATGTCCTTGGATTATCTGGATTCTCCTTAGATTTATTTCTCGTTGCTATTATACCACTTCCACGTAGAAATTATATTCATATTTTTTGTGAGCAGATCCATGAATTTTTACAAAAACACGTCATGCGACAAGTGACAATACGTAATAAAAAAATAAAAAGTATGATATTTATATATTCTTATGTAAAATATAAGTTAATTGTAAGATTAAATTAATAAAATTTAATTTTGTAGAAATTTTGCAGATAAAACGCATAAATAAACAAGAAACAAAAATCGCGGATAAAATCCATAAAAAGTCTTACAAAATTCCTCATGAAAATAAATTAAAAAGAGTGAGAATTATATCGCTAGATAAGCGAAATATACAAAATTTGAACACACCGGTCTTGGATAATTGGTAAAATAGATAATGAATACAATACCGCGGATGTATGTTGGCCATATTACCCAGACAAACCAAAGATTTCAATTGACCTAAATAAAATACTACTATATTAACCAGTCAACTGTTTTTGACGCGTATATTCGTCATGAAAAAAGTGCAAAATTTTGTGTCATGACGAGAATATTCGCAATGAGTAATATGCATTGACAATTTGCAAGACGCAATTTTGATACACATTTTCCAAAGAGATCGAAACAGTTAACTGGTTAAGTGGAAAATCTATGGACAAATATATCTTTTCCATGGAAAATATATGGATTTTTTCCACCGAGATTTTCTTCATTTTTCAAATTACGGATAAATTGTAACTTGGGTTTACTTAATTCTTAAATGTGAATGGCTTGATTACGGTAAAACATTATTTATTGCTCTGCATTGGTGTTTGGTGGTACACGCATATTGCAAGAATTAAATCGATGATTCAGAAAAGGTTTCCTATATTTTTATTATAGGAACTCTTCCTTGGACTAATCATATGCGTTTGCTTTCATATATGAGAGCATAGACAACGCATCTGTTGGTTATGCCTACTCATCAGATACATAGTAATAATTAGGGTTTATTGTTTATAACAAAACTATTAATTGTGGTGGAGTTGATTGTTTACTTGTTAAATCATGCTTGACAAAATGTATGCAAGAAATTTACGATCCATAGAATTTTTCTTAACAAATAGTTATCGCATCAACTATGTTTGTTTTATAGTTCACTAAACTCTATGTGTATAATATATACAATGAATTTAGTATGAGAAAATTAATTTGAATAATATAAGAAATCAGAATTTTAAATTGTATTTTTTATGGAACATTCTTGTACCTCACAAACATTATAGAATTTAATGGTTCTTAAATAAATAAATAAATTAATCATTTAATTGTATATTATGTGCGAATAGTAAATAATTATTACAAAATACCGAGAGATCTAACAAAAATTTAAATTTTTTTAGAATATGTAAAAAATGTCAACCTATTAAAGGAAGTATTATTTTTTTTTAACAAATATGATAAATTTAAATTGATTATTTAAAATATATTATTCGATGCTATAAGTATAAGTGCAAGTATAAATAAATAAATTCACAAAAAATTACACTTAAAATTTAGATAAAAAATAATTAACTTTAAGTATAATGTATTTATTGGTATTCATATATAAATAGTAGTAATAAACATTGACTAATTTCATTGGTTTTCATTAGATTTCACTATTATTTATAAAAAATAAATTACAATAATCGTTTATCTTTATATTTTATATATTTGTATTTGTATTGTAGATAATTTGAGTCATTATAAAATACATATAATAATACTTCATTCATTTTATGGTTGCTTGCATTATACAATATGTAATTATAATATAGACAAGAAGGTCGACCATTGACATTATATATTTTAAAGACAATTGAAAATATATATATTCTCAAAACCATAATAATATATACGTTATACTGGTTATCCTATGCAAATATATAGTCAAACAAATATAGTTTACCTCGTAACTTTTAATTTTCCTATACTCTCTATACAAAATACAATCCAAAAGCCCCCAATAACATTTGTGTATATGTATGCAAATAAATAACAACAATAAATTATATAATTTTTGTTAAATCGAAACAAATATTTTGAATAAACATTAAAATATTCTTATAAACAATATAATTTGATATCAATCAATATAATTATGTCTTATATGTGTGTGTGTGTGTGTGTGTGCCTAGCTAAATATTACAATAAGCCCTAAAGAGTTAAAGCGAATGTTATAATAATAATAATATTATTATCCAATGATGGCAACACCCACTTTTATTACTCATATATAATCGTTATTACATAATTTGTATAATTTTTCAAATTAAAATATAATAGAATGTAAACTTCCTGAGTAATTTTAAAAAGTTCATATTTATATTCATTACATTCTTCATATTATTAATGATTAAAATAATAATAAATTGCCTGTAACATAATATTTCACACAGGTCGAATTTCAATAATTTTGTATTTCAACAAATATTTCGTTATGTACATTTTGAACAGTTATAGTTCATGTTATTAAAATATTGAATACTACAGATTTTTAATAGTTAAATTTTGTGCAGACACTTATATACAAAAGTGATCATTTGGATCGTATATTTTGAACACCATCTATAAATGAATTGTTAACGTGTAGTGTTACCATAAATAGGATAAATAATGTAAAAATATTCGCGTAGTTAATGGAATTGAAGTAAAAATAAAATATGAACAGAGAAAAGTAATGACTATTACTTTTATTTTTTGTAAATTATAAGAGCTAAGTGAGATGAATTTATAAAATATCTATAATATTTTAAAATATGAAATTAACTTATAATACAAAACTTCATTAATTCGATGATCGGTTAATTTAACTTTTCAATACAGTCGCTTCGATTTCATATTGTTCTTAATATTGTTAATTCGATTTATTCTTTTAATTCGACTAATTAAATCATAAATTATCGTAAGTATTTATTATTTTTTCGTTTAATTCAAATTTCAGAAATTTTTACAATTTTTCATTTTATTTGGCAACATTTTCGGGTATTTACTTATTGGAAAACAACAAAATTAGTTGAATGAAATTTTCTGAAAATTACCATTAGATAATTTTCTTGCATATATATCGATCGAATAAATGCGGTCTTTGTTTGTCACAATTATGATGAAACTATTGGTGTATATAGATTTATAATGTGATTATATGAAAATTATTCGCATATATAGCTCAGGTTCCCAAACAATATAGTTTAGCAACCAGAAAAATTCACTCTGTTTTTCACTGAATATGATAATATTTGGAATTGTATTTTTGTTTGTATGACATTATTTTGGATTGTACTATTCTTACTTACATCAATAAATTTTTATAATACTTCCAGAAACCGATACATTCCATACAACAGACAATGTCACGACGACGTCGAATTGCAGGACATACTGCGATATCAATAATAGATAAAGGAAGAAATCAATTAATATGACGGTATTTTGAATACTGTTCTGCGGAAACCGAACCTAAACATCATATCTATGAACTTCATATATTAAATTTCATCTATATTTTGTTGGGAAATCATAAAATATATCTAGTTTTAGGAAATTTGTACATGTAAATTGACCATCGTGTTTAATTTTCTTAAAGAATTTCCAACAAATTGTTCATATATAATAAAATCTATAAATATTACATCAAAATCGATTTAGAAATTATCAATCACAATAGTGAATGCATTATAAAATTGTCATATCGTGCAACTATTGACACTATACAAAATTTTAAAAATTATGAACCTTTATACCGTGGCACATAAGATAATAAAGAAAGCTTTAAAATATGGGTTAAAAGGAAAATATAATAAAATACCGTATTTTAATAGACATTGTCAAGAAGATACAACCAAGAAAGATATAATTTAATTAAAGTTATTATATTTACACTCATCATTGGTATTGTTACATCCAATACAAATTTAGTTTTTTTAATTGAATTTAAGTTAATAATGTAATCATCATATAGGCACTTCCGGAGAAAGTTTAATCAATTAATTACGATAATTATATAGTACCATTTTAGTTTATAAAACGATAACAAATTTATTATTTAATGCGAGTGAAGTAAATATTAATTTGAAAAAATTTTATATCTATTAGTTGCATATTACAAAATCAAATTAATGGCTTTTGAAAATTTGACATAATTAAATATAATGCGCACCGTAACGTAAATCGTCATTTATAGTATAACTTTTCAAACGACATAGAGAGATTTTAATTTGAAATTTTAATAATATGTTACGAACAATGTATGGAAAAAAAAACAATTAAATAATTAAAATATTATCTTAAAAGATTGGTTTTTGATAGAAGTGTATAACCGTCAAAGCAGCTGTACCACATTTTAACGCATTCTTTCAAATTTTAACTTTTTTATATATACCTATAAAAATATGAATAGAAAGAAGCGATATAGCAATCTCAAATTCGACAAGTGTACATCGTGTGACGCCGGACATTTCATATGATATGTGATGCTTACTCAAAAATTTGCAGAATCAAATTCTTTGTGCAGTTCATTTATCATTTATTATAAATGGAATTACTCTCATCGAAAAATAAATAAAATAATTGATGGACCTTTTTGGATATTTATGAGATCGCATATAATTGTTTTAAATAACCAGTAAAGAACTTGATTGAACTAAGTGTCTGATGGTACATTACATATTTAGAGTAATATAATATGACATTTGATTATGATGCATTGATGTGTAATTGAATAGATTAAAAAATTCATTTACATTACATATTAAATTTAAATATAATCCGCCAAACAAATTTCATATATAAATTGTGTGACAACTTTACGATAAGGAATATATTTCAGCAAAAAAAAAAAGGATTAACATTCTTTTCTTATAAAATGATTATAAATACACACAGTTTGTGCTTACTAGTAAATATATACGTATTACAGAGGAATTCCTATTCAATGAAGTCGCGCAAGGGAGTTGAATGGGAGTTCATCTGAATAACAATAACGATAAATGTGAAAGGAAGAAAAAGCATATATACTTTGAAGACATAGAAACAGAGAAAATATGTTAGAAACAAGTATCTTCTCTGGAATCGCCTTTTTCACTTTCACATTCTCTTTTATTTTCTATTACACTATATTCAGAGGAATTGGATATTGTATTTTACATATTCAATTGAATGGGATTTTTATTGAGAATAGCAATAAATTTACTATTGTAATTTTCACAGAATTTCTAAAATATTCGTTTGTAAGGGACTTTTGGTTGAATAGCAATCCCACTGTATATATATATTACATTATAAACTATAGGTATTTAAAACGTGTTGCTAAAGTTTTGTTATTTTTTTTTTATTTAGGTTTTAAGTGGTTTTAAGTTAACATTTTTAAAAAAAATTTTGTTTGTTTGTTAGTTTAAAGATTATAAATATTCTTTATTTTACAAATTCTTTATTTACATGCAGCGCTTCTAAGTGCACAATATACCCAATATAGGATATGAAGACATACCATAATGGTGTTGTAATAACAAACAGATACATTTTTCATCATTTATATTTCATATGTATTAATCATTAAGATAATAGCTAATTATAAATCCTTCTTTTAGAAATATTTTTTTGTTATTTATTTTTATAAAATGTTCAATATTTATTTTTATCTAATGAAAATGAAAAAAGGAAATTGCTAAATATTCACATAACACAATCGATTATGACAATACGAAAGAAATATTTAATTAATGAATATTATATTACGACACGTGTGTGCGAATGATTAAAAATTGTAAAAAATAATATTGAAATAAAAATAATAATTGATAAAGAAAAAGCAAGTTTGTTAATTAATTTTTTTCTGTTATCATATTTCCATAACGCATAGCATAGCATTCCCAAATGCAAAGTATTAAATATTGATTTACTTAATATCAAAAAAAAAATAAAATAAAAAAGCCAATATTTAAATTTTTATAAACAAAACCATTTGTATGACAATAATCCCGCCTTATATTTATTTATTTTCGATATGCGTGAACTTTGAAATAGTATTATAAAACATTTTTTAAATTATATATTTTAATATATTTTCATACTATGTGTGTGTGTGTGTGCGATGGCAATGGGATATTATAGCGCGCGAACAATGACCAGACACAGAATTATGTAAATTAATTTATAATTACATAAAAAAAAAATAAAATAATAATAATAAAAATAAAATTATATGCTAAAAAAGCATAAATATAAAAGATACGTGATGGAATTATGAATTTATAAATAACATTTGCAAAAACGAAACTGTTTAATTATGTGCTTTTATATTAATTTTTATAATATGAATTTCTCAGATTATATACTTTATCTATTTGATTATAATTGTGAAAATGTTTGAAAATTCTTATTTTTAAATACTTTTATCTTTAAAAATCTTAAAATAAATATAAATACGTATCATCTTCGCGCGAATTAAAACATATACACAGATTTAGATGGATATGGTAAATTTATTCAAAAACGTATATGAAGTTACTCATTATTTATTTTAATGAAAATTTAACAACATATCTTTTATGGTGAATTCTTTTGGCAGTGTGACCAGTGTAGACAAAATAAACAGAATTCAAAATGACCACGCACAGTACATAGAAAAGTTCTGTGTTGGTGTATGTTCAAAAGAACGTGTAATGTTTTGTCATTTTTGCAGTTCACTAGGGAACCACCTCAGGTGTCGTATTCCGAACCCACTGAAATGTTGCCAGGTTGTAGTACTCACCAAAGTATAGAACAAAGTTTTTTTTTTTTTTCACAACTTTCACTTTCACGATCCCTCCGAAGGACTACAAAAAAACATGACATTTTATAAAATTCTATAACTTTTGATCCCGAAGTGCCACAATAATTTTGAAAGTTGGAAATGATCTAATCTAATCTATCTAAAGTGTGTTTCATTTCACAAAAATAAAAAAAAAATTCTTAAAAATTAATTGAATTTGGTCACAAGGTGTATCAAAAGTATCAAATTTTGAAAAATTGTGTAAAAAAAATGTGAATTTATGCGTATAACTTTGTCAGGAGCAATTTTTTTAAAAAATTACTTTAAATAAAGTCGATGGAGACATTCTTCACCTTTAATTTGAACCATAATTTTTTAATATATATAACAGTTATAAAGTTATGTATATTTTTATAACAGGATGTTTCATATGTTAAATATTTTTGTAGGTAAAATTTTCATTTTTATGATTGTATCTGAGGTATTTTGGATAGAAGAAAAATCAATTATTAAAGTCAAATTTGGTATAACTCTTACACCGCCATTTCTGACGGTGCTAATTTAACATCAAGGTTTCATATTAGGTTTTCCATTTTCTTCCGTTTGAAATATCTCTCAAAAATAATTCATATTACTCAAACTGCTGAGGTAGTGTGTGGCTTTTGGAAAAAATTATGGAACCTATTGTACAATTTCAAATATATATATAGCAAGACTATTATTTAAATTAAAATTTCGTCTTATATATGTTATACGGGTACAGTACAAATCTATAAGGCATTTCTGAATACTGTTGCCGAGATACTTATATCAATGAATATTATATTCCATGATATTTAATAGATTTTTACTTTAACCATTAATTTAAGTTGCTTTGTATTTGGCAAACTGCTCAACCAAGACTACCATTCGGTCCGCTGTGATTTATAATAACAAATTATTTGTAATTTGAATTACTTATGACTATAGAAATGTGTCTTAGTTTGCTATTAAACAATAAATTATTATACATTTGATTAATTTTAAATGCGGTTCACCTCTATGCTCATTACGCTATGAATGATTTATATTTAATACCATGTGTGTGCGTTATACGTAAAATACTCATGCATGTAAGATTAAGTTTGAAATGTAATTTGTGTATGTTTTTTTATTTCATATAAGTACATAAAGATAATGTTTAAGAAGTGATTCATCATATTAATTATAATGTCATCATATGAATATATATTCACTTTTAAAATACGTTATTTATTTGTATATATACAATTAAATATAGATTACATAGAAATGAACCATCGGTTGTGTGTATAGCAGATAGAGACTATAAATATAAAGTAGGTACAATGGAAAATTATTCATTATATCAATTAATGTTTGGTGATTCAAATAAAATTTTGTAAAATAATACTAATATATATTTTATTGTTCATCACTTTATTTCTATTATAATCATTATTATAAAAATATCAAGAAATATTTAGTATTCGCAAAATTATATATTTAATTATATAATAAAAATAGAAATTATATTTTTCTTAATAATGAAAAACAATTAGAATATATAAAAAAATATTTCTTTTACAAAATAGTTTCATTTATACAAAATCTAATAAAACCATATGTTTTATTAAATAATTGATGGAAAAAAACCGAACAAAAAAGTTTCCTAAAATTAAGTAGAATTTCGTATCACATATTACTAATAACTATAATTTATCTCAATTATAATAGATTTTTTAAATGTGAACGTGCTATTATATAATTTATAAAATATTTGGGTTCATCAGCTGATAATTCAACCCGTTTTTTAAAATAAACTTCCAATTATAAATTATCAGTTATTTATTTTTAAAAAATTTTTCAAAAGATATTAAATTTTTGATTATTACAATAGATTTCAAAACATAAACATTATGAAAATATAATCGATTGTAAATTGAATATAAATATTAAAATAGAAGAGATTTTCCGACTTCACAACATCGATTTTCCATTGATGTCAGTGAAGAAAATTTGAATTCAAATTGTGTGTAAAGTAACGTTATACAGTATGATTTATTTCATGCGAAAAAATTCTACAGAAATGAATGGAAATTAAAGAATTTATAGAAATGTTTTTAAAATATAGCCCGTATAATTTTAAAACAAAACCTCATATAAGGTGATTTTCCACAAAATTTTGTTTAGGGAAACATTCAATATTTTTTTTTCCATTATGTGGTTTACTTTTAACCAAAAATATAGTAAAGTAATAATCGAAATGATTTTTTCACAGCCATACGTAGCTGTTATTGTAATATTTACGTGTTTATTATTACTCTTATGCATATAATATATATTTTAATGTATATTACAACCGATTTTATGAAGTGATTTATATTATAAAAAAATATGAAGTATAAAAAAAAATTGAAGTTAGTAGAACACCGTGAAATAAATAAAAAAAAAAAATCAATTATATTTCTGGAAAAATTGTATTTATGTAAAAACAAAAATTGCGTACAATAATAACTAGAAATAATATAAATTGGAGCGTATAAATCGCACAGAAAAATATGTTAACAGGTATGGATTTAGTAATACAAAACGAAAATAATATGAAAAATATATAAGAATATTTTTACATTACATCGAGATAACAAATAAATTTCAAAAAGATTTTAAAGTCTATATATCGACAGAGTGGCATCCGACTTAGCCTAAAATGATGAAAAATATTATTAAAAAATATAGGATAACAATACCAATTTATCATAATTTATGAATAACATCGTTTAGTCAACTCAATTAATTTTGATTAACTCAATATAATGTTCAAATAAATTGTAAATTAGTTAAATTTGAAATGAAATATATGTAATTTATATAGACTTTATTTAATTGTTAATTATATTTATCATATTTATATTATTTATTTCATTAGTATTAAATTTAGGTGGACAAAGGGAACTATATGTATGATAAGTTTGTAATAATTTGCACCCAAATTAGCACTCAATTTGTGTAAATAATTTTTTCATTTATAAATAAATGTTATAATTAAATTTTAACAGATAAAAATGTACATATAAATATTACATGGTCACCGTGTAAACAACTGGAACGAATTGATTTTAATATATTTATGTGAAAAAAAGAAAGATAATCCATTTCAAGGTAAAATTTTTGATATATAGGGCATTGATCGGATGAAGAAAATAAAATCGAATGAAGACATAGTACAAATATCACTCTCTAGTTTGTCGTGTTATAATAATTTCCAATTTAGTCTTTTCTCCAATACAAATATTATATATTTTTTTAATTAAAATTTAATTCTTCGAATAAATATGTTTTAAAATTTAAATTATTAATAAACATTTTGTGACAATTTTCTATTACATTACAATTTATGAATGTCATTTAAAGCAGAAAAACAGATTCAATTCAAATCGATATGTGAGTGTACCTGCATAAATGTGTTCATATTCCAATTCCTCAAAAACTTATGCAAACATATTTCAGTTTGTTTATTATAAATATTATTACCTAATTCATTTGCAAGCAACAAACAATTGATGTCGATAAACATTTCTATTTATTTTTTTTTTAATAATGTCAATGTAAATTGATTACATATCGTAAACGTTTGTGATGTAAAAATGATGGGTAAAAGTAGGTCACTGTAAAAATTTAAAAAATATCCAAAATTTTACTGATACATATCTGCAGTATTTATAGAAGATTAATTCCATGTAAATATGTACTGAAACAAATTTGAATGACTATAAATATCCGATACCGGCGTGCATATATTCATTTTCTTTTTAATTGACTTTATTTCCGTTTAAATGAAAATTTTCTTAGGAAATGAATGTGTTAAAAATAAATAATTTTTTGATAAAAAATATACATTTTTACATATAAATTTATTAACATATATCTTTATGTTACACACGCAAACACTCACGCAAATTTACATAATATGATGATTTCTTTTTTCTTGGATTTTATATTTTTTGCGTAAAACAGATGTATAAATACAAAGTCATTGTAATAATTTATCGAAATTATGTGCAAAAGTGAAAATCCCCAAAGGTGGAATCTGCCAGCTATTGAAATCCGCTTAATTTCTCTGGTTTTTGTCGCGATTTCTTAGTTTATATTTATAATTTAAAACGCAAAATTTTGATTAAATTCGAAACGCATAAAATGTGTAAATTTATTGAAATCGATAATTTTATAATTTTAAATTCTAATATAAATTGTTATTTATTTATATAACATCAGATTAGATTCAAATAATATCTGTAATTCGATTTTTAAGATATTTCACTGTTTATATTTCTTTCTGTCTACATACAAATGAATATAATAATTACAAATTGCTCATCGACTTATATGTTATACTCGTACCTGCTGCGTTAATTAAATTAATCCTTAATGAACGAGCGCATTTTTCTAGAACGATGACCAGTAGGTCGACTGATTTTTAAGAAATTAAATGCTTAATTTCAAGATGCATAATTAATATCGCTTTATTGGATTTTATGTAAACTTTCAGTAATAAAATAGGTAGTATATGAACAAATTGTATGGACATATCTGGATACTGAAGTGAAAATTTCAGAAAAATAATGGGAGTTGAAATTAACGAATAGATGCGTGTATGTAATGTATTTATTTGTACACATTTATAAATTAATTTTTTTATAGATTAACAATGTAATTATACAAAAATTTTTTGAGTATGGTACTTCTACCAACAATCCCCTATGTGAATACCAGGTTTATTAGTACAAGTATCACAATAATTACGTGTTTCCCACCTTCCTGCCGACGTTTTTCTATCCGAGCAAACAACACAATTTTTTTTTGTAGCTGTACTTTATGTTAAACACTAAACTTAATAGAACATACATTATGTCATGCCGCATGTATGGCGGCATTCGATTTTTTAAGAATAATTGCAATGCCGCGAATATGGCGGCATTCGTGCGCTGTTAAGGGTTAATAATAAGATGTAAAATAAATATAAATGAGAAATTTTAAAAAGTATTAAACACCGAACGTTATAATTAATTATTATATTTCATCTTTTATTCCTTTAATCGCAGTTATACCTATATGCGTGAATAATGTCTTCTAGATTTTTTTAATAGATACATGCGTTACTTATATTATATGCATTGCATAGGCATATTGAAATAAATAAAAATAAGATAAATTTGCACATCGTCAATTTATATTCATCAAAAAAAAAAAACCTGAGAACCAGTTTACTCCGTCGTCGCCCGTCCATAAATGTTTTACTAGAATTTTCATGACGCCAATTTTGTTTCTTTATAATTTTATAATATATTTAAATGGAATTTCTAAATATATTATAAATAACTAATAATACAATATATTAAATTTAATTATTTTTAATTTACATATCATATTAGGTATATGTGTATAATTAATGATGTGTACAACTACAGAGTCTTAACTCTGTCTTATACATATATACTATGTTAATCTATCTATAGTTTCTGTGTATACATATGTTTTGTAGTACGGTGTACTGTGTACAAACATGTCTATCTCAACTCAATATGCGTGTATGTGTATAAATGATCACAAATCATATACAATAATCATAATATATTTAATATTTGGAACATTATTTATATGCAA
Organism: Bibio marci; assembly: GCA_910594885.2. Lineage (NCBI taxonomy): Eukaryota > Metazoa > Arthropoda > Insecta > Diptera > Bibionidae > Bibio > Bibio marci. Next base: position 7,329,979 of record OU343114.1, on the reverse strand, counting down.
ACAAACATTTATATAAACGAAATATCAAAATAGTACGCAGATGTTCAAAATTTTATATGAATAAAAATAGAAAAAAATCTTTATATATGAATTTACCTCCTCAATACAATTGAGAAAAATATACTCGATGAGTAATCCCATTTTATATATATATAATGTACGATATATTACGTTCAACAAGTTCTTTGAAATATGATTATTTGTATAACTTATACTTTATTATTATATTACAGATATACTCGTACAACTCTCTGTGTAGCAACAAAATCTATTGACCTTTTCCATCAATTATCACTTTCGTTTTCGTGTGGCGTTATAGTAATATATATATATATAGAGGTAAGGTATAGATGTAAATTGTATATTATTAATCGTATAGCTGGCAAAAATAGTGAAGAAAAATGATTCAGAAAAAAGTTGTATGTGATTTTTAAATGGGTTTTTTTTAGTAGATTTACAAATTATATAAAAATATATAATTTTTTGCTAAATAAAAGCACTTAACATACGGTAATTTTCTTTATAATAAAGGTGTATAAAAATTAAATCAACATATGTATATTTAATATAGTTGCTATGTCATTTATAAACGCACATGTGAATATATACGTACAATAATAAAAAATATACATAACAATTTGATTAACTTTTTTCTATAAGCTTTCACTCATAATAATAATAATAACAGCATTAAAGCTTATATAGTTTTTGCGATATTTTATAAGAAAATAAATTATAAGTGAAAAAAAATTTATGTCAGATATTAATTATAAAAAATGGAGACAAATATGTGAGAAAATTAATAAAAAATTGTAATTAAAATTTGCAAATTTCATTGTACAATTTTAATGTATAATTAATTGCATCTGTGTACAAATAAAATCAGTGAAAATACGAATCTATGAAAATTATTTAAAATATAATATATTTAAAGTTTTTGGTTTTAAAAAAGCAATTTTAATATTTTCTATAATTGATATACAAAATTTGTCTTGTCTTAACCAGAAATTCGTTCACAAATCTCTGGACTTATTTAACATGTAAGAATCTCACAAGATGATGTAATCACGCTATACTATATACTATACTATTATTTTCATCTTAAAACTTATATCGAGTAACTCTATCCCCATTTCTTTAACTTTATTCCCCGCAACCTCTACTATAACATTTTCCACAACTACCTCCGTACAACTTTCATTCCAAAATCTCTTCCTATCAGAATTTTTGTAATTCCAAGAATTTAAAATTAAAATCATGTAGAGTTCTTGTTTTCATTTTACATTATTGTATGGACAATGTTATATAGATCAGATTAATATTCAAACTATCACGCGTCCCACGTAGTCAAACGTAGACAAACGTAGACAAATCTATACAAATTCTTATGAAATGTCTAACTCCAATATATATCAAGTAAATCTTTATATGCAGATTTTAAATTATTTAATGTTTGTTTAACTATATGCATTTCACTAATCCTGAAAGCATTTAGCTTAAATCGATAAATTATAATATACAATATTATAAAAAGGGTTTGTTATAAAAAAAAAAGACAGAGTAGTGCAGGATTAGGCTCATTCTGATAAAAATGTGAAATTGAAAATGTATATCCGAAGTCATTCAATACGAGCAATAAAAGAACTTGCTGATATCTTATTCGGTAAAAGAAATTATAAATATGAGGGCAAAAAATGTTGTTAACAAAAAAGAAACACTCGCAGTGAACGTTATAAAAATCTGACTAATATTTGTGGAACTATGTTTTTCAAAAAGTATCTTATATTATCTAAGTATATCAGATACTTAAAAATAAGTATCTATAAAATACAAATTATATGATATTTTTTATAAAAGTATTTTAATACATTTTTAAGATACCAAATATGCCATATAGTCAGCCACCTTTCTCAAAACAATACAATCTATGCGTTAATACTTAAGTATAGAAATATAATAAATATATGCGTACAATATTCCATGATGGACAACTGAATCAATAATACATTTAAATTGAAATTTGTAGTTCAGTTTATATACAAACACAAATACAATATGAAAAAATTACTATTATAGAAAAAAAATGTAAGTAATTAATTTGTATAAATAATAGAAAATTATCAAAAATATTTAAACATAATGTAATCAATGACCGAGTGACAAGTGTATAATAATCTTCATTTTATTCTATTTACATAGAATATATTTATTCCGGATCCAGCAAGTTTCTCAGCAAAAGTCAAGCCTTTTGTGACAAAATCCTCAAAGTATGAAGTATAATTTTATTTTGAGTAAATCTCTTTAAATATACATTTTTTTTTATACTAATTTGAAAATATAAGAAGTCAAGAATACAAAATGCATGAATGTGAATCTAATTCATATCGCAATTTGTATACATTTTTCATAAAATAAAAAAGTAAACTAAAAAATATATATAAAATGTATTTCATGAAACTTTTGTTAACAAATGATCAAAACAAAAGATCGCACGATCTCTTAATATTACTATGTACATTAAGTTGTAAAAAGTTTCTCAAGCAAAGGTGTAATTTTTTTCTCTTTTCCATTCATCTATGAAATGATTTTACATGTTTTTATGATTAATTGTCACTGAAAACTCATTTGTATACAATATATTTAAAGTACATCAGTCATTCATCTATAAATAAAATTTTGTCTTTTGTCCTTCCACCATAGAAGGCACTGTTAAAGTTTGTAAACCTTTTCGAAAGGTCAATAACCAAAATATTCTATTGATAAATAAAAACAATTATGTATTTAACCTCAAGTTCAAGGAATCTAATATCGTGTTTCTATTGAAACGTACTCCATATAATAATAACTTATAATTCTTTATTCTCTATAAAATTTAAATCAATTTTTATATAATCAACAATATTATTGAAGAAGAATTTATTTGTGTATTTAATATTTATATATTATAGTTTGAGTTTTTATGACATGTTGAGTTTATTACGATAATTAAAAATAAGAAGAAAAACCATTAACCATTAATTTTAATAATTTTTCATAAAAAAAAAAAACCTTCAAAATTATATAATGACACTTGAAAATTCACAATATAAAATATGTTAACATTAATTGTAAATGTATTTGTTTTAATATATAATTTATTTTTTATATCATTTTTAAAAATTAAAAAATATAGTATTAATTGTAGTTATAAACATTTTAATTTGTATCATATAGAAAATATTAAATGAAAATAAATTAAATATTAAATACAAAATATAATATAACTGAATTGATTTTATCATATACACAAAATACAATACATATACATTCAATAACCATCAACGATCAACCGCAAATTATGAAAAAAGTCAAGTTCAATTTGATTGAATAAATAAATAAGTGACGTACGTATTTTGTATTATACAGGGAGCATATATATATATCAAGAGTGTTATATAAATGAATTTATATTGGGTTAAGTGTACCGAGCTTTCTATACAAGGGTCCAGGATTAAAATACTCTTTTTGCAGAGATACAATTCAATCGATTTAGTGTTAGCTACAAAGCACTACATCCATAACAAATACCAGAGACATTTAATCAACTTGTGAAATAATAAAAATTTGTAATAGAAATACCAATAAATAGGATGTTATCGGCGAGCCATTTGACTTAGCAATATATTCGCAATCATCACCTTGAATTGATTAATGTATACCATTTCCTTGAAACACCCTGTTTATAGAAGGTTCGCATTACTAATTTTTATTTTTGTTCTTTATAGTTCGTTAACTTTTTGTTTTTATCGAACATATATGAATATTGTACTATATATAATTATAATGCAATTTGGGTAACGCCGTAAAATGACTTTCAAATTTCCAGGTTTTTCCAATATTTTCTGGTAAAAATATAATATAGCAATTTATGTGTTTTGCAATAATAATAAGTATTGTAGTAGTTATTAAATACGAGTAATGTATGAATCTGTTGTAAATATGACGTATATTACTATTAGGCCACAACTTGGGACTTTACAAACATATTTGTAAAAAAAAAATGTGTTAGCACCACAAGGGATTCGCTAAGAGGGAAGTAAATATCTGAGAATTATCGCAATAACATAAAACATATAAATCTTAATGATAAAATTATATATATTTTGTGAGAAAATTAATAAACAATATTATATTTTTAATGTAAAATTCACCAGTTTAACTTGTACACATTGGCTATTTCTCTTTCGATTTTTATTAAATTTGGATAATGTAAACCTAATATATACTAATAATACGAATTGTTATAGGAATGTTTGATTATAGCCATGGATAACTAACAGGCAACAGTACGATTTGACCATTTCTCATAGGATTTATCGGATCAGATTTAGTATGTACATTGAAATTGGTGATATTTATGGTGATTTTCTAAAGAAATTTGGGAAAACCGATACTCATACTGTTATCCAATAACTTTGTCAATTTGGCTATTTCTAATTCGATTTTTATGCAATTTTGTAAATATACGTTCAAAATGGAAAAATCGATACTCAGATCAGTTGAATATCCTGGTCAAATTGGGTATTTCTTATACGATTTTGATGAAATTTAGTATATATGTGTAAAATGGAATAGTTTGAACAGCAAAATGTTCAAGTTCATTGAACTCTGTCCTTGTTATCATATCTAAGTAACTTATTTGATTGTATTACTCCATACTCAACTTTAAATTCAAAATTTTATCATATCTTTTATAGTTTAGTTAAACATATTTTATTTGGAAAACTGTTACTTTTAATTTTTAGTTATAAGCAACAGTTTCGGTCCCTTCAAGTTGTGCTCTTACTGCGGTTTGGGGTTTGGCCGTATATTTTAGTTTTTGATGACAAATTATTTCCATATAATTTAATAAAAAAAAATTGTTAAAATTACATAGGCAACAAAAATGTATTTCCACATTGCAAAGTGGTACAAATATACCATAACTTTGTTCATATTTAATTTATGACAGTGTTCACAACTTCAGAATACTTGAGATTTGGTAGAATATTTTCAATGTAGTGGGTAATTCAGATATATTGAAAAATTTAGTAAAAATTTAATAGTAAAATAGTGACTAAATTTATATTTTATTTTATTGTTTAATACTAATATGAATTTTAAATTATTCTTTCAGCATAACTGATTAACAAGTGGTTTGTATCATACACATAGAGAAAATGTTATTCTATATATTATTTACGTAGAAGTATTTGTATAATGACTGTAAATTAATTTAACTTAATATCGACGCAGTTATGGTATAAACTTATTCACTAAACTTGTAATGAAAATACGGTTTTCCCAAATGTGTATAAACAAATTTGAATAATCTTTTATTTTGTTATTAATTTAATCGATTTCATAATTGGAAAGTAAAAAATATATTATGCGTGCGTGTGCTTTCGTGGGTTTATGTGTGTAGGCCTTTGTGTGTGTGTGAAGGTTTGTGTGAATGCATAGGAGTGTATGGAATCAATTGTGTCACGTCCGTATTGTTGGTTCTGGATAAAACCAAAAAAAGATAAAATTTTTCCATAGCGACCTATAGTAATGTTATAGCTTAAACGAAAGCTTATGAATGTGGCAAGTTTTTAAACTTATACCGAAAAAATTTTTTCATTATGATTTTTCGACTTATGCTTGAACAAACTTTCAAAAAGAAAAATGGCGTTCAGCTAACTGTCAACATTTCTGTAAGTATCTGGATAACCACATGTCCGAATTGCCTTATCTTAACGTCAAATTAAAGATCTCGGTATGCTAATGCTAGTAGTGTATCAAAAATTTAAAATCGGTTAATTAGTTATTGAGATATTGATCCCAGTAGAGTGCAAAACATGGTCAGATTGAAAATTTCGTTATTTGGGTGTAACTTGGTACCGAAGTCGAATCGGCCAAAATTTTATATGATATTTTCGACGCAAAATGACCCAGAGAATCTAGTGTTTTCGTATTGCCGTCGATAATTGGGACACCCTGTATATTGTATATTTGCAGCCTGTATAATATATCATTAAATCAATCAAAATGTACAATTTATATAGGTATAAGGTAGTGAACCCAATGCCTGCCATGTTAAATAATCATTCACTTTGGTCAAAGGTATTAATTTAATAATTTTCAATGTGACAGTATTTTGATAATTAAACAGATTGCATCGCTGCAAATAAAAAACACGAAATTCATTCATAATAATCCAGCGGATAAATATTTAAATTCAAAAATGACTGTCAATGGAACTCTGACACAGATTCACCTTAGACAACATCACAATATAATTTTATACAATAATTATTTAATAATTAAAAATTATATAAAATTTGTGTCATATATTGTAATTAATATATTAATTAAATGTATAATACAGTGTCATTTAAAAACATATATTATATAAAATAGAAAATTCTGATTACAAATATTTCCTATTTATACAACAATTTACGTTTTTAGAAATACATATTCTATTAATTCTTTGTATATTAAATTCAAGGTTAGCTTGAATTAATTAAATTGCATATATTATTAAATTACAATTTTACAATTAAAATATAAAATTATTGTTTACACACAGAAAAATTTTTTCAAAATAATATGATTTTTTTTTTTTTTTTCGTCTCACACCAAATTGTTATTATAATTATTATTATTTTATTATCAATATATTGTTAAACTTACCCTCTACTTCTGCCGCCCTTCACATACAATATAAAAAATACTTCTTCCATATTATAATTGTTTAATTACGTATAAATTTTACACACTTTTAAAATTTTTAAATACCAATATTATAAATTATTGATATTAAAAATAATGAAAATAATAAAAATTTTAATTTTATGCAATTTATTTTTATGCAATTTAATCAAATTTCAAAATATTCAATTAAAATATATTTAATTATGTTTTTTGATTGTACACGAAAAATTAAATAAATTAAATTATAATATATACTATATTTAGTTAATTGACTTGAATATTTATAAATTAGTAATATAAATCCATCTTGTCGCATTGAATATTGTCAACTAAATGTTAAATTTTTAAAAAATGGCAAACATTTGTTTTTTTTTTAATTTAATATTGATATCATTGCCATAATATGGTATAAAAAAAAAAAAAACGATATGTCTCAACATTAAACACTTTTTTTTTTCTTCTTAATTATTATATTATTTGCACGCACACAAATTTTTCACAATACATTCATACTCTCGCGTACAAACAATAAAATATCGTCATAGAAAATCAATTTAAATAATAAAAATGTATATAGTTTCGATTTGAGTTGTTATTTCAATAGTAGTTTGTAGTACGATATTTTTTCTTCAAGAAATCATTTAATATAAAAACTACTACAAAAAAACAAATTATTTTTAAATATGTGTTGGAAATAATAATATTAATAGTATTTTTTGTTTTTTATAATATTATTAAGAGATCATTGAACAAACTAAATTACATATTCTTTGTGACGTAATATATATTATTTAGTAATAGTTAAGTACTTTCATATAATAACAAAAACATATAAACAAAACCAATGTTTACAAAAATTATCAATGAGAAAAATTGTATTCCAACCAAATAATATTATTATTAATTAATTAATTTCCGTCAATTGCTAATTTCTGAGTTTTTTTTTTTAGTTATTTTAATATTCTCATCGAGTTTATTTATAATTTTTTTAATAAATTATTTATAGATTATATTATACTTTAGTTAAGTGTACGCACGTTCAAATATAAAAATAATAACGCATATAAGATAGAGATATATGGGGAGTATTTACAATATATTTACATAATACAAAAATAATATTGAATGATAATGGCTTTTATTATTGATGTAATGTATACCAATTATTTTTTTTTTCAAATATATAAAATACACTTGTATATCCATAGGCACGAAGCGTGAGAAATTTAACTTTACGATAGCATAGTAAAATGATTTTAGAATTACAAGTACACTGATATTCATTTTATATATTCCTATATATTAACCATACGATTAAGGTTAATCGAGTAATTCATTGTCAATCAATACAACAACTAATAGATATGTGGCTCATCAAAGCCGAACGAACGAATAATATCTTTACTTTTTGCAGATAACACTAAATAAAAATATTTTGTAGAAAAAACCAATGAATGGGAATTATAAAGAAGTATTTTTAGCAAATATTTACATTTAAAAAAATACAAACAATTACTTATTTTCACTTCTGTGTTGGTTATATGCTTAACTTTTAGCCTGTTAAATTGTTGTTATTGATAATATTTCAGTAATAAATTATTATATTATAATTTATTAGTCGTACTATGACTTATGCTTCATAATACATTGCTGTTCTGTTAGCCACGGTTTTATGAAAGATACTTTTCGGAAAAAAAAATTGAATTATTTTATTCACAGCTATTTATCAAGTCGACTGTAATTTTTGTCATAAATATTGAATGAATTAAATTTAAAATAAATAATACACATACATTAATTGGTTCGAAGGTATTATAAATTAATTAAAAATTAGAAAAAAGAACCACCAACCAAATTCCCACATTCGAATAATATAAAATATGGCTTTTACAATAGAAAAAATAAATTATACTTTACCGAACAAAATTTTGTTATATGAATAAAGATTGATTTTAAAGAACTCATTCCGTAATTATAATGTTTCAAAGCTATTTTTTTAATCTATCTACAATAAAATAAATGGTTTTTATTTCAAAAATTTTTTAAATATGTGAATGTTTTGCTTAAATGTAAGAAAAAGAATAGATAACATTTTTATGGTGATAAGAATGAGGAGAACTCTCAATTCAATCGACAATATAATGTTTCAACGTATTTTTTTTGCCTATATATATATCAAAGATTATGAAGAAAAATTAGTATTATAATATTTTGTATTTTTTTATTATTTGTTCATATTTATTTACATTAAAAGGAAATGAATCTTTCCACCGGAAGCACTCATTCTGTTCAATATAAATGGACGATTCGTGTTAGACATATGCATAATATAGAATTTTAATTACTTGTATAGGTGTCTATTTAATTAGTTATTGATTATTTTTTTATTTTTAATATTATTAATATAGACATCAGGAAATATTTATCTATTTTCGTATATTTTGCATTTATAGGGTTTCCAGATCTATATTCATTACTGCGGATTATATTTAGACGATCATGCGGTTTCATTTGAATTTAAATTTTCAACATAATTTTCTTTAAAATAAAATGAAATAAAATTTTATTAAACTAATTTATTAATACTACTGAAATTACAACATCAACACATAATATTCATCATTTAAATAGCAAGAATTTTATCACATTAATTTAAGAATAAATTCATTAAATTGTCGTCAATTGAAATTACATGTAATTCGCTTCGGTATGCCAAAGGACAATAGTGGGCATTGTTCAATAATAAAAGGAAAAACAATGGTTTCCATTCCCAGATGTGTTACACATTAAAATATTTCATTTAAAAACTATATGTAATTTAAAAAATTTAACGTTTTCACTTTAATAAATCGCTCACTGACATTTGGAAAATTTTCTACAATATTGCCATTAACATACATTCAACTTCTTCTTTGTACCATTTTGATGGTTTGATCTTAATAATAACGTTGACAAAACTTTGGATCTTAGTTTGTATCAAAGTTACATATAAACTATACATTATTAATAGAGAAAAACACAATTTTCGGTTCTACTATTCGGCAAATTATTACGCAATTAATAAGGGTATAGAGTATTGGAGTCAATCTAGCGTAGATTTTTAAGATTTGTCGTTGGGAATTTACCTGAAATTGAAATTGATGAACTATCAAATCAGATTCTTGGCAGTTTCTACTGTGGATTTAAGTGATTGGCTATAGTGTGCTATAAATATAAAATCATTAACAAGGTAAAAAGTATACAAAATTATATAATGGATTTTTCTTTATTTTGAAATGAATGCGATAAACAAAAATTGATGATTTTATGGAAATATGAAATATGCGTTATCAGCACAGTATTAGGTAACCCTAATATTTTGTAAATTAAAACATATATTGCTTGTTAATTACATTGATTAGATATTACATGGAACAATTTAAATGAAAAGAATGATAATTATTATATCGAATTTGAATCTACATTCGAATGAATATATAAACACAAAAAATGCAGCAGGACATGATGTAATAATGGTTAAAATTTACTTAAAATTATAAAGAAAATGTTCTTGTTATGTTATTTATAGGCTGGCTTATAATTTAGAAAATCAGATGCAATCATTAGTAAATTTTTACACATTGGATAAATGTCATCATGCGAATGTTCCAAAGTTGACAGTTTTTGAAAGAAGATATTATTTTGGAGTTCCATTAAAAGTTATATGATGCATTGAATGATTAAAATTTATATCAATATTATTATTAGTAAATTTAAAACTATATAAACAATACATTATTACAAAAGAATAGTAATTGTGAATACTTTTTTAAGATATTTATATTTTCAGTAATTATTAGATATTTGGTCCCGTCAAAGAACAGAATGGTTGGAGGCGACGATACAATTTTGAATTAGACAAGTTGTACGGTCAACCAAATATTGTCAAAACAATCAAGATCAATAGATTGAGATGGCTTGGACACGTAAAACGCATGGAGGAGGAGCGTGTGCCAAAAAAACTGTTAAATAGTAAACCGGAGGGTAGAAGGAGAGCCGGAAGACCTAAGGCGAGATGGCTAGATGCAGTAAACTGTGATATAAAGATCCTAAAAATTCGGGATTGGAAGACATTAACTGCGGATAGGTCAGGTTGGAAAAGCGTGTTGGAGAAGGCTAAAACCGCACCCGGGTTGTAACGCCATGGAGTAAGAGTAAGTAAGTAATTATTAGATTGTATTATTTTTTTTTTATCGGCTATACAATTAAAATGGAAAAACAATAAATTCGTTTTACTGAACAGATTTTAGATATAATAATTGATCCTGAAAAAATTAATCGTATGGAAACAACTTAATATATGTTTGTCTTTAAAATCTGTTTTTATTATTAGGAAAATGCCGACTTATAGTAAAACGGTTGTTATTATTTTAAAATACGTAATCTTTATTTATTAGCAATACAACCGATGCATAATATTTAAATAACATAATTAAAAATATATAATGGAAATTTCCTAAGAAAATTTTAGAATGAAAAACTATATGTTGAATACGTCCGTCTGGTATATAGTTACGTTTACGTATTTACGATTTTAAAAAATCCCATAAAAATGTGTGTGTCTGCACATACAAATTTAAAAAATAATTACTATAATAAAATAAAAGTTGTGTAAATGTCAAGGTAAATATAGTTAAAAATAAATATATATATATTTTAGATAGTAAAACGTAATTTTTTCCCCAGCTATTAATATTTAATCATATAAAATTTCCTAACATAAAAAATTTCCGATCTAGCGCAAATGACGTGTAAAAACATTTTTTTCTTTTTTAATAAATATATTATTCACAATTTACATATAAATATTATATTCTACTAAATTTTATTGTAGTATTTTATTTATTTTAAATCTAAATGTATTCACGTATTGTAACGTAACTATGATATATATAAAACATAATAATTAAATATTGTAATGATGTGATGATGGTAATGAATAAGTGTTTTCAATGTATTTTGCTTATATTATATACAATAAAATTTTCCATAAAATTTTTACTAACATCATCAAAACTCAAAAATAATATTTATCTCCGCGTATATTGTTTTTTTTTAAATTATAATATTATAATTTATATACAATTCTAATAATAATATAATCTCTAATCTTGTCTTATTTTATATATTTTAGTATATAAATACTAGTAAATTATGTTAATATAATTACATAGAAATATAATGTATATGTTAAACCACAGATAATATAATGTTTCAGATAGATACTTTGTTTTATCTCGTATGGTACCTTATGATGATGGGTTATACCTTGAAATTTATTTGTATGAATATTTTTATAATAAATGTAGATGGGGATTTGGTAAGCTATAAGTATTATTTGTGCGATGTCCTTAATTCTATTCTGTTATGTTTTTCATTAACGTGATACGTACATTATTTTAGTGGTTATAGTAGTGAGCCCAATCCCAGTATTTTGGTAATTTAAATGAACAACATAGTTGTAAATAAAAGAACAAATTCATTCATATAATAATCCAGCGGGATAAGTTGAAATTCAAAAATGACTGTCAATGGGACATAGATTTCGTCCACTACCTTCATAGTTAAGTCTATGAATATTTAGTAAAAATATAACTGAAAATCATAAATAATTATCATGAAAATTTATTATAAATAACTATATTTACAATTACTAAAGTAAAGACAATTTTTAACAGCGACTAAACATTGGTAAAATTGTAACATAAAAGAGATTATATGCCAATAATAAACAAAAAGTATCGATGCCAATGTGGAAAAATAAAGTTCGATGTTTTATTCTGATGTTATTCAAATAACACGACGTCTTGTGTGAACATTTTTTATAAAACTTTCCAAAAAGAATTGTGTATCTCAAGCGTATTCGAAGAGTTTAGAAAAGGTCATTTTAACGATATAGTATTCCATATATATTATTGTATATAAATAATTACAAAATTGATACTTTATATTCATAACACAGATCACCCTTTATGTGGCATATAGCCTAGTGGAAATTTTAACACAAATTCTACGTCATCACTAAAAGTGTAAATATTCGTCTGTAAATATATATAGATGAACTAATGAACTTAAAGCATTTATCAAATTTCATTTATTAATATATATACTAAATATGTAAATACATAGAAAAATATACTAGTAAATGATATAAAAAACTACAACTCGTTGACTGACGTCACAGAATATCACAAATTTAATTTGTATATATAAAAATATCTTTTGACCCGCCGCAGACAATAATTTTAAAATCATAAAATTAATATAAACGATATGAAATATATTCATTATATAATAATTGTTATATGTCATGAAAATATAATATAAATGCGTGTATGTGTTTTGAATACAATACGCGATAATACATATATTTGATAAATATGACTATGAATCAAATATTCAATTTACCGCCGTTTAAAGTATCCAGTTACTGGGAATTTAATGATGCTGATTCCAATAAAACGTACGCCTTAATAACAACAATTAAACAAAATAATAAACAAAATTATATTTTTTTTTATTCAATTCTGGCTCGTATACAAATAAATGATATCGTTTTTATTATTAATGCATATATCTACTAAGTATATGTTTTAAAACATATATATTATGACTTGACTTTATACAAATAAATTAATAAATGTCCCCATATGTTGTATTTGTTGCGCGTGTGTCATTCGATCCGCACAGTCTATTCGCATGTGAATTATATTTTTCATTGTTATTTCTATACATGGTGTCCCAGTACCCCATATACACACACACACACACACACACACACCCGAAAAGAACATAATTCCAGCAAAAAAATGTTCTACTTCTATGTCCGATAGTAGTTCCTAGTGCCACTTTAATTCCCTTATACAAATTTTTTGTATTTGAACACTAAAATGTTTACTACATCTAGAAATCAACTTGGAGTTTAATAAAAATTCTGTAACAATTTTTTTTTCTATGATCCACACTTTTTGACTTATTTGAACTATTTCTCAATACAGAAAATTGCATTCGATTTTTTGTCGCTTCAAACGTATTGGTACACCTATAGTAAATTACTGCTAATGACCAACTACTTCTATTTAAATCCAAATTGAATTGTAGATGTTGTGAACATTTTAGTGACTAATTAATGGTTAAACGTAAAACCAAAAAATTTAAAGGGGTCAAAAGTGAACAAAATGCTTACCTACAATTTTATGCTATATGGAAAAAGGATTACGCTACTTATGAACTTGTATTGTAGAGGATACTACTAGGACATCCTGTATATAAAAAACAAAAATTTAATATACAGCATTATAAATAAAAAATTAATTAACAATAATTATTATTAATTAAAAGTAGTTAAAAAAAAAAAAAAACGAATTATCAGTAAAACAATTTGATTAAATTATCTATACAATTGTATATTAGAGAATGAGCGCAAGGCGGTGTTTAATGACGGCACACTCGTTCATACATTTACAAAGAAATATTTTGATTAATTAATTAAAAGCAATTGAACAATGACGGTTTTAAAATTAATTCGTAATCTAAAAAATTAAAAAAATATTTCTTTTTGATTTTAATTATTATTTATTTAATTTTTAAACAGAAGAATTATGCATTAAATTGTGAAATTATTAAAATAAAGAATGTCTCACAATGACACAGTTAAACTCACTATAAATTCGTTTTTCAATTTTACCATTGACTTCTATAATAATAATAATATTTACTTTTTATATTCATACTGTCAGATTTGCAGATATTGGAGCCATACAACATATAAATAGGTCATGCAACACGACACTATATTGCAACGCCATATTAATCTTATTTGCTGTACGATTATATACTGAATTAATATAGTGTGTGTATGAAATAGATTCTTGTTAGCAACAACGCCTGAAATCAAACACAATAAATTTGTGGTATGCGATTGGCATTCTATTTAACAGCTGCATCGAATCATATCATATAAATAGAAAAAAAAACCATTTGTTATAAGCAAATATAGAAACATTTCTTCATAATTCCTTTCCATTGACATCATTACTAATCTGGTGACACGCGCATATCATTAAACAATACAAAAATAGTATATTTTTATCCCAAATGATAATGAACTAAATAACATAACTAAATAAATACGTGTACATAAATTATTTAATATACAAAAAACAAATACTTGCTGTCGTTTTAAATTTATTTATTGATTTGATAGCGATAAAGACATTTTTGTTAAGTTTAATTCAATATAATTTAATATACCATATAATAATTATAGTGGAAATCCATTTCTCGTGATATTAATTTTACTATAATTATTTTGGTCTGTAAATTATCACAACATTTAATTATTAATTAAGTATAGTTATAATATTTTTTATTTTATCTAACCAAAAAAAATCAAGATAAAATAATAATAATTTTTCTAAGAAAATTGGTATAATTATATAAAATCAACAACAACCTTAAATTAATTCATGCAAAATAATATCACATGATATAATCAATATAATAAATTATATTATTAAAATACTTGCTTCATAATGTCTCTCAATTACACACATATTATTAGTTAGTTAGTTAGTTAGTTAGAATAAATATAAATCCAATAATTTACTCATGAATTCCTCCGATACGCAATATTGCAATAATAAAAAGTATTCGATACTTTATAAAAAAAAAACAATTAATATATTATATTCAATAAATTTTATTTTATGAGGTCTGATTCCATCACATACACAAAATACTTAAATTAACATTACATTAGGTATAAATCATAAAATTTCTTATCATACTTTCGCACGATATTTAAAATTTATCATATGATCAAATCAAATATTGAATGTGTATTTTGAACTTTAATTTAAATTTCAATTCAGTAAAACATTGTATATAAATATAACTATAATCAGAGGCGTATCATGCCAAAAAATATGATGATAATTTGATAATAGGTTTGGTATAGGTTGAAATTAAAGTATATTTGCCAAAAAATCCACTTTAAAATTCTTTTCAATGCAATATTGTAAGTCTTTATTTGCGTTACCTATGTTAATACTCTCATCCATCCGACCGAAATAACGTAAACACACAGGCAGAGTATGCACGACACAAAATGAAAATTAAGTATAGTTAAAGTAAATTCATATTTAGTTATAATTTATATTTTGTGGTATGTATATATATAATTCAAATTAAATTACGGCGTTGTCCTATTTATAACGATTCAAAATAAAGGATTTTGGTGTTGAAGAAAAAGAACATCGAGATCAACCGAAAAAATTAGAAAACAAAGATTTTTACGCATTATTGAATGCGAAGTCGATGCACAAGTACAACAACGATTGGATTCATTAAAAGTAAGTCAACATTCAATAGGAAATATTCAAAAGAACAGAAAATGGTTGCCAGTCATATATGTTAATTTGAAAGAAAGAATAGAAAATCCATTGATAATGTGCTCATGCTTTCTGTGTACAAAATAAAAATCGATTTTGTAGCAGTTAGTGATTCTGTCGCAAAAAATCGTATAGATTTTGTCCAACAATCAACATCACAGGCAAAACAAAATCGTCACAAAAAGAAGACTATGCTATGATGGGATCAAGGAGGAGAATTTTTTTATTAGCTTCCAAGAATGAGTAATCATCACTAATCAATTTTTTAATGACATCAACCCGATGTCAAACGAGACACCGCTTTATTCATGTAATTGTAAATGAAAAATATTATTCCGAAAGTCATTAACTGGATTGACGTCAATGTATTAAATATAAATTGAAAACTGTACTATACGCCTTCGGTCTCCAAACTCCCGAACTTTTTAAAAATAAAAATATCATTGATTGAATTTTGAGTTAATTCTTTTGATTACTTTCAAAATATTTCGATTTCTCTGCAATACAGAGTTTATTACCATAATGTTCTAAAAGCGAATGAAATAACTCTTTTATGTCATCTGTAGAAATCATTTTTGAAACGATTATAAGTTGTTGCATGAGCTACACAAACATTACAATAAACTTTAAGTTCGACATTCATATCTATGTGCCACTAATAGATTAATTGTTATTAAACAATGGAATGTAATGAAATTGTGATACTTCTGTGAATGTCTTTCTAACAAAACAACTACTAAGGGATTTTCCAAACGTTCGGGAATTTTTGAGATAAAGGGTGTATATAAAATTGTTTTTTCTTCAACAAATGTATAAACTTTTAGAATTTTATTTAATTTCAGATTGCTCATTTTTTAACTACAATTATCGTTTTATATTAATGTGGGTCATAAAAATTTTGTTTGAAATATATAATAATTATGTCAATGAATTTTTTGCTAAATAAATAGAAACAAATTAGTGACGTATTACATATAAATAAGTAAGTAATAATAGCGAATTGTATATATATTTTATTTTATGTAATGAATTAATTAAATGATAAATCTATTTTAATTGTTTCGTTTGTAACATACATTTAATATATACGATTTTTTTTTGTTTCTAAATTGAAAGCAAAATAATAAATATGAGTCTTGTAAAAGTTGTTAAAGTTCTTCTAGTCTAGTACTATATCAAATTTTTTTTTAAACGTTTTTATATTGAATACGATGGGGTTGTAAATATGGAAGGATTAAACGATTCCCTCCATTGCGTTGGATGATTAAATTTTTTTGTTATTAAAATGATCCTATTACTCTTGTTCATTTATATTAATAAAATTTCAATTTAAGAATTAATATTGCATTGCAAATTTTAACTTACTTATTTAAACTGAATTACCTCCGTTAAATAAGTAAAAATATGTAGAAAGATTTATTTGAAAAATTGGAAGACATTACAATATCTATAATTAAATACAAATTGTGTGAAAGCTGAATGATTGGATTAGCTTAGAACATTAGTCTCTGTCTGTATAATTTTTGTTTATGGTAGTGGAAGCATATTTTCTTTTTTTCAAATATGAGAAACTTAAAATGATTTCAGAATATCTAAAAAATCTCCCAAACTTAAACTATTCACATATTAACATATTTTTAGTTCTATTTCAAATTTTAACTTGCTTAACGAATTTTTTTAGCATTTCAACAGTAAATGCAAATTTATTTTTTTAAAATACCTTCTTTTGTGGAAATATTATGTTTTTGTGTTGAGAATCATCTACACCAAACCACAAGGAGACATAAACATGATATATTAAAATTACACTAGGTTATTTTTTACCTATAAATAAATACATATTACGAGAATAATCAAATTACATTATTCATATAAATATTTATAATTAATAATATTATTTAACTATTATTATAAATATTAATATATTATATAAATACAAGGTTTCATACGGAAATATTTCTTTTAAAAAGTCAATAATTATAATTATTTATTATTAATAAAAAAATAATCAATGTCTATTGTATATTATTATTTATGTATATAAATACGAGGGTGGTTTGATAAATCAGTGAGTGTCTACTAATATTATTTTATATATATGTTTGTATTTATTTTTCAACATATATTTTTCCAATAAATTCTCAAAAACATTTTATTGATCTATGGCTTACGGTTTTAATTCCAACAATAAAGTGGTATGCAACAGTGTATATGTAATAACCCAGTTGACGCAAATTTTTAATTAAGTGGCGTGATCATTTTTTATGTTGTCCTGAAAAATGTCACTTAAAATATATTATTCGATATACATTTATTCGTTTGAGCATCATCTACTTAATATTTTGGATATTGTCAAACAATAGTATTTTAATGAATTTCTATCATTTCTGTAGAGATAGCAGTGTTTATGTGTTAAATAAAATTATTCCTTGTTGAAGCAAGGAATAAATATTAAATATAAATTTTGTCATAAATACAAAAATGCAGGTTTTATAAATGGTAAGCTTACTAATTATCAACTCACCCTCTTACAATACGCATGCAATATTTATATATTCAATTAATGATAGATTTAAACATATTTAAAAATATATAGATTTTAATTGAACATTATATTGAATATGAAAATAATAATTATTGTTTATTTTAACACTATATAGTCGCGCACTAACATTTTAATACATTTTTTATGGTGCTAAAAGTTGAGCAAATGACGATTACCAGACCATAGTTTATATCAATTCACCAATTGAGCTGCAACTTTCGTACGATACAGACATTTTCTTAATCCTATTAATTTTATTTGCTTGCAAAATATGGTTGTGTGTTATTAATTTTTTGAGTAGCATTAAACACGCGATATATTTTCACAGACATTCGCGTCTTTTTTGCTCGAAAAACGAACAAATGCTAACTCAACTGAAATATTTCAATATTAAAATAAATTGCGAGGCTAAATGTATTCGTTTTCTACAATATTTCCATTGGAATTTACTTTGAAATTTCTAAAATTAACAAACAAATAAATATTTGCTTAAAGTCAAATGAATAGAGCAGAATTGTATGCTGAATCAATGTGTAGGATAAAATGAGTTAATCTTTAGTTGATTCATATATGGTAATAAATCTATTATTGATTATTGTGATAATTTTATGATAAATATTTTTATCATAATATTAAAAATATTATTCATAGTAAAAAAATTAAAAATAAATAAACAATTCTATTCTTTTCTAAATGGTATTTGTTATATAAAAATAAATAATAAAACAATAACAATAACAATTGTTTTTAATTTTTTAAATTATAAAAGTCAATTGAATGATTTATTATAGATTTTTTTTTTTTTATTCCATCAAATTGTATAATAAATTAATAATATAAAAATTAATTTGCTGATGTAAATATATTTCTTTTGACGACAATTTATTATTAAAAATAATGATTTTTAACTTCACTCGGCGAAAGAGATGATTATCGTTCGCTATACTTCTTAACATTATAACAATTTGTAATAAATCAGGGAATATTAATAATATTTGATGCATATATTTTATTTATTCACTGTATAAGTTCAATTTCAAAATTGCCTTTTATAAATTTATGTATTTAGATAGCGACAAATATTTCGTGAATTCAACAAATGTGACATTTTTCTTGTACAGATAATTATATAAAAAATTTAGATGATAAATCCATTAACCTGTAATGAAGTTAAAAATATTAAAAGAAAAAAAATTGATACATTGATTTGTTTATTTTTATAGCGTGCGTAAGAAAAAAAAAATCAGTAAACAAATTAATACTGAAAATTTGCAAATTAATTTTTATTCTAAAATTTTTCCATATGTCATTGATAAAAATACAAAAGTTAAAATAATCAATTTATTTATTTATTATTATTTATTATTATTATTTTATAATTATTTTCAACAATTTTTAACAATTTAAATATAACTATGAAGAAATCAATATGTATGACTTTTTTATGCAATAATATATATAGTGCTAATTGCAACTAATTGTTATTTTAAATATATCAATAGACACGTATGTAAGTGGTCATATTATTGTAATAATGAAAAATATAAGTAATAAGTAATACAAAAGATCTTCCGGAATATTATACAAAAATAATATTGTTTACATTCATTAATATATAAGAAATATATTACGTGCGTGGTGTACATTTATTCTCGGCGTGTTACAGTTGTTTACACTGAAAAATACACTCAAACGAGTTTGTTTTTCGTCGCCAGTTTGTATAATAGAGACAATTAAACAACAGAAAATACATCCTCACAATTAGTTTATTCCTAGAAATAATATATGTGAACATTATTCTTGCATAAAGTTCAGGTAGATCTTTGACTTCTTTATTTATATATGAAATTATATAATATTGGGTATTTTGTACGGAAAAAACCAATATTGTTGCTACAACAAATAATAACAATAAATGTTTGTCAAAACCTAATCAAAAGTTTGTTATAAATGTATTATTAATAAGTTTGTTACAATCAATAATAAGTTAGCCGCACAGCATATAAATATTTAAATGGGATGAATTAAATGTTAAGCTAAGAACACACAGCACAATCTGTGCAGCTTTGTTATTATATACAAGACGCAATCAAGAGTCAGATTTTGTAATACCATCATCGCACAAACACAAAATTTTATATTAGTAATAATTAAATGAAATTGAAAATAAATATTATCTAAGAAATCTTATAAAAAATAGTCAAGCCAAACATTTCATTTGATTAGAAGTTGAAAGGAAAGATTTGCAAAAATTATTGAAACAAACAAATGCAAATGTTGTAAATGAAAAAAATGAAAAATTCATTAATAATCGCTTTAGCTTTTATCAATTTCAATTCTATAAAAATTAAATGTGTTAAATGATAATGATCAAACATTTTCATCTGAATTATTTCATTATCATTATTTTAGCAAATTAACGAAAAAATTAAAATTAAATTTTCAAAATTAATTGTAACTTTATTAACATCTCGCTATGCAAGAAACTTATTTTAATGTATTTAAATGAGATAATAACTATAAGAATACAATATTAATCTGGCTATTTTCCTTCGCACCTTGTCACAATATATACAAACTTTGTCCGATCAGAATCCGGAATAGGTTAAAAAAATACAAAAATAAATATTATATTTTCACAAAAACCATTTTATTTATTCAATAAAATCTCCATCAACTGAAATACATCGATTTGCACACGTTAAACAAGTAATTCAAATGACTTTTTTTTATGGACTGTTCTTGGAATGCTGTAGAGAACGATGGTCGTCGCTTTTTGAATGTCTTCAACTGATGCAAAATGGTTTCCCTTTCATATCCAAATTAAATTTAGGGAATAGAAATTAATGGCAGGGAGTTAAATTAAGTGAATATGGTGAATAATTAAGCAAAAAAATTATAATTATTAGTTCAATTCGGTGTAATTTTTGATCATAATTTAATTGATGTGGAATAGACTTTGAATTCACCTATCGTAGTCCAGTTAAAATTCAATGAAATATTTTCGGTATTTCAAGCTCCATTTCGATGAAACTCGTTGAAGATTTCTTATAGAAATTTTCACGAAATCACGTACTTTTTCAAGGTTTTCTTCAATAAATTGTTTCAGATGGTTTTAATACACAATTTTTACTAATTTTAAAACAAAATGTTGGTTCTTTGTTTTCACATTCATTTCATTCGACCGACGCACAAAAGCCACAATAACTTTATGTATTATTTTTTCGTTACTACAGAATGAAATGCCATGAAATTTTGGCTGTTTGTTGAAAAAAGTTCACCGAACATCATCACAAATAAAATACTAGGTGTTCTATGGTTTAAATAGCCATTCCGCCATTTATTATGGGACAGAGGGTTTATAATATATAAATTAATAATAATAAAATAAATATATACCTAAATAATATTGAAACATTACGTAGTCAAATAATAAATGGTTATTTAATCAATTTTATTAATGACTACATGGTATTCGTGATTTTCAAACAGAAAAGTTCGCAAAGTACTCTGTGTGTTAAAGTTTTAACATTTAAAATAAAAGTAATAAATAAATTGTATACAGACATTTGACAATACTATAAAGTTAACTTCATTTATATATACTTCATATATATAAATAAAGTAAATGTATATGTAAAAGTACCTTGGAGCATTCTATATTTACAATATATATATTTTTATTTTTTTAATACTAACAATGAAAATATTTTGTTACAAAATTGTATAACAGAATTAAAAAATACATACGTGTACACTTAATACTACTTATAAAAAGTATAAAAAGTATAGTATAGTATATTAGTTCATATGATATTATCACAAATAATATTATATATCTGAGAAAGTAATTAAAATTCAACTCATATTCTTAGCACACGTCTGAAAATAATTATTTTTATTTTTAAATATGTATAAACAAAAAAAATAACAAATATATAATGAATAACTAATATTAAAAATAAAATGTATTTTTAAAAATTGTAATATATAGCAAATTTACTATTAACTGAGCGCACAGCCTTCGTTGTTAGTGTATGTGGAAAAATCTCATATTTTTTCCGGGATCATTTATTTATGAATAAATCAATTTTCTTATGACATAACAGAAGAAAATTACAACCGCATTTTACTAAATATTTAATATACACACACGCACATTGTGATATATGTTAATACGCATTTTTATATATTATTATAAATTTTGAAAATATTAATTCTAAGTCATAAGGTATAAAGTTGTTCGAAAAAAAAAAATTTCACACAGCATATCATTTCACACTCTGAAGAATATATTTGTTTTTAATATGACCTTGTCTGCATTCATTCAAATAAATATATACAATATACGCATAATAAACAATTACGGAAATTATAAAATATGATATAATTTTATTTTTATTTTTATTTTTAATTTTTTTTTTCTTTTAGTTATGAAATATAATAACAATAAAATTATATTCTTATGTGTATGACTTAATGTCTCAAGTCACAAATGTAATATATATATGTAGAAAAAAAAATAGCAATATGATGATTTGTTTGTGTTGTATAATAACGAATTATTTAAATTAAATTATTTGTATATTACATACGAGTATTTTTAATTTATATATTATTCTAGGAAATATGCACGAAACTAAATATAGCACTAGAATAAATAAATAGTAACAGATGCGGCTATATTCGTAATTATTACAAAAAAATTTAATCAAATTTTGCTTGATAATTGTTTTTTCTTTATACATTTGAATTTATATTTTAATTTTTCCGAAAAGAAAAGTGAGAAATGAAATGATATAATACACATTAAAACATATTATGTCAGCACGATGGCTTTCTATAATTGTTTATCCAATCTCGTTGCCAATATGGTTGTATTTTGACACCGGATTGGGTTCCTATAATAATCGAGAAAGTGATTTGTAATTTGTTTATAATATATGAAATAAATTCAATTTTGTGTATATTTTAATCTTCATAATGTGTAACTTTGAAAAGAATTATAATTCTAGAGAAGAACATATTCAACATTTTGTCTATATACTTTTGGTCAGTCATTGTCCGATATTATGTTCACTTTGTTAACACATTGTTTCTTTATTAAAAACACTTAAATTAACAAAACTCCAAAATGCTTGGAGCTTCATAAAAATGATGATGTAAAATTTTTAAAACTTTAATCCATCAGCATTTGATTTGAAATGTTCGTAAACTATGCCAAACCATAACACGAATTTATACATATATTACTAAAAAAAATTGAAGACACTTTCGAGTCTTAAATAGTTTTAAAAATATTTCTCTAAATGTTATACATTTTACGATTAAATGTAAATTATTATGTTTTTAAAATTGTATTATAAAAATTAAGTGTACAATCCTTTTATAATTTTCAATGTCTATACTTTTACTTTTTCCAATCTTCTATATTAAATCGTAAGTTATAGCAATTCCGCTCTATTCTATATGTAATCTTATGATGAAATAACTTGTACGGACAATTATGATAATTTTTTAATTAGGCCTTACAGTTTATTTTCATGGATGGACAACCGCGTACCTTTTTTGTTCGATTTTCTGTAAGATCGTGTACAAGTAAGCAATCGAAGCGATATCAAAAAAAAATCTAATTATACATTCTGTCATTCGCATCATTATAGAATTCATGCATTACAATTTACTTGGCAATTTCAACACTTAATTTAACAATATAATATAGAATAAAAGATTGTGAACTATTGGATAATGAAAACTAGTAAACAATTAGAGAAATATTATAAATTTTTATGCGGATAGTCTTTATGCTAACTAAACATTCATTCTCACTCAAATTAATACATGCGAATATGTCACCATCTATACAATATTAAATATTGTACGTATTGATTGAAAAATTGTCATTAATAATCAGTACCTTTACACTATGGGTGTATATTGAATAGTATATTTGTAAAGCTCCTCACCATTATCAAAAATAATATAATATCATTTGTGTTGTAGAAAATATAAAATACGTTTAGTTAAAGTTTTTCTTGTATATGAACAAATTGAAATTCAAGATAGTTTCGCGTTCAAACACATCCATCCAGTTTTATGTAGATTTTTTATTACTTTTTTTCTTTTTTTTTGAATAATATTTATGATTACTTTTTTTTTCTTTTCATTTTATGAACTGTAGGTGAACTCAATTTAATATAATTATGTTTTATTTTTAAAAATGAAATGATTTTGAAATTCGTTCTTTGTACATTCACTGTATTCACTTTTGTTATGTTATTTAATTAATTATGTGAGTGTAAAAAAACGAGTAGGTGATCAGATTTTTAAATATAAATTTTAATTATTGTATTTAGTGTTGAATTTTCTAAACAAAATATTTTGTTTACTCCGTTATGGACATCACATGATTGCAGCGTGTGTGTGTGTGGACAACGACGTCATTAGAAAAATACCATAAATTGCGCATTAGATTAATTTATAAAATCAACTATGTGCGATCCTCATGATGAAAAGATATTTAGTCGCCTTAGTCATAAATTACAACAATTACAATTACAATATTATCCTAAAAGCTAAAAACATCATTATTTATACAGAATCTTCATAGAATTTCCAAATATAGTACCCTACTAATGCTATACGTATATAAAATTCCAAATATTGCAAGCTTTCTGGTGAAATCGTTTACAAAACTGCTCTGGATCAATAGTTTACTCACACAATTCTTTAGAAAATTTGTATAAAATCGTATAGTGAATCATAATTCGGTATAAAAGTTACAAAAATTATAGAAAAAAAACCGTTGAATGGTTTGATACAATGAATCCGAAATTGAACGTTGTCAATTTGGTGATCAAAACATAATTATTTATTTAATTTTTAAGTCATATTTTGCTCCAAGTGGAGCCTTATGTCATCTAATAAACCTCTCATTACAGGGATTATATAACAGTTTACCAATTGTGTACTGTACTGTATTGTAATTAACGAAAGATAAATGTTTTCAAAATACTATTATTTTTATATGGGTGATTAGTCCATAGTTATGTGTGTGCAGACATTGTTAATCTTTGAATAGCGTCCAACACCATATTTTCAAAGATATCCGTTTTTCTTTTTATTCCATAAACGAACAAATGGTGACCCGGCAGAAAAATTTTAGTATTCAAATAAATACCGAAAAATTTCCTATGAAAAATAGCGGAATTGAACCCGCTATATTTCATAATTAATAATATACAATATGTTATATTCAAAACATAAATAATTGTTAAAATAAAGAGTGACAAAAAACATACGTAATAATCAACATAGTATAATGAAGTTATGGTTGTCATGTAATCTGAAAATGTCGGCAGATTTTAGCTTAGATTCGTCTTAAATCTTTTCCATGATTTTACAAATATATAGTAAAAACCAAATGAGTCTATTAGAGGTATCAGTATACGACATTCGTTAACACATGACACATAAATATATAATCAGATCTTTTCTTTCCGGGGTTGTTAAAGATTTTCTCTGCAAATTTGGGTGAAAATATAAATGTTAACTATAATTATTAATAATATCTACATATATTTTGTAACGATACATCAATTTGTGAATATATAAAATACTGAACAAACAATTCTTGTATTAGAATTATCAAATGTAATAGCTTTGTAATGCGCGCATATACTAAATTATTACTTTATTTTAATATTATTATTATTATTATTATGAAAATAAATAAAATATTGATTGAATATTTAATGAGTTGTTTTATTTTTTTTTTATCTATTCTATATTGAATATATATTTCCAAAAATATTAATTAAATGTATACCGCGCTACGAACTTATGGAAAAATTTTGTAATTAATTATTGAGTTTTTTTTTTTTGAAACGTAAAATATTATTTGAAATTTATTTAATATAAAAAATGTATATTATAATATATTATCGATTATTATCACTTATTCTATGCGCTCTTATTTTAGAAATTTATTTTGAAAGGCTTTCAATGTGACGTATTTTTTATTTTTATTTTACTGATAAGAAAATTAATTATTATTCTTTTCAAATATTGAATATATAAAAATTCTTCTATTTTATTTATTTTATTATTATTTTTTTTTCGTTTTCAATTGTATTAAATCACATAATACAAGACACCTCGTTTCGATATAAATGCGTAAATTGTAAGTTATAAAGAAATAAACTATAAATAAGTAATATTTATTTACCTATATTTTAGTAAGTAATTTTTACTATAATAAATTATCTTTATGTCTTTATTTAAATAACAATAACAATATAATATCAAAATAAATAATTTTTGTATGGAGATTATAAATAATATATTATTCTTTTTTGTAAATATATTTGGTAAACAAATTTTTTTTCTTTCACGTTTATTCACGGTATTATTATTCACGGTATTATTTGAAAGAAAATTACATATGTCAATACTCCAATTTGTAAAGATATTAAAATTTATGTGTGTGTATAATATAGTGTACTGCAGGGTAAAGGTAAAGGTATACAAACAAAAACACAACAATAATAATGATTCAGAATTAAATGAAATCATATATATTGATATGTTCCAAATAACACGTCACGTCTATCACTCACACCATTCTTCATTTCATCGCATACACGACAATGCTATTTAATCTTAATATAGTATCTGTATATGTGTTTGTATATTTTTGTAATCAATAATGTCAATGAGAATACTCATCAATGACAATATTAAGTCATAAAATAAACTTTATTATTAATTTAATAATCAAGATAAAAAATAATGTGATTGATGATTTTTATGTACAAAAATATTATCTTATAAAGTAAAAATTTAAATTGTTATATATTTTTGATTTATAAGATTTTAATTGCTATAACATAATTTATTTAAGTATATAAAAGTAATCGTATATGTTTTAATAAAAGGTAATGTGAGAAATTATTAAAAAAACAGCAATACGATGGGATCGCATTTTATATGGTAGAACGTTAATTGAAGATTGAAGCTAGATAATTGTAAATGAATGTAGGAAACGCATATTGATATTATGTTATGAATCGTTTTTGTTATTAGACAAATTGAGTGACAGCAATGTAAGTAAAATAACATCACAGTTTTGATGCTCTGTAAATATTCTGCCAATAATATTTTTATCGCTTAATGTTAAAAGCTTTCACTTCTTCTATTTGACTTTTAAATTGAACCTTCAAAAGAAACAAAAATAGATAAAATTCGTGGGTTATTTTTGCCGTAAATGCGTCATAAAATCGACCATCTATTCGTATAGAAAAATTGAAAATGTTGATGTAACGAGTTATTTGGTAGTTTGTAGATTCGTAATAAGAAGTGTGTTAGGGATAATTCAATGTATTAAAGACAAAGTAAGATCAGGCAGTTATTTATCATTTTTGCAGAAAAACACACACACTTGTGTGACTTTGGTCACATCACAATTTGTCATGATGTGATTTATCATAATGAATGTAGTGCCAAATTATATAATATGGATGAAATGAAAAAAATTTGAATAGAATAAATGGTTACTATAACGTGCAGTAACATGTTAAAGTATTCACAATGTGCTCCTGGGCTGTTATTTTAAACGGCAATATCTGTATGGTTAGAAGAGCGTAAATTATTATTTTTAAATAATGTAAAAATAAATACAACTACCTCGCTTTGAACAAGAGAAATAAGATAAAATTTTAACAGCACATATTTTATCTGAATATTATTCTCCGATTAAACGTAAACCCTTGGACCATAAATATCTCATATAATGGCTCGCTTGTTCGTATGTTCTTGTCACGGTCTTTTCACTAAAAATCATGTGTATTTATTTATTTTCCAATTTTTTATGTGCGTGGTCGTCGTATAAATATGATAAATTTATCCACGTGTAAATATTATTATTCTTTATGGATAAACAAATAGATTTTCTCTGTAATAATTATGAACATGTATATAATTCAAAATAAATAAATTTATAAATTACTCGTGTAAATTATATAGTTTATTAAAAGTTTATTTTAAAAAAAAGTTTCGTTTAAAGATTTGTTTATAAAATACTATAAATTAATGTAATGTAATGTCGGTGCATAGTTATATATCAAAGATGTATGTATCTTGGCAAAAGTATCACATTTTCTTTTATTATTTAATTGAATGTTATAGCAATAATAATAATAATAACTAATAATAATAATAATAATAATAATAATAATAATAAAAATAAAATATGTTTTATAAAACATATAAATTATAAATAATGTTTGCAATTTATAAAAGTTAATCAATTGGCAACAATAACATTATTTTATCTCACGTGTGTGTTAAATAAAATTGATATTGTGCTTTAAAGATATATAACTCGTGTTGATTCTATGTTATTTTTAAAATATTTATATAAAATTATTAAAAAAATGTACAAAGAAAATTTAACAAATTAAAATTGCTTTTGTTTTTGAACCCTATAAATTAGTAACTATAATTCATTTCATTAATATTATTAAATTTATACGATACAAATATTCATCTCGTTTCGAATAGCGGATTAATGTGTATTCTATATTAATCTATACGAGTAAATGTTTGTTATGAGAACGCACAAAATTGTATTATAAGCTACGTTGTGGTATAAAACAGAATTTATTTCTGGTTCAGAATTTAGTGGTATGGAATTGACACGGTGTTGAACGAAGCTATTGTCTTGCTAGCGTTGCAATATAAACTTGCAACAGAAACAGAAATAATATTTCAGTTTCAGAGCTAACTCCAGAAACAATCCAATTTTTCTGTCGCTAAAATGACGATTTACGGAGTTAAAACGGAGCTATAATCTGTTGTTGTCTTGTACAGAATTTAGCAACAGAATTTTTCTGGAGCTAATGTATGTAATTCTGGACCAGAAAAAAATCTGTTTGATATCACAACATAAAGCTTTCTTGTCCATAATTTAGATTCTGATCCGAATTTATCTCCGATAATAGTTGTCTTCTTGGGTTAATATTAAAATTATTCAGAAAAAAAAAACGTAAATTATGAAACAAATTAATTTTACATATAATATTAATTAAATTCTATAATAATTATTTTAATGAAGAAGAGTCCGCATATATTTTTATAATAATCACTTACATATTAATTGTTTGTGGTATATATTTTGAAAATATGTGTGTTCATTCATAATAAATATTACTATACCGGGCGTCGTATATTTATATTTTTAAATAAAAAGCTATTGTTAAATATTGTAAAATAAATTAAAAATTACCTGATTGTTATTGCAACAAGTACTATTATAAGTCCAACCAATAACATAGCAATTACTACTCCACATATCATATAAATTACATCATTTGGAGCATCTGAAAAATAAATTTTATCATTTAATTATAGCATTTTATACATTTTAATTGTGGTATTACATGCGTATATATAAATGTTTTCATTCATATGATCAATGGTTAAATATAAAAGCATTGAAATAATATATTTTATGTATGTTAAGTTTAAATATAGTCTGAAATTTAGCAGCAATTATTATTAAAAATTCGAATATATTCATGCATTTATATTTATATTTATAGATTTTAAAATAACTAATTATTAGTATAATTTTTGCTTATATACATTTCATAAATTAAGATTAATATTATCCGCAATAGATTATAATTATTGTGAATAATCAAATATATGTATTTCCGCTTTAATACTCATTATAAATGAGTGTGTGTGTATAAATAAATGTTAATTATATAATAATTTATGTATTTCATCTGTTTATTTTGCGAATAATTATGTATTAATTATTATTTTTCTCTTGAATCATTACTTCTATATACAATCAATCTCCTATAGTTAATTGTCTTTCTCGTGTGGTTTATAATACAAAAATTCACAAATAATAGTAGAATGTTTCTTGAATAAAACATTGTTCAAATGTACTGGGCTTTTATAGCAGTGCAACATCCAAAAAAATACGAGAAGCATTTGTGGCAACAATTCACTGAACGCAAATAAATGTCATGAAATTATTTATCAATTGATGCTTTTACAAAACGGCTTCACGTTACGTCGAACCATTTAATTTCAAATTTTATTTATACATATTTTTATTACAGCTTAAATTTAATTAATTAAAATTAATGAATATATTTTTATATGTTAAGTAACCGAAAATTTATAATTATTTTTAAAAGAAATAAAATAATAAAAACCAACTGGATTTTGGTGCCAAACATATACTCAATTTAAACATGCCTCTTCCATTCAAATGAGTGACCATCGTTTGCCCATGTTGTTGCCCAAACGAAATTGGCGATATGTAAGAAGAGTATACACACCGGGGATCTATTATATGATACTATTTATGTTTAGATCACTGAAATGAGGAAGATAAATGCGAATGAATCTTGAATCATCAAATGAATGTGTTGTAATTATATAGGTGACATGGTTTGAGAAAATGTTTGAATTTAATACGACCTTACCTTCATATTTTTAAGAGGCAAAAAATATGTAAGTACATACTATATTTTAGTTAATTTGAAGTGATTTCTTCATATTTGCGGTCAGAAAATATATAGCCGATAGTATTTTAATGTATAATCATGAAAATCACTGACAAACATTATAATAATAAATATAGAAAAATGTTATCATTTTTATCGTTATTCAACGTCAATTTGGCTGGAGAGAACGCAAGGGCTTAAAACTAGTTACATAATATAAATAAGTATTGTTTAATAAATTACATAAATATAGTAATATTACACAATTAATTTCATTTTACTATTTAATTAAAAGTATGAATTATTATTAGAATTGTATCCAACCACAATATGATAAAAGTTTATAAATACATTCGAATACACGTACGAACATGGACGAATATATACATGTACATAGTACACAAACATATGTTATGTTATTATACTATAATTTATAATTTAAAATATAAATATTAAATACTATAATATTTTCTTTGAATGTAATAAAGTATTAATAGTAGACAAAATTATAGGTGTATAAATAAAATAAAATTATTAATATATTTTTTGAACGCCAGTACTCTTGTATGAGAAAAAAGTATTGTAAAATTTTAAATAGTACAATAACAATAAATCATTGCCAACAATTTTAAGATTGTCAACATGTAAATTTTTTTAAACATAATAATATATAATATGTTTTTCATATAATCAAGGTCCATGAAATAGATAATAAATAGTATAATATCATTTTATGGTCTTATTTTCTATAAAACAGTTTACTTAATATTTTATATTCTCAAATCATAATATCATTTTCAATTTAAATCTTTTGACATTTATATGTTTATCATAATTTTAGATAAGACGCACAATCGCTTTACTATTGTATTTGTATAAATAAAAAATTTCCACACAATCTGCGATATATCTCTTCACGATAATTTTGAAATACCACCCTGTGTTACTATTTATATTTTCAGATTTCCGTATATGTTTTTCTCGTAAAAAAAATTTATTATTTTTGTATGTTTTAACAGCCAATAGTCGATTTTATATAAATAAAAATTTTATATTTTTATAATTTTATTGTTCAAAAATTGTTTAAACATGTATAT
The DNA here is from genome assembly GCA_910594885.2 of Bibio marci. Classification (NCBI taxonomy): domain Eukaryota; kingdom Metazoa; phylum Arthropoda; class Insecta; order Diptera; family Bibionidae; genus Bibio; species Bibio marci. The sequence continues at coordinate 7,297,665 of OU343114.1, read as the reverse complement.
TAATACAATTATATTCTTACTGATGAACTGATGCAGAAGCATTAAATCTGATTATATAATTTTGATTAAAAAAATTAACACAGAACTCTAAATATGAATACAACACTCTATTTATTTAGTATTAGTATTCGCGTACATTGATAACTATACTTAAATTATGATTAACGCATTTCATTCTGATTTATATGAAATTATAATAAACATTAAATTAAATATTGAATTATAAATTATAAATACATTTTATTTCCCGTACAAAGATTAACAGATTTTAGTCTGTTAATTATTGATCTTAAATCCATATAATAATATTGGTATTTATAAAAATGAAAAATGAAATGCGTAAAATAATAAAATACAAAAAACGTAATTCTTTCTATACTGGGTTTACGTTGAAAGTTGAACTTTGGACAAAATAAATGTGTTGTTTATTGTTTATTATTAATAGAATTATAAAAATAATACATATACACGTCCGTGTACATAAACAAAATTAGAAATGTTTTCGTGTTATACTTAAATATTAGGATTAAGTAAATAAAATATATCGTATTGAATATCAGATTGTTAAACCTATTATTTAAATAAGTAATTTCACACAGGGCCAGATTTAAATATATTATAGGGTTTGGCGCTATTTTTTTTTAATTTTAAATAAAACTTACTTATATAAATCTATGGTTACTGGAATTGTTGTAAACCTAATTTTAAGACGCATTGGCAAAACAAATTTTGCCTTATAGTTGATGTGGTGTTGAACGTAGAAGCGTTTATTTATACTGAAATTTTCAATTATTACTGCGATGTATATTCAGAATATCGATGCTATTTGTTTATTTTATATGGATTAAAGACGAGATCATTAATAATTATTCATTTAATTTAAATCCATCGATATCTGACTATGATCAATTAGAAGACAATAATGTATGTAAATGCGTTAGCAAAAGTATCATTTAAAAATTAATTAAACTTTTTGTTTTTTTACGCCAGACAAAACGTTGAAAAATCGTGTGAAATGCACCAAAATATTATTCGAATATTCGTGTTACGCACAACAATTCGTCATAATTGTTAATCAATATATAATTACAGTCAGTATATATTCAATTTTTAATTTTATTAAAGTTGTTATTTGTCAATTATTGATGTAGTTCAGTTTCTTAAACTCTATAAGTTATTGTATTCCAATATCTATGTGTAATTTGTTTATTTGATAAATACAAATTTGTACGATAGATATCGATAAAAAAATTCACAAAAATTTATTCGAATCAATCGTAATAGTTTTTGATCGCACGCAAAACAGATAAGATACGAAAAAAATGCAATCATAAAGATATGTGAAGTTAAAATTGTAAACGAAATTTTTTTAACAAAATATTTGGCATAATAAAATTAATTTATTATTGTAATTTACACGTTGTTAAATAAACAATTTATTAGATTTGTTTGTAATTTATACACATAAGAGAAAAGTAACATATTAATATATATTTCTGGTTTTTCAACGGAACTAAAATTAACATTTATAGCCACTTAAATTAGCTAGAAAAGAAAACATACATAAAAAATTTGTACACAACGTAAAAATAAAATCAAATATATTTCAATCAAATTTAGATATAATAGATCGGCGATGCGCGATATAGATTTTTATGGGATTGTTAAATTTTGCGGAAAAGTTAGTAAAATATATTTGAAAATAAATATGAAAATATATTTATGTTGTTACAGTTCACGAACATTTTATTTTAAAATTGATAATTTTGTTATATTAATAATTTGTAGTAATATAAAAAAAGTGTGCAGAGTTGTGTATGTGAATCTAAATCTGGGTAATTGTGTTAATATTATTCAAATAGCATTTCCTTTTTACTCACATATGCAGACTGCACACACATACTGAACTGATCTCTAAAGGAACCAAATCTATTATTACATTTATTTAAACATTTTTGTTTGCATTTGTTTATTTTCATAAATAAGATATGCGTTTAAAAATTAACAACGTCGCAATTAAATAATGATAAATTAAAAAAAAAACGAATATAGTTTTTACATTATCGCGATGCTATATAAAATAAATGAACGGCTTAACAATTGTATTAACATTTGTATTAACGAATTTATTAAAACAATAAAAAATATAAGTTATTTTATTTTAAAATTAATACAATGGAAAAATAATGATATCGGTTACAATTGACGTCAGATATATAATTATTTGAAAGGAACATATGTGTTTCATTTTTTTGTTTTCAAAGGTGTTAAAACAATGCGAAACATAACAAAATTTTTGAAATATAAGATAATCGAAATTATTTTATTAGCGTCAATAATATTCTAACTGATTCCAGTAAATACCAATTAATCCTGGATTCCTTGCGTATTAAAAATACAATTTTTATTGATTAAATAAATGATTGTCAAAATAAAATTAAAATATTATAAAATTAGAATACAATATAATAACAAACAAATATAATAAAGTATTGTGTAACAACAACTGTGTAATTAAAACAATGATAAATATGATGTAAATAATTTACAAGGTTACCATACAATTGCTCGATATACGCAGGAACAACGCATTAAAGTTATTAAAACTTTTACGAATTTCAGAATTGATTTATGATATAATATATTGACCAAATGAATAATTAGTAATTCAAAATATTAGTGAAAAAATTTAAAGAAATTGGTTCTGTTCGTCATTTACTAAAACTGATCCAACCCAAAAATTATATACGTACGAGAAAAAACAACGTTAAGCAGTTGTTGACAGCCTTCATTATAAGTCATCTAAAAGTCAGTTCCTCGTTGTAGTTCTCAAGAATTATCCGTTTCTTTTTTGGCATGCATACAAAATTCAATTAACAAAAAAATTGAAAGAATGAGATTATAAATACACAGCAATTTCACTGATTGTATGTAAAAAGAACGAGAATTTTGTGACAAAATCTTTTAAATAAACAAAATTATAACATTTGGGTGATTAAAATTCATGTCTATCTCATGAAAAATCATTACATCAAATAACAACTCTGTTTGGTGTGCATTTGTTACTATATTATTTTGCAGATCCAGTCATAAGATTTCTTTGACACACTGTGTGCGCATTTTAATTATAGACGAAGTAACATATAATTTATTATTCAAATGTTTGGACACATATCAATTTAATTATTTATATTAAATTATTAAAATGTTTTACAAAGTAAAGTAAAATATGAATTTGACATTTTTTTTTTATTAATTGTTAAAGTAGTCACAATTCTAACAATCATATTTATTTAGTAAAATTAAAAAAAACAATGTTTTAGAAGAAGAAAAATAAATTCTCAATAATCGCCTTCAAATTTTTGTATGTAATTACATCAAAATTAAAAGTTAATAATAAAAGGAATTATGTCAAAATCTTCTCCATCACCAATTCGCTCGACATCGTTACCGAAAAATGTGAAAATTTATGAAACAATTGAAGAATTTGATAAAAATCTACCAGAAACTGTAAAACTTTTACAATCGGAAAATGGTAGTAAAGTGTATTTAATTGGAACATCACATTTTAGTTTACAATCGCAAGACGATGTGTCATTGGTAATGCGTAATGTAAAACCACAATGTGTGGTATTAGAATTATGTCCTCTCCGAATAGATGTTCTAAAATATGATGAACTGACTTTATTAAAAGCAGCCGCAGAATTAAATGTAAAACGTAAATTCGAAATAATTAAAGAAAATGGTTTTACAACTGGAATGTTTTATATTCAATTTTTGAATATAAATGCAAATATAATAAAACAATTAGGAATTGCACCGGGTGGAGAGTGTCGACGTGCGTATGCCGAATCGCAATTAATACCAGAATGTCAAGTATTTTTTGGTGATCGTTCAATATTTATAACTATGCAACGTGCCATCAGTGGTTTATCATTATTAGATAAAATTAAAATGTCTTTATATTTTTTGTTTAATAAACAACCAACACCAATTACACTTGAGGATATTGAACGACAGAAAAAAAATGAAATCAATGAAGATATTTCCAAACGAACAACTGGTAATGAAACAACGTCTTCATTATACAAAGCTATTGTGTCGGAACGTGATTTAATATTGTGTCATTCATTAAAAATGGCAACACAATTACGATTGGATCCGGCGCAATCAAATCGAACATTACCGGTAAATGTTGTTGGTGTTGTTGGCCTCGGACACTCATGGGGTATTGCAAATAATTGGAATAAAACTATTACCAACGAACAAATAGAAAATCTATTAACAATTCCAATCAAAAGTAATTTCTTACAAAATTCATTTCATAAATTATGTAAATTTGGTGTATTAGCATTAAGTTCTTATGGTGCGTATTCATTGTATTTAACAATGAAAACATTTAAAACAAAGAATAAATAAATGTTCCAAATCATGTGCGTATATGCGTGTGTCTCAGCTATTAAATTAAATGTGCGATTGTACTTGTGAGAGGATTTCATTTAATAATAAAAAATGATACATTATGAATGATCAGATTTTTCATACGCTGGTACCTACCAGTCATTATTTATGGGAAGCGATTTCAAAAATCTTATGCCTTCGGACAATTTTACTATTATTTATCTTTCCTTTGACTTAATATCAGCGCCCGCAGTTACATAACAAGATAAGATGAAAAATTCCATATTTACTTTACCAATTAGTTGATGAAAATTTTGTTTGCACAATAAGTCTTAAAATATAATTATATGAATTATAGCCTATGTATGTTCCGGAATATTGATACCCAGGTATAGTTTCCTTGGCCATAATTTCTGTAAACCTGGTAAATTGGTCAATCGCAATTCTTATCCAAATAAAATTTTATTTAAGGTTTATAATCGTATTATATGAACAGTATGTTAGTTTATATTTAGAAATTATTGCTTACATTACAGAACTCATCCACTTACTATATACAATTTGAATGAAATTTGGAACTAAACTTTAGAATGGTGTATTACAGAGATTGCTTGTGACAAATTTTGTCAGTTATTCAATCTGGTCTGTAAAACTGCTCTGAATATTTATTTAATATATAAGGTTGTCAAATATCTCCCTTCCGCCTTTTTGTCTTTTTAATTTCGCGGCTATGTACAAAGCGCTACAGAGCTCGTATCTGGCAACACTGTACATAATTTGAAAGCTCTTGACATAACAAACAAAACGACGCTATGTATGATTAGTTTGGATATTGCGTTCAACAGTTATAGACGTGTAAACATGGAGTTCACTAACGCCGAAATTCGCGCTATTTTAAAGTTTTCCTTCGTTAAAGGCAAATCCGCTAGAGAAACGTTCCGTGAGATTAATGGTGTTTTGGGGGATGGTACTCTATCACTTCGAACCGCGGAGGAATGGTTTCGACGATTCAGAGCCGGTGAAAACGACACCATGGATAAGCCAGCCGGCGGAAGACCTGTGACGACAAATACCGATCAAATCATGGAATACATCGAGTTAGACCGGCATGTGGCATCTCGTGACATCGCCCAGGAGATGGGAGTTAGTCACCAAACCATTTTAAACCATCTGCAGAAGGCTGGATACAAAAAAAAGCTTGATGTTTGGGTGCCACATGAATTAACAGTGAAAAATCTAATGGACCGAATTTCCATTTGCGAAATGCTGCTGAAACGGAACGAACTCGACCCATTCTTGAAGCGGATGGTGACTGGCGACGAAAAATGGATCACATACGACAATATCAAGCGAAAACGGTCGTGGTCGCAGGCCGGTGAATCGTCCCAAACAGTGGCCAAGCCGGGATTGACGGCCAGGAAGGTTTTGCCGTGTGTTTGGTGGGATTGGAAGGGAATCATCCACTATGAGCTGCTCCCATATGGCCAGACGCTTAATTCTACCATCTACTGCGAACAACTGGACCGCTTGAAGCAGGCGATCGACCAGAAGCGTCCAGAATTGGCCAAAAGGAAGGGTGTAGTGTTCCACCAGGACAACGCCAGACCACACACTTCGTTGATGACTCGTCAGAAGCTACGGGAGCTCGGATGGGAGGTTTTATCGCATCCACCATATAGCCCGGACATAGCGCCAAGTGATTACCACCTGTTCCTGTCCATGGCGAACGCCCTTGGTGGTGTAAAGTTGATCTCAAAAGAGGCTTGTGAAAAGTGGCTGTCCGAGTTCTTCGCAAATAAGGAGGGGGGCTTCTACGAGGGAGGTATTATGAAATTGCAGTCTAGATGGAAACAGATTATCGAACAAAACGGCGCATATTTGAACTAAATCCGATTACTGTAACACTTTTTATAAAGCATTGAATAAAGAGCAAAAAGGCGGAAGGGAGATAGTTGACAACCTAATATATATATTAAATATATATAAGTATGTATGCCATAGATACACATACATATATGACAGATTACATATAAATAATCACTTGTACATTCACCTCAAACAACCTTTTCTTTCAATTTTTATGTCGTATGTCTATCTTTTTATATTTACCATATATATATTTCAGAAAAAATACATTTCTAATTTAAATTCCTTCATGCCATCTGAAATGTCATACCTTTTGCATATTATGATAATGATTACATCGTCGCATATCACTAATATCATATGTTTTCTGGATGGTTCATTATATAAATAAATGAATATAATATTTTCTACAATTCATTCATGTACACATCCACAATATTATTACTATATCATCATTCATTATTATACTCGTATTTAAAATAAAAATAAAAGAAAAGATAACAACAATTAAACTAAAAAAAGTTATCATGTCATGTGTCATATGAACTAATATTTTCTTTTCCATTGTTTTATCATAATAAATCAAAACTATATGTAAAGTATGGTATATTATCTCATAAACGAAATATATAAGGACAAATATTTTCTTATATTCATTATTACATATATAGAAAGAAAGAAATTTCCAGACACAGTGCTTTCTACACCTCAAAATTTCAACTATTAAACCAAAACAATTTTATGTAAACAGATCGCATATTTTTCGATTTGAATTTATGAAGTTTAGCATTTTTAACGAAAAGTTATAGTTGCATTTCTTTCTGCGACGTCAAACCGTAATGGCAAAATTTCATAAAAAGTTATTATAAATATGCATATCTTAACATGTGACATAATGACGTCGAATGATATTTTAGATATTTTCTTGAAACTATAAACTTAAACAATTTCTTTTATTATTATTTTAGTATATTGAAATAATAATAATAATAATAATAAATTGTTTGTTTAACTATTTATTAGTTAAGATTTTCTATAATATATAATTTAAATTTTGAACAGCTGTAAATGTGGTGGTTTGTTTAATGAGTATAGAATCACTTAACTGTATATATTTGTGTAATGTTAATGTCAAAATGTATCGCTACACCACGAGTGAACAACGTGTTTTCATTATTAAAACTTATTTTAACTTATCGTGAAAGTTATTCAGAAGTTGGAAAAAATTTCGTTCAACATACGGTAGAGAAAATATTCAGATAAACCGTGTTATTAAACTTATCATTGATAAATTTGAAGAAACTGGTGCAGTTCAAGATCTCAGAAACACAATTTATCATTGTAAAGTGGTCGTTCAAGTGATCACAAGTGTTGCTGAAGAGCCAATTACTTCAAATTCGTCGATATCGAGAGACGATTAGAAACTTTTTGTGAAGTAAATTTGAAGATATTGATGTGCAGAATATGTTGTTTCAATAGGACTGTGCAAAATGCCACACATCAACGAAAATAATTGATCGTTTGTCGAAAGAAAAACTTAATGATCGAATAATTAATCTAAGAACAGACTTGAATTGGCCACCAAGATCATACGATTTAACACCATTGGATTTCTTCGTATGGGGTTTCTTGAAGAGTAAAGTTTATGCGGATAATCCTCAAACACCACAAAGACAACATCATATAGAGTTAATATCATTAATTGAACCATTATTATGCGAAAAAGTTATTCAAAATTTTGGTAAAAGATTGACATCCAGTCGAGATAGCAGAAGAGGTTACAATGTACTTTAATTTCCACTAATACCAAATAAACATTTCACACAATTTATGTCTTTTATTTAAAATTTAAAAAGATACGTTAAATTTAAAAACTTTTTACAAAATTTTATTCTTGTTGGTATTGTTTTACGTAGATGATTTCTTTCACGCGATCTGCATATATATAAATCCCAGACTATACGGTCTACAGTTTATATAGACAATTTTTTTCATTTTTGTGAAAACAATAAATATTATTAATAAATTATCTGCAAACAACTTGTGATTTCTTCTTTTTTTTTCATATAAATAGAATATTTTATTAAGTAAACTTTAATATTTCGTTATTTTTAGCATTTTTTTAATCTATATCTATTTTTATAAAATGTGTAAAATTAGAGCAATTTAAATTAATTGTCCTGATGGATTGTTATTATTGAATTCGGCGACTATTCGTGTGGTTAAATTTAATTCTAAAAATAATTTTATTTTTATTTTTAAAAACTATTAAATTTATAAATACATACAAAAATACGCATCCACACATAGTGTGAAATATCAAATACATTCACAAATTATAATACAGTCGCATGAACGATTTCATGGAAAAACGCGCCCAAATGTCTAGAATCGCTAAGTGTTAAAGAAAATTTTCTGAATGTTTTGTGAAAATATAGAAAAGAAAATTATAATTTTAATATTATTTTATTTTTTGTCTGCGTGTTTTTGAAAACATCAAAATTAATTATAATATACGAGAGACCGTGTGATGTATGTCGCGTCGTAGTTGGACGAGTTCATAAACATATAAAAATAAAAAATAAAATCTTGAGGATAATATTTACGTATATTTGCCAATATGTTTTGTATTTTTTTCAGCATCTGTGAATTGTTGTGACTTGTGACATATTATTCACAGAAAGATCTACATACTATACGCATAATAAATACGAGCGATCGAGTAAGATTTTGAGAAGCGCCACACAGACACATTAAGATTTAACTACTTCAAAAATATATTTATTAACACAATAAATTAAAAAATAAACATATTTCCAAACAAAAATTAAAAATTTTATATATTTCAATTTTCATATATCCTTTTGTTTACTTATTTTGTCTATAATGAACCTTCAATTTTATTGATATAAGTTCAATTTTCTACATATATATGTGACTTTCACTTTTACAAAACAAAACAAAACAGAAATCACCCAGTGAAATACGCAAATATAAAAATTTTTAATATGAAAAAGTTAATAATATTTGTGTTATTATATATTTTTAGAAACGCATTAACTTATAAATTTGAAGTATTAATTGTATGCGTATTTGTATACGTGAAAGTATTTTAAATATAGGCAATGTCCGAGCGGTGCCAGGTGGAGCTACATGGGAAACAAACTAACTAGTGACATCATATAGTTTAATATGGTGACATGTTGTTTGTCATATGCGTATTATAAAAAGTAGAAAATATAAATATAATTAAATGATAAAGGAAATCTATAATTGTTTATTTTATATTCACTTACACCTTACACCTATTGTATACACATGCATTTAGTCAAATAGTCAGACCAGTCAGACTTAATAACCTTTTTGTGATTGTGACAGCGACATCGTGAAAAGAGATTAATTATTATTATTTTTTTTTCTGTCGGACATTTAACTACGCGTGTGTATATTTGTGATAAAGAAAGTCTTGTTCTATATTTTATTATATATTTTGTTTGTTTTTATAAAGATTATTAAGTTTATTTAAATTTTGAACATTATTGTCATTATCCGTTTAAATGAGATGTCGTTGTTACGACTTCTTTCGTCCCATTGATTACGCAGAGAAAAAACGTTTTAAAAATATGTTATTCCAAAGCATAAACGTATGTATTCTTATTATTATAGACCTAGTTCAGTTAGTTCATGGCTTTTCTCTACCAGTCACAAAAAAATAACAGTCAGTCAAAACAACAAACTCTTGAAATGCTACATATTTTGAAATGAATACATATTTTTATACTGCCTTGATACAATAATGGATCAGTAAACTTACGAAATTCAAGATATATATATATCACATTATAGAATTGGCTCAACTAACTACATAATCAATGTGAGATTTAAAATTAAGTTTACTATCAACGCAGATGCACCAAGATCAAGTAATCTGCCAAAATTAATTAAACAATATTATTACCAAAAAGGCGGTATAAAAATAAATCATTGTTGCATTTTTGAGTGTAAAATTTATAATTTTAAACTTGTTATTATTTAAAAACATATATAATTATTTCCACACCAGTCATAAAATGCAGCAAAATGATAGATCTTCAGAATCTTCACTTAAGACAGAATATCTTAAGGACAATGACAATTTTATAATAACGCAAAACACGTTTATGCCAAAGGCATAGCTATTATATTATAATCTATTTCTGGATAATCATCGAAATAAATCTAATGGAATTAAGAAATTTATCTTTCCCATGCGGAGCAATTTACCGACTTGACTGTAATGAATATTTATTAAATACCATAAGCTTGGAGCAACATGACTTAATATATATATATACCAATACACCAGTAATCAATATAAAATATATCCCCAACTATAACAAACAAGTAACAATTTTTTTCAGAAATAATTGATGTGACCTGAATTAAATATTACTTATAATTATAAATTGTCTATAGAGAATTTGTACTAAACTTTTACTTACTTATAATTACGGTATGACAATAAAACCCATGTGCGGTTTTAGTCTTCTACAACGCGTTTCTCCAACCGGACCTATGCTATCTGCAGCTATAATGTATTCGAACCCCCATTTTTAATGAATTTTAAGGATCACTAAAGTCCTTGAAAGGAGGACATAAAAGTGTCAGCATAACTGGAAAATCAGTGTATGGTATTACCGATGTTTAAGAAGCCTAGGAACAGTAATTAATTGCTAACAAAACATAATAAACTCACATTTGCCATAAAAATAATTGTCATTTAAAATTATGTGTACATAAATTTATATTCCTCTCGGTATATATTTAGAAAACGCCTGGAACATATTGCCTGTTAATTTTTTAATTTATAAAATGTATATATACAAAATTTATTAACACGCAATTCTTAACATATTATTTATAACCTATAAAATTCCATTATACAGATACAATAGTTAATTAAACATTAAACCCAATTAACATATGGTTGATGCACTTAAAATGTCTGTTTTTCTAATTATCATCTCTATCTCTATGCGTATAATTATTGTAATTTTACGTATTTGTATTACAATAAACGAAATATATTTGATTGATCAATATAACACGCTGATGGGATAGCTCTTTTCAATCAATGTTTAATTCAATGGTCTTCGCTCGTGTGAAGGAAAATATTTAGCAGAGGGTTGTAGCGTGAAATATAGAAATGTAATTATAAAATTTGTATTTGATTCTTAGCAACAATAAATGTGTAAAATAAATTCTGTATAAAATGGGTTTTTCTCCGGTCCCGTCACCTCAACACTGATTTAATGAATAAATAAAATAGAAAAAGCAGTTAGAAAAGTATTTATAAAAAGACCTTTTAATTGCACCAACCAAGTATTCGATGAGTGTATTGCATAAAAAATACGCTCGTACGTTTGTTATGTTACTCGTTATATTTATTATTTTTATGAAAATGTATATTGAACTGAGTTTCTAATTCTAGACCAACATATCTATTAAAAGAACTACTATTTTATATTATTTATACACACACATATTTTTTAATAATATATTGTATACCGAAACTCATGTACGATGATGTTACTAAATTATCATTAAATGAAATCTATAAATAATATGTTTTAATAATTATAATATATAAAATGAAATAATATGTAATAATGTTTGCGTGTGTATTTAATTTATTTCTATATATTTTAATTCTATTTTTATCATTGCAACTATAAAGGTTCTTCTATATTTTATTTTATATAAATATAATAAGTGTTATAAAACTTGTTGTTCAACAAGCCCATCAAATAATACATGGATACGTATAATAATTCATCAATAGTATATGTGCGTACATTGAACATATTCTATAAACGAGGTGTATTAAATGATATCAGCCAACAACCAAACAGTATAAAGTTTCAATGTGAAGCTGTATCTTATATTCGATTGGCAAAGGAGTCAAACAAACAAACAAACAACTATTCTCAAAGATATTATTTGGCTGCTAACAGAACGTCATAAAAATACTGCTCACTCAGTTAAATAACATAAACAGTGAAAGAAAAATTGACAGTTATTTAAATCACAAAAATATCTGCAAATTTTGACGGCAAACAACTATACAATTTTATAAACATTCAATTAAAATATTTTTATAAAAATTAACAACGGTGCGATTGGAGCAACGACTATTTGAATAATTTTCTAAATTTCACGGAATACGAAGTACCAGCTACATGCAAAGTTTTTCACCACTTTTCCTTACATCCTCTTATTTATTCCTCAATTCCTTTTCCCCATTCTTTACACCTCACCCCGTCTCTTCTGACCGCTTAACACTTAATCCTCCTCATTCTACTAGATTAGCAATTCTAATCTAAATCACAAATTTCCCACAGAAATCAAATATTTAGTTGTAGAGTTATTCTGATGGGAATTGTGAGAAGGATGACAACCAATAAAACAGGCATGAGGTGGCTATATGCATCCAAACTAGACCATAGCGAAACAGATACTCATAAAGCATTAAAATCGAAAATCTTTCGAAATTTTCATTAAAAGTTTAAATTAAAAAATTTAATTAAAATCGAATCTTATTCTATGATAATAAAATTTGTAAACAAATTTCCCATGATTGTTGTAATTTGGAAGAAATTTGAAAAAATAACCAGTCGATGAGTAAAATTTTTAAGTATCTATTTTTATGAGTAATTTCAAGATCAAATGAAATAAAAAATTTGGTACGGAGAATACGATGCTCATACAACGAAAAAGCAATTGACCAATTTCGGAATATTCATTATGACACCAAATACCATAATATAGACAAACAATTGACGATAAATGTGCAAAAATACATAATAGTCTCAACCTAAAATTAACAAAATTTAAGTGACAGTGACAGTAGGGTGAAAAGTTAAGTTCAAGAAATCTCTTTAACTTCTTATAAAATGACATATGTTATAGAATTGTAAAAAAATAGTAATTAATTTAAAAAATTAAATTGAATGATAGTATTAATTTAACCATAATGTCATTATGCTCAACTTGTAGTAACGTATGCCACGATGACGATGAAGAATTTAGAAGTGTCCACATTTTAAAAAAACACTTTGGGAAACTTAAACACAATTTTAAAACGATTTCGATGAAATTGTATACCATAAGAGACGTCACTCAGCCGCATACAAATAAATGTTCGACATAAAATTAATTTGATAAGAACATTGTACTAAAATGTGCTATAATGAAAATAAACAAATCTTCTTATTCCGTGAAGGATAATTGTGGCACTGCATCGTTAATAGAGTTGATTTCTTTGAATACATCCAGTATGTGTAGCGATAAATGAAGAAACTATGCGTTTTCTAAAATTAGCTTTTTATTCTATGAGGTATAGTTTAAAACACATATAGTAAAATATAAATACGTTATATGAACGCACTTTGATTTGATTATGAAATACATAATGTTTTGATAGCACGAGTTATATGAAAAATATATAGAATTGTGGTAAAAAAAAAGAACTCTTTTGACGTCACTAATTTTTTTTTTGTTTAAGAGGTCGTCATCATCTGATAATGCATTTCCTAATATATATGGCATATAATTTAATTTAAATTATTAATAGAATGTGCTACTAATTTTAATAATTGGATATTATTTTTAAAAACTTATAATTTAGATTTGTATATTAGATTTTAATTTAAAATATATGTATTTCAAGATATATACAAAAAAATAGAAATATATTTTATATAAACCGAACCGTGAGCCATGGTGAAATCGTGAAATATAAATATGTTGGTAAAAAAATGAATTGACGTCATTGAAAACAAGAAAAAAAAGGGCTTTTATTTTTAACCTGTGCGTTGTTAGTATTTTTGTTTGTGTTTTTATGTAATAATACATAATCTATTTTGACTGTTTTATTTAGATTATTTTTTTACAAAAAATGTGTGTGTATGTATTAGAGTATAATAGAAAAATATGAGGAAATACCGGAAAGGTAATCAGGGACATTACACAAAATATATACATTATTTATCATTTATATGCGTAAAAATAATTATTAGAGAGACATTGTATAGTATTTATTATAATTGTATTAATATAATATAAACGATAATGTCAATGATTATATATAAAAAAAATAATCTGTCTATAAATATGAGCTAAAAATTATATATCAACAACACCTAATCTAATTAGATTTAAATACTAATTTTAATTATTATTATTTATTTATTTATTTGCAAGGTTTTCCATTTACAATGGATTTTATGATATTTATTATTTATAAATCTCAGATAACATATTTGATAATTTCCAAGATGGAGCGCAATTCACAAAATAATTTGTTGGAATAATTACAACTTCTTTATTATCATAACATTAATGTTTTAAGGTGAAGCTCCCCTTTGTTGTCATAGTATATTTAAATTTGTCCTGGCATATATTTCATATTATTTTATAGGGCAACAATACATACAATGTTTTTTTAGAAAAATAATGGGATCTTTCAATATTTTAATTTCACGCACCAATTCATTATTTATTACGTTTTGCATATTTTATTAAAGAAAATGAAAGAAAATTTTTTTCAAGTAACGTAAAAACTTTGTTCAATAAATGTGTGTATTGCTAATTTTTATTTATAATTTTCTATATCTTTCAGGCAACTTAAAAATCATTTGATTATTATTGCCAAAAAAAAATGAATTACTGAACATAATGCGATTGCGATTATTAAAATTCTTACATTAAATTAAATAAATTCAATAAATTTTGCAAAGAACTGCAGGAATGGAAAGACGTGTTTGGCAGCCAGATGGAACACAATAACTTTTCGATTTTCTTGAATTGAATTCTTCAATTGGTTTATTATATAGTTTTTGCACCACATCTGAATTGATCGTTTCGTTTCGTAATAAAATCAACAGAATAGACAATTCAATTTGTTAATCCTTTTTATAAACTGTGAAAACATGATGTCTTTTTTGAATTTGATGAATACCAGCTTGAGAACATTACTATAAACAAACCTATTTTTTTTTTAAAATCGCACTTTATCATTTGTTTCAAATAAGTGTTCGTAACTTTTCAGCAAATCACAGATATATTAATGTAAGTTTACTAAGTGAATTAAAAATACTATGCGAAACTAGCATATTATTTAGGATGGACATGATCGGGATGGGAAAAAACTTTATGGCCAATCACAATTATTTTAGTGCGATAACATTCAACGAAAATAAAGTAAATCTTTTATTTCTTATAATTTTCAAACGATATGACATCAAATAGAGAGCAAAGTATAAATGCTATCGAGCTAAGCACAACTCCCTTAAAGGTTATAAAAGCCCATAATCAAATATATGAATGATGTAAAATAAATGAATTAATTATTTATTATTTTAATTTTTAATTTTATATGTTATTTGTGATACTTTATGTAGTTAATGTATGACATGCCTATAATATGTATGCATTTGGATAAATAATAAGCAATGATGGGTTAGTAAAATAAAAGCCAAATAAAATTATTAATTCAGCTCAACATAACGAAAAAGTTATAAAAAAAAAACTTGCACCTTTTCATAAAATTATTGCGTTCCATAATTTTAATTTTGCAAAACTTACCAAGGTGCGACAGAGATGATAATTCAGAATCTGTAATAAAATATTGAAATAATTGATTGATTGAATATGAATATTATATCAAAATAAAAATTAAACTAAACTTAATTTTCAAATTAATTAATTTTTGTTTCCTTTTCTTTTTTTTTTAAAATTATATTTGTTTTTGCCTTTACAAAATAATTAAATTATTTTAAATAATCAATTTAATTTAACTACATTTTCTTATCTTTATTTATCTTTAATAGTTGATGGGTAATTAAAATAAACTATTTTATATAATAGATATAAACATTTAGGATATATTACTACGTATATTAGTATGAAAAGATCGCTCACGGTTTAATCTCATAGATGTATCTTATATCAACCAATCTCAGAAATTTAGAGATACCGAATTGGCTGAAGACGATGCACAATCGCACCTATAACTAACAGATTCATTAAAAGTAATCAACAAATCATTTCTGATTGCTTAAAAAACAATGGCGGTAATGAAAAATTGATATATTTTTATAATTCTAATTGAACTATTCATTGGACTGATCCAGGTCAACCAGTAAAATCGATGCCAAAAACCCAATATCCACGGAAGGAAGGCATTATTGTGTCTTTGGTGGGTTCGAAAAGACGTGGTAAATTACGAATTGTTGAAATCTGATTAAACTATCATTAGCGATCACAACAAATAGTAATTGAATGGTATATTGAAAGAAAAACCACTAGAATAGGCCAACTTATTCACCAGATGTTGCTCCATCAGATTACCACTTGTTCAGAATGATGGCACATGAACTGTGTGCACAACATTTAAAAAATTATAAAGACGTTCACATTCTTGGATCGCATCCAAAAGAGGAGAACTTTTATTTTAATGGTATTCATTAATTACGAAAAAATTGGGAAAATGGGGGTGTTCTTAACAATGGTAAATTATATTTACTCAAAAATTATTGCCAGTATTTCCGAAATAAACATGTTTTTCTATAAATATTGAACGATAATTTCATACTAATATACCAATAATTGATAAACTATTGTAGATGATAATAAAGCAATAGTAAAAATAACTACGAAATACAAACAATACGAATAATACGCATGCAAAATACACAACAAAATACAATAGTTACATAAGCCAACAACAAATTGTAAAAAAAGTAATATAATTATAATTTAAAAATTTATAAGAAACAGAAAAAAAGTTGTTCCCTTAATAATTGACATTGAAAAAAAAACGTAATTATATTAGGTATATTTCTTGTCTTTAAATAAAAAGCACTTATTCTTATCATTTTGACACACATTTTAGAAAAATTAAGCTTTACTATGAAATGAATAAAAACAAAAAGTAAAAATATAATTTCTATAAAACACCTAAATTTATATAACATTATTTTTCATCTTAAAAATTCACGCGGTAGAGCTTTAGAAAAAGAAACTGTTAATAAGAGGTTTGTATATGAAATAATATAATTCACAATAACACTATTTTATTTTTTTTTATCACGTTCACCAAAACACAATAATTTTTTACCGGTAAAGTAGATACAACAACCACACATACACACACACACACAGACAATCTACAGTCATTATATAAATTATTATGATAATTTTTTCCCATTTTTTGAAATTAAATTGGGTTTAAAAAAAAATAAAATATCAATGAATTATCATATATCTTTAAGCGGGACACATAATTGGTCCAAAATGAATGTGTGTGATTTATTGTTAGTGATAAAGTTTTTGGTGTTAAAATCTCATAAAATAAGGATTAGAATAAAATAAATATCTTGATGATTTCAACAAATTGAACATAAAATCTTCGAATGGTATAGCTTTTAGTGGTCGGTATTTATTTTGATAAATTAAAGAGAAACAGTTTAACATTTTTAGATAAATGTTTTAGAACATTAATTAAATTGATAAATATGCTATAAAATAAAAAGAATATAATGTGGTATTGTATTTGCGATACCAATAAATTGCATTACTGCACCGTACCACAACCAGCCAGCAATCATCAGACATATTATTGATTTATTTATTTATAAAAATAAAACTTAACATATATTATCAAATTCCTTATAACAATTTTACGAACTGGTTTTATTTTCGCATTATTAAATTTTTTGCAATTTTTATCTTTCTGTTTTTCTTTCAGCCGTGCACAGTAATAACATTTTGTTGTCAGAAAATTTTTTCGTATTTCTTTTTGATTATATACAATAAAAAAAAAATATCATTTTTATCGTTTTCAAAGGCGACTAATTTTGATGTTATGCTAAACAAAATATAAATTCTACAACATTTACGAACAGAAGTAACTAACTTGAATGCGATGGCTATATTACTATTATTATAGTGATATTGAATGTATTGCATATTTGTATTATTAAAATTGACGGTGCTGATGTGAATTTTATATATTATTTTCTTAACATTGATTACAGGTTGCGTAAGAACAGGTGAAAAATTGATGCAAAGTATGTTAAATCGTAAAATAATTTGGGTCATTTGAAGTCGACGAAAATGTTTATAATTGAGTTATAATCGAAAGTTTATTAAGAAGATGAAACTTGTGAGTGCAGGTTCCATAGATATTCACAGAAACCGCAACGATACGTCATAAAATGTATATATGCTTTGAATAACAAAATCCACAATAGATGGATTACCAGCGAGGAAAGTCACGTTTTTCAGACTTTGATTTGTTGGATTTCTATTTATGTGTCTACCTTAACGATCAAGTCTATGCAATTGAGATTAATTCACGTGTAACGTGTTATCTATTTCATATTCATATAGAACTTTTCCACACCCGCAACAATTATATGTTTTAGACAAATGTGTGAAAATTCTTGTACTTGCTGTATTTTTGAGTATATTCTATTCTGTGTGTATATGTGTATGAGTGAAAGTGTGTGGACCAATTATTCTTCACGTCCTAGTCCCATTATGTAAAAACAAAAAATGTTATATTGAAACCAGAATGTTGAAAAAAAAAGGATATTCGGTGAAAATTCGTTTATTTTACTTATTACTTCGTTACGCCGGTTTTTGCAAAACTTTCACATAATATTTTCAATAAACTTAGTATTTTCGATGATAGCTACTCTGACATGTTGTATTCCATGAATAATTATTTCATATAAAATAACCGAAAAAATATGACAAAATGTTTCTTGTCATATTGAACACATTTCCAAATATACATTTTCAATTGTTATATATTTGATATTGTATATAAACCTGAAATATTGAAATATATCCCTTGCATTCCTTCCTAATTCGGACACTGTTTTTATATTGAATTTATTAATTATTATTTTATAAACATATATTTATGTGAAATTAAATTTAAGTTTTCATTTTTATAACAACCTTTTTTTTTTTAAATTTAATTCAATCAATTAAGTAATTAATTAATTAAGTAAGTAATTAAATAAAATCATACCTGTATCATTTAATAAATTATCAATATTATTTGGGTCTACGTCACCCCCATCTCCAAGTGCTGTAAAAATAATAATAAAAAAAAATAAGAATTATTAATTTTTAATTATTAAAAATGAAATTTATTATATCGATGTAATTTAATTTAATATTTTAATATGTATCACATATTCCTCCTTATTTAAACTATTCTAAACTGGCAATTTATTACTTGAATAACTCGCTAACTAAGGGTTTTTTTACAGTCGATTAACAGAGCTGATATTTACCCACTTAAAATATTAGATACCGCATTCTTAAATATTTGGTGTTAATAATAATAATCGATTCATTTGAAATGTTGAAATTTTACACATATAATATACGTTCTATAAATGGGTATCTTCATTCTTATATGAAATAAGAATAATAAGTGTGTAATAAAATATGTATAAAAACGGATAAAGGATCCTTTTTTATCTGTATATATAAATTTGTTATCTAAAAATTAAATATACATTTTTATATTTGCATCATATTTATTTGGTTGTTCGTCGTCATCGTGTAACGCGTCACGCGTTATTATGTCGTAAATTAAATTATATTTTTTCATTTCAAATCAAATGGGATTGGTAAATATTTCTTTTAAAGTAAATAAATTATAATAAAAATAAAATACTGTATTTAAACAGCTTTCGTAAAATATTGAAAAATAAAAATACTGTATTATATTAAAAATTAATTAAACTTTAATATTTGTACAATGTTAATTATTTTCAATAATATAATATTTATTTACAGAAATATATTGAGAATGAAAATAATATTATATGCAATTTTTTTTTTTTACCTTTATTTGAAACTGTTTCATTCATTCCATTCACTAATGATTCTAATAAAACAGATCTTAGTTTCATTTTAATGTTGCTGATGGATTCTTTATTAATAATTTATACGATTATTTTCGTCGATTATTTTTCGTTTTTAATTAAAATAAAAAAATGTATCAATAATTAAATTTGTTTAAATTTTATTTATTTAAACAAAATAATTATCACATATTTTTTTCACATTTATTATTACTAACTGCATAACATTATTTTAATAATAGTTACATTTTATTTTATAATTATTATTAATTAATTTATTCACATTTTTATTTAATGTATATTATAAATTGAAAGTTGTTTATAATACTCAATAAACTCTATCTATTTTATAAGCGATAACGTATATTCTATTCTCTGAACAATTAAGCAAATCAACAATTATATTATGGGTATTATTTAAATGTTAATTAGCATCATAATAAAAATAAACTATACAGAGTGTGATGGTGATTCACTTATTTCGTAACAAATGTTTGTCTGATGGTGAGATCGTTAAAAGCAACCCAGTTCTTAATAAACTTTAGCATTTGAAATAAATAAATACGGATTTGATTCGACTTTAATTACCCCAAAATAAAGTATTCCATTACAATAAATCCTATGACATTGTTGCTTGAATCACCCTGCATAGATATTAATATTAAATAAAGTGTCAATTTTTTAATATTTATACTAACTATTCAACTGAGAGACATTTGGCACACAACAACTTCACATATTCTACTACATAATTATTCAAGTATGCAAATAATAATTTATTCAGTGGGTGGGACAAAAGGAGATAATTTTTATTGTTTTGCAAGTAATGACTTCATTCAGGCTCATTCAGTCAGGATAGTTTAATATTTAATTAATCGAAACATTATCATTAAATCGTTTAGTTTTTGCATTTAATCGTAGTATTAGTTACTATAGGTAATTACTATCGAGAATTGTTATTAGTTTTTTATTATTTGTTTATATATTTGCTTTATAAAATATTAAATCAATTCTTACATTTGACTGTTGTGCATTGTTAACACCTTTATCATGAACAAAAATGAAAAAATTCTTGAGACTATTTTAGCCAAATGATCAGAAAATTCATTCTTATTTATTTTGAGGCCATTAAATTTTTTATATTTATTATTAATATTATTTGTTATTCTATTTTTGGCAATTGTTATAAATTTGAAACTCAAATGATGTCAAAATATTTTAACATAAACTGTTATAAATTTAAAAAAAAAAATGGAATAAAATACGTTAAAAATGGTCCATAAAACATAATATAAAATCAATACAATTGTCGAGAAAGCTTTATGATCAAAAGTTAATAGGGAAAAGCCATGGTATTATTGGAGATGATGAAATTTACGGATAACGGTGAATTTGAGTATTATGACCAGAACGTTAGTCTTTTAATAAAGTTGTTCTTAATGAACTGATGTGGTAAGAAAAATACTATAATTTCGTCCCCATAGTCTCTTTTGAGGAAAAAAATACGTACTGGTAATTGTTACAAATATTGCTTTTGGCCATATTTGGCAGCAGTACATTATGTCAAAATAACCTTAAAATGAATTGAAAATAAAAATATTAAATTTGTTACGAAATAGTTGAATACACATAATTTGCCAGGACTGTGTTCCGTTGAACGCTATTGGGACGATATGGTATTTTTAAATTTTCATTAGGAACTGAAGCAGTTTTACACACATATGCTGCGTTAGTAATGAAGTAAATCAATTGATTTATAGTATGAATTTGTAGAACATCCATATTTAAGAAATATATTGCTTTTTAAAGAATATTGAAATATCGTTGCCTTAAAAGTGTTGCGATTATGTTGAAAAATAAATCGATTTATTAATTCGTTACCTTATTTTTACATTCCCATTATATCAAGCTGCCCTCGTATGTACGCGAATTATAATTATATACCTTTCCTTAATTGCAAATATTTTCATTTTTCGCATTACATAACAGACAATATTATTTTCTATTATTATATTTGATGATTATATTTTTATATTGCGTTACGTACGTCGTACACAAAGTTTACAGAATGCAAAAAAAAAAAAAAGTATAAAGAAGATGGATCTTTTCTTAATTTTTAATAACATGACGATGCGTTTTAAATCTTACATACAAATTTTTGTTGTTTCGTGAATGGTTTTTAATTTTTTTTTTTTCTTTTTAATATCTCTATATGTAGGTGCAACCAAAAATTCCAGGAATCGAACAATTTCACAACACATAAGAAGTTGCCAAATATTATTATTGATGTAAAATTGTCTGGTTCTCAAACGTCGCCAATATATAATTTCAAATTGCTTTGCTATTTGCTTTAATAAATATGTCGCTATATAGTTACGTCTACAACTCGTTGAATATACAAACACGGTTTCACAAAATAATACAAATTTATGACTTATGATGAGTATAACATTATTACGTGATCTGAGATTTCATATGCACCAACACAATATCATAGTAGTGATAAAATCGATTTTTTAAATATCTGCGCAATATAATAAAATAGGGTAGATCCGCCAGCAATGCTACTTTCAAGATACTTTGCGTTAACATTGTTGGTTACCGCATTTATGTTGAATTGTTCCAATGTGAAAGTTGTATATCTGATAAAAATGTGTTCTGTGAACAACACTTTTCAAATACCATACAATTTTACAATGGTTAGATTTTTTTTTTTTAGATTTGTATTACGTGTACGTAAAAATATTTGCTTTAAAAATCACAATTACTATTGTTAATTCTAAAATACGCATATAGATATTATTGAATGGCATCCATGTTTTATATGAAATTATGAAGTTTTAAATACATAATTGAATTTGGTAAATGTTGATGTGAAATTTCGGAGAATTGAATTTCATTTCCATAATAGCTAAAGGTTGGCAATGATGCGGTCGCGTCTACCCTCCATAACTTTTGATTTGTATTGTAATTCAATTTAATCATATTTAATTTATTATTTTAAAATATATAAATGTATAATGTGTTAGATCGTTAGATCGTTAGATGGAAGCGGTACATATAATTACATATTTTGTAAAATTTTGGCAAGGTTATAAAAAATGATTGAAAAAATCTGTAAAATGCGAAACACAAAAAAAAAAAAAATAATAATAATAAAGAAACGTGTCGATAAATGAACTTACCAATTGTAATTTAGGTTATTCATTTTTAGTTATGGAATTTATTAAAAGTTCAACTCTGTCAAAATTATATTATAAATATTTATTAATTATATATTTAGACTTTTTATATATAGTTTTAATCTTAACATTTGAAGTGAATATATAATATTAGATTTATATTTTTTGTATAAAGTTTCAATAATTATAAGTATAATTTGTGTTTTAATTAGTTTTTGTCCCTTGCGCCCTTGCCACATTGTGCATATAGTTTTACATTTTTTTGAGTCACATTCTATTTTGGCAAATCAATTGTTGTGACTGCGATATTTATAACTTGTTATTTTTCGTCATATGTTTAAAATGAAATAATTGATACGGTAGTACTAAAAAATCAGAAAAAAATAGTTACTTTGCATATTTACCATTAAAATTATTAGTAAATATTATTAAATATAAAAATAAAATTAACATAAACATATTAATGTAATGTTAATTGAAAGCATAAATAATGGAAAGAGAAAAATTAGCATCTTAAAATTTGGTTTCGCATATTTTTTTTTAAGTGGGCTTTCTTTTTCTTTGAGTTTTATTGCGTATTATTATTCTTACACGACATTTTTGGTTTTTATTGTTTGTTGTTTAAACAATTGATTGTGCAAATAATTTAGTGGCACACATCATAATATACTATAATATGATAACTATTTTATTTAACGTATACGATCATTGATAATATTTGTATATGTTAAGGGTATAGGCCAGACATAAAATTAAAGAAAAACCTATATTAGGATTAAAAATTTGACAATTACGTTCTTAATTATTATACGTAATTCAATTTTTAGTGTTATAGACTATGATTCATAGGTATAGGAATAGAATAACACTATAATGTATAGGTCACATAATTAACTCTATATTGTGATCTGTTTTACGTAGTAATTCCCATTGGAAATTTGTTATTAAATTATAATTTCCACACACAAGTGCCTTTTTCCTCCACTGAGTGGATTAAATTTATTATTTACCGCAATAACATACGACAAGCCACCGCTCCTTTCAATTTATCCAACAAATATATTGTATCAAATTGATATTCTTTACAGATTTTTGCATTACATAGCTTCTAAAAGTAATGGTTAAATGATTCAATAGATTTTTAGAAAAATATATTAGAATAAATGTCATAAATATATTTTTATATTCATTTCATTGGGGCTAATAAAAAAATCTACTATTCGGACAACTTAATTGTTATAAATAAAAAATACTAATACAAAATTTCAACATTTCTTATGTAAATTTCTAAATTAAAATTAAAATCATCGAATATAAGTACCCGAGCTGCTTTCCTCTCAATACACCCTGTCTATATATAAATTAGTAAAGTTTCTATTTTGTCAAATAAACTTAAATTTGTGTTATTAATTATCCTGTGTCTATATATACAGACAGTCGCAACTATATAATACTATGTAATTATAAATAGAAATACAGATAGATATATAAATAAAGATAAACAATTATATAAGATTTTAATTATCTAATTATCTAAACTCTAATACAAATATTTATATTGCTATTTTAACTTTATAATATTGTACATATATAATAACCAAATAATTTACAAATTCATTAAATAATGTATATTGTATAATATTTACATACACACACACAGATTAAGTACTACTACTCAATAAATACTTGTAAAATCTATACAATATAGAGTATACATAAACTCGTAGATATATCGGGTATGTGTACGTTACACATTACCAATTACTAAATTTAAATATCGTATGTAGTACTAATTTCAAGTATTAAAATGTGTATATTCCATGAAATTATATAACATAGACGTATAAAAGTGTTTATTCGAATAGTTTTTCAATTATTAGAAAATTATATTATTATACTAGAATTAAATGTATATGTAATTAAAATCAACATGGTATTTTTATAAGCCCGTTGTGCGTTATATAGAGAGGCAGAGGTAATGTATGCGTAAAAACGAGTTTATTGACATCCAAGCAATTTTTTAAATCAAATTAATTTAGATTTGTAAAATTTTTAAGTTCCGCCATTATTATTGTCAATCAATCATAATTTTTTAACATTATTATATGTTACTTGGGCGAACATCTATGAATATATGTAAAAATATTAAAAATTATTAAGCATTTATGCTACACGCACACACACACGCACACAATTACACGTTTATTAATTTGTATTATATTATTGTCATATCGCATATATTTTGTGCGAAAACTTTATGTACAAAATTAAGTGATTTGAATGCCGACATAAGAAATTAATTTTATTTTAAATTATAACAAATATATTTTAAATGTTTAATGACATAACCATTTTTTTTTTTTATTGAAATTTATTGATATTTATATTTTTGGTTAAATTTTTTAAATAAATATTTTTATATAATATTATTATTAGAATTATATATCTTTTAATCTCATGTATGATATGCCATAATCAAATAATAATTTCTTATGCAAAAGAGTCACCATCTTCATTGTCTGTCGCATAGCGTGAGAAATAACTACATTTTCTATATGGCCATGGTTGAATATTGTGAGTAAACTATTGAAAATATAATTTGGTTTATTGTGACATATTTTTAAGGCAGACTTTAATATTTTTTTTTAAACAAAATATAATCACTTACAAAAGATTGAACAATTTTCGAATCATACAAGTGCACGACCACAATATTGTGTGCTTATATTTTTTTTTTTCAAAAATTAAATGACAATTAGTCACACATAAACTCATCAAAGTATCATGTGATAGTGATACTGTGTAAAATACTATAAACAACAATCATCATTGTAATTTTAATAACCTAATAATAATATTATAAATAAGTAATAGATAAGAATGCATTTATAAATAATTTCAAGTTCATTTTAAATATAGTAATCGGAATTATATAAATATATGGATATATAGGACAGGGACTGTAATCTATTATTATATATTTGTACGGTGCATTGTTCACTTTTGATTTTTTAGCAATTTTTCTTATAAGAAAAATGTCTTTATTATAAGCATTTGTGCGTTTTTTGAATCTCCGAAATTGCTGTTAAATTTCTGATTCAATGTCTCCTTCCAACTTTTACCATATGTTAATGTATCGATTATATAGCTGCAAAATGAAAACAATCATAAATCGATGAGTTTACCGTCCGATATATTATTGAAATTTTAAAATTTATAGATTTTTGAACCAAATGAAAAAAAGTGAAATTATGGAAATTTGTTAGTAATCACATCTTTATGAACATACACACTACCGATTTTGAGATTTTTTAAGGATTTAACACATTGGACACTATATGAAGACGATATACGTTGGAAATGGAATTGCAGTAGATAGGTATAGATGGATAGGTAGGAGTTGAAGTTGGATGGTAAATTAGAGTGGAAGTTTAAGCAGAACTTGAAGAGGAAATGGAGAGAGAAAGTATAAATGGGATTGTAGTGGACTTATGAGGCCATGTTTGAGTAGAATTTGTGGGGTAAGGGAAGAAGGATGTTAAGAATAAGGGGATAGAAGGAAAAATTTGATGGAAGCTAAGAATATATAGTGTAAATGTGATTGCATTTCAAATCCCTATATAAATTGAACAAACCAAAATATTTGTGTATGTTATTGTAAGATATTTTGTAAGTTAATGATGTTTTTCTGTCTGTCCAAGAATAAGAATATGCTTTTCAAGGACTAAAAAATTAAGAACTGAGTGTGTGTTTGCAGAGCAATTTTCTAGGTTCTCATTTATGTTACTTTACTGTTTCTTTTTGACTTATATTAACATTATCTTATAAATAAAACAATAAAATATATGATAACAAAAATTCATACGATAAGTGATAGCTAATAGACAGTGATATATATATATTTGCGTGCGCGTATACTAATACGTAAGTTATATTCTTTGAATATATGTTATTTGATTATATTATATTATCGTTCCATTGTAAATTATATGGATATAATAAAGATTATAAAGTTTATTGACTATAGGCTCTATAATATGTTAAAAATAACTATATTTAAATTATTTATTCAATTTTTTTTCCTGGTAGTTCAACAACAATTTTATCTAACAAAATATTTGCACATTATAAATTTAAATTTTTATAGTTAAATTAATTGTTGTTTTTACAATTACATATAGCGCACACAATTATTTAAATATATTTCAGTTAAATTATTTATTCCTGGTATATTTCTTTGGATGATTCATAAAACGTTGGCTTGTTTATAAGTCATCGCACAATAAACTAATTTAAATATTTTTATTTTGTTAAATAAATCTATATTAATTCGGCTTGACTCTTAAAAATCATACATGAAATATAAACTTATTTCATGTATAATAGCTTTTTTCATTGTGGGAGCCAAGTTTATGCGTTCAGCATAAATAATATAATTTAAGAAATGATATCGCAAAGAAATTATCCATTAATAGTGTGTGTATAGATAGATGTAAACAGTAATTATGTCACATTCATCAAAAGTACTAAAAAACAGAGTACGTTATTGTAAATACAAAATGTGTACTCAAATTATATTTTAAATACAAAGTTTTTTGTATATATACAAAAAAAAAATTGTAAATTTCTTGGAAAATATGATTTAATTTTTTAATAAAACACACCTTAATGTATACGGAGAGCTGGCGTATAATAGGGGTTTGCATTGAAAGCCGCTGTTTAAATACAGATGTCACTTTAAAAAGCAAAAAATAGTTCTCACTAAAATTCAAACATTATATAAAAGTTAAAAGTATTTCATCTCATTAATGTGATTTTTAATCAAATTAAAATGGAACTGTGTGAAAAGTTGTTTTTCAAATGTTTAATTCTACAGACTATTTTCCATGTGTTTATTATTCTATCGATAAACCACACGCTTTGTAATTCACGTATTTCACCTTTGATTTACTCTGCAGTCGATAGTTGCTATTTGGATTGGGTCAAAGTCTAAAAACAGACCATTCCTACTTCGTGGTATATACAATTTTCGCAACCAATTTCCAAGGACTAATAAATTTAGTTATTGAAATATTGTTATTAGAAAAAAATGGAAAATAAAATCGACGGCTTTTAATGCAACCACCTTAATATTCATATAAAATTAAAATTAAATCAAATTTGCAATATTTTAATACTACGTATAAATGTATATAATATATATTTTAAAATCCATCACAATAAGACGTAACAAAATATAATAATTTAAATATATTCTCATTGTTTTATTTTAGAATTATTTATTTAATAATATAGTATTATTTAATATTTTCTGTATAAGATATTAATCTCTATTATATATATATCTCAAGGGCAAGGGTATTGTATTTTATACTTATGTCATCCCAATAATTTTATTTAATATTATACGTATCATATAATCGTATTTAAATGAACACCTAAATTATGACTATTGTATTATTAACCTATGAGATCACAATAAAATTAGAAAAAATAAATAATATTACATCTTCTTAAACTTTGTTAATTTTTCCTTTGCCTATTATAAATCCTATTGTTTTTACACATTCACATAGTTTAAGAGGTCACTTAATTTGTTTATATAGTCAGTTTAGTTTGGCAAGATTAAAAAGCCAAATTTCGTGTACAATAAATAGAAATAGTTGTTTACATATTTTAATTAACAGGTAATTATCTGCATTACCGATCATATTTAACGACCATAAAATTGCCGTTTGTTATATCTATTATTATTTTAAATATCTCTTCAGTCACATATAACAAATGAAAACTACTTTCTGATGTGTGACTTCTAGTTCATTTGAAGATCCGTGTATATTACATTAATTATGTATTCTTTAAGGTGTTAATAAATCGTTAAAAAAACAAATAATTTACTGATATAATATTTTCTTCAAGACTCGATAACAAATCAAATTACATTACACATTTTATATTAAGAATGAAATTATTATGTTCATGCGTCTTATAAACTGAAACATTGTTAAAATGGTATTGATAAGTAAATGAATTGGAAAATTTATTTTAAATTTATATTTTATTTACATTTAAAATTTTAAATTAACCACTTCTGAAACATATTCAAATAGAGAATCTAATGTTATATACATTTGCGTAAAGATATTTATTGTATGTATTTGCGAGAGTCCGAGTATGTATTCGCATATATTTTCTTTAAGTATATTATTATGTTATAAATGTCGATAATTTGTAAAATGTAAAAAATTACCAGTTGGAAAAGAAATAAATATAAGATTAAATGTTTTAAAGATAAATGTTCTCCATATTGCAATGCAATTTGAATTAAATTATTATTCAAGCTATATATATATATACAATACAAGCATATGTGAGGGCTGCTTGATAATGAAGGTAAAAATTAATGAAAAAGAATCACTTTTTTTGAACAAAAATCGATTTAAATATTTGTCAATATAATTTACTTTTAACTCGGAGACTTTTTACAACAATGATCCAATCTTTTAATATAATATACCAAATTTTGTTACCATCTGTTAAAAACAATAATAGACGCATATCTGACTGTAATTAATTTAAAATGTATATAGGTTTTTAAAGAATATCCTATGTGAACATATATATCACTTACAATTAGATTTTTATCTTAATCATCAAGCCGCCATCGTTCATATGCCGTTTTTTGCCTTAATACAAAAAATTTCGATGATGTGAAGGTGCTACAAATTTATATTTTGTATATAAAAGACTTGTTGTTATCCTTTCAAAACATAAAATTATTTGATATCTACAAACATTTTATACTACTATTGCAATTTTAAATCTGTCTATAGTTATTTTATTGAAGACAGAAATATGTTTATCACAAATAATGTGAACGTTCCTATTATTGAAACCGCAATTTTACAATTTATATAGGTAATAATATAATTTAGAAATAATTCATCGCGTCTTTTTTTCTAATACAATTCAGAATGGATGAGTTTCTTGAAAAAAGGTATTCAGATATTGTTTAACGATTTTATTCACTTTATACACAGTAAATCAAAATCAAATTTAGGTATGTAATTGATAATCTGTTAGAAATACAAGATTCGATAGTTAGCAAATTAATTAAAATATTTGAAAAATCACAAAAGTCGAAGTTGGAATGGACATTCAGATTTTTATCTAAACATTATTTAGTCATTTGTTTTTATATATTTTTATGAACACCAATGATCGACTAGCTCTGCTATATTATATGGAATTTGTAGTCTCTTTGAAAACTATATAAATTATCATTTTTCTATGTAATGAAATTATTATCATTCCTTTAATTTAATTTTAAATAAATTTTTCACACTATAGGCAATTATGAATGAAAATAGAATAGTCTCGACTATAATCAAGTTATATGGATTATGATGAAGAATTAGTGTTGTTGTAATTGTTACACCCACATTTTCATACACTTATCGGTGTTGAAATTAAATAAATGTATATTATTATTATCTTTTTATACTATTGTTTATATTTATTTTAATTAATATAAATACGTATTAAAATTTATAAACTTTATATACAACAATTACAAAGGTAAATATAAGTTTTAAACACGTTAAGGTTTAATATATATATATATTTACAATGTCGTTCAAAATCAACTATGACGCAATTGTAATATCTAGTGTGAGCAATAAATGGCAAAGGCGTTTGAAAATTATATAGGCCCAAAGTCAAGAATTGATTTCCTTTTACAGCACAATTCATTGATTATCAAACATCTAAATATTTATATTAAATAAATCGAAATAGAATGTAGATAGTATTTTTTTCAAATAAATTAAACTGCAATAATTACACTAACACTTCAAACAATAATAAAATCAAATATTTAATAACTATATAACTCTATAAGTTGTAATAGAGAATGAAATAAAATAAAATATTTATGAATTCGTTTAAAGTATAGTTTTTTCAAATGGCTTTTTAATGAACACATACTTTTACACATAATTGATTGTACATATTTATACTTTTTATTATTATAAGCTCATTTTAAAAAATGATTACGGATTTGCTATATAGAAAATTACATTGTCTTTTATTTTATGACTTTACATTTGTAATAATTATTTCTTTATATTTTTATATTTATTATTTATTAATCATAAAACTTGGAAAATAAAAATTGAATATTATTATTTAATAAAATAAAAAACTGTCTGGCATTTATTGTAGCCGATATATGTAAAATGAAAAGAAACATTTTCGAAGTGCAAATTTTATAATAATTTTATTGTAATTTTTAAGTACAATAGAATAGTAAAAAGATGTTTATGAATAGGGTAATGAGAATAATATTTGACAACTTAATTTCAAAATCGAATATGATTAATTTGGCATTTAAAATTTTGGTATATTGTTTGAAAATTTCTTGAATGTTCAACCACTACTCCAAATACCTTATTATTACGAGTAAATTCAGTAATTTATTGATATTGATAATATTTATTAATATTTCTAATATAATAATTTTCACACATTTTTACATTAAAATGTCAATTGATGCCGGTTTACATATATTTTTACAAATGCGGATAAGATTAAGAAATGTATTTACAATATTTAAAATTTTTGCTAATTATTTCAATAAATAATTCTACTGTTAAGCTGTAGAAATCAATAGTTGGGTAATAAATTCCATAAAGTATAAGTCATACATACATTAAACATTTATAATCATCTAAATGTCGTCATTCCTTAAAACTTTTATATTTATCTAATCTTTTAGTAGTTATCGTTTCGTTTTTTTTAAGCCATCAATCCCATGCCCACCACATAAAATTGAACGTATAAATTTTAAAATTAATAATAATAATAAAGTAGAAATTAAATTATTGTTTTAACAAACAATCAATTTGTAAATGATTAGATCATTTTTTAACAATTTATAAATTCAATTATTACTATATTGTTCTATTTCTAGCAGATAAAAGGAGGATGTGATTAAGAAAAATTTCAATTTGCTAAAAAGTGTAAGACATTTTAAAAAATCATTCCGTATCATCGAATTTTTTAGATGGTTTTTCATGCTATTTTTCATTTATATAATACATTGAAATCACCGCTATTCAATCGTATTGACATATGGTTTCAGGATAAATCATATTCAATATGAGTTTCGACATGGCCAATCTATGAATTTTAAAAGGATGTTTTCTTAAAATAAAACATAAACAACAGAGATTTACTAAAAATTACGTTTTTCTGACACAAAACTTACACATTTTCAACAAACTAATAAATGAATTTTGTTTACGCTTTTCGCCCTTCTTAACACATATTGATATGAATATATGAATGATAGAGATTTTTGAGAATACATTAACATAAAATATTTGTTATCAACACCGTTCTTATTATGCGGCGAAATACAAAATTAAACAAGTGAACCAATTTTAAAAATTGCAATATTTTGAGAAATTTCTGTTTATAGACATTTGCAAAACAATTCAAGTTTTGTAGTATCAAAAAAACTGAGTAAAAGTTATTTTTTAACAAATACATAATTTCATAAAAACTATATTTCTTTTCAGTGAAATCTTAATGATATCTCAATGAAATGTATTATTTAATTAAATAAAAGTGAACTCTATTTATCGCGATTACCGGGAATAAAAACTACATAATTTTGGAAAAAAACAAAATTATTATTATTTGCAAAAACCAGATAAAAATAAACAAATAAGATTAATGACAATAACAATTGTGTTCCTATAGACAATATAAGTGCATTAGGCAAAGAAATTAATGTTGTGAATCTTCAATCACAAGTGCTCCAGCCGTCAGCGGAGCAATTCTCACACAAATATAACGTAACAAAAGATCAATAAAAAAAACCTATATATTTGCATCACTTGCATATTTGCGTTCGCCGTTCGCACGGGAGGAATCAATCAGAGGAACTATTATAAACAATTATATAAGAAGTAATATTAAATTTTTGATTGGCATATTTATTTGGCAGTAAATTACATTTTTTTTATTAATTAATTCTTTATATATATATGAAGTTGATTTTTTTATTATAAGGTATGATATGCGATATATTTAACTGATATTTAATCAGCGTGATTACATTATTATGTTACGTATGTGTGTGCGGTATATAATTTATTAAAATAAAATAATAACTCATATATTATATTCACATGAACGAAATTGTGTACTAATTTCTTATCTGTTTTTAATAAATAATTATAAATTAATCAATGCAAAATTGTGTATCGTTCCTGTTCCCATATATACACGCAAGTGATAACTATATAAAATTTGTAAATATGTGTAATTGTTAAATTTTCCAATAAATTTTAAAAACAGATATTATTATTTTATATTTTACACAACTACATTCATAAATTATTGTTTTATTTAATTACACCCAAATCACACGCATCAAATTAATA
The DNA here is from genome assembly GCA_910594885.2 of Bibio marci. Lineage (NCBI taxonomy): Eukaryota > Metazoa > Arthropoda > Insecta > Diptera > Bibionidae > Bibio > Bibio marci. Next base: position 7,263,837 of record OU343114.1, on the reverse strand, counting down.
TAATTAATTAAAAAATATTATAATTATTTTAGGTAATGTTCTTTTTCTTTTTATATTCACACTCAATAATATGTACACACAAATTTCACATGATTAAACAAATATATCGCGAGACTTACGGAAATACTTTATTAAATATTGATAATGAAATTTGTACTATAAACATTTTTTTTTTATTAATGCTGTTATTGTTGTTTATTATTCCAAAGAATATTATATACTAGCGTAATTCCCATTGTACAATTTTCTTTATTTTTGATAATTGACAATAATATCATATTCATATATATTATTATTGCAAATATAGGGTGTTTTTTTTGAAGAGTGAAACATAATGTTTAATAGTACGACGATAATTGTTGCTTTGCAAATCACTCTCATACACTTCTTCTTTATAATTTGACAAAAGTTTAACACTTCAACACAACAACAATGAAATTACAAATTGTGTGAAATTTTATTTTAAATATCAGTGTTCAGTTCACCTAACTTAGATAGATTCAGTGACGAATGAAAATAATATCTGAATCCACAAATATTGACTATGTTGATATTGGTGATCGTTACAGAACAATGATTAGTGAAATTTTTCCTCCGAAATTGAATGCGACATGGTTGTGGTTTCAGCAAGATAATACCACTTGATACCGCAAAATTAAAACTACAACAATAGATAAGACCTGTGAATTATCATTTTCATATAATTTTCTTTGGGGCTAAATCAAATCATTGGTAATATGCCAATGAATTGGAGGTCAACATAAGCCCCATCATTAATAAAATAATAATCGAATTAGTGTGGTATGGTTAAAATTTACCAAATATTGTCATCCATAAATGTTTTTATTTAACTTTAAAATTGGATCGTTCTTTTAAAAAAACACCCTATATATAAGCGGTCATATATTTTACGCGGATAAGATGATAAAATTAATAATATACTCGTATATAATCTATATATTGTTATATTTTTAAGTACACATAAGTAAATTATAAATTAATAAATAAATAAATAAATAAATAAGTGTATTTAGTTATAGATATATGTTATGTGAATGTACAGCGCAGGAGGGTCTGGTGACATAATAATTCTTATCAATATCGTGCAAAAAACCCAATATCACTGTAAATTTTTAAGTGTTATTGTTAATTTTTATGACTTATTGTGACGTTTGAAATTTGTTAAATTGCACTACGTAAAAGGTACTTAAAATTAAAATATATAGATTGTGAAAACACATTGAAATTTGTTCTAATATAGTTGTGTGTGTGTGTAAATTCACCTGTATATGTTCGTATATTCCATGTGCGACATATTTACCAAACCCAACAATTTTTCACAAATATCTTAACATTACTAATGGCTTGGGAATTTGCTCAACATTTATCGAAAAAAAAAATCCCCAAATTTGTCAGGTTTCTTTATAGAATTCTATTGTTAGGATAACGAATTTTGTAACTGCTAATGCTGATGCTTTTAGAAGAAATTGTAATCTTGTCATCGCGATGATGTTGATATTTACTTATGATATCTTGAATAACGTTATATTGCACTATGTTGGTTCCTACTTAATTATATAAATTAGATGTCAAAAGACTATCGGTATATTGTTGAAACGAAACGAGACGCTTTATATAGCAATGAAATTACCAAATTTAACTGACGAAATTACATTAATATTAATATATTAACAATTCTGTAACAGATTACAAAATGTAGGGTATTGCCAATAAAATTTCTCCATTAAATTCAATTTAATGTTATCAATTTTAATATGTCATTTTAGTGCAACACAATGTCTTATGAGACTCTGGGTTTGATGTTGATTCCTTGTTAACTCAAACACGCAGTTTTATTCATTGTGTGTATTATAGGTTTAAGTGTTTGAATCTATTTCATTATAAGATAGCCGGTTAGATTGGCAACAGTTCAAATTTTCAAAACTACTTTCAACACGGAAGGAAAGTGGCTAAGGTTAAGCGGCGCGCAGTCAATAATTGTTTTTCTAAAAAATCAGGAATACGACTGATTTATGGATATATCGTATTTATAGTTATCAGTATGTGCGGTTACTCATTGTCAATGTGGATTTTCCTTAGAGATATATGATTGATTCAATGATATTACATATTTATATACAATTGTATTTTTAAGTGGTCTGATATTGGAATTGTGAAATGAAACTTTTATAGATAGGCCAATATATTTTTCTTGCCTCACTATTAATATTAGTTCTTTTCAGTCTTGTCATTATTACAAGCCGAGTATACATATGCCATTATTGTCTAACTATATACAAATTTCCTTTTATGTGTGCGGCAAAAAAAAATCGTCGAATACGTAGTGATTCGTAATTAATTTTAATACGCGATAATTATAAATTACAAACATATAGAGTTACACTAACAAATATAATCACTATCATAATATTCAATTATTATTGAATTAATAATAAATGTATGGGTATACCTACAACAATTTTTCAATAAATTCAATTATTTTATTATTTTATTTTATTATAATATTTATTTTTTTCACCTCATAACAAATTGTTATCAATTAATCAATTAAAGTAATCAATTTTTTTTTTGTTAAATTGATTAAAATGTAAATGTAGAAAATGTATTACATATATGTAAATCAAAATAATAACAATAATAAAATAATAATAAAATTGTATTGTTTGTAAATGTATAATTATAACTACAATACGTGTAATAAGTGAAATTTATTATTGTATATTTATAATATATTCGTCGATTGTTTATTACTGGCTTGTCTGTTCAATGAATCTTATCAAATTTATAATGTAGTTTTTAAAACAACAATAAATATCATTTAATTTCCTATAGAAATATATATAAATAAATTAATATGTACGTGAATTATAATATAAGGCGAAACAATAGCAGATAGCACGTGTAATTTATTCAGGGTTGAATTTGAATTGTGAGTTCGTTGTGCTTACCATATATACAAATAATTAATAAATAATTAATTTCTGTAATCCTTTTTTTTTGTTAGTTTATTTATAAAATTATTATGTGGAATTTTTGTGTTCCAAAATTTCATGAAATTCCTTAAAAGAATTGATAGATTTTTCAACATTATCATCGTTACCTCCCACAGAGCATATATGACACAACTATCTCAAAAATTTCTGAATTTTTTAAAAATAAAAGCAACAGTTTGACTAATTATTTTAATCTCCTTTTTAGATGCAATACAGGCACGTTCTAAACATGAATAAATTGACTTTTTTATGTCATCAGTCATCATCTTCACGATGTGCGGTACGACCTTTTCAATGGAATTCATATTAGCAAAATGCTTACCTTTTTCATAGCCAAATCAAGTTTAAGGAATAGATATAATGGGTGCATTTTCTTCAATAATCGCCAACTTTGGCGTACCATTTCTTTCGCCATCACTACATATAATGTCTGCACGAACATTTTTGAAATGCGCTTATACCACTAATAAGTTGTTGTACGAGATACACAATCATCACACCATAAACTTTTTCATCATTTCAAAAATCTCGGAAAATGTTTTTCCAAATTTAAAATAAATTTTATATCATTAACTCTTTGTTCACGTTGTTCATTGCTGTACCGATGCAACTACAATTAATAGACTAATGGTTTGATGAATGTAATAACTTTCGATTGTAAACAATGGAATGTCATGAAATTTTGACACAACTGTCTGTCTGTCTAATAATCAATATCACATATATAGAGTTTCTTAAAGTTTGGGAATTTTTAAGTATATATTGTATTAAGTTAATAATTCATGGTTCTACGGATATAGTTAACTAACTTAACATACAACTATATCATATATTTTTATTTAAATTTGTATATTAAATTCTTATTAAAATAAATAAATCGAAATCCGTTATTTAACTTTTTATAATATTATTATTTTTAAATAATATTTTTTATGAATATCTTAACTTAACATATTAATATTCATTATGTATTTTAAAAAATATTATATTCTCAATGAAACTAAATTATTTGTTATTTAAATTATAAATGCATACAAAACGAAAAAAAAACCTTATGTATATGAATTATTTATAAAAATGTTTACTATTTCATTCATATTTTTGATGAAAAATATCCAATAAATATGCACATTTAATTCTTACATAATAAATCTCTCAATTCATTTGTGTTGATTGAATGAAACACACGCAATACAAAAACTATAATAAAATTTTCCATAAAAGATTATTTAAATTTGAAATAATTTGTATATTATATTTTATTGGTGTCTGTTTGTGGTGGATTATCGCTTCCGACAACTGATTCATATAAAAAATTTTTGTTATAATAAAAAATTTTAATTTAATTATTTAATTTATTTCCGATAAATATTTTTCTCTATACTATTTTGATGTAAATAATTTTCTTTAATTAAAATTCGTTGTATTTTAATTTGTTTATGACATATTTTGTGTAATTTTTGATTTTTAAAGACACGATAATATTTACATTTTCGACAATATAATAAATTTAATAATCAAATATTTGAATTGAAATAACGCATTTTATTATTTATGAATTTTGTAACAATTTTTTTAATAGTATTTATTCTTTCATTTGTAAGTGTCCCCAACAGGAATTATCCATTCATAATACGACCTCCAGATCATTATAAAACTGTATAGCTGATACAAGAAATTGTACTAAAATAGATTTTATAATTATTCTATATGGGAATTTTTACAACCGAATAGTTAATTATTATAGAGATATAGAGTTATATAAAACAACTTGAAATCTGTGGTATTTTATTGGTACTGGTTTCACCTCCTATTCACTTATTAAACTATATATCCAACGGCATTGACAAGAATACGATTAAAAAATTTCGTATTAATTGGCAGTGATAATACAAAAGTTATATTTTCTTTTCACCTCAAAATTGTACGATAATATATCCATCAAAAGATCAATAAATGGATCATTACGAATATATTTGATCAATAAAAAGAAAGTGTGACAATAATAATTAATTTTTAATTTGTTTATTGTATTTGTATACCATATATGTGATAACAAATATAATAATTATAACAATAATAACAATAATAATAATAATAATAATAATAAATAATAAAAATGATAATAGCCATTTATTGTATACATCAAAACAATATCAATCATGTGATTTTATTTCAGTTTTGACAACATATAAAGTAAATTAAATAAACTAAATAATATATAGAGGAGGTGGGAGGCTATTTCGCAGAATCAATTTCTCTGAATTAATTTAATTATCAATTTAAAATCGCTTACATTCCTCTAAATTATATACGTGTAATTATTACAAAATTTTGCTATCGATATACGAACTGAGCCACAGATTAATCAGTTTAATTGCTTAGGATGAAAATCGCTCAGGTTCAGATAATTGTAATGTATCGCATAGCCCAATGTTTTTAATATTCCTAATCTCCCATATATATATATATATATAAAAGTATAATAGTTATTTACAAACATTCCTTTGTATATACAGTGAAACGTTTAATTCTATACGTACTCTCACGGAAGTATAATATAGGTTTTAAATAAAATTAATTATAACAGCATCGTTTTCTGCTGTAAAAAATACATCAATTTCATTTTAATTGTAAAATTGTCCATATGGGTTGGGTATCGATTCCCAAAACTTCTGTAAAATTTCATTATTATACGCATACAAATAAAATTTCTTTAAAATTTAATGAGAATTGTTTAACCCGTTTCAAAAAACTTAACATCGATTGTCCATAATTGCAAAAGTAACAATATATTCACATATGATCCCATTATAAGACGTTATTCATATTTTCACCAAAAATATGGATGATAAGTTATCTAATTATTAGGTCTCTAGAAGCAAGCGTTAAGAAAAGAATTCAGAGCCCAAAAATTCCCCCAGAACTGAAATGGGAAGCGAACAATTTGTAAAATCCTATTATAATATTTAAAACATAATTTTAACAAAACTTATTAATAAAATTCTTAAAGAAATAAGGATAGTTCCAAAATTGAGGAAACCGACTTGACGACATCTTATCTACGTATCTGGTTGTATGTAAAATACATTAAATATCATATGCTGGAGATTTTGTTCATGCCGAAGGTCTCGCTGTATTTGCCTTTACTTTATTATTATAAATATATTATTATTGTATAGTATATGCGATAGATATAATAACGTAATCTCGCACATACACATAATCTTAATATAATATTATAAATATGTACCATTTGATATCATCTTTTTTAACTTATAATATAAGTTATTTATATAAGTGTAATATAAAACACGAGTTTAATAATTTTATATTCATTTATGTGCATATTAAAATGATAATGGGAGATGTTTCTGTATAATATATAATAATAAAACTGGCAAGGTTGAACCTCACATTTTGCAATATGGTTATATTTTTATTCTTTGCATACAATGTGTGTGTGTGTGTGTGTGTGAGGTATTTGTTTACTTTATTATGTATTGATGTATGAAACATACAACACAAATATTAAATTTTGTTGAATTATTGTTATTATTATTGTTGTAATTTTTTTTTTTCAGTTACTAATAATATTTGTATTGTATTTTAAAATTTAAAGGAAAATTTTTATAACATATTTATATACTAATACAATGATGATGATGATGCAGATGATAACAGATGATTGAATCAATTTAAATTTTAACACGTGAAAATCATGCGATTTAAATTAAATGTGTTTGTCTTTGGTATTTTATTGTATACATTTTATATTTAAAATTAGTTTAATTTTATATTTTCGTTTTAAAGATTTGATTTATTTTTTGTTTATAAATTTTATGTGCTATAATTTATAGGTACTCAGACTCACAATGAAAAGCATGCAAAACCATCAATCAATCACACTTAAAAAATCAACTAAAAATGTTTGTTTAAAATCATGTGTTTTTGTTGTAGATATTCTTTTCAAGAATATCTCACAAATATTCGATCACATTTAAATCAGAAGATTTGCTTTGGTGCAGCCATCATACGCCGTATGTTTGGGATCATTATCGTGATGGGATATATAGAATAAATTTTATTGCTAACAATTAGATATTGAAATGTGTCCCCATGTTACCATAGACAAAATATAGTATTTCTACGCCGTAGCAGATAATAGATACAAACTTAAATATTGGCAGAACCACTATACCGGTGTTTCACAGTCGGCAAAAGAATCTTTATGCCCACCTCAATATTTAGTTTTTCTGTTTTTGTCACTTTTTAAGGGTTTTTTACGAACAATTATCGATCATTATTTAACCAAATTTACGCAATGTGCATCAAATAGTATCATCACATACGTTTTTGTTTAATGGCATTTCAACATATGCGCTACAATTTTCGTTGCATTTAATCTCAAATTTTCCTGGATTTTTCTTTTGATTTCATTTACAATTCTATATTATTATTTTGTGGCATATTTGGTCCCGTCAAAGAACAAAATGACGGCAGGCTAAGATACAATTTTGAATTAGACAAGTTATACGGTCAACCAAATATTGTCAAAACAATAAAAATCAATAGATTAAGGTGGTTTGGACACATATTACACATGAAGGAGGAGCGTGTGCCGAAAAAACTGTTGAATGGTAATCCATAAGGTAGAAAGAGAGCCGGAAGATCTAAGTCAAGATGCAGCAAACTGTGTTATAAGGTTTCTTCAAATTCGGCATTGACTACGGATAGGTCAGGTTGGAGAAGCGTGTTAGAGAAGGCTAAGACCGCACCGGCTTATAATGCCATAGAGTAAGTAAGTAAGTATATTTGCACAATAAAATTTAAGTAAATTTTTTAATTTAATAATAATTTATTTAGTAATAATATTTTATGTAACTTTATTATTTGTATGATCAAGCACAAGCTAAATGAAAACATGAAGCTAAGAATACACGAAGCCTTTTTATAGGTTAAAATTGTACATGTATATTTTCGATAACATTATTTTTCATACAAATCTACTGTCGTCAAATTGAAGTCAACAAAGGTTGAGGTTGTGGTCGTGCATCTGACTTAAGAAATATTGGAATTTTTTGCAAAAATATATGTTCATGTTAGTTTATTGGTTGATTGCCTAATTCTTGCATTCTTTTCATTGATAGTAACTGTATACGTAATTTTTATACACAAATTTTTAAACGATGCTTTGTAATTTTAAAAATTTATTTTCCATAAAATTAAAATTTTTTTTAAGAAATTCAGTTAATCTTTGTCATTCGGTTTCTGTAAGGAGACTATATACAAATATACCAATAATTTTAACGAATTTATAAAAAAAAAATAATATTTATTGTAAATGATAAAATAGCATTAAATTTTGACCCATGAATATATTGTGAATAGTGGTGAACTGCAGAAGTATTATTATAAACAAGTTATTGAACTTAACATACTTTTAAATAACAAGAAAAATTATAAATATTATTATTTATTAAATTATAAATTATAATTATAATTTAAATATTGTATTTTCTTATATATAAATATATAGTCTGTTCGTTTTTTAAACAATATTTAAATTGGAGGTAGTACATAAATGAGTTTATTTAATTGTATATTTTATATATGCACAACTTAAACAAGTCATCGACCTTGATTTCATTATTAAAAAATAAATAAACATAAAAATATTTACTATTTAATTCTGGATAAATATTTATACAATTAATAATTTATAATAAAATATATTAATAATGCGAACACAGTCCTTCTCTGTCAACAATTTCCATCAAGTTATCTATGTAGAACGCAAAATTACACGCAAATAGACGTGGTGTCGTATGTGTAAATAAATTATAATCTTGTGTAATATTTGATGAATATGAAAATGTAAGATATAATATGTTGTTTTAATAACTATTTTTATAATTATTCGATTCGATTATATACATATTAAAACAATTAATAATTTAATTCGAAATGACACCATAAAACTATATGCAATCAATATCTCGTTATATTATTATTATTTATTAAATTATAAATCATTTAATTTAATTTTTCATACAACAAATTATTGTGTATTTTAAAATTTATAAGTACAATCACATTTTAAGATATTCGTATGTATAATGTATAAATAATAATAAAAGACTTAAATGCGCACTGTACTTAAAGTGTCAAGTAAATATTGTATTTATATACCATATAACGTATATTTATCCAGGTGTCGCAAAAACTGTGATGATAATGCATCCTTTGGTTATTTTATTGTAAATGAATAAAATGTTATATTAAATTATTGCGTTGTGAGAATAATTGAAGTATCAATGTAGATTTTACTAACCAATTTATCAAAAATGTACAATCACGATAAATTTACGAAAATTCTCATGAAATGACTGACTAAAATATTTCAAGTAAATCGGTCTATTGAATAATCAATATAAAATTGTATATTTTCATGACATTTATAATTTACAACTTCATCATCCAATACCCAGCAGAAATTTATAAAAGTTGTGCTACATTAATATTTTCCCAGGTAGGAGTATATGCAGTGGTTATTGTATTGTTAGATTTATTTATTATTTTAAAAAATATTCGTGACAGAGTTCGCTTTTTAAATCACCTTTCATTTTATGGAATTACTGATCATGATTTAATTTTTCTCTTTTAATTGATACTGTTTTTATTCGTCCAGTTACAACTTTTTATATATAGAGATTATGCAAGAATATAATTTTTACTGATCTTCATAATGACGCTTTGCGTATTTAACAATCATATTTCTATATACGTAACATTGTCACCTCTGTGGGATTTTACCATATATATTACAACCTTTTAAGGTCACAAATATTATTTGTCAACGTAACGCCGTACTTGGAACAGTAATAGAACGACTTGGATACATTGAAGATCACCCAGGTGAAAATCACTTATTTTACAAGTAAGCTTGATACGTTTAAATCCTGATGTACAAATAAACTTTAATTGAATACGGTAAAATCTGAAGCTAAGCTTATTTATTGTCGTGATATATACACAATTGATTTACTTCAAATATATTATAGATTGGGTATGAGTTGATAGAAAAATTTCGATGTTATGTTCAATAACATTTTTACTTGGGATGATCATAAAAATTGCCTTTTTCGAAATCAAAACTTCAAGTATAGGAGCTTCAAATGAAGTACTTAGCTATAGTACAATCAAAACTAAAAAAGTAGCTTCGAAATTTAAATTTCAAAAACGGCAAATATGTTTATATTGTCTTACATATGCAAATCATATTTGATTGAATAAATATAAAAAATTTATATTAAATAATTTTATGATAAAACCCAAAATTATAAAATACACATTACTGATTCGATGTCCGTCCAATAAAAATTGTTGTCAACCTCTACTATACATTATTCAGATACAATGGTATATACCGTACATATAAATGATATCAACCAGTTGCGTAACAATAACACGCAACATACTGTAAGAGTTATATATTTGATAGATTCACTATTACTTTAATCCCAATAGATTAATAATAGTAAAATTACTATTTCATAAATTTTATATATGCGTAAACTATAAAAGTACACAAAAGTATATATATGAAACTGAACATAATACAACCGCATGTAAATGTTTATAATATTGAATTAAATTAATATTGAGTAGAGGACAGAAAAGAAGAAAAAAAATTGCGCATATTAACCACAAAACACAATCACTTTCACTTCTAATTGCAAACGATTCAAAAAAAAATGTAAACTTTCTCGTTTGTATGCAACATTTTATACATAATTGAACAAAGATATAATATAGATAAAAAGTTACAGCAAATGTTATTATATGCATAGGCATACCTGAGACACATGCGAATAATATGTAAATATTTTAACGTATCCATATACGTATTTCTGATCTAATATACAATTTAGTTATACATTTACATTAAAATAAACATTTTTTTTTCTCATTGTATTACAAGCGAAATTTAATGATTTATAATAATTGATGTCATTAATATAATATAATTTTTTAAAATATATATTATATACAAAAAATGTCATTCACCTTTGATCTATAAATATATATTAAAATACAAAATAAATAAGATATGAATTTTTATAATGTTAAAATTTTGCAAAGTCTCTCGCAGATATATATTATGAATTGTGATATAAATGTTGAAATATATACAATATTAATGTATGCATTTGTATTGAAAAGTTTACGCATTGTGAAAAAAGAAATTGTTGAAAAGTCTGCAAAATAATGTGTACCATCCAAAATGTCACGCATATACATTTTTTTTATATATAATTACATATTTTAATAAGTTTTAACTGTATACGAGAGTAAGTCAATAAGTAAAATTAAATTTAAGATTAAAATCTTTTTCAGAAGAAAGAAATTTTTTCCATGTTTTGGACCGTATTTAAATGCTCCAATTCAGGATGATATTATGTTATTGTAAAAACCAAACCGTTTGTGCTTGTACGTGGTAAATTATTAACTTTAAATGGATGCCAAAACAAATCTAATTGACTTGTATCGGTTTGAAAATTTTGTATACAATCTTTTTAAGATTGCTGGATGGAAAAGATATTTGATTTTATAATATCATTCATAAGCTCTTAAATGTTTATTAAGTTTTTTAACGATCAGAAATAGTATTCAAACAGAACAATAGATTTAATTTGACTTTGATTTACTGTTTAATACTAATGCTGTCTACTGTGCAGCATAGTATATTTTTCATTAAAATATTATAACAATGCAATTATAAATATAGTTTATAATTATTTTTTTAGCCAATGGATTTTATAATTGAAAATGAAAACAAGTTAATAAATAATAATTAATTATAACAATAGATTTACTTAATAATAATATAATATTAATAATTGCATTTATATTACGTTAAAATGGTTGTGTACTGACGTATAAATATTTAATTATACTTATAAAGATTAAAGAGTGTGGGTATCAAAACCATATAAAACTATTACAATTTATGTGAAAGTATATGAAATTTAATACAACTATATAAATGTTAATGAAATTAAATTAAGATTGTTACACTACATTGAGACCTTTTAATTGTCGAGCCTCTAAACCTAGATCACAGTGTTGTAACACGAATTGCGGTGATCGTCGCTAATGTGATTGATTCAAATTCTAGAATATATTACCACTCTTATTGCTACACGTTTATATTTGGCTGTACACGCCAAAATTGTTTCATTCACCATATTTTGGTTTTAAACATTCATCATTTTTGCTTTTAATGAGAGTAACAAATAATTCGCAATTGAATTTATCGAAGTAGCTTAAACGATATAAACTTTATAAGATCGAAAGAATTATCGACACAGAATAATATAGATAATAATTTGATCTAAAACAATAACTAAACAATAAGGTTAATAATCAATCAACACATGAGTACATGAGTCATATTGCATATTATATACACTTAATCACTAAAAATTTCGATTTAATTCGATAGTTGTAAATATTTATATTCAATTGAAAAGTGTTAAACGACTGCGGCGGACTGATAAAATGGTTTTAATTTGTTTTTGTTATACATAGCAACAATATATACAATGACTAATAAAGTACCTATACCAGTGATGGCTCCGGAGAAAAAAATAAAATTTTATCAAAATTTTGATAACATTCTTGAAGACAAATATAAACAATTAACCAACTGCCGAAAAAAAATGTGTACAAAATTTTCCGGAAAATCGCCTTTTTCAACATTTCTCCAATTTTAAATTCCCAATTTTTTACCGAAATTGCTAAAAAAATGATAGGTAATTTTCCATTCAATGTTTGTGAAAATTTAAAAATTAATTCAAATTATAGAAAAGTCCGGTAAATTTAGTATGTGATGGAGAACCGTTTTCTTTTCTTTCAGAAATAGGTTAATTTTATAAATGCCTTCAAGAATAAATTATAATTTTTATGGTATTGCGAAATAAACGAGCCACCACTGATCTGCACTATGCATGCATTTAAGTAAGCTGTAAAAATTAAAATAATAATTATTATAACATGTAACAAATAGTAAAATAATTATAGGCTACCGACTAACTATTATTCTTATGTACGTACAGAATAATTAAAACAATTATACAGTTCATGAATGAATAATTAATACTCGTATATTTTTAAAAAAAAAACGCTAAAATTAAATTCAATATTTTAACGTATTTAAAAATAAATATGATTTATGTTCGCATGACGGACTCATTCATTTCCTATTTGTCGACATATACCTATACTCGTTTACAAAAAAAATACAGATAATATACAATAATTACCTGTATTAGATTCTACATTTTATTAATTACATTAATTTGATTTTTTTTTCCATATTTCGATTCTATTGAAATTAATAATGTTTTCATTTTTGTATACTCGAACAAATATTGTCTGTTTGTAAACATTATATTAACATTTTTATCGGCTTATTATTACAATAAAAAAAAAATAATAAATAAATATATACGGAAGTGAATTTATTTATAAAGAAAAAAAAATAAAGATATATTCGTATTATTTTAATAAAAACTGACCGACGCTATCTCGATGTAATCTTATTTGAATTATATCTTTATATGTTTAATTGTATATAGTTTTTGTCATGAGGTTATTAATCAAGTTATTAAGATATAATATTATATTTTAAAATAATATAATACATGGAATTATTTTCGCATTCTCATACACACACCACCAACAAACATGTTTTATGTTTAAACATTTTTAAAATATATAATCGCTTTTAATATTTTGCGAATAGAAATACGATAAAATCTTATTCAGTAATTCATAAGTGTTTATAAATATTTTCACGCGTATACATAATATCAAATAAGCAAACAATAATGTTAAAAACTATTACTATTATTTAGTAAATAAAAAAATATGAAAAATAACCACAAATCGTTATTCAGACATTTCGATTGTGCTATCGATCTGAACTAGTGGTATAACAAATAATATATTTGCCACTTGAGATTAAGCATTGTTGTGCAAAATAGTTACTTTTCTATGTCAGATGGTCCATTCTAGTCGTTTTGCTTACTCGGTGTTTAATTCAAGCAATTGTTAATGTATGTAGTTACAGGTTTCAACAATTCAAAATAGACTGTATCCTTCTAGACCTGTCAAATTCATAGCAAAGTCTTTTTTTTCCATCGATATTACGTTTTGGAATCGATTGTTCACGATAGTGATAATTTTTATACGATGCAAAATGACATACTATGGTGTTCAATCAAAATGTCACAAATTAAATTTTCTTTTTCATAAATATATAGCAATTTTATTCGTTTTAGATTCTTATTTATTGAAAACAATTAATTGATCCGACAATTGTTATTGATCTTTTGTACAATATTGTTTTCATACAAAATTAATGCTTTTAAATCATGCTACCTTGAATTTTTTCCTTTAGTTTTTGATGGTCCATTGTCATTTACATCAAAATCACCGCTTTTAAAGAGTTTCCTCAAATGATATTTTATTAATTTCAATTCCATTGGAAATTCATATAAGATTTTGTAATTTGCTACAATAGTGGGTGTATTTACTTCAATTATTATTTTCAATCAGAATATTAAATATAATTATATATTGAGACAATTTTTCACGGTATGCCACTGCATAATATAGTTAAATGTACAATTTAACATAACCATTGCCAAACGGATATAGCGTTTTAGATTCTTTTTGAATATAAGTCCATAAATGTTTAATTTCAATGCGGTGGTAATGCTTAATTAACTACATTCGGTATAGCTGCATAATTTTGGTTCAATTATTCACTATTTTATCCGATAACAATTTCGTCTACACACGATAAACGTTATACATGTTATTGTAATAAAATTTTCTTGTGATCGGTAGGTGCTGTCACTGGAAAACGTAAAAAAAAAATACAAATAGTTATGAATTTTAACAACCTCAACGTACACGTGATATATATTTCCAATATTTTTGGCCAAAAATTACTCATACGAACAAGCTTCGATATTTGAGTGTCGCGCTTATCCAAGATCATATTAAATGATCATATATAAAATTAAGTTAAAAAAGAGAAATGTTTTTCAAGAATGGACAATATTTTATAGAAACAATATGAAAATATTTAACTATTGCAACATGATTAATAAGTGACTATTCATGAATTGATATTGTTGTTCAAAATTATCACTGCTAATAACATATTTACTTTAAAAAAAATATCAGATTTATTCATTTATTTGTAAATATTAAAAAATTAAAATTAAGCTAGGAAAAAAATTGTTGATACGGCGGCCATTTATTATTTCTTTTTTTTTTTTATTTAGAAAAACAAAATGTAATTATATTAACTCATTCTTTGACAACCGATGACTTTGAATCACTTTTTAAATTTGTTTTACAATAATGTACGGTTTATAAATAAAATTACTGTGCAACATCGCGGGCGTTTCTTGTCATGCCCATATGCAAATTATATGTAAAATAATATAGAAACCATGTAGCCTGACAAGAATAGGGTTAAATTATAAATTAACATGAAATTGGTTTTTGTGTAATCAATCATATGTGCAATTTATTCTATAATAATATATCATTCTATAATATGCACTTGTTTAATTTACCTATAGTAGTATGCAAGTACAAATAATTGAAGTAAATGTTAATTTATAATTTATAATTTTAGTTAATGCGGTCACAATTTGAAAATAAAAAAAAAATTAAATAAATAATGTATCGATAAAATAAAGTCAAGGAGAAAAAATGTATTTAATGTCGACAGCTAGTCTGCGGACGAACGGCTATATAAAGACTATTTATCTATTTATTCTTCTCTATATATATATCATATATAAAATGGTATATGTGTACATATCAGAACAGAGGTCTTCCACCTAATTAATATAACATAATATGAATTAAAAATGAAAATGGTTAATATCCATTAACAATTTTGATAAGTGTAACTCCAAGTGAAGATTTATGTTATCTAATAAACCTTTCATTACAGCCACGTTTGGCAAATTAATCAGCATGGGAGTATATAACAATTTACCAATTGTACTGCAATTAACGAACGATAGATGTTTTCAAAATACTATTATTTTTATATCGGTGATTAGCCCATAGTGATGTGTGTGTGCAGACATTGTTAATCTTTGAATAGTGTCCAACACCATATTTTCAAAGATATCCGTTTTTCTTTTTATTCCATAAACAACTGACAACCGAAAAATGTCAGTATTAAAATAAATACCGAAAAATTTCCTATGAAAAATAGCGGAATTGAACCAGCTATATTTCATGATTAATAATATATATTTCGGCGCTATGCCACTTCGGTACTGAGTGTTTTGATGACAGCATATGGTATATATATATAATCTAATTATATTTTAGATTCCTTAATAGTTGGCAATGGTTTGCAAAATTGTTATTATATCTCAATTACGAACAAAATTTTTAATTCCCACAGAAAATATATGAAATTTTAATCACTACAACTCTTTTTGATTACATAAACACTCAACATGTGCTGTCATTATATTTCTCGTCATCACTGAATGTGAAGAAAATGGGCATATATGTACACGCAATTGGGTTGTAATGAATTAAAAAAACTAAATTTTATTTATTGAAAATTTGACGTTTAAAAAAGTACCACAATCGGTTAAACTGCAGTGTCGTAAAATAATATGAAATAATTTATAAATTTATATTTAATCGCATCTACAATATAATTTCAAAAAAATATTATACAAAATTATAAATAGTTACACGAACAAATTGTTGTAAATCACATCGATTTCTTATAATACATATAATTGTAAAATGTTTACATGCAGCTCTTTTACGCGTGACCAAATAATTATGCAAAAAAAAATGCAAGTAAAAGGTAAAAGTTATACACAGAAACTGATAAAGTTTTACGTGAAATTTCGAAAGACCAATACTAAAACGTATATAAATAACATTTGTGTTTTAACAAGTATATATTAGTTTATATAAAAGTATTCACTACTCCTGTGCTGTAGCATACGAGTATTGAATATTTATAGGTCTTCTGGGTGGGCGATAATGAATAATATAATTATTTATTTTATAAAATTGGAAAATTATTTAAAAATTAATCGTTTATGTCCTAATTTTCTCACATTATATCTGTCTGTCTCTGTTTCTACAGTTGACTCTGCGAGCTCTAACTATCTTTATTATTTTATTATTATTGAATTATAAAACATTATTACATACCATACTTTATTCGAATGTTATTTATATTAATACAATACAGATACTCGTTCGTACATACATTGATGGAAATAATAAGTGTATATTGTAATTTAGTGAGTATAAGGTCGTTAAATAAAACAAAAAATACGTGATGTATGACAAAAATGATAATAAATCAATTGTTATGTTTTTCATGGATATTACACACACACACACATATAAATAATATATAATAATCATTTGTATATGCAAATATACATTCATATAACCAAAAATATAAAAAAGAATTTGTATTTACCACTGCACGAGATAGAAATTATGATTTAAAAAATTTGCTATATTATAAATAATAATATAATATCAATATCGCGAGGTCATCGTGAGTAAATATATACATTATATAATTCATGTATGTAATTACATACATATTATGCGTACATAGTCTATATATATATTTTGTAATTAATACCATATACGGACTTTATGTGGCTTGATGGAGAAAAATTTGGTGAATTTAGAAAAAATTCCAAAATCTTAAACACCTAATCTGATTTCGATGTAATCGTACTAACTTTTCTGAGTGTGAGGAAATTCTGTTAAAATTATATTGTTGGTATTTTGCTAAACATAAAAATTTGTATTATTCAAAAACTATATAATCCAAAGATAATGATTTCTACTAATTATTATAAATATAATTACCTAGATAAAGTTATTCATAATACTTTATCTTTTTCTAATAAATATAGTAAAATTATTATTTGGGTATATAATACATACGAGAGTATTACATTAAGGAATTATGTTTTCATATAACAAAAACTAAACTAAAAAAAATGATACAATAAATTATTTTTGTTGACTAATTTTACAATAATAAAAGATGAAATTAAATCGGACAAAAAAATAAAATGAATCCACAAATAATTATATTGTTTATGGATATGTGAACAACAATAAAATATTATTATTTTGTTGTTACATGTTTTTTTATATATATATTTTTGTGTGTTTATGTTTAAATGGCTTTTATGATTAAAATTATTAATAAATTACACAATTTTTTGGTATATATTTCTATAAATTACATATTTTTATTGGTTATGTAATAATTTACCAAACGTAAAAAGTTTTTAATTTATCAAAAAAAATAGTTACAATTTATTTTATTTATTAAAAAGTCAATTTTGTTGGAGCAAACTAGCGATGCTGTGGGAACAGTTAACATAAACCTTATTGTTAGAAAATAACAATGAGAAGTGGTAGAATCATTGCGCTGGTGATGCAAAACTCCTGCACAATAACGCTGTTACTAAATCTCTCACCAAACTTAAAATTTTAGTTTGTAATAGAGTTTACATAATTACAATAATTTAAAAATAGTTGTATTTTTAATAATTATTGCACAAGTTTTTTATTAGATAAATTAATTTATTTCCTTTTTTTGTTGATATTTTCATTTTAATTTAAAAAATTTAATTTAATTTATTTTGATTCTAAGCACTTCCTCACGCACAAAATTATATCACGTACTGAGCGCCAAAAGCATCAACTTAGAAAATTATTTAACTTGTGGTGAACGTATAGTGAACTAAAAAACTACATTGTAAAAAGAATAATGAATAAACGCATTGTTTCTATTCCTCAGCGCAGTGACAGGAGCAGCATTGTGGTTCACTATACCAAAGGTATTAAATTATTGACAAAACCAGTTAAATAATAGCAATACAATATATTACAACTTATTCAATATTAGTTCAACAAAATTCACTGAATTAATTGAAAATACTTATCTGACGATTCGATCGCTTTTGCGAAGCACAAATGAAATGATAATCTGTGGCGCAAAGACATAATTTTTATTGTATGACCAAAGATTTGTGTAAGGCCGCATGTATGCTCATGGTCACATATAACTTTTTGTATAAGCTTATGAATTCAAATATGCTAATTATCAGCAAAACAATTTAGTTTATAAAATCATTCAAAATATTTCAGCTGAAGTCATTTAAAATACGCTATAATTTAATGTTTAATGATATTGTATGAAAAATGTAAGATTTCCATAGCCGATACGGTTTTAAAATTTATCAATTCCATAAAAATACCAATTTCTCATTATTTATATATTTATTTTTAATTTTCTTTCATATGTCCATTACGTCTATTACATAATCATACATGATTAACATCATTAATTCATGTTACTCCACTTATAGCTTGCAATTGTGTCAATTATCACATTCAAATGTGCATTGTAAATTACTCCATAATGTTAGAGATGTTGAGATACATTTTAAATTGAAATTTAAAATTTAAAACTTGTTTCACAATTTGCTCTAAATGATTTGTAAAAAAAATAAAAGATAAATAGCCTCCTGCCAGATATTTATGGACAATTGCATATAAATAAGTAATAAGTTACATTTACATATTTATTGATGATTGTGATTTTGATATTGATTTTTTTATTTGCTATATACAGCAACAAAGATATTAGTAATGCTTTTTATTTTATTGTATTGATCTTTTAGTATTTAGTATACATATGCAAAAATATATTTTCTGTGAGTCACAATGAGTCACAATAACTGACAATGAAATTCGTTCAAACACTATTTTTTTTGAAGTGAAAACATTAATTTGGCAGAATAAATAAAGAGTTTTACAATGTTCCTTTATTTTTTGAACACAGTAGTATATTTGTACCATTATATGTTCACGATATATACACATGAGATGAAAAACGTAATAACAAATCACACTTGCACATACGCACACCGAACCATATGTAAACGTTTATATTAAAAATTGCGAATATTTTATTAATAATTGTATTTGCACACAGTAAATATTATGATAAGTTAAACATTTTTAATCTATTTTGTTTTAATGAACACGTAGCGAGTTACGTAAAAAAAGCAAATTAATGTTTATTAAAAATAATATAAACGCAATGAATTTGCGAAATTTTATCTTTATTTGCAATATTATAAATTGCATCAGCACTGTTTTAACTTCAGTTTTATTTGCATCAAACACACATAACTAAATATATGTCATATTTTGTCGACATTAATTCATATACACTGTGACTATTTTTTTTGACAATTTTACCTAAAATATAATTGAAAATTAAAATTATTTATCCTCGCTTCTTCTTGCATGAATCAATAAAAGATTTACATTTTTTGACCTTTATTAAAAATCTCTTAAAAAGTATAGAAAATTATTCACCAACGCTTGTAATTTTGGATATAAATGTACTGAAATTAAGCCTTTACAAAAAGTATAATGTGCAAGGCGATATAAATTGAACTGTCGATAGTTATATATATTTTATTTCATCATTTAATTTTGATGGGTAAAATAACTTTGTAATTTCATTTTATTGACGTCGTTAATTTTAACAATATTAATTAAATTTTTATTTTTCAGAAAGAAACTGAGGCGTTGTCATGCATATTTTAAAAAATATATAAATTTTAATGAGTAAACTGCATCATATCGTTAAATCAAGCGAAACAAAATTTAAGGGAAAATTGAATTGTGATTTATGAGGCGACATGTGCAAGATGTTAGTAATATGATATATAACTTAAAAATTGTAATGAATTGGATTACGAAAGTTAATTAATCTAACATATTTTTACGCACAAATTGATTATAATTTTCTTATAATTATCGGAAAATTCATTCTATATAGAATAAATTTCCGGTAATTTTTAGTCTGAAACTATTCTCGGAAAATTCCTTAGCTCAATAACTTTACAATACTATGAGGGTATATGAAATAAATAAACTTATAATGGGATGTTTGGCGATGAGCGGTATTACAAATATGTCTGCATATAAACATTTTTGAGCTAAAAATTCATATTGAAATAATGAAAATATGAAAACATTATTTGGAGACGAATTGGTGAATTGCTATATCTACTCACATGGGGAATTATTAATTATTATCGATTGTAGATGTCAAAAGATGCTCCAGTTTTACAGCAACATCACTTGATCATATACACAATCTTATAACCTTTAAATTTAATTTTCACAAAAATTAGCCATTTCATGTTTTATTATCTTGAGAATTTTTTGAAGGTTGAACTTTAACTATACACTTATACTTTTCATTTTTAATATACATATTTAAATATGTTCACTGCGACAAACAGCTGATGTACTGACATACATACGTAATGATAATAACCCTTTTAATTTTAATATAATTTACTATATTGTGCAATTTTACATAACTTATTAAGACTGTATGTACACTATGTTTAAACATATATTATATTATATGCAATCTTATGTAAATAATATCGTATATAGTGTGTGTGTGTGTGTGTGATATGTACACAATGTTTACATATAATATATATATATAGAAACGCATATAAATAATGTTTAAAAACACAATAGCATAGGTATACATAACATTAATAATGTTGTAAGTAAAGTTTTGTAAGTATAAAAAGTCATGGTCTTGGTCAAGGTGAAGAAATTTAAGAAATAATACATGTGAATTAAATGTATTTTATGCGCCCGCATAATGTACAATATAGCAATTAATTGTTTATTTTAACAGATAAGTAATTAAATAAATTTTATATTATAATCATTTTAAATAATTATTTGAGAATTATATAATAGTTATTTGGAAATACTATTTATATTGGAGGAGAACATTCTGCATTACAATTATGTATATAGTAAAAACAATTAAGTTATGGTAACACTTTTACATTAATTCCAGTTGTCTTATACATATTACTTATTCACTTACGTTTGTTCTATTATAAAATGTCTGCAGACGCTCCATTATGTGCCAATTATACATATAAAAATAATAGAATCATCTCATAATTGCGGATAAATTACCGTGAATTATTATATATTCCTAATCGGAATTTACCAATTTAACTGTACTGAATGTTGGGTATAGTCGTACAGATGCCAATAAGAACTATATACTCGGAGTAACATGATTTAATGAGATATCAATTTTTTGGTGTATTGAAGTTTTATTGAAGTGTTTTTGGTGTATTTTTATTTGACCAACTTTCCAAAAATTTTCCGTTCATTTGTTTGTCAGTCGGAGACGGCACGATTGTGCGATCGTAATTTTCTAGATCGATTTTACATAGATATTGGATTTTATAACGAAATATGATATTCACAATTTAAGCATTTTTTGATCATTTCTTATTATCCGCCGCATCACCTCCCTCATTCGTATATATAAAATTAATGTTTTCAATGCAGATTAAACCATAATGATAGCAATAAAAATTAGAACTTGTAAAGGCATTGGTAAAAATCCTTTAAATTTTAAATTCAAAAATTAACAATATATTGTGGTACGTGCACCGGATTTATTTATGTGCATCTAATAAATATATAATAAAATTATACCAAAAAAATTTGTGCGTATATACAAAATAAAATAATAAAAATTTGTTTAATAAAATATTTTTATAAAACGAGTGAAATACACGCACACACACACACGCACAACGGTGGCAGGCTAAAAAGATCTGCCATAAAGTATAAATTATAATAATAATAATAATAATAATAATAATAATAATAATAAAATGAATCATATATTCGCACATATAAACGCACACATAAACTATATGGGTGTAATTGTTTGTATATTAAGAGGAAGTTCATGTTCATTACCAAATCGATTACATTTATTCATGCATATAAAATTTGTATTATATATTATAAAGAATTTTTATAACATAAAATATATATGTTGTGTTCATATCCACATAGTGTTTATAAAAGGTGTATAATGTAGTAAGAAGAAAAACTTCGCATATTTCTTATAATTTTTTAAATACCATATACACCTAATAATAAAGTGTATTTCGAGGAGAAAGGTATTTATATATATATGTTTATAGTAAAATGATAAAGGTGGGCTCGTATAGTGGAATCTTATATAATTTAATCAAACTAATGGTATTCGTTCGTTACTCATTGACACAGTAATTGGCAGTTTTTTTTTAATAAACAGAGGGTGCTAAATATCTTCGGATCAGTCAAGATCAAGGAAATAAACGACTTAAAATTTAAGACGTTTATTTAAGAGCGGAGATCGCAACATTTATTTCAATGATGGTTTTGATAAATAATAAATGACGAAAGATGATAAGGCATTGAAACTAAAAGTGGAAAGACTCGTGGGTAAGTGAACATCGTCACTTTGATATGCTGAAAATTAGCGTATAGATGATAATAATCTATTTATGTAGATGGACCTATTTAATGTTATATATACAAAGCTGGAACAATTTCAATGAACTGACTGAAATCAACCTTTATAACAATGCGTAATAAAGCCGATGCAAGGATATGTTCATAGGATAAAAAGTCATATCGTGAAACAGTTTCTAAAAATTGTTCCTATCGTAAATGTGAAGACAGTATTGCAATGAAACTCAATTTGTATGATTTTGGTACACGTGAGGGATTAGTCAACATATAAGTTTTCGTACAGCGTTGTCGAGATGTTAATGTATGCTGGTTTCATTGATTATGAAAAGGCTTTTGATACATAATATAACATGATAAGGAAATTGACAGAGATATTCAAATAATTGTTAATTATTTTTAGAATCAGATTGCTTCAATTCAAGTAAATAATGCGGAGATATGTATATCGGAAGAAGTATAAGTATTTTAAAGGGCAAGAAAATGGTGGTGCGTGCTTTCTCCGTTGCTGTTCAATTTATATTTGGAATGTATTTTATTATATATATAATTATAGGGAGCACTTATTGTACACCAATTTTTAATGGAAGATCAATTTCAAAAATTAAATTAAAAATTTGTAATATTTATTATTACAATACGCACAATTATTAAACTATATACGCTTTGTGTGGAGTAAAACAAAAAGAGAATGATCTCGGATCTATACTTTTATTTACTTATTTTAGTTTTTTTCTTATTTTTTTTTTTGTTAAATGTATTGTATTGTTCAATTAATTAAAATATGATAATTTATTCAGACAAGGGCAATTTTTACTTTACAATTATATAATTGATTTTTTATGGTTGGTTTTGTATTTGTATATGCATTTAATATTATTTATATATAAATTTGTAATATAATTAAATTGCCCTCAAAATTGAAACATTAATAATTTGTATAAATAAAATTATTTGTATTTTATATAATAATTTGTTTCAACGCCGTGAATCTTTACAAAAAAAAAAAAAAAAGAAAATTTTTTCGCTAATTTATGCAAAAGAAAAAAATTATTCATAAATGAATATTTACTAACGTCGGGATAAAATCAATAGACTTTTTTTTTATATATAGGTGAGTGGTTATACATGAAAAACTATTGATCACGATTTGAAATATTATTTCAAGGGTTAATAGAATATATAATATTTTTTTTTTGATTTTAAGTAATTTTATTAAATCCGGAAATAAAATATATAAATACAATTTTTTTTTTTTTTTTGAATATGATAATGAATTTTTGATTTTGATTACTTTTATTATTTAATATATTTACGCGCGTGCAGTTTATAGCAATTGAATAATTTTCTACAGTGTGGTCTGGTGGGTATATATAAATAATAGATAGTTTGACAGATGGAATAATGATTTGTGATAGGATTAAATTGAT
This sequence comes from Bibio marci, assembly GCA_910594885.2. Lineage (NCBI taxonomy): Eukaryota > Metazoa > Arthropoda > Insecta > Diptera > Bibionidae > Bibio > Bibio marci. Next base: position 7,238,900 of record OU343114.1, on the reverse strand, counting down.
TTTATTTTTGAATTGTAACTAGAATACAAAAAAAAAAAACCCAGACCTTTACGGTTATCTGTAAAGATAATTGATGGAATGTTGAAAGAAATGGGGTATACAACATTTTTCTTTTGAAAATTCTTTAAGTAAAAAAATCAAAATATAAACATTTTTTATCCAAATAATTTTTAAAATGTGTTACACTCAATCACATTGTTTTATATAGCTATATTATTTGGTGCTCAGTGGGACTAAAGTGGTTCTAAAGATATTCACAAAAAATCGGAAATAAAGAATAGAAGCACTAGAAAATATTAATTACGACTTTATATAAATATTATATATATCCATTCCTTACGTGATTTTATTTGAATATCCTATAGTTTATGTCAGGGGTGGGCAAATACTTTAAAGCGCGGGCCAAAATGAAATTTTCAAAATGAATCCCGGGCCGGAGGACTACACCGTATATGCTTTGCACAAGCGGATGTTTTGGATGGAGTTTTTTCCCTGCCAATTTTTTTTTGACAAAAACACTAAGTATCATTTCAATTTGAATAAAATATGTCACGTAATTTTTAAAGAAATATATTTATAAATAAATGCCTATTAGATAAACCAGTCAATGAAACATTTTATTTTGTTACTTATTTATGTCTTAATGATACAAATTATTTTATATTGACACATAGTTATTACAATTTAACATTTATATTGCATTTCGTAAATATAATAGTAAATAGAATTCAAAAAAGAAAAGAAAAACATCAAACGGTAAAATAAATATTTAAAGTTAATGCGAAACGTGAAATCTCGAATGTTCATCTGACATTATTTCTTCAAAATTGGGTTCCAAATCACTTGCAGCAATCCTTAATACCGAGTGTAGATTTTCGTCAGTAATTTGTGATCGATATTTATTTTTCGTGGAAACCATTAAAGAAAAAGTTCTTTCACAAATATATGTCGAACCAAATAAAACAAGGTATTTTTGAACATAGTTCAAAAAATGTTTGAAATGTTCATCATTCAAAGCGCCATAGAAAGCACTCAATTCGTTTGAGTGAAAATTTTCTTTTAGTAAAATATTTGATTGTAAGTCAATTAGTTCTAGTTAAATTTCAACAGGGGCTTCTTGCACATCGAAATTGAAAGGTTGGCTAATTAATGATAAAGGTTTTTCAATAGCTTTGAAATCTTGAAATCTTCTTTGGAATTCAAAATGCAGGTCTTGTGTTATTGTACTATATTTAAAAAAATCTGTATTTTTCAATGATTCTCGCCGTGCTTGCAATGAGGGGAAATGATTTAATAATTTATTATTAAAGTTTTCAGCAAATAAACTTAGTTTTGTCATAAATGCTTTGACGTTTGAGTGCATATTGAAAGCGAATTGTTTTTTCCCTTGTAGATTTATATTTAGTTCATTCAAATATTTTACGATATCTACTAAAAATGAGAAATCGTTTAGCCAAGCTCTATTTTGCAATTCAGGAAAATCATGTAGTTTTTCTTTTATCGACAAGAAGGATACTATTTCATCAAGCAAATATTGAAATCAGTCCAAAACTTTACCAATGCTAAGTCATCTCACTTCAGTGTAATAAGGAATTTCATAGAAGTCACTTTCAATTTCTTTCAAAAATTCAACAAACTGTCGATGGTTTACGGCACGTCCTCGAATAAAATTCACAACTTTGGTCACAACAGTAACGACGTGATTCAGTTTTAAAACCTTTCTGCATAGCACTTCTTGATGAATAATGCAGTGCAAAAATAATATATCGTGTTCTGGTTGTAACTTTTTTACTTTGTCGCGAATTCGTTTAAGTAAGCCTACATTTTTCCCTGTTAAACTAGGACAACCATCCGTAGTGACGCTTACTATTTTATTCCAAGTTAAACTTACTTTAACTAATCACTCTTCAAGAGCGAGAAAAAAGTCTTCACCAGTAGTTGTATCTTTCATTGGATGCACACTAAGAAGTTCCTCGCTAATTTCGCATTTCTTGTTAATGCCGCGAATAAATATTAATAATTGACTTGTATCAGTAATATCGCAGGACTCATCTAAAGCCAGAGAACAATAGGTAAAATCAGCAATTTTTGTTCTTAGCTGGTCAAGTAAGTTTCCTGAAATATTTTCAATCCGTCGTACTATTGTTCTTCTTGAAAGGCTTACATTTTCAAAAATATGTTTCTTTTCAGGACAACATATCTCCGACACTTGTACCATGCATTGTTTAACAAATTCTGCTTCAGAAAACGGCTTACATAACTTAGCAATTTTGTGTGCGACAACATAACTTGCTTTTGTTGTAGATTTTTCTATATTACTTTGTTTGGTAAATATATTTTGTTGCTTATTCAAGTTTTTTGCTAAGTTTTCTGCTACAGTTTGAAGTTCTTTTAATGAATGTGATGCATATTTTGGATGTTTTGTTGTAAAGTGCCTGTTTAAATTGTATTCTTTAAAAACAGCAATTGTTTCCTGACAAACTAAACAAATTGCTTTCTTATTTATGTTTGTAAAAAGATATTTTACCGTCCAAGCTTCATTGAAGTTTCTGCATTCCAAATCAACTTTTCTTTTTTTAGATTGACTCATTTTACAAAGGTCTACAAACCTATAATTTAATTAATACAATAAAATAAAACCAATGTTTTAAAATTTTACTTACAAAAAGTCCACTTTTTCAATTTTATATTTGCAAACTAATATTAGACTCGACCTGTCGTCCCTCGAAAAGTGAGAGGAGTGCAGCATATGCCGTACTCACAGGCATTTCGAACCTATCGCGATCTCCACACAAGTGTAGTTAGCCGACCGCCCATTTTATTAAGACTATTATATATACAGTACGCACACTAATAATGCTGATGTCAACAAAATCTCATAAAAGAGTTTAAAAAAATTTATGTGCGGAATTTTTCAACGGGCCGGATAAAATTAGCAAAAGGGCCGGATCCGGCCCGCGGGCCGGCTTTTGCCCACCCCTGGTTTATGTAGTAAATGTCTCATTGAATAATAACAAAAAATTATGTTCATTAATTTATATTATTATAAGAAATTAGTTACACACAATAACGCATACCAAATTTGGCCTATATAAAATATAAATATAATCATATCTTAATGATAATTATACTTTCAAAGAAATTGGCGATTTTCACAATATATAATAATAATAATAATACAAGTTTGATTCTAAAAAGAATCACACCCTTTCTGATTTACAATAAAATGAATAGATTCTTTTCATATACCATATATCGCTATAATATATGAATTTTAGTATAGTAAATATTATCGTTTATATATTGGAGGTGACGGTACACATACCAACAATTATACATACATTTGATACTGTGTACATGAATGCAGAATATCATATATATTTGTGAATGTTTCTGCGAAACCAATTGCGTTGCAATATCAACAACGAAATCTGAAATGACAAACATTTAAAATGATATTGAGTGAAAAGTTATTATGCTGATTTTTTAACCTTATATCTTGGCCAAACTTTTCAAAAGTGAAATAGTTTTTATATAGTCAACATTTCTTTAAGTATCTACGCGGATAATTAAAACGCCGAAGTGTCTTATCCTGATATCATATTGCAAGCATAGACATGATATAATGCCAAAAATGGCTGTCACAGCTTGCTATACCTATTGCATACCTGTATACAGGGTGTCCACGAGCTGTGCGCATTCCTTCAATGGGGTGATGTGGTGCATAATTCTAAGTCGAAATTACGAAATGACATTTTTCGATTTGGAGCTCTGTTTTCGAGATACGGTCCTAAGAATTTTTCTCGGTAGTCTTATCATTAATGGACCAAAAACTTCGAAAGTAAGGTAAATACAAAAAATGTATAGTAGACCGAATTTGTAGAGAATTAAATTCTTAATTAAATTGTGTTATACATTTTTTTATAACTTGCGTCAGTTTCGAATTATTGAACAATATAATTGAAAAATAACTATGTTGTCACAAAAATTTTGTACTAAAATGAATTTTTTTAAAAATCTAACGACACAACAAATTAATTTTTGGTCAAAAAAGTAAAACTACTTTATTTTGCTACAATTTTGTAAAAAATATTTCATTTAGCTATGACTAACAGTTTAAAAATTATAAATGTTTGAAAAAGTTGTGTAATTGTAGAAATAATAAAATAAAAAAATTAAAATTATAGGTATTTGGAACACCGCTCGTGGACATCCTGTATAATATATAGTAATATATGCTAATAGATTTTCTAATTATATAACTGATATAAATTATATTTAGGACATCGTATATATTTATAATATTAGAGAAATTTTCATGTTTTATATTGGTATAAGTGATGGTGATAATCGTATATATTTTTGATATAATCAGCAGTTAAAGAAGTTTTTTTTGACTATAATATATATATTGGAGTGGAGCACGCACCTATTTTTTTTTTTTTTTGTTTTATCTGTCGTGTGTATATTTTTTTTTACCGCATTTATTGAATACATATATACGATATGGATATATTTTTACATATACGACTATAATAATATACAATTTATTATAAAATATATATAGTGTTAATGAATTAGAAAGACCTTCTGGACTATGTTCTTGACATAATTCGTTTTTCTATATACATATTTATATATAGGTATTCTTTGCCATGTGTGTAGATATGCGTGTGATGGTGTATAATATAGATTACATTTAAACTCGTTCCGATATAACTTATGCATATATCTGTAGAACGAAGATTTATTTACTAAACCAAAATATTTATAATATAATGATTATATGTAAACGTGCGATAGTAATAGTCTATATATATATATTGGATATGTTATGTGTATACATATATTAAAAATAGAACAAAAATCAATTATTTATAAGATAAATATTCAATATTCTAAAACTAAATATTAATCTAAACTAAATTATATATATACTTTTTTTTTCAGTTTTATTTCCTTTGCCTTCGTACAAATGTTATAATTATAATGCAGAAAAAATATATATATATATAAGTATTTACTTTCACCATGTCAGTGGAATATATAAATTCAATCATATATATATATTTAAGATACGAGTATTATAAAATGTGTGGGAAAATTCTGCAAATATATTTCAAATAAACAACACAACCGCAACAACTATATATAACACAAATATCAAATAACAATTATATATAACTTCATGGACTGGTAAAAAGTGATTTTAAAATAGACTAATTAAAAGCTTCTGGACTTTGTATATTCGCACTGTTTATGTTAACATTTGTTATTTTTTGTATACGCAGCATTAGTTTAAATTTATTATATTATTTGAATTTGAATAGTAATTAATTAAATATTTTTTATATATAACAATCGTATTATAAACCGCCATAATTAATTTATATATGTGTGATGTATCACTATATGCCAAATATAATATTTATGATGAAAAATAAACTCGTCTGTACGCTCTAAAATATATTCTCTTCACAGGATATTTCAATTGACGTTGTTTTTCAGATAAAAAGAAAAATTGACATTAATAAAATTTCATCATATGATATTATAGTAACAGTGAGTTGTAAATTTCCAATAATTTCTAGATATATAGCACAATTAATGAAAAATCCAGTCCAAATCCTTTATTATATCATAACAAGTATAAGTATAACAGTTTATATAAAATACCATTATTTTATATAGACCACACTTTATAATGAAGCCATATATGCGTGACTTCAAATAAGTAATCAAAACAGAAACTACTTCAGATAGCATTTTGGGTAATGTATCATCATATAAATTAAAAATTTGTCACTAAATGTGATTATGTAAATTTTATGTTAAATTTATATTATAAATGAAGAATATTTTTGAAATTAAATTTTATATTGCATCGTATAAATGCAGCACTTTAGTATGTAGATTAAAAACCGATGTAAAGAAAATTTTATCGGCCACCACAAATATTTCTGATAATTTTGTTTCTTACCGTATCGTAAATACTAATAAAAAGATAGTCGATAATAAAATAAAATAACTATCTTTTCTTCATACTTTGTTAATTAAAAAAAATAATAAATGATTTCATTATTAGAATTTTTAATAGTTTATTCAGGAATTCAGGATCAAGAATAATTAATAATAGTTTTATAAAATTTATCAAAATACATTTTTATGTAAAAAAACATTGTAATAAATTCGCAGATTAATATTTTTTGAAATAATTACTTTTACAAAAACATATATTATTATTTCAATTGCCAAACTATAATTATTAAAAAATTACTAAGAATCTTATTTATTACATATAACTGGGGGTTTCCTATATGATGTTTCACTTCTATCGAAAGTCATGAGATCCACGATTTTTTCTATTTTAATATATAATTACCAAAATTGCCATATATTTTAAAAGTTATACTAAAAATAAAAGTTAGGTTTGAATTATTTATTAAAATTTTATAAATAACACATTTGTCTATTTATTTCATATAAAATTAGAATATATTGTATTACTGTAGAAGAGCGATACACCTGGCCGCATATATTATATTAATAAGGATTTATATTTATTTCCATTTATCAAAAGTGACTCAATATTTACACTGGATTTAAGTCAAAATAATTACAATATGATTATTATTTATATGCAGATTTTTATAATACACATATGCTTTGATTGAGTAATATAATTAATAATATTATAATATTAAATTAAAAGTATCTATATAGAAATATAATGTATAATATAATTAATGATTATATGTGAGAGTAAACTTATATGAGATTAAAAATCAGAATAATATTAAAATATTAATAATATACGGAATAATTATATAATAATAAAGTAAATTGTAATTTAAATAACAATAATTATAAGTTTATTTAATTTATGCCAAAAAATAAATAAATAAATACTACAAATCATTTAAATATTATATCTGATTAATTTATAGTGATTTTGAAAGAATATTAATTATTATTTTATTTTTTTTCTACTTTTTATTTATTTTTTTGTTATTCTAATATAATTAATAGCAAAGGAAATAAAATTAATTTTTAATATTGCATGTGGTAAATAAATAACAGTGGGAAAATACTGACGTAATAATAATAATAATATAATACAATAACAAAACAATTAATTAAAATAGATTTACGTTAGACATTTATTATTAATTTATTGAAAACGTTTTTTCGTGTTTGCTTAGAATCGGGGATACATTTTAGTTAACTCTAAGGTTTTTAAGTTACATTAAATGCCTTTGAGGACGCACGGCTTATATTAATCGACGCGAATTTATTGTAAATCCATTATTTTAATTTTATTTTTGTATTCGCAAATCTAAAATGAATTGTTTCACTCATTTGTCAGTAGATCGAAACATTGAAGTATAGCATTACAATTAGAATATAAAATCAACCTGCGTGTGATTGCATTGAAGTGGGTACTTAGATTATTAAAAATACAATAACTGCGAAACTGATTATTTTATAGTCTGTTTTCAAATGACCGGATATGTTTCAATATGCATCAACTAATTAGAAAAAGAGCAAATTATATTATTTGTAATATTATACCATTTGATTGAAAGAAGCATTTAAGAAATATCGTGAACCTCTGTCATGTATAAATTATATGGATTATACACAAAAATGATTTTTTCCTCTTGCCAAACAATGAAAAAGTTTTTAACTTGAAATAGATTTAATTCAAATGCAGAACGACGCAACGATGTCTCAAAAGAACACTTTTCCATTCCACTTATGTTTAAAAAATAATTAATTTAGTTTTAGAAAATTTATTATTATATTTTATATTTATTTTAATTTAGAAAATATATTTCAACCGATTTTAAATTCGAAATCGAAATCGATTTAGCCCCGAATATAAATTTATTTCAAATAGGCTCATACATATATTTCTACTTTTTTAAACAATCGATAATACGGTTTTTTTTATACTTTTCAAAAAAATTTGCTTTCCTTGCGTCTATAAAATTTAATTCACGCAATTTGACTTCAGCTTATTGAAAGAAAAAGTTTAGGCACGAATTGAATAAAATGCATATAAATACATGGGGAAAACTTATTGGCAGGATTGTTAATATACGTGTAGTTTTGCGAAAACTACATTAACTATACGACACGTAGTTTTGGTGTAGTTTTGAAAACTACGCGTAGTTTATATAGTTTTAAAGTGAAATGCTAAAAATTTGAATCCTGCACAATGCTGAATCAAGATATTATATTTATTTGTAAATGAACAAGAACAACCTAACAAGCAAAGCAACAACTGTATTAATTTTAATTATTAATTATATTTAAATTAAATGAAGTTACAATAAATTATATTATATTATACTGTTTCGCAACACCAAATCTTAAGATTCAGATAAAGTATAGAAAGATATGTTACAATCTTGCAATCTCTTTTAAAATATTTACTTTTTTTACCGGTTGATTTTGAAAAATATTATTTATTTACATCTACTTCTGAGTTCGTAGATCAGTAAAATTAAGATAGCGTGATTGTCATCAAATCTTATTATTAGTTAAACAAGCTGTTTTCAAAATAAAATCACAGAATTACAAAAAGTTGAATATTTTTCCATTATCACTACTATTGCCAGTATATAGTATATTTTCTCGTAGTTTAAAAACATTTTGAAAACTATGCCAGAACGACATAAATTACGCAAAAAAAAGACGTAGTTTACACGTCTGAAAACTACTTAACAACCCTGCTTATTTCCCAATAAATTTGTACATAAATTCAATGCATAATAAGTTTTGATAGGATAATTTGTAAAGTGTGCGAAAGACATTGTTCAATTTTGTAAATGAAAATGTGAAAAATAGTCAATTGTTTTTTTTTATCAAGTTATAGAAAAATTAAAAAATTTTCGGTGTCAATTTCATAATTATTTCACAACTAATAAATTTGAAATTGAAAGAGTTATGATGATTTTAAATATACAAGTTATCCAAATTCCAAATGAAATTTACAATACAAAATAATTATGTATTGTATAATTTTCAAAATATAGCATAGAATATTATCTAATGCTACACACACAATTTTCACAGATTATTTTTATTTCATGCGTATATTTAAATTTATCGTTTCGATTTATTGACATAAATTAATAAAAAATATATGTTAATGAAGGAAATAAATTTTAATTATAGTAATTGCGTGTGATAAATATACAGACTTTTTTTATATTTTATTTTTTTTTTTTTTTGCATATCGAATGAATTTCAAAATAATATATTTTATAATTAGCACCACACACACACACACGCATAATAAAAAATAAAAAACCATTTGTTTATCACAATTTTTATATTTTTCATTAACAACAATATTTTATATTATTTTATTTTTACAAGAAAACAGTATTTCTGTCTGCAATATTTATTTTGCGATAAATAATAATATATTAAAAATTAAAATATAGAAAATAATTAAAAAAAAAATTATAATATTTACCAATAGTTGGATATGTTGTACTTGAATTCTCTGCATGATATCCAATGTAATCCAGTGTACAAATACTTTTATTATTCGTCGTAATTTATTTGCTATTATTTTTTTGTTGAGATAAGAAGTGTAACTATTTTTTTATAGGATAGATGATAAAAACTATATATTTATCTAGACAGAAAACTGAGGCTTTGTATATATTATTTTATTGAATTGATTTGTTGATTTATATGCAAATATATGTTTGATTATTTGTGGCAGCAGCAGTTAACACAATGATAACAACAAATTAACATTAATCGAATAAAAATGTTCACAATATATTTAGAAATTAAATTTTTATTTCCTTTCAAAAATTATTCAACAAAAATTATACAAAAGTTTACACACACACACACTGCGCTCGTCGTATTTCTTCAAACTTATTATTATTATTATCAATATAAATTATATAATTTTATATATATCCACAAATTGTGTTATTATATAAACAAAATATATAAAACATACAATAAAATATAACACATTAGAAAAAATTAAAATTTAATTGAATTTAAAATTCGTTGTTATTAATATGTTAACAATAATTTAAAATGATATTGTTAATTTGAAAATTTTAAAAAGTTATATCTAAATGATATACGAGTGTAAAAATAACAATATTATTTATTCTCAAAATAATATATATTTTTTCTCAATGTTATTGTCGTGAAAACGTTCTTCTCAATTATAATATTATATTTAGTATATTTTTTTTTTTATCCTCAATTAGTTAACAAGAAAAAATAAAATAATTTTTTTTTAATTTATAGTCTTGCAAAATTTTGTTATAAATAACGAAAATTGTATAAAAAGTCGTAATTTTCCTTCTGTCCAATTGAATAAATATTTATTATTTCTATATAAAAAATGTATATATCTCATAAATATAACAAAAAAAATCCATATGCTCAAATAATATTAAAATTTATTTTTTATTATATGTTAATTTTTTGTATTCGGATTTTTTTTATTTTATTTTATTGTTTTTATTTTATTTAATTTTATTTCATTTAATTATTGTTATTATTTTTTCGTTTTTTTTTTCAAATTGAATATAAATTTTGTTTTGTGTGTAACAAACCTCAAAAAACATTCACTAACAATATATGTTTTATTAATTTATTATCGCTTATGTTAACAATCACGCATTTGCGGCAGCTTCTTCACTGGTTTTTTATTTGTTCTAAAACTTTTCAAATTTAATATTTATTTTATTTATTTTTTTTACCCATGCATTTTTTTTTATCTTTAACATTAAATTAATAATTTTATTATACTGGCGCTTAACTTTTATATTTATTATACGATTAAATCAAATCATCTAACCGCACCACTCACTATGCGATACGGCAAGACGTTATAACAATGAAAAAAAGAAAAAACGTACAGATTTAATGTAAATAAATTATAAGATAAAAAGTTTTTATTTTTTGAAAAAAAAAAATAATATTCAAAAATAAAGAAACAACAAATGATATTAAAATAATAATAATAATAATAATAATAATAAAAATAATGTGGATAAAAATGAAAATAAATAAATAAATAAAAAAAAAAAAAAAAATTATAACAACAATTAATAATAATAAATAATCACAATAACTAAAGTATTGTCGAGACCGATTCTGAATGAAGAGTTAAGGTACAAAAAATATATTAACTTTATGTATCAACAAACACCACGACGGCAACAGCAGCAGCAGATTCGTTATAACAAACAAGCACATGTATAAAGTTTGCGATTCGTCGCATTACCTATATATAAATTATATGTTTTCCGTAGTGTATAGGTATATGCAAAAAAATAAAAAACCTATAGCTGTATTAACGATCGAGACAGTCTCTGTTTATATACATATGGCTTAGCAAAAATACAATACATACGATGCGAGTACACGATATATATATATTAGTTCTATATTAGTTACTTAACATAAGTATATATATAAAAATATTGTATTGAATTTTACCTGTGTGATTCTAACTATACATATTTATATATGGTATAATGTTTTTGTATATAATATTTACCTGTACATATACTAACAATTATAATACGATCATATATGTAACGATATATAGCACCTATATATTGTATATGTGAAATAATTATTACTATATGGCGGTCGTCATCATCATTTACTCTCCCGAATATAAATTCTATATAAATTCTGTTATAATAGAATGTTGTCCAATATACCATCAAATAAAAAATAAATAAATATACTATAGATTTATACACACATAAAACATTATCGCATATCATAAAATATGTATGCGAAACATGAAACATACAAAGATGAAATAATTAGCAATTTACAGGTGGAATGTTTTTGTATTATTATTTATTCTTTTTTTTAACTTCACTTAAATATTGGCTATATAAAATGTTATTATACACACGTATTAGTAAAACAATAAATATAGGTATAGGTAAAAGTTAAGTATATCCTATATATTATCCTGCAAACACCGACGAAAAAATATAACAATGGTTGCTAGCATAAAATAGATTCAGTCTATAATTTTAAGGAAATTATTTTTTGTGTTATACAATCATTGTGATTTATTAACTCAAAGAAATCTTTCATTTTTTTATATAGTTAAGAATTAAGATATTTGCAACAAAATTATATTTTTTGGGAATGAACGGTTTCGTTTTTAAAATTACCTTAATTATATTAGGAACCGTATATTGTAACATATTATATATTAGATTTACTTTGGTGGATTTTAAAATGGAATTATACAAATAATTTCTAATTAATGTATAAAAGCGTTGAGTTTGACTTTACCAGCGTATGCAGAATTCAATGATGTGCTAGTAATTTTATATTTAAAATATAATATGGTATAATATAATATGGTAATGACGAGTTTAGAATACGGGATACCTGATGGTGTGCTATGTATATTCAAAATGTTAATAATCAAGAAAGCGATAATATTATTGAATTTATAACAACGAAGTTGATAAGAAAGAATGTTATTAATATATACAGACGGCTATATAATGGTTATAAAAACGAAAACACATCCAAATTTAGCAAATACACAAACATTGTATTATTGTATCGTTCTATAGATTCACAACGCGATACCTACCTATATAGGAATAATATGATATTATAATTAATGCAGAAGGCTATATAGAAGTTATTTGCTTTTGTGTAAACCAATATTTTCGCCATTTTAGATGGCTTATTATACCCTAGTAACAATTTGTTCGTACTTTGAAAATTAAGGAAAATTCCCGTGGAAAAAATCCACATTTTTCCATGGAAAAGATATAACATTGGAATTTATCCAAAGAATGTCCATATATAGTATTTTATTTAGCTCAATTGAATTCTTTGGATTGACAGGGTAATATTTCCAACATATATTCGCACGGTATTGTATTCATAATTTATTTCACCAATTATCCAAGACCGGTGGTTCAAATTTTGTATATTTCACTTATCTATAGATATAATCCGCACTCTGTTTTTTATTTATTTTCATAATTTTTAAAACAAGTAGCAACTCAAACCGATATATTTTCGAGGAATTTTGCAAACTTTGGATTTTAACCACGGTTGTTTATTACAAAAAAAAAAAAATGCATAATTGAATATTTGCCATCATTCGGACAGCATATTCATTCCGTGATCATAGAACTTCTGGTCTATCGGTAAAAAACTGAATCAAACCGCGATTTGACATCATCATCATAAGAAAACTTATTCTGCTAATACGGATGATTCACGGGTATTACTTGCTAAAATTCATATGTAAAATCAAAAAGATATTTTTGTCAAAATCCGTGGATCTGCTCACAAAAAACATGAATATAAATTCTATGTATATTCTGTGGAATAATAACAACGAGAAATACTTCCAAGGAGAATCCGTAGAAATTATCATCGGAAATATACAGATAATCCAAGGACATTTTTTATAAAAATCCATGAACAGGATTGCACTCATCATATAAAATTCAAGCGGACATCCGTAAGAAATCCATAGATAATTCCTGGTATTGAAACTACGGACTACTAAATATAATGCGGACAGTTTGCGGGCAAAATACGGACAGTGTTACTAGGCTAGTCATCGAACTGATATCATTTACGAAGATTACTCACATTTTTAAAAACCTTAATATATAGCTCTCAAGATACAATCTGTCAGATTCGTAGTACATAAAAACATCACCGTTAGAGACATGCAATCATCGAAATAAACATTTCATTATCTAAAAAATAATATAAAAACCTGCGTTATATTATTGAACTCAACATATTACAAGTAACTCAATGTTGAAAATTTGTAGCTCAAATTAAGTGTGAAAATTTATTGTATCGACTTCTATTAATTTATTCAAAGTTATTTTTTTTTTGGAAAAACTATATGTCTCAGCGAAAGACAATCTGAATTTGTGGAAATGATTTTTATATTACCATATGAAACTCAATTTCTGTATAGCTATTATTTTCAACTGTAAAATTTGTTGTGATCCTAAAAATTTTATGTTTATTGAATTAAATAAGGCATCTTATGGATAAATAAATGAATAGACTAATTGATGGTTCGTAAATGTTTTGTTCATCCCATAATTTTGCTTTTAACATATTATTTTTTGTTAATTGTCACATGCCTATATCAGAATATTACAGAATATTATTATATGAAATTCTTTCAAGCGAAGCCAAACACTTATCTTAAGTAAATAATATTATTATTTTGTCATTATTTTATGTCTTATTTTGTTCGACATTATTATATTTGTTGTCTTTATGATGTGAAAACTATTGATTTTATTACTTTTGAATTTATAATTTTACGATTAATTATATGGTGTATTTATAGATATGCATATAATACACCAGAAAGAAATTCTAGAACTACTACTGCAGCCTGGTGATTAAACACATCTTGTACAAACTATATGATGATAAATTGTCTCAAACACTAAATTTTAACTTTTTGAAGACACCACCAGAAAGACATTCCAGAACTAATACTGTGGCTGGAAATTAAACACATCTTGTACAAACTCTATGATAATTTGTCTCAAACACTAAAATTTAACTTTAATAGCTAAAAATTCCGGTATGCACTCAACTTTAAAAAAATCTTTAGATTTTAACCTATATAGTGGAATTCTATATGTGATGGTAGATTTTTTTAAACTATATGAAGTTTATCTGCTATGTTTAATATTTAAGTAATTTTTTCCGGTTTTCGTAAATTCCATGCGCTATTATTTTGTTATATAGAATTATTTACACATTTAAGAGCAATTGGAAATTTACATGGATTTCATATTGTATTATATAGGAATTTCATTAAAATATGTACTATTCAAAATGCATATAACTCAATATATATAACACATATTTGGTCTCATATTAGTTATTTCGCTAGAGATGCTTCACGAAAGCCGTACGTGTTTCAGACAACATATTTTTTATTTTTATTTCCTTACTGTCTGTGACATTCAAAATTTATAAAAATTTGTCAATAACAATTTCCAATTGTACCTTTATACTTAATATTACTTACATATATATTGTAAAAAAAATTATATTCTCTGATGTTGCTAGTACGCGTGTATGTGTGTTTGTACGTATAATGTACTTGCTTCTTATATATCGCACTACAACTAAATTAAATATAGCAAATAAAGAGCAAAAAAAAAAAATAACATTCTTTTTTAATAATAATAAAACCATTAACATGTTAAGTCTTCTGACACGTGTTTATTTAATTCTATTTAATTTTTTTTTTTTCATTTATTTCTAAACAGATTTTATACTCCACGCGAGATAAAATAAAAGATTTTATTTAACTGAAAATTTGAATAGCTCTCTCATTCGGATTTCTGAACATATTTTCTTTGCACAAAATCAATTAATTTAATAATTTTTATTAAAAAATATAATCGTACAGTAACAAATTGAATTTCCAGACTAATTTTTCACTCCACAAATTTTCTAGAGACTTTTAATTGTATAGAGACAGTATATGCAGTTTCTGTCCTGCGTACGTGAATGTAACATATACCTATATTGAATATTTTTTTTAAATGTAATATTAATATTATTTTTGTGAAACACAATAATTTATTATTATTTTTATATAAATCTTCCTATTTTATTTTATTTATAAAAATAAATATATATTATAATTGAATAAATTAATAATAATTGTATAAATAAATAATAAATAATAAATATGATAAAATAAGAAAAAGATAGGTATAATAATATTAATTAAAAATTGTTCTGTTAATTTGTTAGGTGTTTGACAATAATTGCTAATTTAATATGTAAATAATTATAATGTTTACAAAGCCTTTGCTACTTATGCGCGATTGTGTACGTCGTACTTATCAGTAGCGTTTCTTAAATTATGATTGTAATAAATTCATATGCAAACGTAAGATCTCTACTATAAATCATATTGCTCAATATAATAATGATGCTGTGCATGAAGTCTAAAGGTAAACTTTCATGATTCTATGTAAAGCATAACACAATTTATAAAATTCTACATCTTGTATTTTAAGGAACATTATAATAATTATCGATATTTTTTTTTTGTCATGTGACACCAAACGACTTAACTTAACATTTTGCACACAAGAACAACACCACTGTTCGCAATCTATAATATATTAATAAAAATATTGTTACATGTATCGCATATAATTCTTGACGTCACTCAAAATGTATGAAAAGAAAAACACATAACAACATGTTTAGCAAATAATTAAACACCATTTTAAAATATAAATGTAATGCGTATACAATATTGTGTTTTAATATCATAACAAAGTTAATTTATTATTTATTTGTTTTTCGCTAATTTATTGTTTATCTTTTAATTTTTGTCTGCAAAATAAATATCATTTAAAAAAAAAATTACATCATATATTTAAAACACAATTATATAAAATTATATTATTATAACAAATACAATGTACGGAAGACGTATTAAATATATATGACAAGAATTTGTTGGCAAAAAAAAAAGGATTATCAGGTCATGAAAATTATGTATGAATTCGTATAAATTAAATTAGGAAATTCTAAATTGGTAAATTCTTTAACGGAAAATTTTTAACATATTTTATACAATAAAAATTGTTGAGTGAATAAAATTAAGTGCGTGATTATAATAGCACATGAACACTCGTAAAATATTTAATTTTATTTTATTTATACTGAAAAAAATAGAAATTTTGTTATAACCGAAAGAATTACCAAAGGTGTGTAGAAAAATCATCCACATATACAGCTCACAATCTCTGCTGATATATAAACATCCGATATGTTTGCTTTCTTACAGATAACAGGCGAATAACTATATATTATACGTAGGAGAAATATGTTTTATGATATCAATTGTATAAATATAATTAATTGATTGATAAATAATAATACCTATTTTAAAGCATATGGAATATTTCAATATGAGAAAACTATTTTACCTACATAGAAATATATGTAAATATCAATCTAGATACGTTTTGATCAATTCTCGTAAGTAAAAAATTGGAAGATTATAATATACTTATCTCTCTGGCTTATTTCATTGTAAATCTTAAAAATATTCCAACATAAGTAGACTAAGAAAAAAGTAATCATTTGTTGTGTTTTTCTACAGACATTAATATTTTTATATATACACTTTACGAGCGTATCATTTTTTTTCATATTGACTTTAATCAGTGTATATACAATTAAAATATAATAACAATAATAAATCAATAGATAAAATATATTAATAAATGTATATTACCTTTTTATGTATGATCATATTTTTAAGATAAATTCTTTCTTTTGTGTACATAAAAAAAAACTTATAATCTTAAGGATACAAAATTTTATCGTACATATACAATTAAAATTCCAACAATATGTATTCGTGATTATATCACACTATATATTGACACTAAATTATATAAAATTGCTTTAATGGTAAAACGACTATATACATTTATTATCCGGTTGATTAGAATGTACATAAGGCACGTATCTGATCATATTTCTTAACAATAAAATATTGACATCGGGTCGGATGGCCCCATCCAACATTGCAGCCAAATGTTTTATGTATTAATTCTATTAATCTTATGGGTTGGATTTTATATAATAGAAAAAAAACTATATTGTCATTTATATAAACGAAACGACAATTGTAAAAGAATTTTAATTAAAAAATGTAACTTATAACCACAATATACACCAATACTTCTACGTATGAAATAAATTGTGTTACATAATTGTGGTAAATATGTTTTCTTTTAGAACACATCATATAAATTTTATAGTATTTGCGTGCCAGTCATGTTTTTTTTAAAAGTAATTGAACAAATCAAAAAAATAACCTGTATAACCTTTTATAATAATATTAATTATATAATATTTTAACTTATCTGATGTATGTATTTATATAATTAATTAATAAGTATAAACATCAAAAGTGTGTGTATAAAATGTTTACTATTTATTTATAATAATATATATAAACATTAAAAATGTAATTATTTTATTTATGAACCATATAATTAATAATCTGAACAAATAAATAAATTAATAATTGTTTATAAACAAATTTTTGTTATTTATTATTTAATGTTTTTATTTATTTGATGTATTATTTTCAAACAATTAAAAATGTATTATGTGAATACTGTAATCGCCGTATTTTATTATAAATATCTGCAATGCAAATGACAAATAAGATTTAATATAGTGTTTCTTATTAAAATTTTAATATAGACAATAATATATTTGTCATAGCTCATTCATTATTTAATAACATATATTCAGTGATGTTCACAAGTATTATAATTTTGGCAGCCCTTTAATTCATACCTCTATAAATATATATATAAACTTAATTTATTGAACTATCCATAGAGATAATAATTATTTTATAACAGTTGGAATATTTCAATATGAGAAACTGTT
This sequence comes from Bibio marci, assembly GCA_910594885.2. Classification (NCBI taxonomy): domain Eukaryota; kingdom Metazoa; phylum Arthropoda; class Insecta; order Diptera; family Bibionidae; genus Bibio; species Bibio marci. The sequence continues at coordinate 7,220,414 of OU343114.1, read as the reverse complement.
CTATCTATAGAAAGGAATTCTACATATCAAACTATAAAAACCTTTTGATCAATTCTCGTAGATAATACAATGAGAGTATTATACATTTAACACTCTGTCTTATTTCATTGTAAATGTGAAATTGTGCAGAGACATACATATTCAATGTAATCGCAAGACATTGTATGTGTTGAATTGGAATTCTACTGTATATAATGAATGCGATGTTTAAGGAATAAAACTATCCATTGAAATAGAAACAGTTGCATATACAAAAAATAATCTGTGATCGTGTTTTTCTGCAGACTTTAATATTTTTATACATTTTACCAGAGTATCATTTTTTTATATTGAGTTTATTATCGTTTATACAATTAAGCTATAGTAACAATATATTAAATTAACTATACATCAACAGGTAAAATATACTATTATATTTTAGGTATATATTACATTACCTTTTTATGTATGATCATATTTTTAAGATTAATTTTCTTTTCTTCGTTTTGCGTATAAAAAAAAAAAACATGTAATCTTAAGAAAACAAAATTTATCGTAGCTATACAATAAAAATTACAAAAATATACGTGATTAAATCACGCACAATTTACACTGCATAAATAATTTTGCTTTCACTGCAAGAACACATTAAATGCATTCTATCTATTAAAATGACTATATATTTATTATATGACTTTTTCAAAAGTATATTAATATATTAAAAATTTTATATGGTTTTTATAATAGTGCGTACCAACATATTAAATATGCATTACTATAGTTATCGTGATTATAAATTTCCATTCTTTATTATTATTTTATTCATAGTTAATTGTATTATTTTTGTCAATATAAATATTTAATATTGTTATAGTCTATTAATGTCATTTTGTAAATGTTACAAAATTATAAATTTAGGATGCATACAAATGAATGTGAATACAAGCGATACACGACATAATCGAATCTTTCGTTAAATCCAATTTATCACGGCACCATTCAATCAATATGAAAATGGAATGACAAATAGTCCAACGATTTAAGTTAAATATTCATATAAAAAAAAAATTATCCAATTTTTTGTTTACATTTCAAGAAGGAAAAATACAAAACTAAAAAATATCCAACCAGACATGTTATGTATCTACATGAATACTAGTTTGATTGTATTATAGCTTAGTTTTCAAATTTATATTGTGCTATTTATAGTTAACAAGCTATGTTTGCCTTTTTTTTGTATATGGCAAATATTGTATTCAAGAGAACTAGTTCAAAATATTATTGTATTTAATGGAATATTTTTATCCCCGCCGGTTTGGACTAAATACAATATCCACTGTAGTACGTATATTAAAAAAAAAAAAAAAAAAAATGTCACATATTTAATTTGCATGATTTAATTAAATATTTGCTAAACCAGAAAATATAAAAATAAATACAATGTAAATATTTGATGATTTTATCTATTATATAATATATTTTAAATTTAGATTCTATTTACATATTATTTTTAAATATTTATTGCAATTATTATAATTAATTGTATAAATACCCTAAATAAATTTATCGCATACATTTATATATGTCTCAAATATTAAAATCTATCTTAAATATGAATTTGGATAGATTTGAGATACCATTGCTGGTATAATAAATACATCAATAATAACATAGCACATATTGTTATTGTTAGTATAACACTGAAGATATGCCTCCAGACCTACTAAAATTATGAATAAATATAAATAATACATATCATCCTCATCCTCAGAAAAAACAAAATATTATAAATAAATATACATCACGAATTCGAGATCAAACGGTTAATTTTGGAGAACACAATTTTGAAATAGTCAATAGTTTTGTATACTTAGGATCGTTGATAAATGTTGAAAATGATATTGAAGAGGAAATACGCCGCAGAAATGCAACTGGCAACAGATGTTATAAAGGTTTAAAAAAACAATTCCGATCGAAAACATTACAACGAGATCTTAAGTGCAAGCTATATACAACTTTAATACGTCCAATATTAACGTATGGGTCGGAGACTTGGTGCATGACACAAAACCAGGAACAACTACTTCGGATTTTCGAACGAAAGGTACTCCGTGGCATATTTGGTCCCGTAAAAGAACAGAATGGTTGGAGGCGAAGATTCAATTTTGAATTAGACAAGTTGTACGGTCAACCAAATATTGTCAAAACAATCAAGATCAATAGATTGAGATGGCTTGGACACGTAGAACGCATGGAGGAGGAGCGTGTGCCGAAAAAACTGTTAAATAGTAAACCAGAGGGTAGAAGGAGAGCCGGAAGACCTAAGGCGAGATGGCTAGATGCAGTAAACTGTGATATAAAGATCCTAAAAATTCGGGATTGGAAGACATTAACTGCGGATAGGTCAGGTTGGAAAAGCGTGTTGGAGAAGGCTAAAACCGCACCCGGGTTGTATCGCCATGGAGTAAGAGTAAGTAAGTATATCATCCTCATCTCATGTCACTGTTATAATTATATTCAAATTTCCTTATAATGTTATTTATTGTTCTGTGTCCATAATTTATTCTTTAAGAAATCAGCATAACATATAAAGGTTTTTACTGTTTCTCATGAGTATTTCATAATAAACAGACTTCTATTCTAGTATTATTGTTATCAATAAAAAATATATATGTAATATGAAATTATTATTTTCTGCTTGTATTAAATCAATACATTTAATATAAATTTCAAATAAAATAATAATAGGTACCAATTTTTTATCAAAATATTTCAACCTTGAATACTAAAAATATATGCCTATAAATGTATAAAAAAATATAAAACATTAAAAAAAAATATATAATAATTATATATTCCAAATCGATGGGTTATCTTACAAAATATCTAATTTTTTATACATTCATTTAATTTTTTAACTAAATAGCTTAACGTATTTAAAAAAAATGTGGCTATATAATATTTGCACGTTATTTTATATTTACTAAATAATATGACATTTTACATATACATGCCAAAAAACCAGTTTTATCATTTTATGTACACATAAATAGTGTAAACATACCAGTCGTGAGCCACATCACCAGTTTCGAGCCCAACTCTCTCACATTATATAACTTTGTCATAATATTTACGTGTTTATATTAAATCTGTTTTAATCAGCATTGTATTTTAATGAGAGACAACAATTTGCATCTACTAAATGGTCCATATTTTTTAAATTTAAAATAATAAAAAAATTATTAAATAAATATATAGGTATGTGCAGAGCTAAAAAAAACTGCAGAGATGACTCTCGCAACTTGTTTGTTTACCCCAAATTTTATCTAATATGCGAACATACTATCTGCTATACGCAACACTTAACTAATGATGAACATTGAAAAACAACTAGCAACCGATAAAGATGGAAGATGAAGATGTGAAGTAGTAGGAGATGAAAAAGAAATCAACATATATATTGAAAACCAGCAAAAATAAATAAATAAAATAATGAAAGAAAAAAAAAAAAAATGTTAAAGAAAATATTATTAAATAAACGTGAGACCGCAATTTATAACCAAACACACACAAAAAAAAATAAAATAAAATCTTATTACATTATTCTCAATCAATATATTCCACTTCATTCATTTAATATATAATATGTTTAAAAATTATATTAGCAAAAATTTGATAGAAAATAAAAGAAGATTTGTTTATCTAAAAAAAAAACCAAAATATATATGTTAATTTGATTGACATATGCATCGTTTTGTTAAATTATTACTTTCAAGTAAAATAGAACGATTCCATATCGCATACATAAATATTTATATATTTTTAATTTTTATAATGAATTTCTCTCCGCGATTATATTCTAACTAAACGCGGTGTACGGTGTTATTATTCTATATAGAAATCAACATTTTAGGACTCACTGTCGGTAAAAAATCAAAAATAGTATATATATAGGTGCAATGCATATAGATATCAGAAACAATCCTTGGACATATTGGACCTATTTTGAATATACGCTTCGATGTTTGATCAATTTAACATTTTGTGTTGTATATATACTGTCTTTCTATATATTGTAATATAACACAACTGCAAATAAATTCAACGTTTACTTGTTGGGGAATATTTACTTTTGTCATATTTCTATTTCTTCACTCTATCTTTTCCCCATCACTCCATCATCTATTCCCTCATCTATGTCCCTATACATTGCCTCCTAAATGCTATAGCACAATCTACTTTTACTATACACTTGTGGCAGTCATTTTAAGTTGTATTTAGTCTTTATTCTATAATAAATAGACGAAAGATATTCATAGTTTGGTTGATCTGTGCACATCAGATTTGTAAAATATGGATATCTTTTTTTGTTCAATAATACATCGATATAAATCGTAGTCAGTTTTGGCGTATATATCACAAAAATTTTTTGCTATAATCCTTCATAAATACGACAAATTTAAATGATCAAGTGCATTTGAATGTAATGGGATTAATTAATATTGAAATGTTTATCAATCATTATACGTATTCTGTTTCGGTGGCTGTTTTAAGTGTAGGAACAATTACATTTCATGATTTTTCAACAAATTTAACATTGTTAGTGTGGAATATCGCAACGGATATGTTTTGAAATCATTGTAATAAATGTCTTAATTAAAATTGTAATAGAAAAATAAATACCAAAATGATTTTATTTTTAATTTCTTGAATTTAAAATTTTCAATAGTCATATAATACAAAAATAATACAAATAAATCTTTGGAATTAATTCAATGTTTTTTTTTTAAAAATGGTAAATTTTTAATAAATTTCATAATTGTGTTATACAGCGAAATTTTTAAAGACGATAATTGTAAGTGGTTACGAACGGAACGGATAGATTGATAAATATATTATTTATATATTTATTTATCGCATATTTGAAATTATAAAATAACAATTATTGATATTTTAATACGATTGAAGCGGTTATGCGAGGGACGACTTGGACGACTCTAAGCACCCACATTTGACTAGGTTGAGCGGCCACCAAATTCTATTTTCTATTTTACTAGCCGTTTTTTTTTCTAAAAAGGTTATGGCCAAATTTTCATCAAATTTTAATGTTATCATTTTTGGATTTTTCTAAAATATTAATATTATTATGTGTTAAAAATTAATTTATAAATTAAAATAAAGCACACGCATCTGATAACATAATTGAAAATAAATTGATTTATGATTGTGTGCTCGTTTTATTTTTAACCATCGCTAACAATAGCGTAGTAGTATAGGATAGTGTGTATACTAATGTTTGTGATATTTTTTCATATATATGGGGCTGAGTACTGGTGCATCTAGCCTTGATTTTTATCCAAAATAGAGTTTAAATTATCTTATTAATTTTTCTTAAAATTTTCCTTCCCAACCTTTATTTATTGTTATTTTTTAATAGTATTGATTAATTGTTTTTATTATTATTATTATAAAACACTGTCAAATTGGTAATTGACATCGCTAATATATAATACAAAATATATTGTTGAATTTTATCAAGTTTATAAGAAATTTTATATTGATATAGAAGAATCTGCAACAAATTTTGAATTTCCACTTAAATAATTTATGTTTTGTATAGAATAAACATAAAAATACTATATAACAATAAATTTGCAAATTATAATTTAATTACAATGGTAATTTAATAACTTTCTCCTTTGTCTCACAATTAAAGGTTAAACTCATCTCTAAAATATATATAGTATTTATTATATTGCTACTGGTACTCGCTGCGGTATCTCATTCGCATATATGTGCATGTATACAACCACCACTTACTTGAAATAATATTATTTCCATAAAAATTTATTCACTGAAATAAATTTTACATTCAATAGTTCATTAACAGCATATAACAATAATAATTTGTATTTATTGTAAACAAGTTTTTTAATATAAATTTGTAATATAATTGTTTAAAACCAGTGTACCCGAGTATATATATTACGTATATATGTATATCGATCACGTGGTCTACAATCTGTGATTTCTTTTCCGTATATGCATTTTTACAAAGTAATTAGTTATAATATGTTGTGTCATAAAGTGTGTGTGTGTGTATGTATATATATAATACAGTAACAACATAAAACATATATATGTTTCTACTAAAATGGACATAAATTATGGCATTGAAAGGTTAATTTTAAATTTAACGATAAAATTCATACTTATGTGTTATAAAAATATAAACTTTTAATTTCATATTTGAGAATGGTTTGAAAAAAACAAATAAATTATATTTATATTATTTTATAATGTTTAATCAATCGTTTTAATTTTTTGCATACACCTACTAGATATCTATAAAATATCTTTTAAAATTATGCGATTTATATAGTAATATTAAAAAAATGGCAATAAATTTAAAAGTAAACATTTTTGCAATAATGATTAAACTCTAATTGAGTTAACTGGAAATTCAAGAACCTGGGGAATTTTTATATATATAAATATAAAATTATTACTTTCTCGTAATATTTTCCATTATTTTTTTAAATAATTGGAGATCTAAAGATTTTGTGTATTTAATAGAGATAAATTTGTGTACATGCATGGGAAAAAAAAAGCCATATACTGACTGTATTACATAGTAATAACAATAAAATACTATATTATAATTTATTACAAAATTTAATAAAAAAAAAATAATTGAATTTATACTCAAATCTAAGTTTAATTTTATCTTATACAATGTCTTGAAACATTTATAAAATAATGTTTTTTTTAAATTACTGCTATTATAAATTTCGTAAATTAAAAATTTGTATAATTTATTTCATACAAATTATTTCTTTTTGTTTAATAATAATAATCTATTGTTGCAAGTCGCACGCAATATTATTATTGTAATTTAATTTAAAACGATCAACCATAAGCAGGTTGTTGTAGAATGTTTCCTTAATAATATAATTATGATTTTTATAGGGATTATACAATCTACAATTTCCATGAAAATTTGATTAACAGAATATCCGTTAATTCGGACGAATATTTATATTATAAATAAAAAAGATAGATTTGTTAATAATTCGTAGTAATTGCTTATTTACGAGGCAACACTCGGAAAGCTTTTCTAACACAGTTTTTTTATATGATCTTTATAAAACTTCAACACATTTTTCATCTATATTTAATATAATTTCGATGAATTTGTATTTTTATTTGCATATATTGACACACTTATAATTTTAAAGCTGGAATAATAGTTTCATATTTAATGTAAAGAGTCATTGATATATATGATGTTAAACAAAAGAATACATCAAGGATATAACTTACAAAGATAAAATTCTGTATTTAGGCTTGCTACCTCATATGTGAAAAACAGTTAAAAATGAAATATAATTTTAAGAATCAAGGACTTTATAAGGATAATTTTAGCATTAATGCAGCACCTTGTAAAGTGCTTAAACAGCGAAGTTAGTATAATACACTGCATGATATAAATATATCATTTTGAATTGTCATACTAAATTTCTGCAGCCGAAATTCTTCAATCTCATCAAAAGAACTGTGCAGAATATCAATATTGAAAGAACTTATTAGGAACTGGTAGGACAACAAAGGGTTACATGGTGCAGTTCATTTAAATTAAACAGAAGATCATCCATCAGTTATGTAATCTAGACAATACAGCATCATATTTTGAAGGAACTAGTAACGTATATATGCCTGCCTTAATAATTCTATTTCGATTTAGTATACCAAATTTAGAAATGATGAAAAATCAACCAAAATATAACGTATCTGAGGATTGATAAAAATGTGATTCTATTCTAACCGTATATACTCCAGTATAATGAATCTATAAATAAGTTAATAAGCATTATGTACATGTAGTTACGAAATACTCCTTACATTCATTGCTTAACGATACGGTAAAGACTTCATCGTCTGAAGTGCTGCGGTCGCATTACGGTTAGCAACGTATCTTCTTAAAGTATGTAATGTTATGGTTCGGACTTAATTTACCGACAATATGCGATATTCTGTAACTGTAATGTGTGTCTATGATATTTTGATAAGAATATGTAAAAGTAAGAAAAGTTTGAAATTTTTAGTGTAAACAATATTATAGCCGAATAGAAAAAATAACTTTTCAGATCGAGCTCACTGGAAAATGTATGGTAATAGTTTTTGGGCTATTTCTTCTATTGCCGCGCACCGTAATTATTTCTATCATTATTCTAATCTTATTTATATATGGAAATAATTTAATTTATTTTAGCTTATACCTTAAGGTGTCTTATATACATAAATTATTAAAATCAGATAGTTAGAAATTTAATGGATTAATTATGATTTGTTAGGACTTAAAAATTTATTAATTAAAATTTAATTTAAAAACCTATAGTTCTTTATGCTTATGGAATTTTACTAAAATCGTTATTTTGTTTATTTGTTAAGAATTGCCGAAACGTCCCTTCTTCTAAATTACCTTTTATCAGTTAATTTTACATAAATTCTCAATTGAATAGCAATAGCACTACTAAATATTTAGTTTACTTAAGAGTATTTATAATAAATAAAATTATAATAATTATTATTTCTTTTTCGAATGTAAAATATTACGCCGGCTTAAGTTGAATTAAAACTATATGTATGCGTGCGTATATGGGTGAATTCATGGTAAAGTATCATTAATATCTGTAAATGTAAATACATATTTTTTTCTTACATTTAACATATACATAATTCATAGTAAGTAATAGTAAATTTTAAGTTCAATGCGTTAAAATACAATCCATCGATTATAGTTTAGGTATTATTTATTTATGCGTTTATGGTATATATGAGATAATAATTGTGCAATAATATTATAATTCTTTGTTTACGTACAATATATATATATATTTATAATTCAATGCAATTTATTGTAATATTATTAAATGCGTATATTATATTGATAAACATTTTTTTAAAATATGTATAATTTATAAGTTATATTTCCATTACCAAACCATATATACTTAAAGAAAATTATACAGGTGTACTCGTACGTACATAATACTAGTATAAACAATATAATATATGTTTATATATGAGATATCAGTGTAATAAATAAGAAGACTTACCTGCATTATTATCATCTTGCAAATGATCATTTAAATGATGTAAGTGTGCATATAAATGGTGATGATGTAAAACACATGCTAAATCCGTACAATTTAACATTATTAAATTTTATATGCTTATTATTATAAAATTAGATTGTTGAATTTGTAATATATTAATCTGAAAAGAATAATAATAAATTAGTTAGTTTTTTTATTTCTTTTTATTTTAAATGTTATTTTGTTAATTATTTTAATGATTATAGTTTAGTATAAGAGAGATTCAGACATATATGATTTATGTAATATTAATAAGTGGATAGTTTATTATTATTTGTATATTGAAGATATAGTTTTTATTAATTTATGTAAAACCAATAAATTTGTTTATTTTTTTGCCATTTTTTTTTTTTTTTATATATATTTTTTATATTCGGAATGAAATATGAAATTTAATTTTGTCCTCAATAAAAAAACATATATTTTTGCATAATTTTCTTTTATTATAATCGCAATTAAGTGAATTTAAATATTGCAAAAACTAAAAGAGAATGTATATATAATTGGGAAAATTTTAATGCAAATGTTCAATAATAATTTTTAACCAATAATTAATTAACGTTTCAATAAATCTCTAAAGTGGTTTAACAAATGGTGATGGATTGTTTTGATTTTATATTAAATTTGATCTTTGTATATAGTATAACGTAATGTTTGTTGTTTTTATATTATGTAAATATGGAAATAGAAATAGATAATTACTTAAATTTTATCGATAAGTTCAAATGGGTTTCTATATTTTGACTAAAAAAAGCGCAGTTGAATTTTAGAATAATTCTACTGTACATCAAATAAAATCAAATTGATTTTTTATTTCAAAATTGATGTTATATGTGACAAACGATAACTATACGCTACATCTATTCCAGCAAACATTATATTTTCTTATGTCTACTCAATTAATGAATAAAATTATCGTATCAAAAAAATTATACAAAAAACTCGTAAATACGAACAAAAAAATCATATAATAAATAAGACGGATATTATTTTGAGGTGTTTCTTAGTTCAAGTGCATTTAATCATAGTATTTTTACATGATATTTTATTTAAAAAAAAAACAATAAATAAATAAATTGTAAATAAATAAATAATAAATTAAAATTAAATAATTAAAACTTTTACTTTTTACAATACAGTAGTTGTACAAAATAAATATGTTTTATGAATATATGTGTTATGATTAACTATAAATAATAAAATAATAAATATAATCTCCAATTTAATGAAATGTCGGAGCAATTCAAAGAAATTATAAGTAATGAAAATAAAGTCTATATCAGTAAAAAAATAAATAGTAGAATAAGAAAAAGAAAAATACATTGTGCATTTTATGATAATTTTTTATTAATTTGGTATTAAATTAATTATATTATAGCAACGAACGGAAAATATATTATGAAACTTTCTCTTTTATTTTGGCGGTAAAATAACATTTTCTTTTTCTGTGGTGCATAAATTATAAAAAAAAATTTTTAATTTTCGTTTGATTCTTATTATGATTAAAACGCTTTACTATATCCCATCTTAACTTGCAAAAAGTCTCAAATTATAAACAATAGTTTCGTTACTAAATAATTTTAAGTTATTTAATTGATCAGGGATTTTATACAATCCTATCTTTCGTTAAACATACGTTCTCTCACTAAATATATATATCCCCTTTAATTTACCTTCCATCTATACAACTGCCTGTCTAATCTCTACTACAATCTAAAGTTTTCCCTTCCAACACCGAAATCGCATCTACTGCATCCCATTCAACATGATCATTTTGATTATATGACCATGTTACACTAAACTTCGAATATTTTTACAATTTCTCCGTTTTGACCTCTATTTATTTGCATAAAATTTACCTTGATGTGAACACTATTTTGGTAGTCAAATCATTAACAGTTTTAAACTATGTTTAACAAAAAGTTTCACAAAGTTTTTTTAGACAAACTGGTAAGGTGAAATGATGCATGGTCAATTTCAATGTTCCAACAGAACTCCGAGTGGTAACATTGTAGATTTAACCATTTTAAATAACCTAATCAGTCATACTTTTCAGTACAAAATACCATGACAAGGTTTAGATGTCTCATCAGTCTCATATTTGATCGAAATTGGGTTATTATAGATGAAATGTTATATACAAAATTTTATCGAAAACGATGTTGTATACGGGCTCCACATGTCTATATAGTAAGTAATTTTTGTTCTATAAAGTTAAATCTTCAAAATGTTAATAGCTTCGCTATTATAAACTATTATTAATTGATTGATTAGATTTGCCTATTAAAAATATGTTGACATCTGCCATAAACATTCATACATTAATTCAATTACTAAATTATTTCGTATGGGAGTATTTAACAAATAACAATTGATCGGTCAACAATTATCGAAAAATAAACGTTTTTTCATGTTCTCCAAATATACCATCTTATTATTGGAATTTAATTCAGTATAGACTTATCTTTAAAATACCTAATTTATATTCAACAGATCTTGTATATGAGAATATTAACTTTTTAATTTAACTGTAACATATTTTTTTGCATAATTTGCTTTTAAATTCAACTGCGGTAATTCAACATTATATTTGAAAAATAATTATTATTCTAAAAGTTTATTATTTGAATTATTAAAAAAAGTATTTAGGCTATTATTAAATAGTTTAAAAACTTTTAACATTATAAGTAATTGAAAAAGTCACCCAAAAATTTTATTTATTACAATAATATCTTGTGAATAAATGCAATGATTATTTAAATTATCAAAATTAATTTTGTCACTGTAAATGTGGAAACTTATATCGAGTTGAGCGGACTAAAACGACCATAATTGGTAGGATAATTATTTTATTAAAAATGCTTTGCATAAATAAATAATTTTTTACATTTATTGTTATAGTTAGCTGGAAATTTAAATAAGCGCACAAAACAAAACATTTTCATAAGATAATTCCCTACAGCGCTTTAACATATAATAATCATTTAAGAGAGATCAGAGATAACAGCACCCGACAAGCTTTTTATGGCCATTCTCTTCACTGTCACACGTATGGTGAATTGCTTTTGAAATTATCTTTTCCATTTGAAAATTTATTTAATTTCTCATTTCCTAAATCATAGAAATATTCGCATATTATATATATGTATTAGTATTTCATTTATGTTTTAAGTGTTGTTATATATGAATTCTTAGAAAATTGTTAATGAAAATTATAAAAATACTCACATATTTTTTAAATAATTTTTATTTTATATTATCTAATAATATAATAATATAAAATCAGTATAACTTCTTATATGCGTGCTAAAATATTTTTAATATTAAAATTCATGTCATTTTTATTTCTTCTTGTTAAAATATCTGTATATGTAAATGTTATTTATGTGCTATAGGCCTACAGATATGGATAAAAGTATACGTGTACCATCATAAAGTATATTTAAATTATACAAATATGTGTAATATGTCTATATTATTGGCTATATATATATTAAACAAATTCCCACAGCAAATTATGTAGGTTATATTTAATGTGTATAATAATAAATGTATTCAAATGAACATTGTTTAGAAATTATAGATTAGCTGATATTAGTTAATTGTCAATCAATTAACACACAGACCGTAAAAATCTATTAGTTTTTTGTTTTTATTGTGAGTGCATAAATATATATATTTAACAGTAACATTTTTTTTTGTTGTTTATCATTCATACCACATAATTCCACACTTGCATTAAAGGCTGTACAAAATAATACAGGTATATAATAAAAAATAAAAATTGGATGTCATCACTATGTTTCGAAGATTATCGATTGGCATAATATTGTATTGCATCGAATGGGGATTTATTTATTTAAACAAATAAATATTGAAGAATAACTTTGTTTGTTTGAATTATCTGTTATTTATAACAACAAATTCATTTTATTTTTATAAATACACAGGTATGGTAAGGTAGCGCACAATCGTTAAATTTTATTTCAATTAACATATATTTGTAAAATATGTGAGATATATTTTCGGTAATGGCGCATGGAGAAAAAAAAAATGATGACAATTATATAGCGATGCCAAGGGTTTGCTGTTAACATTTTGTATAAATTGATTTTGAAAAATAAAAAAATATGCGGCTATTAAATTGTAGTATACAATTAGGAAAAGGTGATGTGCTGACAGGATAGATAATATTTTGCACATTCAAATCGTAAAATATATCTATCAGATAGATTCTAACTATACATAAATCATAGATTTCGTTGAAATTTAAATCAAGAGTCAATTAATTTATTCAAAACTAACTCTATTATACTTTATTTTTTCACTATTTGTACATTAGAAATAAAATGATAAATTTAAAATAAATAAAAATTGTAGCTTACTTTGTGTAAAGAAATTAAAATAACATAGGTTTAATAATAACAATATTGTTAATTGAATTAGTAAATAACATTTTATAATTTGTACCAAATATACAATTATTATAGATTCATTCAAATGAAAATAAGTTTGTTACCATAAAGTATTCTGAATAATGAATATTTCTCTTTTTATTATTTATTTGACATACAAAACACAATTAATTTTATTATTATTTTTCTATTTATTTTCTTTGCAAATACTATAATATTATATGTATTCACAATATTGTTATACTATTTGGTGACCACTTGAAAATACTAATATTTATATTATTTATTATTTAACATATATTTTAAGGCATTTTGCAAACATAAAATTCTCTTAAGTAATTATATTTAAAACAATATAAACTTTATAGTAAATAACAAAACCACAAAATCTATATTTACTCATAAAATAAAAATCTCAAAATCTGCGTAGTATATCTGTAAAATTCTTCTGAAGTTAATTAAAATTGTTCATTGATTTACACCGTACGTATATGGTGTTTTTTTGTTAAGGGTGTTACACATTTAATTACTACAATATATAATAACAGCCGCTTCTTAAATTATAATTAATTTTTAATGTTTTCTTTCAGTTTACTTTGGCACATCGTCATGGACCGTTCAACACACTTTAGCAACGCTTAAAAAATGTTTAATTTTAATTTAAATATCCAGTATTCAGTTCAACAAACTTATATGTAGCACTTCGTGATTGTACATTAATAAATAAAATTGGCTTAATAGGAGTGAATATATAATATTCATGCAATTAATAATAAGACTCTATTACATTCATAGAAATTGATTGTTCTCTGGCGCTGCCCATAATGTAAATGTTGTTCGTATTATAGTTTTTGCTTTCAAAATTATGGTTCCAGCAACATGATATCACAAATCATATTTAAACTGTAACAATTTGATTTATTAAAAATCAAATTGAAATTTATATTACAGTAATTTTTTTTAAATTATGATGGATATGTAAATGTCGAAAAACAAACTTAAATGAAATAACGCTCGATTTGTTCGGTGCATATATTTAAAGCATTTATAATTAAAAACGATTTTGAAAGAATTTTAATACATTTAATTTTCATATTGGTAACAGTTAAAACTCTGCTTTATAATTTTTTTTTATAAGAACTTTACCCATGGAAATAGTTATTAAAATTAAATTAAAAATGTCCAAGTTTTCAAGTTGCATTTATATTCCTAAAATAAAGCAGAAAATACCTGATACCTTAATAGAAATAGATTGAATTTTTTCTAAATGAATGAGAATTAAATTTATATTTATTGCAAATAAATAAAATACACCTTAAACAGAACTGCATAGAATTTTGGCCAAAATTTACCTAATTCAATTTCATATATAGTTTGGGCAGAACTTCTTTTAGAAGAAATAACTGATCTTCCATAAATAAATGCCATAATCTTTCCGAACATAATTCGCTTGGTATAGACAATTTTTTATTTAAAAAGACGATTTACTTTGATACTGGCCTCTTTTTTTTTGTGGATTTATGAATTGCGCGACTTTGAATGAATGTCACACAGAGTATACGACGCAGCATTAATCAATTGTTATTATTAATATTATTATTAATATATTGTGTTATTTAATTAAAACTAAAATTTTCCATTATTATAAGTACACCATTACGACGATTACGACGTTATTTTAATAAAACGAAAAAAAATGTAATGAATTGTACATTTAATATTATATGTAAATATATTAACTGATTTACGTATTACGAGGATACACATCTGACGTATATTGGGATTCCATTAGTAATTATTATTTCATAATATTTTTGAAAAACAAATTAACATAACTAAAATTAAATAATCACATAAATTATAATTAAAATATCAATTAATTTGAATGTGTTTTATAAACAGGAAAATTACTAAAAAAAAAATGTATTTTTGCATTACTAATTACGCACATACACAGATTTTATAAGATTTACAAATAACATCAAATCATGATGATGCGCTTGCAGTGAACTACAAAAAAGAAACAAATTATATCTTAATGTTTATCTCAATAAAATATAATAAGAAACGAATTATTTTTATATATTCAAAAATATTGATAGTATATCGTTGTCGTTACTTTATAATAGATGTTGATATCGCTATAAATTTAACATATCTCGTTTATATGTGATGCACGTCGATATGAAGAATGTCAATTGATAATGAAATTGTTCATTTTGCATGAACATTTACTATTTAATATACAATATTTAGAATACATTTAAGGTTATTTTTTAGCGTATTATTCTAGCAACTAATTATTTAATTAAATAATATAATGTTTAGAAATCGATGCCTCTAAATTCGTGATCACACGTATATTGTGTCGTCATCGATAGTTAACTAATATTTTTGCTATTTGCTATGCGCCTTTACATTTTTCTGTATTTAATTTTATTGCATTGGTAAATATCATAATTTACGAATTGTCTGCAATAAATTCCTATATATTTTGAGTTTTATAATTTTATGTACTTATGTATAAATAACATTGTAAAGAATACTAAGAATTCACACTATAGTAATAAATATAAGAATTATTTGTGTTATATGAATATTCAACATTATATACGCTAGTACATAAAATATTAAATAGCATTAATAATTGTATTAAATGCATATTACTGTACTTTATTTACAATTTAAATATACGACGTCAGTATATATTATTCAACAAATATAGTACATGTAATAAAAATTAATCACAAACAAAATGTATAATAATTTTTTTTTTATGACTAACACAACACACTAAAACGTGATGACCTTCACTAAATCGCTTTTGTTTATTATATTGTATATTGTCTATATTAAATATGTATATGTCGTACTATATATATTTGTAATTTTAATCTATTTATACATGTGAAAATATTTGAATTTGTTCATTCACTCATTTAAGAGATTACATTTAATTCATTATAACAATTACACATATATTGTATTATCAATAATAACATTTAGTTATGTACATGTACTTACTCACATATACACATACGAGTATATATATTATAAAATTGATAATAACTAATAATTGGGTATAGATTTAAAATGTAATTCTATAATATAAATGTTATCAAATTTATTAAAATGAATTTAAAAAGATGACCTCTTTTAAATATGTCTAATTATTGTTTCAACTATGTAATCAACAATTACCTGTATATCACTATAATTAACATACATACATAGCAGCGACATGATACATAATTACAATTCATAATTAATAACCATAGAATTTGTAATCGAATCACCGACATGATACATAATTACAATTCATAATTAATAACTATAGAATTAGTAATCGAAGTTATAATATTTCACAAATGTGTCGTGCGTTCAATAAAATTTAAAACCATAATAAACCTAATTGATAATATGTAATTTGTGAAGAAGAAAGAAAATATAGAAATATTTCGAAAATAAAATGCAATTTTAATGATTTTGAAGAAAATGTCTAACAAGTTTTTTGGAAAATTCGAAATTTATTGCTTTGTTTCTGTATTCATTATTATTTTTATACTTAACATAATTCTCAGCGTTTGATATTCAATTAACAGCTATATATATTAATTAACCAACATGGATATTTCAATCGGTTTTACCTATGCTATTAGAACGTTTGTTATAAAATATATCACTATAATTTGCCATATATCAAATAATATATTTTCACTTATACATAAATCATAGCAACAATGAATGACATTAAATACGATGGTTTTAAACTCGAAAGTTTAACTAATCGGCATTATTAATAAGAAAAGTTAGAAAAATATTCAAGATTATTATTATATTATCCTAAATTATTCACAATAAAAACCATTACCGCTCTACGAACTACTCTCATACATTTTGTGTTTAGTCATTAAATAATATTTTCAGTGTTCTGAATTGATTAAAAAAAAATTATGCTGAGAATTACATTCACTCAGGAATTTACCCGAAAATTTCGAATCGCGGTAAATTTAACCGTGTGTATATTAATTGATATTAATAAATTGTGGAATTAAAAATACTCATTTTCGATCAAAAATGATAACATTGAAAACATATAAATTGCAAATGATACAAAAATATAAAACAAAAATACTAAAAACATTTTTACATTTTATATTTTTTGTTTAGTCAAATTCAATTAAGGTATATAAAAAAAATTATTAAAATAAATTACCCTCTGTTTAATCTTATAAAATCAAGGTATCACACAAAGAATAGATATACTACACTTATGGATTAAAATACGAATTATACACACATTTTAAGTAACCGAACCAAATATAGTATAAACCCACGAATTTACACTTGTTTAAACTCTTATTTAAAGTTACTAGACAAACAAAATAATAATTGGAAAATTTTCAAAATTATTTATCAAACTATTAAAAAATTATCAATACGTAATGACGCACAACAAACGATAATATTAAAACCACTAAAATTTGCGGCACAAAAATTGACTATAATAATTATATAATTTATAACTATAAAACCGCGGCGCGTTCGTTTGCACAAAGAAAGATTCACACACGGTATACAAAAGACAATTCGATAAATTATGAATTTAAACTGAAATACTTATAATAAGTGTTAAGGTTGTACCAAATAAATTAATATATATATTAAATAAATATACTATATTAAACGCATATGTAAAAACTTAACTACATTATACACAAAATTAATTACTTAATAATTAAATATAACATGTAAATCTTGTTTATTGTGCGACAATAATAAAAAATTAATTATGGAAACTTTTATAAATTCCAAATTATTAAAAAAAAAAAAAGAAAAAAAAATGTTCCTTGAAAAAAATTTTAAATCAATATTAATATCAGAAAAATAATTTTATTATTATTATAATAGTTAATATTTACACTATATTGACTAAATAATTAACTAAAAGTAGTATATGTGTATTGTGTGTATATTCTCGCATATGTATGTGTATCAATATTAATGGAATTTTTATAAAAATATGTACTTGTTCGAATTTATATTGTATAAATAATAGTTAAACAATTTCTATACGTTATTATTTCAATTAGTTAATTAATAATTACCGATAAAAATAATAAAATAAATAAGAGATATTAAGAGTTTTATAACCATAAGTTTTGTTATTAGTATACAGAATAATATAACACAACCATTAGCTAATCAACTTTCAGAAAGATTAGCCGCACATTCCTTTCTAATATATTGTCAAAGTCAAATATTTCAATATTCAATATGACCTAACGAGATTACGATATTTTTCGGACAAATATACTGTCTCTCAATTGAAATACATTTATTCGCCGATGCCACACTCAAAAACTTGTATTTTGGCATCCAATATTTATACCTATACATAAATATTTCAAACGTTTCGGTACGAACTTTTACTATTTTGTAAACAGTTCATTGTTCGTTAGACATTTCTATACGGTCAATTCAGGATACATAAATTCATCGGCATCCAATATTTATACCTATACATATTTAAAACTTATTTATATATTTATTGGAATTCATTTATGTTAAACTGAATTTCATAAATAAATAATTAATAATAATAATTACGATTTTTTTTTTTTAATATGCATTATGCATTTTAATAGAAATTTATATAGCAAATATTTGAATAATAAATTAATATGAAATTATTATTATTATTTAAACTATTGTAAAAACAATAAATTTCTTAGAATAATTTTTGTATTAATGTAAAACGGGGATTTACAATATGCGAAAATCTTAAACAAATATAGTTAAAAATCAAATAAGTGATTTATATTATAATTTTATGAATAGTATGTAAGAGATCATTATCAAAAAAAAAGTACTAAGAGACATATTATTAGTGTGTTAGACCAAATAAAAATTCATTCATTCAGTTATTTAAAATTAAACTTATACATAGGAACAGGAAAAAATAAAATATAGTATTGTGATTGGTGATGCTATGACACCAGCAGATTCAATATAATAATATAAACGATGATGACCTAATGCCAACCAAGAATTTATGGTTCATTTTGAAAATGCAAGATTTAACAACTGAAAAGTATAGTTGATGTTGATATATCGACCGATGAACTTTCAACTTATATAACTTATATACGCAGGTCTTCTATATATGTAAGAATGAATTTGCAACAGCCTTTTGTATATAGGTAAAATCATATATTTTCACACTTATAGACATCTTTAATATAGCTCGGTTTTCAATGAAGTGACCAGTTGGTGTAATAAAATATCGGACTATCTATACATAAACTCATACAGAAACCAATAGTAAGAAAATGGATGATTCAGTAAAATTCTATCGAATTTAAACAAATACGACACGTAGTCAGTGGTCATACTGACAATATCTATTAACGTGGATTTTGAATTTGGGCAATATAATTCATGGGTGTTATCTCTAGCGTCTAGTGACTAAACTTAAAAAGAAATTTAGTGCAATGATTAAATGCGCAATCTATGGTCTATCGTGAAATACTCCGTTTGGACGAATCATGCAAGTTATTCATAGTATAAACAATTTAATATTAGATTGCATCCTGATTCAGCATATTCTTTCGATTTGAATTTTGTGACATTGTCTTATTTTTCCCTCCAAAGTACGGCAAACGGTTTGACATGAAAAATATTTGCATAACAATAATATAATTCGATACTTAAATTTACTTAAATAAAGTGTGTAAAATTACAGCTATAACGTACATCTTGAAGTTTTCAATAAATCTTATACGGAAAATTTGAAATATTAATATCGAAACAAAATCAACATAAAATGTTTCTATCTTTTTGTATAAATAAAAATGGTAAATTTTCATTATATATTTGTATTTTCTTCCTTTAACATATCGCTCCGCATGAATAATTTAATTGTTACATTTAAAATTTCCAACAATTAAATTATTTTTTTTACTTTTATAATATTAAATAGAAATTAGAATTGTGCCGACAACGAGGACGATGTGTCAGATAAAATCATTTTCATTCAATTGCTGTTTTCAATACCTATCCGTTTTTTCATATGATTTTTGTATTTTTATTCAGGCGTTTGACCTCATAATATTCAAAATTCAGTAGTAATATAGTACAATAAGTATATATATATATATTTTAATATTTTAATACACATGATTAAACGTTTGAGATTAGATAAGCCATCAAATAAAAATATAGCATATTATAGAATATTTATGAAAACAAAAAATTAATTTAAAATATCATAAGATACAAAACGAAAACTACAAGGTTAAAAACGAATTTTTAGTCTCATGTCTATTATTGTGTACTTGATATTTTTATTATATACGCGTTAATGTATCAATCAAAACGAAATATGATATTTGTATATTTAAATTAAATTCTATTAAATCCTTTTAAAATCTTAAATTACGCAGTAAAAGCGATTATGAATATAATTAAATTATATGCTGTGATGCATCTTTATATCACTTTGAATCTATCACTAAATCTAATAATAATTACTCACAATGGTCATTATGTATTGAATGTATTTGGAGTATAAATATATGACATTTGCTAAAAAGTTGAAATATAAAAGAATGATTGCTTTTGTAGTGATTTATGCCGATACCAATTATTATATCCCACAACAGTTTTTAAGACCATCTCTGGTAGATATAAGAGGAAATTCTAGATGATAATTTATGGCAAACAAAAGCAATAAGCTATTCCAATGCAATCACAAATCGCAATGCAAATATGGGATATAGAAGTATATTCAGCATTAACATGTCACTTCGAACAGGTAGAATTTTCTTCTTCAAATTGCTATAGATAAATAGTTGATTTTGTACGACAATCCAATATAGGAACGGAAGGAAATCTCCAGACCTCAAATTATCATTTGTTTATATGTTTTGAACCTATATATGTGGCGAAAAATTACTATACTTGACGACTAATCTAAAGCTCCTATTAATATAAAGTAAGTTAAACGATAAATAGCAAAAAGTCCTAAATGTCATTTAGTGAACATTTCGCGTTGCTTAAAGTATGTTTAAAATAAATTTGAATATCTTTCAAAAAAATCTGACTTTCTTTTTGTTCGTCTGCACACCCATAATATTTTTATATATGCATTGATATTTTGGTTTAGAATACAGATAATGTATATTTTTACTTTTACGTTTATAATAATATAATATTAATTAATTCGATATTTTTTTTTTTTGCAAATGAATAAAAAACAGATTAGGTGATTTTTATGATGTCTAATTTTTGTTGAGCATATAATAATTTGCATTAAATTTAGTATTTAAAGCAAACCATTGATATTAAAATCGCATTTTAACATATACAATTTTATTAAATGTTATTTTTATTAATAATATATGAAAAACTAAATAATAAATATTTTAATTGCTTGTATCAATAAGTTCAAATTTATTATTGAATTTATAATTAATTTAAAAACGTGTCACTTATAGTGAAAATCAATAATAATAAAAAATTATGTGGATATATGATTAAAATTAAAATTAACTGTTTATATAACAAGAAAAATAATACCGCGATACAAATTTACGATTTTGAAAAAACAATGCACATGGAGTATATGTAGATACTGTTCATTTATCAGTCGATTGATAACCATGCAATTATGTCCTGAAATCGTTTATATATTTTATGTTTTCAAGAAAGTGTATGCCAATGTAACATTTAAAAGTTAAGGTGTTTTACATTGTAAAAACAAGAGTTTCTTATTGATACAGGATATCTGTTATTACTTAATATTTGGGTAATTTTTAGTCTATTGCACATTTTTTAGTAAATCTTATTAAAATATAGTCAACAGGACAATTGATCCTGCAACCTTTCATATAAGAGTCATTTTTTTAGAACTTCATGAAAATTCTTTACATATTCCCATACATATACTAACTATGTGATCAAAATTGGATCAGAAGTGGTCAAATCATCAAGGTTCATGGAATCTAAAGCCTCTTCTGTGTATCATTTTTGAAAATTCTTCATATAATTCCATATTCTAAAGTTACGTTTGCTACAGAAGTTGATCAAAATTGGATAATAATTCAACAAGTTCCAAAGTTTATAGAATCTGATCCATAAAACTGTTCTGAGTTTTGATATTCCTATAAGTTAAATAAGAACGATTCATATAATTACATTTTCTAAACCTATACCATATAAAATTTGATCATTTTGTAAAAATTGGCCAAGTTCTGTAATCTGATGTGTAAAACTCGGCTGAGTATCGAGTAATTAGAAGTTCAGTAGAAACTATCGATTGTCTTTTATAATCCCATTATAAATCTATACATACAACATTTGATTAACATTTTGTAAGAATTGACTAAGTTCTAAAATTTCTATTATTTGCTTCATAAACTACTCTGGTTATCACTGTTCCGTATATAACTATTCATATAATCACGACCTATATACATATAAAATGTTATCATATTGTAAGAATTGACCAAATTGCACATTTTTTTATAATATGAATATTGATTATTTAGCAGTTCAATAGAATATAATCCCATTATAAATCAACCTACAAAATTTGATCAAATTTTTTTACAAATTGGCCAATAATCTGCTTAATAAAGTGTTCTGGGTATTGCTTTACTGGCTATCCATGCAGACTATTCCAAATTTGGAATATTTTCCGAAAATGCTTAACTTTTCTGTATCTGGAATACCGATTGTGTGGATTATTTTCCGTTCAAGAAATTATTTCCAATTTTACGTTGGAATCTAATTAATTCCTTCCAAAGTTTTGAAAATTTTCCAAATTAGTTTTCAAGTTGGAAATGTTCCCAATTATCCTTTATTATTTATGGAATGTAAATGTTAAGAAATTTTCTCGGCAGATTGTATGGACTTTTTCCATAAAATCTTTGGATCATACGAGAAATGTATTCCCATTTTAATGTGGAATCTAGTGAATATCTTTTACAAATTTTGAACATTTTCCAAATATTTCAAATCACATTCTAAATTGGAAAGTTTAGAATACGGAATCGCTGTGGACAATTTGTCAATAGGGATAGTAATATATTTTTTTTTCAGTTTCTTTGAAATATCATTACATAGAAGTTGTTTTCTGTATATACATATATAAAATGAAATCTTATATAATAAGTGGATAAAAGACATGTAGACTGACCCCATTTATAGATTGTATAATTACTTAAAGAATCTTGCAGGTGTTTTTTTTTTTGAAAAAATATATATATTATAAATATTTTACCTTTTTATTACATCCATCCAAATTTAAATTGTAATTTTAAATTTATTCGCACTTATACCAATAATACTGCAATTTTTAATATATTAAACACAATTATCGCACATAAATACTACTTTAGTGAATTATATATTATTATTAATTATTTTCGAAATAGACAAAACACAAATCTATATACAATTTTTCATCACACTTCACACACACTTTTTCTCTCTAATAAATAATAATATATTTTTATTTATTTACTAAATATTTATTTTGTATTATTTTGTTAGAGAGAAATTGTAAATATTATTATTAATTTTTAACTATTTATTTATTAAATATATACACTTTATGCACATTAATATATTTAACCACACTAATAATAATAATAATAATAATAATAATAATACAATAATAAATATTTAAACAAAAATTATCACTTTTATTATCACAGTTATTTTAAAATTTTTTTATATTTATATGGTGCACCTATCGTTAAATAAAATTAATTAGATTTATTTGATTCATTCATTCATTTATTTAAAAAGAATAACAATATTTTTTATGATAAGGTCTTTCACTTTTTCATTAATTTATTGTATTACAATATAATAATTGTGTGAGTGTATACTCGTACATTTTTTTATTTATACTATGGCAAAATTAACTAATATTTATACTTTTATTTATTTATTAACTAGATAGTAACTAACTATATATATCTAGTTAGTTAGAGTACTATAGAGAGAAATACAATTAATAACACCACACCAAAATTATAATCTACTATATTAATTAATTTAAAAAACCAAAAATGTATATGTAAAAAGGTATAGCAAAACTTTTTCTTTACAAATATTATATATTTTTAAGATGGTGTATGTGAAAATGTGAGCTTAATAAAATATGTATTTTCGTATATGTATGTACTTATACATTTTTTTTTTTTTTTAGTATTAAATACTAAGCCAGACGATGCTTTAATATTATTTATTTTTAAAGCAGCTCTCAAAGAATATAATTTTTTGTTGTAATTTTATGATGTCACATCACTGTACTATTTATTAAGTTGTTTTTATTATTATTATTATTATTATTAATATTGCTGTTGTTGTTGTCGTTGTTGTTGTTGTTGTTGTAGTTCTTCTTAATGATCATTGTGTGTGTAAATATTTTTTTTTTGAAAAAAATAAATTAAAATACAAAAAAAATGTACTTGCGTACACACAATGAAAAAATTGTTTGATAAGAAAAATTTCTTTCCTTGTTATTTACTTATATTTTTCTTATCTTGATTTAACAATGAGCATTTTTTAATTAATATAACAATAAAAATTAATAAAAATAAATATAAATAACAAAAATATTATTATTATTTAGAGTACGAACACTCTTTATCTTTTTTATTAAATAAAAAAAAAAAATTAATAAAATTTTGACATAAAAAATAGTCTATATTTATTTTTGTATTTGTTTTGATATTGATAAAATGCAATTGAATTTTTATAAATTTTGTAACATTTAATTATTACAAATCAAATATTCGTATAGGCTATACAGAGAAAAAAATATAATTAATAAAACCGCATCACACGCACTCACACACAACCACAAAATTATACTGTTTTTTTTTTTTTTAGATATATATTAGAAATTAATTAATTAAAAATTTTTGCAAAAAACATTATTGCCACATGCACACAAATATTATTATTTATTATAAGAAAAACAAAAAAATTGTAAAGAACGACCACTTCACTTTATCCATAAATAAAATACGACATCATTGATTTATTTATTTATTTAACTTTATACATGCGTGCCGTGTAACAACACGCGACGCGTTGTCTTATATAATTATAAATAATAAAATATATAGTTAAAAGAAAAAACAATTAAACCAAACTTATTGTTACCATTAAAAATAGTTAAAAAATGATAACATTGTCGAAATAATAGCACACAAACACAAACATATTTATTTTAAATAAATTACAATTTATTTTTATTATAATTATATTTTAAAATTTAAATTTACAATCACACACACACACACACAAGTTTATTAACACATAATAATAATAAATAATTATTTAAATTAAATTAATAGATTTTTCTTGTTATTTTTTCTTAATTATAATTAACACATTTTTTTTTTATTATTTATTTATTTATTTACTTATTTTCTACAACTGAACTTTACTTATGTGTTGAATGTAAAGCTTTTTTTTTATATATATATGTGTTTGTGTGTGTGTCAAATATATATATATATATAGAAAAATATCCTTTTTTATTCTTTTTAAAAATTATTCTAACAAATACACATACATTTTTCTGTTTTACTTTCAAATTTTAATATTATTTATTGTTAATGAATTATAATTAATAAAATATATAAATAATATATATTAATTAAATTAATTAAATTTTAAACACAACAATAAATTTATGTATGTGCATCTTAATTCATTGAAGGTTTATTAAATACTATATAATAATAACTATATATTTTATGTATATAAAAATCAACACGCACACACACATAAGTGGTGGTATATATAGTGGCAGTCACAGAAAAAACATATACATTTACAAATCGATTAACTGGATTTCAACTTGAAGTTTTTCAATGAGAAATTTTTAAATTATTTTATTTTATTATTTATTTTTTATTTTATTTATTTATTTATTATATTTTATTTATTTTTTTTTTGTTTTTATATACATATGTATTTGTATTTATTATGTACAAATATATAATTTTTCGTATTTATATTATCTATATAAAATACACCTCTATCTATATATATATAAATCGTATGTATATAATAAATATAAACCGCAATATATATATGTACAACAATCATTATTATATATTCCATATATATATATATAGTGTGTGTATTGTATAGTATATATTGTATTCGCATATCATAATATGTATGTGGATGGATAGCTTATATATATGTACACGGTAAATCTAAAACAACAGTACATTTCTCAGTCTAACATTCAGTATACATTTGATTTTCATCGAGTATTTGTGTATAATATATATAGTAACAAAGTATTTGCTCTGGAACCGGATTGGAAGATTGGCGAAACATAAAATATAATATTTTTATTCAACGCTATAGACAGATTGCTAGAAATTAATTTAATTAATTGGGTTAGTTTCGTTGTTATTGTTAACCTATATAAATATGCTATATAAATATTCAAAATTTATCATAATTTAAATATTAAGAGCTTTTGCATGTATTTTCAGTCCTTTTTTCTGACATGGCGATATAAATACAAACTTTGTCCGATAATAAATAGGAATAACGCTAACTCTTATAGTTTCTTTATGTTCTGTGAACGTACATCAACAAACTATGTTAAAATTTAATAATATTACATTCAGTAGAAACGAAAATACAACACATAAAGTATTGGTGTGTCGGGCGAAAAATGAATTTAAAATCAAAAAACCAACATTAAATTTTGTTATAAAATTGGTAAAAATGCTACTCAAACGTATGGGGTTTGTTACACTGAAAATAAATTTGTACATAATTTCAATGAATAGCGTTTATAAGCCCATTTTTCATTGTTTCAATGAATAATTCATTAATATTTTTCATTTTTATTGACGTTACTTTTTAATTGGATCCATGTACTTTTTTTTTTCAGGGTAAAAATCACGTATGGTGTGTTAAACACACAAGTTTTTAAATTTTATAAATGATTCACATAAGGCTATACGTATTGATGAACGTCCTGGTCGACCATCGGAAGCAATTTACTGAAGAAAACATAATGAAAAAGTGTGTGATTTTGTGAAAATTTCTAAGAAATTTTCAGCGGCGAGATACTTGGAAATGGAGCTTGGAATATCGAAAACAATGGTTCATCGAATTTTAACTGAAAAATTTTGGTTTACTATAGGTGAGTTCAAAGTTTGTTCTCCATCAATTTAATAATTATCAAAAATTGCACCTAATTGAACTAATAATTAAATTTTTATGCTTCAACTATCACCGTATTCACTTAATTTAACTTTAATTCAAAAGGCGCTAATGACCATCATTCTGAACAGCATTCCAATCATATACATAAAAAGCACATTTGATTCACTGTTTAAACGTTGTTGTATGTATCGTTGTATTAGATTATTTTGAATCAATAAAATGGTTTAAATTTAATATTTATTTTTGAATTTTTTTCGAATCCATTCCGGTTTATTATGGAACACAGGGTGCATATATTTGACATTTGTAAATAAAATTCAGTAAACAACATTATTTCACATTATCAGTAAAAAAAGGGTCGTGATAAAATGTTTTTACGATACGTCCTTTTGCACTCAATTTTGATTTGGAAAGAAGTGTAAAACTGAAACCAATGTAACAATATTATGTTACTGCAGACGTTTACAAACACCAATTGAATAAATTGCACGAAGAATTATTTAGAAAAAAGACCATTAATGGCGAGTAACAGACGCAGCAAAGTGATTCTATTGCATGATAACGCTCGACCACATGATATACAGAAACCGTGAAGTACACCCTGTTGGAACCCGAATGGGAAGTGCTACTGCAAGCGGTGTACTCAATAGACATATCGCCTTTCGATTATCATTTGTTCAGTTAATCACACATTGGTCTGAATACTCGATGACATAATGTGATGATCTATAAACGATGAAAAGCTGTTCGCATTATATATTTTTATCGAATAAGAATGTACTATGTACAAGCATTTGAAGGTACACTACTATCCGAACAGAAACGAAACCAAGAAGATTAATGGTTAAGTTGCAGCAGTATTTATGTCACTGAATTTGTTATGTCCCGCCCCATGCACGGACAATATAATATCAATGTATATAATAGCTCTGATAATGGTTATGCAGTTGAAAATATTAAACAAATTAGTCAAATATTAATTTTATTTTATATTTATATAGCATCGATTAATACCCTAGTAACACTGTCCTTAGTTTGTCCGCAATATTTTCGCATTATATCTAGTAATCCGTAGTTTCAATCCGAGTAAATATCAATGGATTTCTTACGAATGTGGAATTTTATATGATGAGTGCAACCCTGTCGGTTTGTCTTTGAGCGTGCTAAATTTAATCATATCGTTTCTATAGTATACAGACAAGTATTATTGATGATGAATGTTTTGATGGACGGTCAGCTATATGCATGACGAAATTGTTCATACGATGGACAATACCATTGTTTTCTTTTATTAGAATAAAAGTGTGTAAAGATTTGAAATAATCATATCGCAACTACCACTTATACGCGATTATTTAACTGATTGGGGAAGTGAATTTTAAATTAAATTTACAAATGATTATTTATTCAATTGAAAGCTTAATACATATGCATTGAATATATTCGCTTTGACTATATTACTAAGAAAAATCAAAAAAGTGAATTTGCCATCATCATCATGACAATGATCACTTATCAAAGTTGTAAAACAAACAAATGAAAGCGAATCACACATTTATATACGCCATGGTGTAGTTGTAGTTATAAAAAGAGAAATACTTTGTGGAATCCATATAATGAATGACAACTTCAAAAAATGTTACAGTATATTTTTATTAACCGTGTTCATAATCGTTTATATTACAATATTTATATATACCAAATAATAATAATAATATTAAATATAAAATTCATTCAGAGTTACCATTCTCCATAAATTCAATTGGTTTTCTACACTTGCTATTTATATGGTATATATACCTCTTATACCTCTTCCATACTTCCATAACAAACCATATAAATATAAACATATATTATTATAAATATACTGTATATTAATTTCATGTGTTGACGATGGTAAAACGACATTAACGTTTATACATTTTTATTTATTTATTTATTTATTTATTTATTTATTTATTTATTATATTTAATATATATAAATAAAAACTATTATACGTATACGATATGCATAATAATATATAGGCACATAATTATTATTATTATTATTGTATTTGTTGTTACTATATTAATATTATTATTATGTTATTTTGTTTGTTATTATTGTTTTGTTATGTAAATTATTAAAAATTAAGCATAAATAAATTTTATGTTAAAATAATTAAATTTTTATATTGTTTATTTTTTATTTTTAAATGATAATATCAGGAGTACAAAGAGTCTGTGCCCTCAACAACAGGTGTATGAGTGTTTAATTCATTTGATATGTAAATATGATAATAAATACAATTTAATAATAGTTACATGTATTTGTTTGTATTTATTAATTTAACTTTTATCATTCTGATTTTTATATGTTTTTATGTTTGTGATATGTTCCTGAAGATAGACATATATAATTATAATATTTGCAAATGAATTAAATTTAAGATGAATAATTTAATCATTTTCGAAGAAATATCAGTACAATATAAAAATTATGGTATATGAAAACAAATTTGTTATTGTGTATTCACACTGCGTCATATGTGCGACCAGGAGAAGCATTGTTAAAACTGAAGTTACATAATATTAATCTTCTGGTCTATAAAATTTCTAGTAAATATTATTTGTCAAAATGAATTATTAAATAAATATTTTTACCAAATTTACATAATTTATAAATTAATAGTTAAGCGTCACATACAACACCTATTATATAATATAATGTTTATCTGTGGCGCACATTAATAAACATATAAAAAATATAGTTAAATGAAATTTAAAAATATTTTGGTGGTAACTTCTATAGAAAAATGTAAATTTAATAATAAAACGATAAAAACCAATAATAATAATAGCAGCTGTATAAAATAATAAATAGGTGATAATATATGTATCATTAAAATAAGGTCGCACGAAAATATTTTACGTAACTATATTTTTTAATATTATGGTAAATCGATATTTAAATTAATTTTCCTGACCTATTATAGATCACTCGCGAATTATGTATTGTACAAAAAATATATATATAAATCCCAAAATGTATATGACATTTCAACGTACAATTAACACACAAAACATGAAATCGTTATGTAAATGGTTCTGCTCTATATTATAAATTGGAATATCTTTTACTTGAAATTATTATTCATATTCTAGAATTTATTATATGAAATGCAATTTATTGTATTCGATTCGATACAATTTAATATTATTTATGTTAATATTATTTATTGGTGTTATTGATGTTCAAAAATGGTTTCTATATATAATTAATATATTCGGGGTTATTATAGGAAATTTAAGAGTACTGATATCTTAATTAATAAAATCTCACTCTGGTTGAGGTATTACACATATACAACAATAGTATAATATACTATAGTCAGCGTTATTAATTTTACTTCACAAAATATTTATTTTTATTTTAAATTCACTGTAATTAATTATTTATTTACTTAATTACTTATTCCATGGCATTAAAACTCAGGTGCCGTTATAGTCTTCTCCAACAAGCTTCTCCAACCTGCTACCTGACCTATCTGCAGTTAACATCTTCCAATTCTGAATTTTAAGGATCTTCAAATCATTGTTATTTGGTGTCATTGTTATTTGTGTAAATTATATTTTACCAAAAGTATATACAAATATTTAACATTGTTCCTTCCGGCCGGATCTAAATTTAATTACATTTTAACAAATGTTTACAAATTTAACATAGTCTGGCAAAGTCTGGTTACCATAAAAAAAAAAACGTTATTGCACGTCTTTTGATTAAAATATATTTTCAACTCGAAATTCTAATTTAAGTATTGAATAATAAATCACATAAAAATTACAATTTATTTTTCCGAAATTATTGAAAATTTAAAAAATTTGAAAACTGTGCCAGCTTCCAGAATATATCTAGTATAATATACACTGCCTTTAATGCGATGCCTACTTGTGATGGGTTGTGGTGTGCATTTAATAACAATTTTGTAAGAAATAATATAGATTTTTAATACATTTTCTTAATCGATATTTTTTCAAAATTAATGTACTAGTATTTATTGTTTTACTTAACTTCATATATATTATATAGAATTAAAGTCGATGGGATGAACGAAAACGCAAATAAATATAGGTTTTGTATGTATAATTAGCAAGATGTTTATAGTGCCGAAATCTATATATACAAAAGGTCAACGAAAAATGGCAGCAATTATAAAATTGTTGATTGTGCACTAAGGCTATGAATTGGAAAAACATGAAAAATCTACTGACAATTAACAGATAATTGATTTTTAAACACATGTGTGTAATGATGGGAAAATGTGCAATAGGCATTAATTAATAAAAGATTTGGTATCGTTTCTCTTTCAAAGCAGTAGTATGGATAATGAAGGAGTCGAGTTATTTTAACTTTTCTCTTGTGTCAATTGCCAGCCTTGCAAGAACGATGGCGCCTCACACATATTGCGGTGTATAGGTGCTTTAATGATCTATCCGCAAAATAATGCACAGACTTAAGTAAGTTTATGATTTTTTGAGACTACTGGTTGGATTTAGGTACTGAAAACGCTCATTTTGTTAACGCAATGCTATTATTTTAACCGTAAATGGCAGATCTTTTGTATGTGGTATGATTAAAATATTATGTTATTAATACAATATATATTTTTTAATACATTCTCTTTAATGCATACAATCGACGTTTTCTATATGTAAACTTGATTTTATGATAATTGGAAAAGAAATATATTAAAAAAAAAATAATAATTTAATTAATTTTTTTTTTAATTTTCTATCTGCACTGCGTGTACCTATAAATGAATAATA
This sequence comes from Bibio marci, assembly GCA_910594885.2. Lineage (NCBI taxonomy): Eukaryota > Metazoa > Arthropoda > Insecta > Diptera > Bibionidae > Bibio > Bibio marci. The sequence continues at coordinate 7,187,833 of OU343114.1, read as the reverse complement.
ATTTTATAGAAACGAATCGTTTCTGTTGTATATTTACGTATTAGACTTGTATATGCACAAGTATAGGTAATTACTACAATATGTTAAAAAAGCCCTCGCGGCAACATATTGAATTTGTATTTGAAACTTATAATAACTGAATTTATGTTAGAATGTAATTAAAATTTCACTTTAAAAATGAATATATATACAGAAATAAACTATAAAATAAATATATTATAAAATTTACAACTTCTCCATTAATTTTATACTTAAAAATACATAATTTTAAGTTGATTTTTTGTATATCGCACTACACCAGTTTTATTGCATTTTACTTTATTTGAAATTATTTGTATAGTGATTAGAAGTTAACGTGCATTAAAATAGCATGCATTATATGGTATATATTAATTACTGTATATTCAAATAAAGCACGTGGGCGGGTTGATAAGAAAGGCAAAAATAAAATACAGAAATCAATTTATGTTTCAACATAATCTCTTACTTTATTTACGACGATATTTCATTCTTCGGAATAATGGAATTATTTGAAGTTTGCAAAATATATAATTGTTGCATCGATGTTCTCGCCAGTTGGGTTCAAATCTTTTTCCATTCCAAATACTTTTTCATAATCGTCGTATACCAAATCTGTAGAATATAGTATAGATGAGAAAGTAACTCATAATGTAATATTTTATCATATCACAATTACTGATTTGTAAGCTGGAACATTATCCACATGAATATGTACTTTTTTTGTAAAATGTTTTCTTAATTTATTTTATTTTATCTCTTTATTTCTTAATGATGAATAATATATAAATAGTAGATGCAACTTAAAAGTAGTTACCAGCTGATGATACCCATCTTCTCTGATATACTTCAACTGCTTTGACTACTTTATTGTTTCTGATATGTATAGTATAACTTTTCAACAGTTATGAATCAACGTGAAAATTATTTTGAATTACGTGCTTAAACCAGGTAGTTCAAAAAAACGTTTAATGTAAGCAAATGAGGCTGAAAGCATTTTAATATACATATTTTCGAGTAAGATGTTATTCACACATTCTTTTGATATAATATTTATTATTATTATTAATAGGTATGTGATTATTTGCAGTTGAAGAAATATAAATTACTAACATTTGTATATAAAACTGAATAAGATGACAAATCATGTGTAAAACATTTATTCTGAACATTATGAAATTCCAGTAAAATGTAATTGGTAAAGTTACTAAATTTTTATAACAGTTTTAATAAAAAGTTTTATAGCGCACATTTTCCAATCTTACACGTATTTATGTAATGTTTTTATAAATTAATTTTATGTTAATTTCTGTATAATGTAGGAGTTTAATTTTATGCATTTAATTTAAGTAAAATGTTATACTTTATACTTTTACATTTATAATACTTAAATTATTATATATGGTAACATTCATTCAATTTATCAATGTCATCATAATTAATCTCATTTAATTGTTAGCATATGTCATTTACTCGCTATGGGTATATATTGTATTTTATTTATTAAACTAATTATAAATTCAAATTATTTAAGAATATAGTATTTTACAATATTAACATTTCGATATTGAATATTCAAAGTATGCATTATGCGTTTTAAACTTTATAGTTTTTAAAATGAACACACATTCAAAATTATCTAAATAATTTTATCCATTCAATCTCAATTTTAATGTTGTCATTTATAGCCAAAGTAATTAATTCTCCAATTCATTGTTTACAATGCCGTTACGCCTCCACCATTACAGTCACTGTCATGTACCTCACACTCGGTAAAATTTGTAATTAATATAGCTTACATAAATACACTGCTATAACTTTTACAATGCTAGTACAACTCATTTATTTGAACTCTTAGTTTAATGTTTTAAAATTGATGGATGAAACATAAAAATTGTCATATGCCTTTAGTACATGCACCATATAACCAAAAATTGAAGAATATGTTTATAATTATATTCTAAAAATGATTTATATATAACTTTAAGATAGGATCACGACTGTATAGATTAGCTATTATTTTAAAAATATTGATTGTGTTAATTTAGTTATTATTTATTTTAAAATCTCACAGCTGCCTTTTTGCTTAAGTCGTTAAAAAGTGGTTTTTTTCCTAAATTTGAACAATTTAGTTAACACGAATTTTCTAAAATACCTATTGTATATTTGCACGGTTGAAGAGTTGTCGTTATAAAATGATTTATTAACGGACGAAATTTGGTAGATGCCATTAATTATATAACAAACATTGTATTCAATCATTTATTATTCATCAATTTATAAAATATATACTCGCGTTTATGTATATTTTTCCAGCAGATATTATTGTTATTTGAATTTCTTGTCAAACAACACACAAATAACTTTTGAATGATGAATATATACAAATCAAAAAATGTTACGCTCTGAAACATTTACTATTATTTTAGTATACAATATATCAGATCAGCATTACAATAAATTTATTGTTATAGTTACTTTATAAATAATATTAAATATTCCTCCTATATCTCACTGTACACATACAATTATTATTTATTCAAATTGAAATGACGCATATATTTATACTCAGGTATATGCAAAACATACACACACATAAACATTCTCAGTGTGGTTATTATATTACATCAACTATATTTAATTATATTAACCATTGATCTTATGTATACGCATATATTTTAAATAATCGTATATCAAAAATAATTGTTGCGTTGCTAAAAAAATTTCATATATGGTAATTTATGCATATATGGGTATTATAATGTCAAAATTCACATCTGCAATTTGCTTATATTATATTGTTGTATATACTCTCATAGCATTAATTGCAAAAGTTGCCGAGAGTGTATATGCATATTAAGTTGGATAATTATATATGACATGGCTTATTTTACCTATTTATTTTCTGATGTTATGATCAAGTGTATATACGTACTGATATGCAATTAATCATATGTACACAGTTACGGTTACAGATAATAGAACACATTGCTATTAAAAAAATAGATTTTATTGTGATTACTTTTAAAATATAGTAATTACATTAAAAAGTTTCATTGATATGGATTTCACATAAATACAACAAAATCACTTATGGTATGACAAATCATTACTTTATGAAATATTACCAAAATAATGAAATATGATTTTGGTACAGAAAAGTTATCTTTTCATTATACACTTTCAAGTCATAACACCTTTAAATACTGGTTTTCACAGCTGTTGTACCTGAATTATATCACAGTTGCCGTGGACCGTGGACACAGAAACTTCTGCCGTGTCAACTTATATAGCAAGCTAAAAAATAATTAAATAAATTATTGAAAAAATTGATGTACATTGAGATAATATTCAAATTAGTATTTTATTTTGCACTATACTATTATTTTTACCTGTAACTGTATAAATTATTGTATGGATTTATTATTATAGTATTTGACAACCCACACACGTGTATACGACTTTTTATTGATACATGATTAAAATGAAATTAATTATAGTTAATTAAAAAATTCAAAATAAAAATGTGATTTTTTAAATATTACTTATACGAGAGTATAAAAAATATTAATTATTTATTTTTAAAAATTAAATATAATAACATATTATAGTTTAACTTAAAGTAATAATAATATACGTACGAATGAGTTATTATTTATTATCTTTATCAATCCCTTTTATTGTATGTTGGTGAAAATGGTAAATATGATGTCCATTTCCATCTAAAATTATATTAATAATTAATAATAATAATAATAATAATAATAATAATAATAATAATTAATGTGAAAAATTATAATTTATTATACAAACCTTTTGAGTATATTCATGCCAATTGGAAAATCATAAGTAGATTTCACATCAGAACTATTATCAGTTGTGTCATCAATTTTCAATGACATTTCTTTTTCCCATGCATTTAATCCTCTTTCATGACGTGTTCCTATATATTAAACATCAAAAATATATCAATATATTTTTTCACAAACCCAATTTTTCTTGGTCGCAGAAAATTTTAATTTTAGAATTAAAAAATTAAAAAGAAATAATAATATCTTGCAGAAAAGCTTTCTCGGGTCCCTGTACATATTATTCGTTTTTAAAGGAAGAAATTAGAAGAAAAAAACGAAAGCATTTATCAAAGAAAAATTTGATTTTTGATCACGATAAAGCACCAGTTCACAAACAAGTAATTGTCATTGCGAAATTATACAAATTACGTTATAAATTGCTTCATCATTCACTATATGTATTTTTCAGATTTGCAACCTAATTTGTAGACAGCAACAAATCCTATATAATTCCGAAAGCTTTAATTAAATGCATTAATGAATTGCGTTGTATTATTATAAAAGAAGATAATGTTGAAAAATTAATTAATTCTGTCCACTGCTGTTGTCCACGTATAAAATATTCTTATTTTTATATTTGTTTGTTCAATAATTTTTTTTTTAGCAAGTCACTATAACTATAATTTTACTTGAAGTTTTTGGTCTTTGACATTATATATTTTTTGTGTGATTATATAAAATGACTTCAAACGACACATAACAATAAAATACATAATCAAATGTTAAATGAATTTAAATTTTTGTTTATGTATATTTTGATAACGAATTAAAGATACCATGAACTTATATGCACCTTTGCAAATTCACAAATTTGCATATTTTTGTTGGCTTATACAAATTAAAATTGAAAGAAAAAATCACATAATTAATGTGGAATATATCTAATATCAAAAAACAAAAAAAACTAAAAATGTAAAATCCGGATTAATAAAAATAATATTTTGTGTTTATTATCAACCGAAATGGACCGGTTTCAATTTTTTTTTCATTTAGAAATAAAGTATATAATGTATATATTTTATTTGCAAAATATTATTTAATTTTATATTTAGGCTTAACATATATTCACATTTATATAACATCAGTTTATAATTATAAACTTATTATTATAATTATAAAATCAGGTTACATTTTTGTTATTGTTTTTGATTGGTTTTCGATTTTTATAAACATACATTTTGAGCATATAATATTATAAATAATAAAAGTAATTAGTTATTTTATTTTCAATGATTTATTAAATCGCTTTTATAAAAAATAAAATTGTCGATTGTTTAAAATGATATTGAAATCTTTAGTTCTATTGTATATTTGTATACGTATATCAAAATTTGTTATGAAAAACGGTTAATGGAAATTTCCCATTGAGATGAAATAGGCAAATATAGGACATTCTTTTGCTTGATTGGAATTATCTTATGCCAATTACAAACCCATATATAAACATATTAATTGCTCATCACTATATCAAAAATATATATTGCATAAAATGGTATACAGCGGATATAGTGTCACCATCATTCAAATTCTCAGAACACTTTAAACATTCGATCAGCAATTTAATATACAATACATACAAACCACTAATTAACTTATATTTTACAAATGATATTGCGCGATTTTTAATTTAAATATTTTATTTTATTGATTATATTATTATCAATATCCAACTGGTGTCATTTCCGCATTACTGAATTGATAATAATATAATATTCAAGTTTTGTTATATAATTACATATTTATTTTTTAGTTTTGTGGTTCAAACTTTTAAAATGTGGACCAATGATATAAAATCCTTGACAGATTTGATAATATCGCGATTTAATTTATGTACATATATATACAATGTATTTTGATATATATAATTAATATAATGATATTCGATAAATACGATTAATTTGCATATGACTTTTTGATTGGATATATGCTCTACGAGTAAGTGTTATGTGATGAACAAGCAAAAAGATATAATATTGTATATTTATCTATTCTATCTATTTTATACTGTTATCAGCTTGGAAATTAAATAGAAATTAATAAAATAATTCCATATGTATTTTGTGATTTGCCTTTCTTCACCTTTCAAAGTTTGTCAATCTGACACTTTTTGTAGTAAACATATATAGAATAGACTGCAAATATCCATAGCTAACAAAATTACAAGGCTATAATAAAATAATATCCAAAAACGTACTTAAACTACTTTCAGACATACTTAAACTGCAGACTATGGAAGGAAATTACATCAAAAATACTGGAATTTATAGTGCACCTATAGGACTATATAAATTTCTTAATATAGTAATAAAAAAATGTCAATACTATTTTTATGGATGAGCTAACTGTTTTATATAAGCAATGACTTACCCGGAATTATATGATCCAACAAACATCCAATACATCCTCCAACCAATATTGTTGTACCCAATAAAACAGTTAATGTACCATCGATTTCTTCAATGCCAGTATTAATAAGTCCTGGATTTGCTTGCATCCATTTACATAAAACCAATGGAAAAAATATTGACACACCAACTATATATAAATTTCGAGATGATCTTAAATCAACATATTGTAATGCTGCTAAGCCTATACATATAATATATAAAATATATAAATGTATAACAATTCACTATTTAGAAAAACCCAACTACTTTGCGAATATATAATTTACCAAATGCCGTTATCATTCCAAACATAACACAAAATATACCACCAATTACAGGATCCGGTATCATAATAAATAGAGCACCAAATTTACTTATAATTCCCTGTATTATCATTATAAATGAAGCCCATTGTATAACTTTTCTGCTACCAATCTATAAATAAATTGTACATAATAATTAACCACGAATGTGGTATACGGTATTACACCGCCTGTAAAAACATTAAAAAATACAATTACTTTTGTAACACCAATGGCACCAACATTTTCACCAAATGTATTCGTTCCATTTCCTGAACCCCATAAACCAGCTAATACAGTACCTAAACCTTCTGTTCCTATACCACGATTAATAGCATGCAATGGGGGTGGTGGTGCTCCACACATTTGTGCAACAGTTGGATAATAACTTATAGATTCAACAGTACACGCTAGTACACCGGCAAGCATTCCAAGAACTCCTGTATACAAAAAAAAACCAGTATTATATTATTGGTTTTAGTATTCATTTACTGTTATTATATTTACCAGCTATTGTAACAGTTGGTATACCAAATTGACCCGGGTATGGTACATAGAACCATGGTGCATCTTGTAACACTTTTAAACGAATATCTGTACGTGCTGGATGACCTTCTTCGAAAACATTTGTTAATGTCAAAATTAAACATATTAACCACATAATTATGATGGTTAATAAAACCTATTTTTATTTTCAAAATATAATTAATTAAAAATTTTTAGATAATTTGATAATAATTAAAATTTTAAATAATTATGTAGTTAGATTGCGAATGTAAAGTAAACGTATAGATTTGACTACTGTTTGTTTGAACGAACGTTAAACGTATTAAGACAGTACGTATCTGGCAAAACATACCTTTTTACGTTATGACAGATTGCGCACCATAAAACCTTAATTGGAAACATAAAGTATTGATAAAAGTAGTTGCTACGTTTTCGTTAAATTACTCAAGTTTTGATATACATCGATATGTAACAAATTTGGTATATTTAGGAGTTTATGCACTCATTACGTATTTAGAGTAAAATATGATCAAAATACTGTAACTTTTACAGCGCAAACTGTGATGGTCGTGAATGTGAATTATACACTTAATTTCAACATTTACGTTTGCGTTACATGCACAATCTCTCTAATAATTATTTATAAACGTAACTGGAAATAATTTAAATAATGGAAATGATTTCCATTGTATTCCTTCATTTTTTCGATACAAAACATATGGAAAATTAATATTTACAAAAACTTGGGAAAATATTGTCAAAAGAGCTGTCGTACTGAAAAAGACATTGTAAGAATTTAATTAATCTTAAAAAAAAAAAAAATAATACAATTGCTAAATATTACCTGACCGCAATTCCCCAATGGGTAGAAGCTGTTTTTCCTGCATGCTCAAATAATGTTAAACCGACAAGTGAAACCGTTGGTACAATTGTTAATGGTGTTATAATTTTTAATAAATTGCCTACTAATCCGGTATAACCAATGAACACTTGAAATAATGCTGATACAGCAATCGCACCTGACAATTCTCTCATCCTTATTTGCCATAATTCAGTTCTTTCATCAGTTGACATTGTTAGCATAACATCTGGATTCGGACATTTCCACTGAGGTAAATTTAAAATAGCCAATGTAGGAACTAAAAATGAAATTGTTCCACCCTATAATTAATAAATACTTTATTGTATAAGATTATATTCAGAGTCTGTTAATGGTTTTGCAATAAAATATATTAACCTGTACAATTGGTAAACGACAACCCCAAGTTGCCTGCAAATATGTTATAATACCAGTTACAAAAATCATTGTTGAAATAATTAAACCTTTAGCTGGATCTTCATCTTGCATACACAGTGCCGGTGTTAATATAAATGGTATTGATACAATTGCACCAATCATTGTTAAATAATGCTAAAATTAATATAAAATTATATTATTATTAAATAAATAATTAATTTATAATACAAACCTGTAATGCCATAAATATACTAAGATACCATGATGGATTATCATCAATTCCATAGGTAATACCTATTCCACGTTTTTTATCTAAATTTTCCGTTTGCTCTACCGTTGATTGATTGATATCCTTAAAATTAATTAAAATTATTAATTTCTATAATACATTCGTGATTTAAATGCTATTTAAACCAGGATATTTATCCCAAAGGTTGGCATTCTAAGGCAATTCGATCTTTATGCCTTACTCTTTTCTTTATAAAAACAATGAGAAACTGAAATTAGTTAATCATAACATTATATAGAACGCGTACCAAAATAGGGTTCACATAAATTATCCGAAAAAATGTACATTATCTTTCTCTTGTGAGGTAAGCGGTTTTAATATCTCTATCCTTTCATAAATATGAATCAAAATTTGTAACTGTTTATAGATATACTCATGGTTTTGGTAAAAACGACAGATATAACTCATCAATTAAATAAAATTGGTCGTGACGAAAATTAAATTAAGAAACCCAATAACCATACAAAAAATCGGTTGTGTTGTAAAATTTCAATGCTTTTGGACTTGAGTCGTAAAATTGTTTATACAATATTATTTTTTTATTAAATGTTTTGGCAAAACAAGAAATATAAATTGCAATAATATATATTAAGAGGCGCCCCTGCCAGATTGCCATTTCTTTATAGCAACCGGTTTTATTCTATTATAAAATATTTTTAATCTTGTTAAATTACTGAAATATTTAATTGTATTGTTTTTGTGTTTTATTAATTTATTTACTAATTTAAATATTTAAATATAAAAATAATACATATATGAAAATGTATCTTAACAATTTATGTATTGTTTTATTTAAATTGTATCTAGTGTTTTTATAAAAATTGTTTATTGTATATTGGATCTTTACATTGAAAATTACTAATTATTATTAATTAAAGAACGAATTTATATATAGCTATAGAGTGTTTCGTTTTGTACATCATTTAGGCATGCGGCACATGCAATCCGAGTAACCGATACATGTAAAAATATATTTTTTTATTATTGTTTAAATTATACAATTTTATTGTAAAATATTAGTTAAAGTATCTTCCGTTTGTGCAATAATTAAATTAGAAAATTCAATTTTTGTATAAGTTCCTACATAATTAATATTTGACATTTATCAAACTTATTGTAGTTTGAGTCTGTCTGTAAGAATAAATTAATTTTTCTATATTTACACACAACATTAATGTATTTATATAATTTTGTTATCGAAATATTTCACAAACTTGTTTCAGATGCTACTCTAATTAATTGTTGGATAAAATAAGATTATTGACATTCTATGAAGTGTTAAAAAAGAAAGAAAACTTAAAAAACTAAAGTCTCTACTGAGTTTCAAATATAATCGAAAATTATTCTATATGCAAATATACTTTGCATGCTCTAATTTTGTAAGTGCATGTTCCCGAATTTGTTGAATTGATTTTATAATTAAAAAACTAAAAAACTGTATTTACTTACAATATTTTGATGATTGTTTAATATATTTAATTCTACCGCCATAATATATTAATTATTTTTAACTAAAACTAATATTTTATAATATGTTTTTTTGGTATCACATATACTATTTATTAGCGCACTTAATTTGAAATGATACTTTGTTTAAGCACCCACAAAACTTAAGACTGACTGACAATTAGTGGAATATTTTTCATCTATGGAAAATTATCTGATACTTTACAGACACATATTAATTAAACTAATAAAATAAACAAATAACAAATTAATATATACTATAAAATATATTCTATAAAAAAAATTATTAATTATACAGTAGTATCTCGTTAACATATATTAAAATTGAAGAAATAAATAAACACTTTTATTATGGTTTAAATCAAAATCTATTATTTAAATTAAATGTCATTATATGTAAAATATTAATAAAAAATATAGTTACTTGATATATTAAATTTCAGTATCTTAGCGTTTCTGGGCTATAACGACTTTAAAATATATACATTTTATGCGCTCCGAATGTGGCACAAAATATGGTATGGTGGACCAGCGTAATCACATAATACTGTACCATATTACATTATATTATTTTAATGCGTTATATCAATAATAAAACCAATTAAATTTGATTTACTGTATATAGTATTGTTAATGTTTATTTATAAATTAATTTACAATATAAAACAATATGATGCTACGAAAGAATATTGTAATATATCTTTTAGGGGAACTACACACGTTGAAGATAAGCTGTGATAAAATACCAGGATAATCAGTACGTGTCTTGTCGATAATTTAACTATTATAAATATATATTATTATCACTATGTTGGGCACAATCAATACTCTTATATATGAAGACTTGTCAATCCTATAGTTATAAAATATATGTAATTTTACAACTTTTTATTATTTTATTCCCTAATTTTTGAATGATGAATGAAAAACAGGAAGCAACGTTTGTAAGGAAACCAAAACTAATCGATTTACTACATATTATTATTATTATTTATATTACATTTATTTCATCCATCCAATTTAAATCTAAGGTTTTGCTAAATTTTTACAGTTACATATACGCGTACTCATCCTTACCAAATCAATAGGAATTCTTAGAAACCTCTCATAAGTCAAAATTTCAAATAAATAAGGCAACGAAAAACTTGATAATAATACCAGTATAGTTCCACCACTCCTAACAAAATTCTATCAGGTGAAATAGGCAAAGCCGACCCAGAATTATTAAAAAATACTACTGTATGAAATATATGTGCTGCAAATTGAATGTAGTTAATATATGCTATTTGCATTGCTTTACTAATTATACTTATTATTATATTTACACTTTTTGTTTTTGTAAAAATATATCCACTCGCGTATGTATATAACCTCGATTTTCTTGTTAATTATATTTGTAAAGATACATTTTAAATTAAATGACAATATTTGTTAAGAGTGCGCACGTATTTATTTTCAGTAAAATCACAATTGTAAATCTATGTTCACTCGCATTTTTCTTTGAACAGTTTACGAGTTAAGTAATTAATATTTCCTTTCTTAAAAATGAAAAGCGTTAGAAGCATTCTAATTCCATAGATATAAATTGGAAATAATGAATTGATGATTAAATCAAGCAGCCATTTAATTTAAATTACAGTTCGATTTAAAATTTAAATCAAAAATATCGCTTTTGTTCATTTTGTATATGCTCTAACAAACCCATCTACTGATTATATAAATGGCAAATATAATTTACCAGTTGCTTTCACATTGCTTAACTGATGCAAGCATAATTTATATAAAGGCTGGCATAAGCAAAATTGGTGGGGCTCCAATCTCAAATGAGAACACATAATGGTTCGCCACAAGCTGGTTCGATTAGTATGGTTTGTTTAAAGCATAAGTTTTTCTATTCGCACTTATTGGTGATCTTTTGGTTACTGAAGGCGATCAATTGCGGCGATCGTCTTAATATTTAACAGATACATATATATGTTTCTCCATTAATAACAAAAAATGTTTTAAATTATATATTATCCGCATACGAAACATAAAGTATTTTTATAAATAAATACTGGCGTAAAGAATCTTTTGTGTACGACGGGACTTAATAAATTATGACAATGAGGCGTGTGAACAATATAGAAACAAATTAAAAATAATATTCAAATCAAACTGCAAAAATGGGGATGAAGGAAAACGGATGTGAATGATTTATCCTTCGTTCAGTAGTACCAGAACTTTATGATGAGACAGTTTAAATCTTATATGACAGAGGTTATTGATTTGATGCTTTGTCGTTATATAACACTTTATGCTTGACAATTTAAATTTATCTTAAATTGATTACTTGAAGAGGCTTTTACATACAATTTCCATATATTCGATATGATATAAATATCTTGAATACCATTAATTCGGTTTTCTCTTATACATATTTATTTCATAAGAAAATTTAATGCATACAAGATTTTTTCAGGATTCAATTTTGTTACTGGAAACATTCACATGAGCTACATATTAATTAATTAATTAATTAGCACAAAAAATATATTTTTTTTTATTAAAATTATATAGAGTTCTATGCAATGTAAATTTGGTAGTTAAAGTGTAAACAAAAATCTATGCTCTCAAATATATTTTTATGTTTAATATTATAGCCATGTTTAACTAAAATAATAAAACGGTCAAATTATAATTATAATTTATGGAAACAACTTAATTAAATACGTAAATATATACATAATTTAATTAATTTTCGAAACCAAATTTTTATGTTACCTCATTAGCAGCTTCTTTTTGTTGACAGTTAATACTAGCGAATAAAGCAAAATGAAGTATTTATCCTTACTACACTCAAAAGGTGACTAAAGAAGCAGCATCGAAATTTTTATTGCGAAAACGGCATAGTTGACAGTTTTAACTTCTCCTGTAAAATTTACTTTTTGACGCATAGACCGCTGTAATATTAGGGCGACGATATGCTCAATTTGAGCGTAATATGATTGTCAATAAAACGGTTCTGTTGAAAGCTTTACATTTTAATAATCCTGAGAAGTTCATTTGAATTAAAATATATAGAGTATATTCTACTCACTTTTATTAAATATTTATACTTTTACAAACATAAAATTAATAATATATAGTCAACAAAACGAAGATGAATTTATAACAAATAACAAAACTATTTAAATAATTTTATATAAATTTTGAATCGAACGAAATGTATTGATTGTGTCAATACATTTATTTAAATTTGCTTGACAAGATGTGCAACAATATTGTGGCATTCCATCATTTTCTTGAATCTGTAAAAAAAAAAAGGCAAAATAAAATTATGAAAAAAAAAGATAATCAAAATAAAACTAGATAAAACTGTATACAAAATTCTGCAATCAACATTTAAATTCCGATTCAACAATCTAAAATATATTAAATATACTTTTGATTTAGTTCACTTACACCTTACACATCAGCGAATATATAGTTTTAAAAAAATTGCATAATTGTCTCTATTATTTTTGCTATTGTTATTAATTGTAATGTGTTCACTTACCGATTCCAACAGAACTGAATTGATGTTATTAAGTAAATTAACAGAATGGTCGGCAAATAAATGAATCAATTCATTTTGATTTTGATATACATTTGCACATAATCTACAAGTTGATGTTTCAAATACATTATTATCAATTAAATGCGTATTGTTTGAAGGATCAAAAATATCCGTAGCATCGTCAATGAAATTATTCTCAATGTTCGAATCAATATTATTTATATTAGATAAAATGTTAAAATTCGAATCAATATTTATATTAGAATCACTGTTAATATTAGAATCATTGTTAATTGTAGAATCATTGTTAATATTAGATTCCATCTTAATATTAGCATCAATGTTAATATTGGTATCACAGTTAGTTGTATCACTATCAATAACTGTATTATTTATTGAATTTTCACAAATTTCAATTAATTTATCGTTATCAATTAAAATATTATTTATTGGTGGTGTGGTCGTAGTGTCGGTAGCTCCATATATTGTTTCTGTTACATAAAATTCATTCATATCATTAAATTCTATGGATTTATTATTAATATAATTATTAACTGCATTTACATTTGCATTTTTAATATTATTATTATGACTAATTTCAAAATTATTATACACCTCATTACTAGTTTCTGGTACAATTGCATTATTCCCATTGTTATTAGCTACATTAATTTGAATATTGTTTTGTTCATCAATTATAATATTATTTTCCGATAAATTCAAATTATTATTATCATTATTATAGAAAATATTTGTATTTCCAAAAGATTCAGCTATAGCTTGTTTTGTTTTCATAATTTTATTTTGTAAATTTTCATTTATATTTAATTTAAATATTGTTGGAATTGGTGATATATGTGGACGTCCTATTTTCTTTAATTTTGTATTAAATGGTGGATCTACAAAACAATCATCTGTAAAATGTTCTGAACAAAGCCAATATTTTATAATATTATTTACTGGTTTAACAAGTAAGTCTTCACGCCCTGCTGCTACAGACCATTTTAATATACTAATTATAATACATAATAAACATAATCAAATTTAATAAGATCAATGATTAATTAATTACTTTTGATTAGAAAATAAAATACCATAGTTCTACGTCTGGATTCAGTTGGTCAACTTACCTATCAACATTTTTTGGAAATCCAAAATAATTAACTTTTGTATTGGTAGTTTGAGAATTAAAACATGTTTTTGCACAACATCTTTTCGACATCTTTATTTAATTAGTTTTTTACTTATTCAATAATTAATATAAATGTAATAAATAGTAATAAACAAATGAATTCAACTCACTATTAAATACAGTAAAAACAACCAAAACTAATTTGATCAGAAGAAAACATAAAATAAATACAAACAAAAACAACAAAAATGTATCTATCTGACAATTGCCAGTGACATCGAAAATATCGAATATATATAATTATACTTTTTCATGTGTAAGATTTATTGTATTGAAATGCTCAATAAATGATGGCGTTCAAATCGGAAAGAATATACAATATTTAATAATTAGTAATTATATTTTTTACAATTAGTTCTGTTTTTATTTATTTTACTATAATTAGGTGATAAAATTATAGTAATAAAAATAATAAGACAAAAATTATTATTTAATATATATTATTATATATATGTTTTTATAGTTTTTTTAACGAAATTTTTTTTAAAGTGGGTTTTTAGTGTTTGTTTTTGATCGTGCTATGTTTTTTTTCACCACACCATCTAATTTATATGGTTTGAGGAAATGATAAAATGTATTTTGGAGAATTTGAGATTTTTAACAATTAGTATCGAGCGGTAATAAAATTAGATTTGTTTCAGATGAATATGTTTACAACTTAATTTTAACATGAAAAGATTAAATATTCGTGAAATAAATGGTTATTTAATTGTAAATTCTGTGTGTTTTTAAAGAATAAATGCTTTTTGGCAACGGAAAACAGAATTCCCTTTTTGTACTGAAGATTTCTCAATAAGTTATGAGATTATTTATGATTTCGTTATATGGGTTCGTGATACATTGGCTATCAGAAAAAAGACATTTTCACTACCATTTCTCAGATATTTTGTATTTTGTTGTCCGATTGATGTATTTTTCAATTTATTCTAAATTAACCAGTTTTTTAAATTGAACCTCAACCTCAACCTCACACATCACACAACTGCAATTGAAGTTATACGCTTCCATATGCAGTGCAGTTTTAGAAAATTTCAAAAAAATACTTTCATATTTTGTTAATAAAGTTCACGACAAATATAAATATAACCAATTAAAAATATATCTGAAAACCTTTGAACATTTGTCCATGATTGTGAACACATCAAAGCAGACAGACAGACAGACGACTGTGCCGTTGTGTACAACTTATAAAATATACTGAGGTGAGTTTTTATGGCTTAAAACTGAGTGCACGTATAATAAATCCACAATGATTGCAATCCACAAAATAACATCACCATATTTCGTTGAATTTTATTTAAATATATTTTTACCATAATATTATTGCAGTCGCCCGCAATAATATGCGGCTATGGCTACCCCAATTTTTCGTTAAATAAAAGACAAACCCTTAAAAACACATCGTTTTTCATCGTATAAAATGTATAACAATAAATTGGGTGGTCGTCGGTCGTTTTTATATGCTGTTGTTTTTATGCATACAATTTTACACAAACACATCGTTATTGATTTTCCCCTAAAATATACATATTTTTTTTTTCCTACTGCTTTTTCTTTGTATTTTTTGTGTAATTTTATTTTAGTATTTTATATGAAATCATCATTATAATAAAATATTTCAAAGGTCATACAGCCATCGTTATAAAGTAGTGGCAAACACACCGGATTCTACGATACAACGGCACACATTATACATCCAAAATTGAAATTGAATAGAACAGAAAATATAAATATAAATTTTAATATAAATTAATTTTTATTTATTATTAAAACGCATAGAAAAACGCAAATTTGTAAATTAATTAAATTTCGAGAAGTGGTTTTAGGAAAAAAAGTATTATATTTTGTGAAAAATGAAATTAATTTAATTTAACCGGTAATTGCGCTAGTGTAAAAAAAAGTATATTTCCTAATTTACATCGAAAAATTACCGTACAAAAAGAAAAAATAAAAGGGATAACATTTTCTTGTGAAAATTTTTCATTTATTAAATATTTTGCAAATGGTTCTGTATATATTATTTTTTTAATTTATTCGGACGAAATTTTTCCATCCTTATTATTGTAAATTTTTGATTTATTTCTTTTTTATTTTGGAAATTTATCTTATTTTTTTTTTATTAAGTGTTAGTTTTTTGGTTTTTTTTGTTTTTGTTTTTTTGTTAAGTGTATGGTAATATAAAAAAATATCCTTATGATCGGATCATTTTGGAATTTGTGTAGAGCGTGCCCATCAATGCCTGTAGACAAGGTATGTATTTAAATTATAAATTATAAAATTAAGAAATGATGTTATAAATATTATATATATTTTATATAATATAGAAAAATACTTTAGTTACAACACTTACAACAACAAAAAATTTTGCTGCAGTAATTTTTTCCTTTATGTGTGTATTTTTTATGTATTAATAATGCAGAGAATTTTTACACTTTATATATATATATTTTGTACATATTTTTAGTATATCCATGTTCAACATATAAGTTTCGTATATATTTATATATATGTTGATGGCAGGATAATGAATAATATCCTTTTCGATTTTCTTTTTATCTTTCTACATATTTATATATATTTCTGTATAGAGAGATATATAGTAAGGGATTCTTTTTCTACAATATTTTTACATCCGCAAACTATTAATATAAATACATGTGTGTGGGTGTGTATGTGTGTGTATATTTATATATAATAATGATAATGTTGAGTATATTTTATAGCATATGTATATTATGTACGCCTTTTTTCTTATGTATCGTATATACTAAATTGCATATCCTTTTTTCTTATTATTGTAATCATATATATACTTTCAAATGAAATCGATATTTTATTGAACTTATTATTTTAACTAAATACACAGAATTTTGTTGTATCAGCAGCAGGTCATTTTTATATGTATGATTTTTTTCCGCATATAAATGTTAAATGGTTTTTTTTTGTTCTATTTCATGGATGGTATATGGATTAAAGCCGCATTAAATCTATATATATATATATATACGCAATAAAATACTTCAGTTGGGGTGTCGAAAATGTACAGAAATTATTCGAAATGGTTTATACTTTACATACTTATATAACACATACACAAACACAAATACATTGTCATATACATCATACATACATACATAAGAAAAGGCATTTTAATTTGGGGGTGGTTTTTTTTTTTTTTATATTTTTATAATTAAATTAATTATTTCATTTGCAATTAAAAAATCAATATAATATATTTATTTAACCGCATATGTAATATAATATATTGATATAAATATATGCTATGACTCTATATGAATAAGTTTTGTACATGTTTTTTTAAATTATATTAATCCGATTTGTAAATTTGCGGTCTTTTTTGTGTAATTTTTGATAAGATAAATTTTTATATAAATATTATAATTTATGTTAATACGAATAAAAAATTACCTCTCCCACTTCCTTTTTCAAGAAAATAAGGTGCGATATGTTGTCACCAACATAATGTAATTTATGCCAAACGTGTTCATGTAATTTTATGTGTATTGCTTTCACTCATCAAATACGGTAAACATTTTTTTAATTTGTTATTGGATGTACCGCCATTTAATGAGAATTAATAACTTGTCTCAATTATGGCACTTACCCAGCTTTTAAAAAAACTAACTCTATGTCTATATATAAATAGAAACCTTGTTTAAATTTGTCAATGTGTCGTTCTTTTATTGTGCAGAGCACAATATAGTTAAAATGATCGTACGAAGAAGTTATGTCCAATCTTCTGTCAATGGTACGATTATTGTGAAGTTTATACTCCGTAATTACATCCATAAGTATACCAATCGGTTTTCTATTGATGGTAGTAAAGTTGTCGTTGTTAAATATAAATCACAATTTAGATCCACGAAATGTATATATGGTATAACTATGGCCAGTTACTAAACCATTATTAGTTGACCTACGCTACATTTAGATTTTCTCTATAAATTTGTTGCTCACTTTGCAACTTTTAAGTATATGCCTCGCACAGAACTTGTTTGTTATTGGATTGTCCACAAATACGTTATTTATAGGTAAGAGTCAAATTATGTTATTTGAATCAAATGAGGGGTGTCCACAGTAATCGGATGATGCAATAATAGGCCTCTGTGATTATGGGATTTCAAACACTTAGAATGTCTAAAAGTTTACGATTTTCAGATATGAAGCATCATCTGCAGACCTGTTTGTGACGTTGATCCATAGAAATCGATACACCTTACTTAGATTTTCGGGGTTATTGTAGAGTTACGTAGTTCAAAATGAACCTAATTACATACTTTTAAACATATTTAATCAAATTTTGTCGTTCCCTTTTCTCGATTACGTTTTAGGAATAATTATTGTATGGATTACATTTTTACATATAATATCTCATTATACTGCAGCACCACGAGAACATAAAACAATTATTTTTATAAATTTGATTAATGAATAATATTTTTATTTATATCTCTTTTTTCCAATAAATTAATTTAATCCATTTTAAATTAAAAACATAATATTCAGAGAATTTATTTTAATTTATATTATTTGTTATTATATTTGTTACATATAAGCGATAATAACGGGTGATTCATATGAATTCGCTACTATTTGTTAATATGTATAACAATATGTTAACAAAAACATGTATTAGTAGATAGGATGTGGTAGTTTTAATAATATACAAATAGAGTTGATTTCTTCTTTAAAAAAAATGTATATAAAGTGAACAAATAAGGCTATAGTTTAGGAAAATATGTATGAGGAAAATCAATACTAACGGCGCCCATATATAGAGTCATATTATTGTGCTATAGCATTATTGAACCATATTTTGCAAAATATTAAATTTTTGTCATTGATTTGAAATAATCGACTAACATAAATTTATGTCTTTTATTAAATCAGTTTAACTATATAATAAAAATATATGTAAATTTCTAGGAATCATCCGTTTATACGTACATTAAACTAATTAATCCAATTATTTATATAATATACAAATTTATCGCAAATTTCGTCAAACAAATAAAGAAGGCGAAACATTTTCTTTTGCTAATATTAATTATATAATATACGATATAATTATATACGCAAACAAACAAACAAATACACATATACCTACGATTAAATATATTTAGTTTAGGTTTTAGTATATCTATATCTTTGCGTACATTCATTTCACATAATATCCGAAATATATGGTTGCGGAAAATTTTATTTGTATGGTCATATAAAAAATATAAAAAAAATGTTCTAGTCGTTGTGTCGACTCTTTTGTGCTCGTCGTATTTCATGTATGTTATATGTTTATATATAATTATAATATGAATATTAGAATTTTGTATACATCGTCCCTAAATATATATTTGAATATACTTTTATATATTATGTTATGTACCCATGATTGAATATCATAAAAAACATATATATGTAATAACTATATAGAAGAAGTTTATAAAAATTATTGATATTTTAAGAGACTTGGAAAAAATATCACCAAAATTAATTAACAGCTCTGAGTATTGATTATTCAGAAGTTTAGTACGAACTGTATATACTCCCATAATGCATCAAAATGCAACAAAGTTTCAAGAATATGCTCCATAAAACTAACCAGAATATAGCTTTCCGATAAGTGTATAAGTGTATAGGAAGCGGTAGATTCCCAGTGTCTGCTCCTGAAACTTTTCCTGGATATCGAATTATATGAACTTCATAAAAACTCTACTTATATAATCACATTTTTAACCTACATATATAAAATTTGAGCCAAATTTAATGGAAAATGTCAAAAATGTTCAGAATTCTGAAATCCGCTCCTGAGATCTCCCCGGGTTATAATTTTTTTTCTAGCTTTATAAAATTTGATATAATTATTTGTGTTGCCGTTGAAATTTGTTCACATATTTTCCCCATTCTCAATCTGTAAACTAATTTTGATCAATGGTCGAATTATCCAGGTTTATAGAATCTGCTTCTGAAATTTATTCAGCATAATATTTTAAGGCAACTTTATGAAAATTGTACATATAATTCCATATTATAAACCTATAAACATATTAAATTTCATCGAAATCGATAGTGAATTTATGAAATAATAAAGTTCCTGGTATTGTTTTTTAATTTTTTATTTAAACTAATTCATTGATTTTGCGTTACTTACCACTTGGATGTGCATATAACTTCCAAGATACATTATCAAGTTTAAAAATGCCCAGAAAAACGTTTTCTTCTGTGTTTAATTGTAAATTAAATGATGTTAAATTTTGAGAGTGGTTAAATGCAAGTAACGTTCAAGCGGCATCACTATATATACGGCCACCTAAATACATATGAAAATTCAACGTGTCGTGAAAAATATCACTATGCGGAAATTTTGCACTTTAAAAATGTCATTACTTTTGCAAAACATTGACTGTAATGAATTTATAATACAAAATATACGGGTATAAATAATAATTTTCCAATATGTCAATATTGATTATGTGGTTAACTAAAATCTAAAATGTAAGTTTTATAAAGAGAAATTTTATTTTTATGTCTTCATTGTTCAACATAATATCAAATGTTTGTTGTTTGATATATTTACTCGCTTATATTTGTTTGTATTTTTTCCTTTAATTTATATAATAATCTGTGTGCGTATTTGAACCATAAACATAATTACAATTAGAAATTTATTTTTAAATTAAGTTATGATTTATAAAATAGAATATAATATATAATTATAATGCTGTATTTCCTGGTTTTAAAACAAAACAAACATACTGTCTACAAATAGTGGGTACAAATAGTGGGTACAAATTGTTTTTACTTATTAACTCTGATATTATTATTTTCAGTATATTTTTTCTTTATAAATTTTACACTTAGTCTAGTTTATATTCTGATATATAAATGGGAAGTTCTGGGATTTTAAGGTACCAAGGTACCAAAATTATATTTGCATCACATTGTGATTTGTGCAGGCACACCAGAAGCATAGCCAACAAAACAAGTTATCCATATGGACTGGCTGTGATATTTGGTAGGATTAGTATAGGGATGTGATTTATCATAAGCTTCAGAAATCTGATGAGAGTTGAATCATGAAACTGTAACTACGCTGAACACCATCAGTAACAAATATTGAATTTAAGTGACAAAATATTCAAAAAGTCAGAAGAAAACATTTGCATATTAGAAAATCGCAGTTAATTAAATAATATTCCAACCGAATCGGTAGAAGTGTCATTCCATCGGATATATTCACCAGACATATTGCTTATAATTAGATTACCGCTTGATTTTCTATTAATGTCACTTTATAACATCCGATAGTTACAATTCAAATATCATATAAAGAAATTGAAAAATGGGTTCCTGAATATATTGCGGGAAAAACAACCATCGTTCTTTTTCGAAATAATTTTTAACTTGGGTATCTAAATTGGCAAGAGATTATTGTAAGAATTAAATGGAAATTATTGTAAATAAAAATATATTAATTCGCATGTATATTCACGTTTTTTTTTTCTAAATTATTATTGTACACGGCAGAAACATTCCACTACAATTATGAACATTATTATATAAAAATATGAATGAACTAAGTATTTAGGTCAAAAACATTTCAAAATGAAATTTATTAATATACGAGAATGGTTTGTATTGTATAGTATACTACAAATTATGATTTGTTGAATTTTTACATTCAGTTCTTAACTGCTTTGTTACCTGCTATATTCTATTCAATGTACGAGTGGAAAGGATAATAATAACTATTATATAATATTTATAAATTATAATTGTATATGCATTGCCATATCATAATTTTTGCTGAGAATAAGTGGATTGTGAATTATGTGCGAAGTTAATTTTAACTTTATATGCTATAAAATATAAAATATAACATTCTATTGTTGTATGCTATAATAAAATATGAAAAGTATATAATACACAATTATTTATTATTTATATATTAATGAAAGATATTTGCACACATGTACATACGGTTCAAATGAGGACAATATTCCCTGAAGTCAACCGTATATATAACAAAAGTAAATATAAGTATAAACAAATTAACGGGTATATTAAACTTTTGTGTTACTGTATATATTATAAGGGAATAGTCAAAGGTCTAAACTGCCGTTTTCATATATTATCACTAATGGTACGCTAATAATTGATAGGTAAAACCAAGACTATTTTTTAATATAATATTCGAATCGCATAATTGCCGAAAGCCTCCTTCAGTATTATAATTTAAAAATTTCTGAAGAATATATGCCTATTGGCGCCATGTGTAATCATTTTTATATATTCTTTTGTAATGTATTTACTAATTCGATATTGTATACAAAATAGATATTTAGATATTATTTTTCAGCCGCAGTACTTTTAAACAAATGGGAAAAAAAAGAGATTTTGAAATATGATATTTGAAATTCGTATATTAAATTTATACAATTTATATGTAAATTAGAAGAAAGTATAGTATAGGTTCCATTTATATTACCATATAGGTGTGTGTAATATAATGTAATATAATATTATATTTCACTTCATATAGTGCATTTCACTTGTAATTTTTTTTATCTTCGCATGATGAGCCATTCCTTTTATACAAAAAATTGAAAGATCTTATAAAAAACTCTTACATAATTTAAATTTAAATATCTTTATCTGCATATACCATTTATGGTATATAGTCTCAATATAATGCGGAAATACTATCAAATGGCGCCAATAAACTATATACAATATATTGATTGAAGTAAAAGACAAATATCTTTATATAGCATAAAAAAATACATAAAATCTATTTATGCATTGCTAATACATATACGAGTATACAATACAATTATTGTACGTTTTATAATAGAAATATGAGATTTTCAACTTGAAAAATATACTAATATAAAAACTATATATTTATTTATTTATTTACAGCTTCACTCAGAATATCGCAGTACTTATCGTTGGCATGAATATACCGGTGGTTCTAGGCCAGAGGTTATACGAAAACCTCCAATTGCAAATCAATTTGGTAAGTACATATGTAATTTATTTTTTGGTTCTAAATGATTTAAATATGATTTAATTATAAGCTATCCATATACCTATAAAATAAACATAATTATGTATACCATAAATTAAAACATATAATATATAATTATTATTATACTGTTGTGAATATAATTACTTGTTATTCAACAACAGCCAGCTCAACGGATCATTTTTTTTCGAAATCGGCGGACGAGGAAAGGCATGTTGAAGGTGATTAGATTTGATGTTAAAATACAAATATAATATATATAGTAATAAAATAGTAATTAATAATATGTATTTGAGAAAAGCAGCCTCTAAAATCTTATACATTTTCTATATTATAATTTTTGGTTTTATTTTGTTGTTGTTTAATCTATTTTAACTTAATTTTCCTTTTTTTTTTTGCTTATATTTTTAATGTATTTTACCTATACATTATTATTTTGATTTAATTGATTTTTCATAAATTTTATATTCTATAATTAATTATTCCAAACCCCATATTATATGTGAATAACAAAGGATTTATATATAAAGTGGTAATTTCATTATAAAATTAGTCGATTTTCCTGTTTTTCTATGGAAAGTGCTTTTCCTTTTCTATATATTGTACTTTGGTAATTGAATATTTTGCAGATGATCCTAAAATAATTTTGTTTATAGTTCACTAACCCGAAAACGATTGGGTGGTAAAAGTTATAATTTTTGCAGAACAATAGAATTTCATGTTTATACTATACTTTAATCTGAAGTAACCGAACTAGTGCAATGAAAACGCGAACGTTGACATCGAATTATGTGACTTTTTTTTAGTTGTTTATTTTCACCAAATTTCAAATTTTATATATAAATTATGATAGTGATATTGTCAGGAAAAATTTGTGAACATTTTTGAATTTTTTGTATGGCAAACAGTCAAATCCAGAAGTGATATCATAGCTCGCAAAAAATTAAACAGTTGCCTATACTTTTATATAAATCAGACTGTGAACCGATAAATATATTATATTATATATTAACCATTATTATTTTCACCATTACTAATATAGCGCGCCGATAAATATTGGTAATGCCAAGTACAAAGAAAAAACAAGGTGTTGTAATAGTATTCTCTTGAGATTAATGCATAGTTATGCTTTCTAGGCCATTATTAGTGTATTGAATTCAAATATTTTTATCGTTCAGTAATTATTTTACTTTATATATAGCACTGTGCTTGCGTATATGTGATATGTGAAATATCTAATATCATTTTAAATACTATATATACTTTAAAAATCTAAAAGTTTTTAATACGTTTTTTTACAACAGCATACACATATGCAATTGATAATCCCATCTGACTATAAAAATTAATATACATAATTACACTGTGTGTACCATAAATAAGTAAACTATAACTATACAATATTATAGAGAAATATTTTTTAAGAGCAATCTAAGAGATATAACATATAATATATATGCAATCGACCATGACTATATTTTCTTCGAATTCGAGAATCTCACTAAATACGGCAATTATTTTTTGTTTACTTATTTATCTCGTACCGTGTATTGTATTTGTGTAATCGAATTTTGATTATATATTTCATAATTGAATTACAGTATGACAGAGATTCCTTCAATCATATTTCTATAGATAGTTTATTGCGAACATATGTTATTTAAAACATTTACATGGATGCTGAACACCGGCGATAGTATATGTTCAATTTTGTAATATGATTTTGATTGAAAAACAATATATTATATTTCAAAAATCATTTCGTATACCATTATTCCATATATGTGTAATTCAATGCGATATAGCAATGCATTGATGGTATATAATCGTATATGTAAAGCTGTCAACGTCAACAAACGTATGAATAGATAAAAGTATAAAGTATATAAAAAAATTGAAAATAAAATAATTTGATGAACTAGGCCAACAAAACAAGATTATAAATTTTTACTATGACTTTATTGTAATGATTATTACTATGAATATACAGATTCTATTACTATATAAAATGTCAGTAAATATGTATATGTTTAAAATATATACAGAATAAGTAAATTTAATGGACATGAAAACATAATAATAAAATTCTATATATTTTTTTTCCTAGAATGTATTCTTTTTCTACTACTAATATTATCGTTATTTTTTATTCACATCCCAAGACGACATCTATTTTCCTTATTTATACAATTATTAGATAATTATCCGAATTATACTAAAAACATGTACGAATTTTATTATTTCTTTGTTTAACATCTTTGATGACTTAATTAACATATAATATTATATATAATAAAATTATGTTTAACAATTGTTTAATTGGAATATATTATAGACGTTTAAAGTTTAAAGTTTTTTGTTCATAAAGAGATTATTACAGTTTTGTTAATAATTATGAATATTATTTGTTTTGCAAAATATATAATTTTATTTATCCATGTACAAATATAGCAAACATAGTCAACATGAAAGTGATTCGAATGATTTATGTTAGATTAGAAAATGAATGGTAACTTTTCAGGACATTTTATCGTACTATGTATAGCAGCAAAATATTTTTATGTATAATACGAATCACATATATGAACCTATTTTAGTTGAATAAAATATAAAAAAATAATATCCAGAATTAAAAATTTTGTAGAACTTTTCCATGATCTTCGCATGAAACATTTTAGTCATATTCATCGTTTTATTCGATTCATTAAATGTTTATTTATCTTTTTTTCCATATAATATTATAATAATATATATATTATTGAAAACCATCGTAAAGTTTTAGTTTCTATTAGCTTGTTAATGAAGTAAAACTTTTAAAACATGATTTTTCATATTCACAATCTGTACTATAAATACATTTTATTATATATTTAATATACGCGCATTTATAAATATAATATTGAATAAAATCCTTCGGTTCATTCTTTCTGTTATTGTTTTTGTCCTTCGATAAATTTTATTGATTGCATGCGAATTATTTATTGGGTTGTTATCGCATAAGTTATTTTTTAAATTTACATATAACATTTCGTATATACAATATACTTAATTATAATTATAAAAAGTGTATATTGTATAAATTAATATAAATAAATAACGATGCATTCCAGACTGAGTCAATTCACTTAACAAATGAAAATGTTTTTAAAAAAAATTCTTATTTAATAATTATAATTAATTCAATGTTAAATACACCATGATAAGTTAGTGAGATACAGTAAATTCAGTGAATTTACAAGTATTTTAGTTCAAAATTCATAAGGTAACTTCTATTTTTGCAATACTTAAAACCTCAAATATTATCAATGACTTCAATAAATTTCGATTTCATGTCTGTGAAAATTCTCACATTTAAAAACTTCGAAATAAATGGTAAAATATTTGAGTCAAATTTTTTCCAGTTTCATTAGTTGTTGATAGAAAACATCTGATTTGATTGTTTGATTATTTGGATCGCTCAGTTATATCACTATCCGATTTGATTATGCCGTTTTTATTTGGTCAACTGATGGCTAACGCTTGAGTGAAATACCTCAAGAACGGAACATATAAAATCAATTCTGAGATCTGCTACTATTCTACCACTAATAAGTATATAAAGACTTTGTATTCATTATATAGTTAATTTTTATATATAATAAGCATAATCCTACAATTTAATTTAGATTTAATACCAATAAACAAATTATGGTTCTTTAATTTTCAATATATTTATTCATTATTACATATATAGAAACAATATTTTATTAGAAAACGAAAAATTGTTTTTATTGTTATTTAGTTTGAGACAGAGTATACAAAAGTAATTAATTAAATTATTCATAAATCATAAAAACGAAATGATAAAGTTAAAATAAAAAATAACCGCATATTATATGGCAGAGTTCAAATTACTTTTTATCTATATAATAATATATTATGTAATGAAAAACCATTCATAAATATTTTCCTGTAATAATGTTACAATGAATTTGATGTATCCGCATACATGCATAGAAATCGATGTTATTATTTGTACATGTTGGTACACAATTCACAGTATCTACATATACATTATCTTTATACTTAATATGAATATTTGGTATTTATTTATATAATACTTTATCAGTTTTGTAACTTTTTTATATTTTTTTCTCCACATAAAGAAAAGTTTAGTTGCTTTCTCAATAAAAATACAAATATCATGTGAACAATTTTATTGTTATATATAATTGACACGTAGTTACCTTGACTGCAGAGAAATAAATACAGACACAATACAGATTTTGATAATATACAATATAACTAGAGGTGTTAATTTCAAAATTAAATGCAATAATTACAAATCAAATACATATGCAATATATTTTACTTTACTTATTTAAAAGATATGTAAGAAATTAATCAATATTAAATCAATACGAATGGGTTTGTAATTATAATAAACTCCTTTATTACAACATTAATACAATAATATTCAATTTAAGTATTGTTATCAAAAAATATTATTAAATGGGATGATGAAAATAAGATATTATTGATAAAATATATTTTTTAAGTTTTAATTAAGAGTGACTTCATATACGCAGTTCATTTCTTTGTATAATCTAAAATTATTTTTTAACATGAAATTGCATTTTTTTTAATTTATAAAATTTAGTAATTAATATTTCTATTATAAAATCTGTTTTTAATTTTCAAATAATTTTGAATGATGATGACGCGTGAAAAATTGAATTTATAATATAATTTTTATATAGTCGATATAGAATATAGGTTACCTTAAGATTATACCAGTAATTTCAATGAATACTTAATTAAATTTAAGCATCTATCTATATAGTAATTGCTGCGTCTATATAATATATACATAATGTAATGTAGTTTAATATATAATATAAAATTGGGTATTAAGAGTTTCCACTTATTTTCCATATTATAAGCACACTTAATCTTTTATATACATTTCTCGGAAAAATTTAATTAATGAAGCTTTTATATACATATATACTATTATTATTTTGTATACAAAATACCGGGATTGATTGCTTCACCAATCTATGCTCATGCTTTGTGGATGCTGGTTTATGGCAGAAGTGGTTTATACCATACTTAAGAATTCAGTATAGATAAATTTCTCTGCCTACTTTCCAGGTAAATTATAATGATTGATAGCATCGACTTACGTCAATGTCAACTGCTCCACTCCACTTTTAAAGATATCTACCAAACATTGCAGTCAAAGTTCATAAATTATTCCATTTAAGTAAATATTTCCACTTTTTGTAATATAATTTGTTTAGAAGATTTTATTAATTCAATTATATTCTTATATATAGTTGAATACAGAGTGTTACATGCGTATAGAGACTGATTTCATAAATGATCAAGTGACAATTAAAATGTAGATTTATTTACTACGAAAAATATTTTACACATTATGGAATCGAAGTAACAATTTAGAGGATTGAATGAACCATGTTTTAATGTATTGCCACACTGAATCACTCCGCCGTTGGCTTACTTTTAAAACTCTCTATATATTTATTTGCGTTACTCGTCTTGTATACGTTTGTATATTGTATGCATGTAAATTCGAGTATATAAAAATTGATATGCATGTATTTTTAGAATAAATCAATAAAAACAACAAATTAAAAGAAAATGTCACTGTTAACACAGTCACATATTTATAATATAAATATATATATTATATATACATAAAATGTTTGTTTAAATATAACATCGCACAAAAACGACACGAACATATAAAAAATGAATGAATAAAATTGATTATGTCATCATCAACGTTATGGTTAATACGAGTAAAAGTGTATACACATATCGAAATTTAGTATAACACGAGTGTTATATACTTTTTAAGTGGTATTTTATACTATAACAATATTACAATATTATACAATTATATATAAATTATATAAAATATCTATATAGCACCACGTAAATTTATTCTAGTATTATATATCATATTTCATTAAAATTATCTGTATAGGTATAATTTATATATTATAATCATGAATGAAGTATATAAATATGAAATTTAATAGATTTCCAAATTCTAATTATAAAATTTGTTATAATATTTATAAAATATGTTATAAAAATTACCTATAGAGTGAGCTGTAGAGAAATATATAATGAAATATATCATGGAAATGTTGTGCTGTTATCGAATATAGTTAACAGGAATTTTTTTCGTATTCTGTATTTCATGATCTATAGACATTTTATTTGTTACATTCGGTAGCCGCGTATACCCTTTACTTCAGCGGTTATTAAATTAATTTCATTCAACAAATTTTGGTAATTAACAATTAACACCAAAATCGTTGACATCCACAAATACACAATAGAAATAGAGGCTTGTTTTAAAAAAATTAAAAAAATGTTTTGTTTTTAAGTAATTTTATCGATTCACTAATTTAAAGGAGTGGCTAATAGGCAGTTTGTGGACATATCCAATTGTGTCACATTTTTCTATCATTATAAGAATTTCGGGCAGAACTTTAAGATGCCCATCTCCAAATTATTAAGAAACTCACAATAAATTCCATTTTCATTTGTCATTATAAAATTGTACACATATCCTAAATGTATTAGGTGATATATCAATATTTCTTATATATAAGTTAAAAATGTTTTCAGAGAAAATAAACAAGTGTTATGCATTTTAACAATATAAGTCTTAAGATATGTCTTTCATTTGATATGGGATAACTTTTATTATTATAATATATATAATGTTAAAGTTTCTTCTTGATAAATATATATGACCCGGACGGATATCAGGTATAATATATATGAAAGCAATGCTGCTATGAAAATGAATTATTGATAACTTTTTGTATTGATTTTATTCCAGTGAAAAGTAATTTTTTATGTTTATGCATTTAACATCGTTTTATTTGAGCTACAGCAAATAATTTAATATGTATAAATTTGGAAAAATGTATAAATTATTTAATATAACTTGTTAATTATATGTATAAAAGAAAGTTTTGTGTAGTAAAATAATGTTTTGGAATTTTTCGGTAAATATTAAAATTGTGCTCTAACATAAAATTTATTTTTCTATATACAATAGACGAATTATGCAATTGAATTTTATAATGACTTAAATAATACAGTTCATTAGAATGTTAATAGTAAATTATCTAAACAGCAGTTGCAGATACAGTTTTTTATTTTCTTTTTCTAATTACCGTCTATAAATTAAGTGTTTTTGTACATTGATAATTGTGTGGCCGCATTTTATGGTAGTGGTGAACTGTATACAACGAAACTAATACATTTTTAACAAAAAATTCGATTACACATAAAGTCTTATGCCATTATTATCATGTAATTTGATATAGAAGTGCCTTTTATTAAATGTGGTTTGTGAAGAAATAATATAGAAATAAGTAAACATTTTAGTTATTGAAGCTAAAACTATTAACAAATTGTCATTAAATCATTTGTTACACTATAATAAAATGATCTGCTCGCTGCCACACATTGGCAATAAAGCCAGATAAAGCTGTTTTTTCATCATTATCATTTATTTCTGTTACTTCACAGGCGATTATAGATCATCAATAAAAATCCACCATCTCACCACTTTGCCACTTGAGGTTGCAGTCATTCTGTCGTTGAGGTTGAGACGCAGTGACATGTTTAGTAAATTGCATATTAAATTCACTTCAAAAATATTTCCGATAGCGATATTTATCCATAAATTTTTATTATGATATAACAATCTTTAGTCAGGTCTTTCCAACTGTAAAAAACAGTGCGATCACTATATACACATCGACATCGCGTCGTTTACGGATTTCCAGTACTTATTTCTCCCATTTACTACTTATAGCAATGTGATCAATATTTGTTTGCATGTCTGGGTATTTCCATGAATATTTTTGGATGTTTTTATGATGGAATACCGTACCACCAATAAGCAGATCATTATTTGAGCACAATTCTGCAAAAAATTTGGTTCATTTTGGTTTGATTCATATCTACGCAAATCCATTGCAATCCATTACGTGTTTCTAGTTGTTATTGTAACCTCTCCAATGTTTGCGGTCATTTACACATTCATATTTTAAGAAAGTAAAATCGGACAATTAACTATGAATGTTCAACAATGTTTTATATTATATTGTGGGTAGTTAAGTAATAGTTTACACTGCCATGAAGGGATTTGTAAAGGTGACTGCTATATATAGTTTACCGGTTAAAATAATAAAATTATACTCTTCCAAATATTACAATAATATAATAATTACACTTTAGTACATATATTATTTTATGTGTGCAAGCCATTTTAATATTTACTTGAATCATTTTTAATTTAAATAAATATACAAATTATAATTTGTGCTATGAGTGTGTGAATGTGTGTCTATCTACCAATATATGTTATATGATGATGTATTTAAATGGCTTCATTTTTTACTGCATTGCATTTTAAAATCATGCATTCATTATGTGCCTTTTTATATCAAGATTAAAAAAGATTATCCAATTTTATGTATTTTTTATTTTTTTTTTTAATTTATTATCTAAATATATTTATGTTTTTATCACAAATTGACAAAAACAAACACACAAAATGCTTTAAATTTTTATACATGTATAAGCATCATCAAACAAAAGCATTTATAAATAATGGATAACCGCAAAAAAAGCGATTTTTATTTTTTTCAATTATGTATATTTCCTATATATTTATTTTATGGATTTTAACAAAATTATAATTAAAATAAAAAATTATTTATTTATACATAAATTTTTATTTTTCTCTATTTTTCGATGTTCATTTGATAAATGGGAACACATTAATTATGTATATAGGTACAATTAATGAACCACCATTGCCAAGACGAAAAAAATGTCCAGAATTGGCATATAAAACACATGAGTTTATTTCATGTGATCAACAACAACAACAACAGCCATTAAAAAATGAATTTAATTCTGCGAATCGAGCAAGGGTAAGTTTTTTTTTATGTATATATATATTTTTTTTATTGTAATTTAATTACTTTTAATTAGATTATAAAGTAATGTAAACAAATACCAAAAAGATAAACTATAGTATTAAAAAAAAAAAGATATAGGTTATAAATATAAAGAGAAATAATTTTATGCATTAATGATTTTTTGGGTTTTATGTACGCATTCTTATAATTATAAACATGATAATAAATAAAAATGTTTACTAAGAGAAAATGTGAAAATACAATTAATTTATAGATGTACAATTTATATTATTATTTAGTTAGCATACCATAAGTATAAGTACCAGGTGAATGCATATGAAATTGCTAGTTTTAAAATAAAAATAAAACTTTTATTCAAATGCTTCAAAACACAATATTTTATTTTTAAATTATTGATATCGCTAGTTACACATTGTTGAGATCTCTCTTTTCAAGTTCATTAGAACAGTTTTGAAGTGTTACTATTTAAGTGCGTGTGCCATTGATGAAAAGAAATGGTAATTGAAAAGAACGAAGCCTGGTGAATATGGTGCGGATGGGGTAACTCGCAATTCTCTACCAACTGATTTGAATGTAGGCGCAATCGGTTTTGCATTCTGGTAATTTTTCTATCACAGCATATGGTTTAAATTAATCATTTGTTGTCGATAGCGATCAGTATTAACAGTTTCACCACATTTTAATAGTTCATAGTTCAGTTTTTCGGTTTTCCAAACTTTTGGATCTTTCTCATAACTGTTAAACATTTAAAAATCGTTGCTTGATCAACATTCAAAGGTGTTGTGCCTATTGTTTTTGTGTTTGTGACTAACGTTCATCCAGAAATGACTTCAAACTGCTTCGATGGTCTGCTATATTCATTTATGTATAAATTGCAGTTTCATATGCCTAAACCAGGTACTTATGTATACTAAAAGTATTCGTATTAAAATTGTTTCTCTTTGCTTTCTTGATATACTTTTTTGATTAAAAATAATTGTTTCTCGATGGAATCGAAACAACAAATATATAATATATATGAAACAAAAATGTACATAAAATTTAGATTAATTAATATTATTATATACGAAAATATGTAATTATATAATATATGTTAGATATTTATTTTATAGTTAATTAATTATATATATTTATAATATAAGAATATACTATGCACATAATAAATTATATAAATATTATAAAGTAGATGTATATAAATGACTATATATTATTATTATAATGCGATGACAAATTTTAAGATAATTTTGAGACAGGCATTTTCTAAAAATGAGATTATATTAATTTTTATTGCGTTAAAAAAAAAATGGTTTTTATATAATAATAAAATGAAAATTATTATGTTTCTATTAAAGTAAATGACTTAAATATGCTAAAACATAAATAAATTATAGTACATATATTTATATAACAAATATTTTCTGAAAATAAAAATGTTTATGTACTTCTAAATACAACTACATAGAGAAATATGTATATATAAATCTCTAAGGGAACTTTCAACCAAATGTATATAATAAAGAATTAACAACATTATATAAGATATCATATATTCGTTCAAATTTATACATTATGTGAACATGTGTACTAAAATTTGTTGTATAATACAGGGTGACATGTATATCTCAATCAAATTTATAGCATTTTATTTTTAATTAAGTTAATTAATAATTTCACTCCAAAGAATAGATAAAAGGTGTGTTACTTACATAATGCATGTCATTAAAACACAGGCGCGGTTTTAGCCTTCTCCAACCTCATTCCGCTAACGTCTTCCAATCTCGAGTTTTAAGGATCTTTTGATAAATCATTGACAAATAAAAATTGATAATGCGTTCTTTGATTACATATACTTAATTTCTATATGGTAATAGTTTTCTCAGTTACCCAGTACCACCTATCGCATCGCATATACAATCAAATAAAAATTTTACATATACACAAAAGTGGGAAATTTCCATCGTACAACTACAACTATTATGTTTTAATGACATTTGACATTATATAAACTAATTGTAAGTTAAAATTATGTGATTTTGAATTTTTATTATACTAAAAGCACCATTTACATATGAGTGTGTCTCTCTGACTCTGCATATATACATCATCTGAATATAATTATTTTAATTGGTTTTTTATTAATTTGAATAATTATTTTAATACAATTTAAAATTTTTATTATTCCTCGCATTAATTTATGAGAAAATATATAACATACTAAAATTTACTTAATTGAGAATTATCGTATTCGTTTATGAAATCAAATTGTTTGAATAAATATGAATTTGAACAGCTATTAATAATGTCACCTGTATAGTACACATAATTTAAATTATGTGTACTATTTCAAATGATTGAAATTATTGCTTTTAATGCAATAATCTGTCTCACAGAATTCCTATGAATTGTGTGAACAGACGTATCTACTTTAGCTTACATGATTACACTATTTTACAATAAGCTGTATTATGTAAGGAAGTAATACCTTAGTGGAATTAACGTAAATTCATGTTAACTAGCATGTGCACTGTTAGTTAAAGCGAATAACTCTATTTACATAGAGTTATTCCAAATAGCAAAGAAATAACAATTTCTTTCTTGGGAATATGTGATTCCCACCATTATAAATAGTATATTTTTATATCCCTAAAGAGTAGTGCGATAGCAATACTATTTATCAATGTGAGAAGAGTGAAAACAATGTTTTCTCTTTTTCCTTATAGAATCAGTCAATAAAGTATAAAAATACAACAACTAAATTTACTAATTTATATTTGTAATATAAATTAAGAGAGACAAAAAAGAGAGAGACAAGAAAACCGGTTTTACTACGCAGTTTGTACGATTTATAAAATTACGCAGTAATTTGATTGTACTTTGGACTGTGTGGTTTTATTGGAACAGCTGAACAAGACCATTTTTTGCTATATAAGCAAATCGCAGTTGCTTATATTTTTCAGTAATATTTTGTCTGTTGACAGTGAAAATAAAGAAATTTAAAATAAAAGAAATAAAGAAATTTTAAAAATAACATAAATCAATACTTATTATTTAAATAAAATAAAAGAGCTATTGAACATTGGTCCTTCGAGCCGGATGGTTAAAAAAAAA
The DNA here is from genome assembly GCA_910594885.2 of Bibio marci. NCBI lineage: Eukaryota > Metazoa > Arthropoda > Insecta > Diptera > Bibionidae > Bibio > Bibio marci. The sequence continues at coordinate 7,151,907 of OU343114.1, read as the reverse complement.
AAATAAATAATAAGTTTGTGTTAAAAAAAAAAAAAAAAAAAAAAAAAAAAAAAAAAAAAAAAAAAAAAAAAAAAAAAAAAAAAAAAAAAAAAAAAAGTGTGTGATTTTATTAGTGACTTTATTTGTATTTTTTGTGAATTTATATTATTATGGAAGATCATCAAAGAAAAATTAATAAGTTTTTGGCTGAAAAGGATGAAATTGTCAATCGTTCCACTCGTTTCCTCAGCAACGTTGAAAATTTTAACGTAACAGTTAATGATATTGAAGATTTATCGGCAAGATTCAATACATTTAAAGATCTTGACAAAAGTTTTTATAAAATTTCACAAAAGCTTGCAGGTCTTAATGTAGTATTAGAAGAACATCTTGTTAATTATTTTGAAGAAACATTTTATAAAGGAAAGGCATTAGCTACAAAATTAATAAAATCAACCAATTCTGATTTAAGTTCATCTACACTTCGTCAAGATGCATTTTCAAGAGACATGACTATTCATGCCAATTCATATCAACATGTTCAGTTACCTAAAATTACGTTACCTACATTTAACGGGGAATTAGAAATGTGGAATAGTTTTAAAGATTCTTTTTCATCAATGGTGCATAATAATCCAAATTTATCTGACGTGGATAAATTCAATTATTTAAAATCATCACTTTTCGATGCAGCCTTGAATATTATTAATTCTTTATCGTTAACAAGTCCTAATTATAATATTGCATGGAATCTTTTGATAGCACGTTTTGACAACAAAAAATTATTAATACAGCAACATCTTAAATCCTTTTTTGAATTGGAAGCTATTAAAAGGGAAAATTACATTGATTTAAGAGCTTTAATTGATAATGCAACCAAGCATTTAAATTCATTGAAATCATTGCATTTACCTACAGATGCTTGGGATGTAATTATAGTTCATTTTTTGGTATCAAAACTGGATCCTTCAACAAGACGTTTTTGGGAATTAGAAAATACATCTGAACAACCAACTTTCGATGAATTTAAAGCATATATTAATAAACGATGCAACGCTTTGGAAACACTCGGCAAAGGTAAAATTTCTGTTTCTTCTACAATCGTAAAGAAATGTTTATTTGTAAATGCTGATCACGCCAACCAATTAAAATGTGGATATTGTCATCAACCACACAACATATATAAATGCCAAGAATTTATCAAATTAACTATTGAAGATAAAATTTTGGCGGTAAAACGAAACAGGTTATGTTTTAATTGTTTGAAAAGTGGACATACAGTGTCTGCTTGTAAATCAAGTAAATGTAGAAGTTGTAATAAATCTCACCATTCATTAATTCATGGAGGTAAAGCAGCAACTTTAAAGGTTACATATCCACCTTTAAAACGTCGTAGAATTGAATATATTGACAATAAAGAAAATTTAGAATCAACTGTAAAGGACTCTCAAATGTGACTAGCAAATTATTCATCATTAGTTAAAACAACAATGTTAGCTACAACCATCATCGAACTAATAAATAGCAAAGGAAAATCATGTTTTTGTAGAGCTTTATTGGATTCTGGCTCTCAAGCAAACTTCATACGTCAAGATATAGCAAATTTTCTTAGTTTAAAATTTCAGAAGGTTTCTGTGAATGTAATTGCTATAAGCGGTAAAACAAATAATATTAATAATTGTGTTCAGTGTGTAGTAAATAATCGAAATCACAACTTTAGCATTAACCTAGATTTTTTAGTACTCAATAAAATATCAGACAATTTACCACAATCAAAAATTAATATTGAAGTTTGGAATATTCCATCGAAATTAAATTTAGCAGATCCACAATTTAATATTCCTGCTCCAATTGATGTTTTATTGGGAGCAGAGGTGTGTTACCAAATTATTTTAAATCAACGTGTTGAACTCAATATTAATTTACCAATCCTATATAAAACAGTGTTCGGTTGGATTGTGGCCGGAACAATACAAAATGATTCCATTTATAACAAATTGAATAGTTTTGGTTGTGTATTAGATAATGAATTAGATTCTACCTACGATAAAAATATACTGTCTACCTTAAATAAGACTCTACAATTATTTTGGGAGTATGAACAATTAGCCAATGGTAAACTGGAACTCTCCTTGATGGAGAAAGAATGTGAAAATATTTTTGAAGAATCTTTTAGAAGAAATAATGAAGGTAGATTTATAGTAAGATTAATATTTAAGTCGAATATTAATATTGATGAGTTATGCAACAGTTATCACATCGCTGTCAACAGATTTTTGATTTTAGAAAGAAGATTTAAAAGGGACCCAGTTTTTCGTAAAATGTATACTGATTTCATGAATGAATATATTGATATGGGTCATATGAAACTTGATGAAAGCAAAAAACAATATGGTTATTTCATACCACATCATGGTATACTAAAATTACAAAATGTAACAACCAAATTACGAGTGGTTTTTGATGCTTCATGTAACACAGGCAATACACTTTCTTTAAATGAGTGTTTGCATATTGGACCAAAATTACAAAATGATTTAATTGATATAATGTTAAGATTTAGGATTCATAAATTTGTATTTACTGCTGATATTAGAATGATGTTTAGACAAATACAATTAGCTGAATGTGATCAAAAATACCAGAAAATACTGTGGCGAGATAATGAAGGTGATATTTTAAAAACGTATAATCTAACTACAGTGACATATGGTACAACATGTGCACCTTATTTAGCAGTAAAATCCTTGCAGAAAACGGCTTATTTGGGAAAGAAAAATTTTCCTCAAGCCAGTGAAGTGGTAATGCAAGATTTTTATATGGATGATGTAATTACTGGGTGTGATTCTTTGTCTGAATTAAAGAATCTGAAAATAAATTTAGTAAAATTGTTAAAAACGTCCGGATTTGAACTACATAAGTGGCACAGTAATGTGAAGGAAATTGATGTAATTTATGAAGATGATCACTGTAATGATGAATATATCAAAACCTTAGGAGTTGGTTGGAAGCCGTCATCAGACATATTTCAGTTCAATATGCATTTAGATAAATCGCATGATTGGACCAAACGTAGTGTTCTTTCACAAATTGCAAAATTTTATGATCCGTTAGGATTAATCGGCCCAGTAATATTCAAGGCAAAAAAGCTAATGCAAGATATTTGGAAAGCAGAGATTAAATGGGATGATAAACTTCCCAAACAATTAAATAAAGTATGGCAACATTTTATTTATCAAATATCTGAATGTAATAATATACAAATTCCTAGATGTATATTACCATTAAGTAACGTTAATAAAATAGAGTTACATGGGTTTTGTGACGCCTCAGAAGTTGGTTATGGTGCAGTATTTTTCATAAGATCATATAGCGAAACTAATACACATATGCAACTTTTATGTTCGAAATCCAGAATTGCACCTTTAAAACATACTACAATTCCACGCTTAGAACTGTGTGCAGCATTATTATTATCACAATTGTACTACAAAATTAAGGTTGCTTTAAAGAATGTATCATATCAAACAAAACTATGGACAGATTCTACTATAGTGTGGCATTGGATAAATGCTGAGTCATATAAGTTTAACGTATACGTTTCAAATAGAATATCTGAAATCCAAAGATTAACTGATGTCGTTTTTTGGCAGCATGTTTCTTCAAAAAATAATCCAGCAGATAATTTATCAAGAGGTCTGTTTGCAAATGAATTAATTAATTGTGATAGTTGGTGGAATGGGCCAACTACTTTATTTGAACAATGTTTAGAAACGAACTGTGATACTGCAAGAATATACAATGATGCTCAACTACCAGAGTTAAAACGAACAAATCTTATTACATGTTGCACAATAACTGAAGAGTTCAATATTTTTAAACGTATTAATAGCTACACAAAAATTATAAGAGTTATGGCATATTGTCTCAAATTTATTGCAAGATGTCGTAAACAATATACACAAATGCAATATTTGAACACTGAGGAATTGTTTAAAGCAAAAATTATGTTGGTGAAAATAGTGCAAAAACAATGTTTTTCTGATGTGTTGAAATATTTTAAAACTGATTTTACTTCTCGGAATGCATTAAAATATAATTTAACCTCATTATCTTTATTTTTAGATAGCAATGATATAATACGAGTAGGTGGACGTCTAGCAAATGCGCAACTAAATTATTCTACAAGACATCCAATATTGCTGCCCAAATATCATGCATTCACAACAATGTTGATTTGGCATTATCATTATTTGCTATTGCATGCTGGACCAACATCGGTGCTGGCAAACATTAGACAATCCTATTGGCCAATTTCAGGTCGTGATACAGTTCGAAACCAATTACGAAAATGTATTGTATGTTTTAAAATTAATCCTAGGGAGGCTCATCAACAGATGGGAAATTTGCCTTCTGAACGGCTAACAATAACACGTCCATTTTATCATTGTGGTGTTGATTTTTGTGGACCATTTACGATTAAACCATTGATAAGATCTAAAGTGGTATTAAAGGTTTACGTTTCAGTTTTTATCTGTTTTGCTACAAAAGCAATCCATATAGAATTGGTAAATGATCTTAGTGCAGATGCTTTCATAGCAGCTTTAAAGCGTTTTATTAGTCGAAGAGGTAAACCACAAACTATTCATAGCGACAATGGCACCAATTTTGTTGGTGCACAAAGAAAACTTGCATCAAATTCAGCTTCGTTTTATAAACAAGCAATTCAATTAAACATTCAAGATCAATGTGCTCAAATAAATATTGATTGGAAATTCAATCCGCCATTATCGCCTCATTTTGGAGGATTATGGGAGGCAGCAGTCAAGACTGTAAAATATCATTTAACAAGATTGTTGAAAACGGTTAACCCTACACAAGAAGAGCTACTAACTTTGTTAGCTGAAATCGAGGGTACAGTCAACTCTAGACCAATTACACCTCTTAGCAGTGATCCAAATGACATGGTACCTTTAACACCAGCTCATTTTTTAATTGGTGATGTTATTAATTCAGTAACCGAACCAAGTTTAGCATTGGTGAGTACAAATCGATTAAATCGTTGGCAGTTGGTTTCCCAGATGCATCAACACTTCTGGAAACGCTGGTATCTGGAATATTTAAACAATTTACAACAGAAATGTAAATGGCAAAAACAACAAAATAATCTTAAAATAAATCAATTGGTGTTATTAAAAGAACCAAATATGCCTCCAAGGCAATGGCTTCTTGGACGCATAGTTGAACTTTTTTCTGGAAGTGATAAGAAGGTAAGAGTTGTCAAGGTAGTGACAAAACAAGGCACATATAAGCGGCCTATTGTGAAGGTATGTCCACTACCGATTGAAAACACAACAAAAAATTAGTTATACTATTATTATGTACTGATTAATTATAATAAAGCTATATTTGAATTGTTCCTTTAGTATATATACATAAATACTAACTATTTGACTGATTTTGATTCTAGAAATTAATTGTCCTCATCTTGCTGGGGGGAATTATGTATAGTACACATAATTTAAATTATGTGTACTATTTCAAATGATTGAAATTATTGCTTTTAATGCAATAATCTGTCTCACAGAATTCCTATGAATTGTGTGAACAGACGTATCTACTTTAGCTTACATGATTACACTATTTTACAATAAGCTGTATTATGTAAGGAAGTAATACCTTAGTGGAATTAACGTAAATTCATGTTAACTAGCATGTGCACTGTTAGTTAAAGCGAATAACTCTATTTACATAGAGTTATTCCAAATAGCAAAGAAATAACAATTTCTTTCTTGGGAATATGTGATTCCCACCATTATAAATAGTATATTTTTATATCCCTAAAGAGTAGTGCGATAGCAATACTATTTATCAATGTGAGAAGAGTGAAAACAATGTTTTCTCTTTTTCCTTATAGAATCAGTCAATAAAGTATAAAAATACAACAACTAAATTTACTAATTTATATTTGTAATATAAATTAAGAGAGACAAAAAAGAGAGAGACAAGAAAACCGGTTTTACTACGCAGTTTGTACGATTTATAAAATTACGCAGTAATTTGATTGTACTTTGGACTGTGTGGTTTTATTGGAACAGCTGAACAAGACCATTTTTTGCTATATAAGCAAATCGCAGTTGCTTATATTTTTCAGTAATATTTTGTCTGTTGACAGTGAAAATAAAGAAATTTAAAATAAAAGAAATAAAGAAATTTTAAAAATAACATAAATCAATACTTATTATTTAAATAAAATAAAAGAGCTATTGAACATCACCAATATTCGAAATACAATAATACAATGCGCTATCCAATCCCATACATCAACAGCCAACAATGGCTTTGTAAATTTTACATTTGAAAGAAATTATTGATTTGTTTTTAAAATGAAATTAAGGTTACACTGGGGAGTGTTCAACCTGTTAAAAAATTGTTATGGTCGTAATGCACTTTATCGAATGTAAAGTGGTCGTAAATCAATTAAAGAGGTGACCCATATACTGGGCGTCCATCAACATTCGAAAATTGATGAAAATGTGACAAAAATCAAATCAATGGTAAAATAAAATCCAAATTAGACAGACATTGTAATATCATTTGAATTTATAATCCAAAGCATTTTCATTGACGATTTGGCGTTGTTATAATGTGTGTCAAGACCCAAAAAATCAAATGGTTGCTCTTTGATGGTTTTTGCGATGCGTTGCACATACATTATGAATTTCTTCCAACATGATCAAAACTATTAATAAAGTTTATTAATTGTGAACAGCAGTTATATGTGAACATGAAGCGTTTGCGTCAAACAGTTGATCAAAAAACAGATGATTTGTGTGAAAAACAACTTTTGTATTTCAGACAACTCATCAGAGATAGGAGCTGATGATTAACTTTGGGTTAATTATGTGCAGGGAACACAAACTAATTATTGATGCAAAAAATTAGTATTCCGTCATTTGTTGTACGTGTAAAATTGCTAACTAAAATCAAATTAATTATTCTCTTCTAAATATATTTATTCGAATAGATTTAATTCTTTTTTATAAAGATTTAAATTAATTTATGTTCTCAAATATGGTATCCAATATCAATGTTATATATTGTTATTCAATTACAATCTAATACTTTTTCTGGACGTGAATCAAAATGTCGATTGATGTAATTTTTTTTATTATTATTTATTCTTATATAATTTATTGAAAATTATGGCTTTATAACATATTTTGAAATGAAATTATAAAATAAAATACATTAACATTTTAAATGCTATTTTAATCATATATCAATCAATAAAAGAATTTAATTAAATTTTAATCACATTATTATTTCATGGAAATAAATAATTATTAGATACACATATAAATTATACGTGTATTAAAAAGCACATCTATACGGATAGAGATAGTATGTGGGAATGTGTATAATTAAAACATTGTGTTTTTTTATTGAATTTTAATTTATATTTTTGATCATTTTATTCAAACATTATTCATCGAAAAGGATAATAAAAACGAATTATATAAAGCCATTCATGTATATATTTCCATATATGTAGATCAGCGTAAAGATATTATGCATAAGTCTATCATTTAAATTTAAATTCAATGAATGCAAATCAAGCTGCTGGCAAATATTCAAGCATGACATTTCAGTACTTGTTCTCATTTTATGTACTATAAAAAATAAATTAATATTCATGAAAATTATACGAAATTTCATTTATTTGTCACATATTAGTTTATGTTTATTTTTATCCTTATTTGATATCACCCTATCTATAAACACACACTTTCCTTTTGCAGTCGCAAAGTTTCATTTGTTATTATTATAATTTTTTTTTTTTATTTATAAAAAGAAAAACTGTTATTTTTTTCCAAATGGAAATTGCAAACAAATAAAAAAAAAAGGAAAATAAAATGTTGAATAAATAAAATGAAAAGCGCCTGGCTTGTTTGTGAAAGGCACGAATTTTATTTATAATATATTTTTCTATAACATATACATTTGGTGCATAAATATATCTTTATATGTTATACTCGTTATACATTGTATATTTTCATATAAATTTTCACATTTCTCAAGTTTATATAGTGAATATACTTTATCAACGTGACTCTAAAAACATACATTTTTACATATCGTATATTTTCCATTAGTTTGTTGTGTTGTTTCATATATGTAGATGGTACGATCGATTTTCACATTTATCATTAATTTACAATTTGTTTCATCATGTAATTATGATTAAAAAATTGGATAAAATAGATAGTCATGATATTACATTACATCAGCGACGAGTAGGTTAATAACATATATTATTTCATTAGACACAGACTATATTCGCATACAGAAGGAATGCTATTACTACACTGCGGTTATTGTATGAGTCATATAAAAATATTAAATAATGCTACCTCAATTATATCGAGGTATATTTTTAATATTCCATTCAAAATTATTATCAATGACGAACTCAATGTTTGGCAATCGAAGATTAAAGAAATATTCTCTTGGCATGGAAGTTACATTCTTTACAAAAGACTTTTTGTTGCTTGGAAAGAGTTAAAAGTCTCTTTTTGTGCAAAATCTGCAGAAATCATAATGGAATTCATGTAATTATGACATTTTATTTTTCTTAATTTCTTTCGTTCAATCCGTTTTATTATTAATCAAGAATAATACAAACACCGGTTAGTTTTACCTTTTTCTAAATAGTCGATGAATATTACAAAATGTGAATCTTCTAAAAATAGTTGGATTACATTTGACATTGTTCAAAAATATAATTCTTTCACTTCACCTAAAATGCAAACGTGCCATTCCAATGTTTACGATATCAATTATTTCACTTTTCAACAAATCAGAGTAAAAAGTTCAATATAAAGCTGATAAAAGAAAACTAAATGTCTGAACTTTTAAATATCGCCCCATGTAAAAAATAATATCGCTTTGTTGAAAAGAAATATTTAAATAAATTGTGTTGAATTTGTTAAATTTAAAATTAATATTAGAGTTTTCAGTATCATGACGCCTCGTAAAAAGAAAAAACAAATGAAAATATACATTTCTCAAATAATAGTTAATAAATTGTAGAATATTAACCTAAAGGCTATGTTTTACGGACAATCACCTTTTTATGAATTATCAACTTTTGTAATAACAGCCCATAATATTTTAACATATTTGCAATTTTTACAGACTTATTAAATTTAATCAATTTTTAATCTTGGAAAAATGATAGACTAACTTTTTGGTATACTATATTTTTCTGTTGAGGATATAGTAATTTTTATTTATTTACACTTATACATGGAATGGAAAATTATTATATTTTCCATAAACCTTTCAGATGATCTTTTAAACTGTCGTTTGAAAAAATATTGGTTTTTTTTTTCATATGTTTCTAATATTTTCATTTATAAAAGAAGGAATTATTTGAGAAAGATTTGGAAAAATTGAATATGGAAATTTTATAACTTTATATTTCACAACAACTGACTTATATGGTAATTGTTTGCAAATATTTAAGCTGGTAATGTACAATAACGCAACAACTAAGAATTATGCATAACTAATATCTGTAACGTCGCCAGAATTCGAGTCCAAATATTTGATACAAATCGTCTGTTGTTAAAAATTTTGTCTATAACGAAACATTTGGAAAGTGATTACATTTTGTAATATTGTTATAAAAATTATAAAATACAACAGATGATTTTTCCTAGAATTTTTCATTAGCCATCTCTATAATATATTATAATTTATATACGTTATGGAGTATTACACGTAAGCTACATGGTAACTGAACGAACTAACAGACTTCATATTCTGTTCATTAGTTCGATTTTATCTTGTGGTTTACGCCTTAGAAAAATATATTTGAAATTTACTTATTTAACTATACACTTGAGCCACCACCACTGGTTGTCAGCATAGTCTCAAAAATTACATATATGTGTATGTGGTTCAACGTGAAATAATTTCTTATAATTATATTATAAAGAAAGTTTAAAGCATGAATTTCTTATAAATACTATAATTTAATATTTTCGCTGTGTTAAAGTATTTTTTTTTTTATAATGGTTTTATTCTTTATTTAAAAATTTTCAAGTATTTTTCATTCTTATTAAGTTATACTCATATATGTGTATATGAAAAAAATAAAAAAATATAGGAAGCAGCTAAGTATACACATAAAATAAATCAACGTAACATTTCTTATCTTTGTAGAAAATCTGCATATACAATTTTTAAAGTGAAAAACTTTCTTATATGCGCTATTGCGAATTATTATTGTAGATTAAATCTCTTTGTAATACAATAAAATATATAAGTATTATTTTTATTTGTATATATTTTTAAATTTACCATTTTATTATAAAATATAAAATATTACTAATACACACACACATGGCGGCATTTATTGATAAAAGAAAATTGTAATTGTTTCACATGTGCGAATGAACTGAAATTATATAATTAGATTATTTTGTTATGTAGATTTTAATAATATTGTAATACTGAAAAGTACTATAGTAAAACATGCGGGTTTTGTTGATAGTTAATGGAATATTAGATAATAATTAATACATATTAGAAAAGAAGAGCTACTTGGGATTATTTTATTAAAACTTTAATTTGTATATATAGTAAATCAAGAATTACACAAATAATGTTCACATCCAATTCTAGCTATAAATACTAAAATCATTTATGTAATTTATATAGATCTTAGCCTCATCTCATCTTATATACAAAACATTTGTACAATTATTATTTTGAATTATGTTTTTTCGTAAAAGAGAAAAAAAACTTATACAATTATTAGCACAAATTAATTTCTATATAAACATTTATAAACGAATAAGGAATATGAATTTTATAGAAAGGATAAACAACAATAATATATTGCTAAAATACATGAATAAAAACTTAAAAATATTGGAATAATGAAAAATAGTATGATAAAAAAACAATTTTTCAAGGTTACATAATTTGTGTGATAAATAAAATAGGAAACCTTGAAAATTAAGTTCAGTTCTGAATATATATATTTTTTTAATTTTTTAAAAGATAAGACAGTTCTTGTGTTTTATCATTTTGCATATAAACAAATAATTTCACAAATATATAGGAAAAAAATATTATTATAAAAATCTTTTGTTGCCAAAAAAAAATAAAATTGTATACAAACATAAAAAAGCTTTGCACTTCTTTTAAAGTATTTTAATAAATTGGACACATTAATGTCATTGCACATATATGCATATTCAATGAAATATTTTATGGAGATGTTTTACAATTTAATTCAAATGTTTGTGTTTTACGACCTTCGTAATAAAAATGATTAAAGGCTGCACAAAAATAATACAGATATTATAATATGAAAATATTGATATAGCCATCAAAATGAACAGTATTTACAAAATATATATATTAACGTAACACAGATAATAAAATAAATAATTTAAATAAATTTGAGGTAAAATACATTAATTACTTTACTGAACTACAAAACCATTTCAAAATCGATTCTTCTTACAAGTCTTCCCATTATCATATATATTGCCACAGACAATAATTTCAGAATGAGTCTTTATTATAAACTTTGTTAACATTTTTACTATCACACCGAAATAATTTACTTACAATAAATGAAGCACATAATAGTATAGATTATGCAGTGAAGTATATTGCTTGAATCTATCAATTGATTGAATTTGAAATTAGCAATTTGGCAATTAAGTAATGAAAAGACGTAGTAATGCTAAAATTTAATGCTTGAATTGATCCAAGAAATTGGTCATGTGTTTTCAGTTTTGTGTTGATCCATTTTATAACTTTATTTTTTTTATCAATTAAGAAATAATTACTGCGATTTCAAAAACCTTTATCAATTGAGTATACTCAATCGTTCACATTGTATAATTATAGTAACAACATAAATATAATCTAGTTCTATAAATGGTTAATATAAAGATTAGGTAGGTGCGATTACACATTGAGGTAGCCTTTGACAACACATTAACTCATCAAAGATTACTTGGATTTACTGAAAACCATCACAGCGTCGATTCAAATGTGACATAACATCATTAGCATGAACACTATATACGACATGATGTTAACATTGTGGTATACCATAATCACTGCTGTTCAGTATAGTAGTATAGTTAAATTACGTACAAAATTTAGCAATTGAGGGATCAGCAGTCAGGGTAATACGGATTATATTGTCATCATGACCAGAGTAGGATGTAATAAAAATCAGCTTCAAAATAACTAACATATATAGCTTTATTTATATAATTAAACTTAAATAATTGAATATATCGCATATAGTGTTATGTGGAGACATTATTAATGCCTTATATATATAAATGTATTCGCTTTTTGATTCCATTAAGGTATAGCAATACTCTTGAATAACAGATTACAATTCACCACGACTAGTAAAGAGTTATAGGGGATTGATCTGTTTAACCAATACGAGGCAATTCGTAAATGCCCAACTAAAGGAAGTTGGTTATTTTGGGGTTTTGTACCTTGTCGTTGAAGAAACAGTCAAAGTAACAATGACATAATTTAGCTGCGATAATATTATAGGTAAAGGTAGATTCATCGTTATTCATTAAAACCGATAATAAAGTAAACTAAAGTGATTCAACTCTTGGAAGTTCTTAAGAAATAATTCATAACAAAGTTAAATAACAAGATAGATTTGAAAGAATAATGAGTAACACATACGCATTACAATGAACATCGTACTCCTCTAACTTTTAATCCATAACTCTTATGTAATCTAATTGGCAAAAATATGAAAAATTATACTGGTAAAATTTAATGATGTAAATATTTATAAGGCATTTATGCTTTTATGAGTATATTATTATTATTATTATTATTATTATTATTATTATTATTATTATCATTATTATTATTCTGCAATGCTACATTTCAATATAAGTACACAAGTATAATAAATATTTACTACAACGTTAAACGTTTTTCGGTTATGATGCCAAAAAATACCTCTCCTTTTTTTTGGATTTCCATTTTAAAATTGTAAAGTTTTGCTACATTATTTATTTTATGTTATATTCTAAGGTTAATTTAAAAAAACTATATTACCAATCCATTATTTGTTTTGCAAGTTTTTTGTGTTTTAACTGCGAGCTATGAATATTTATAAAAAAAAAATTTTGTATAGGTACAAAACATTGGTAAATGTGTTACGTCCTAAAAACAATGTACTTTTCAAAACTAATAACAAATAAGTTTATCAAAAGAAAATAATTATTTCTCATCAAATATCTCCGCTTGACTTTCGCATTTATTCTATATTCATATAATGAATATTTTTAAACCTATGCATCGATGCATTCATTGAGTTTCCTCAAAGATCTTATAAACTTATCGAATTTGGTCAAACGTGTATTTATGTAATTTAACTCGGTTAAATTCAAATGGTAAAATATAAATAAATAAATACTATTTAAAATGATAAATACCAGTGTTATATGTCAATATATACAATAGTATTAAATAGAAAAACTATAATAGTATACGAGTATATGCGTTTTTGCCATTATATTTCTAATGTTAAAGAATAAAAATTTTAAGTGCATATAGCCATCATTGGTAATGTACAAAACAAACTTATTGTTATAACGTTTTGTTCAGATTTACGTATATATATTATAAAACCTATAGATGTTATTATACACTGGAACAATGCCAGTTTGATAAATAAATAAAATACTTCTAGACGATCCAATCAATATTTTTCGTATTTTGGTATATTAATCTATACTATGTTTATATTATGTATACAATTATATGCATTTATATAAAATAAGGTAACAAAATATGCTGTGCTCAAAATAATTTATAGGAAAATAAACGGTTTGAACTGTGTTAAATAAATTGAAGAATTTATTATTAGAATTGTGTACTAATTACTGATGTTATATAAAAGAGAGGCAATATGGTTTATGTGTTTTTTTGAAATTGAAAAAATGAAAATGAAAAATACAATAAAAAAGCATGTATTTAAACAAATTTTGTGCTGTAGTATAATATGCAAAAGCTTTAAACATTAAAACAAATATTACAGTTTTCTTCCAATTGTAAAATAGTTGCGAGGCGTGAGAAATAGTATATGAATTATTCACATTAGAGTATCACTACAGTTTATAAGAAAATAAACTTCGCTAACTAAATTTTTCGAAAAAGGCTAACTTCCTGGAAAAAGTTTTGTAAGTGAACAAGCAATTCATTGTTTTATATATATTTGTAAAAAAATACCGAAAACACTGAAATAAATTAGTATTATATATACTAACGTGTTAGTATAATATGACTTATATATTTTTATATGTTATATAAGTAGTATTGTATTTCTGAAAATATACTGAACCGAAAAATTAATTAATTTCAAACAACAATATATCATATATATATATATTATTTGCGTGAATTAGTATAAAAACATAATCACGACATATATATAATAAAATTTCATGTTGAATTAAGTTTAATATTGCATGTAAATATGTTTAGTGCAATGACCCTTAAAATATAAATTAATTTTTTTCCTTACATATAATTATTTATATGAGAATTGTTACAATATATTATGGTATAATATTAATAGCTACAATTTTTATAATACAAAATTTAGTATATTAGTATACCGAAAGCATACACATACACAACGAAAATATATTACTAAATGTTTATTTTTATAAGATACTCTATATTTACAATACGCTGTGCTAACAGAAAGAACAAAATAGAAGAAAAATGATAACCGGAAAAAGTGTTGTGTATGGATTTTTTGTATTTTCATCCAAAAATTTTGTTAGATTTTAAGACATGTATTATAATATAGTATATATATATGTGTTGTAGGATGGTATAGTATATAACCATAAATATGATAACGACAGAACCCAACATAAATATATATGATAATGTCATCCGTTCTCTTTATATTCTTTGAGGCAATTTATTTATGTATATGGTATACAGTGAAAGCGCCCACGTTGAATTGCATCCATAAATTAAAAGGATTTGTATACAACGGTTTTTGTAGTCCCCATGAATTCACATTAGAATATCGTTTTCATGTATTCTGCACATTCCAATATGAAACCGTAAATTTGTATTGAAATGTAGTTTTCTCATAAATTAAATTACTTCATACTATTTACATTTAAATAAAGTAATCATAAGAAAATATCAAATGTGGTAATGTAATAAAATTATAAATGAATCATTTAAAATATTTAAAAATTCCCATAATGAAAAAATAAAACGAAAAAATAAATAAAATTATTAAATAATTAAATTTTAAAATAGAAAAAAACTGAAATTAATAAATATAAGAAATTTAACAGAAAAATTGGAAATTATATCTGCAATATTTCAAATATAATAAAGTATAAAGAACGTTATAGTTATTGTTATCAGAAAAGTTGCAATTATGTACACCAAAATGTTTGTACTGGCTAGCTCAATCTAATAACAATCAATTTATAAATAAATCAAAAATATTTGCTGAGAAATTAAAATTAGACAACTTTTTGTGATAGCTAGTGATAGTAGTGACGAATGGTTTGCTAGTTTTTATAAAAAGATATAATTTGTTAAGACAAATCACAAAACAATCAATTAATATATACACACTATAATTTCCATTATGATGAATAATCCTGTATAAAATTTATTTTGGAAAATTTAAATTTATATTTTGAAACATATGGACATAAAAATCTGATAAAATGATAAATAATTATATATTTTTACTGATTTATTTGAATATCAATTGCTGTGTTATTGATTTTATTACAAAATAATTGTGGTATACAATTCTTCTTCACCCATAGTTTTGTTTTTATAAGAAAAATTTATCATTCCCATCATGAACCGTTTTCCCGTATGAAACTGTCGCTAGCAACGTTCCACTCTAGAGATTTCACTTTATTTGTATAGTATAAAATAAATATATATAAACATATAAATATTCAATAAATATACTCGTATGATATTTTATTTGTCCCAAAATATATACAGCTGAATAAAAACTCATGAAAATAGATAAACACACCAAATTATTGATTATACTTGGCCAATAAATACATATGATTATATAAAAGTTTACAAATGGCAAATGTCAAATGCGATTTATATGAGAATATACATATTCTTTTCATATCATATGATTAATTGTTAGATTGTTACACATGTGATATATGAAATATCAATTCATAAGAATTCATAAAATATTTATTGATATAAAAATAAATTACATATTACAGTGAATTAATTCAATTAATATTATTTCAGTCAGTTATATAGGTACAAACGATTTTTTTTTTATCATATCCATATTTATTTATAACAATTGAAATATTTTCCTATCATTTAATTGCTTTATTGAATTCATTTATATACAATTGAAATAATAAATAATAAACTTATAATAATGAAAAAATGCGGTATAAAATATTTTAATTATTTTTTTTCTTCTCTAAATTTATATATCAAATTTCGTTAAAATTATTTGTATATTTTCACATCTTTGTTTGGTTTTGGTCTTTATTGTTTGTTTGTTTACTTATGCATACAATAAAAAAAAAATGAAAATTATAAATAGAATTAAATAAAAGAATTTCCATTTTTTATAAAAATTCATTTGGCTCAAAACATTATTATATATCCTTAAAAAAACGTTTTTATTTGTGCGGTTATGCATTATGCAAATACAATTTAAGTTTGCATATTATATTTTTCTTTTAAGTATATACACGAGTATAATATAAAAACAACAATATTTTTTAGGTATATTATTAAAAGTTTTTGTTATTTTTTAATTCGTTTATCCTTAATTCGTTTTAATGCTTTCATGATGCATTAAACTATTATCACGCAATAATATAATAAGTATACAACAATAGCACATATTATAACAATATAGAGTTAATTTAAAACGATATATATTTGTGTATTAAAAGGTTGACTAAATTTAATGACAAAATATATATTGTAATTGTGTGGCTACAAATTGACTTAACTAATATTGTATTATCTTTGACATCTGTGTCAAATTTTACTTCATAATATTCACTAGTTATTGATATAGTGGTTTTGTGTAATGTAAAAAGTTCAGTTTTCGATTTTTATAATGTGTTTGTTGAACAAAGAATATGCTTTACATTTTGTTTTACGGAATCAATTTTCTGTCTCAGTCTGTGTCTTTGCTGGTGGTTGAAAATCGTCGGTTAACATTCGGAGACTATGCAGATACTATTGAAATTACAAAAGTTACCATGAATACCATTTTAAAAAGATGTTTTGATAAATATTTACAATACTTTTTTTTATATTTTACCTTTCTTTTTAGAAGCAGTAGTACAATATATAATAATATTTTACATATTAATTACAGACAAATTTACAACCCTTCGCTATAAGACATTGAACAGGAATGAACAGGAATGGTGATGCCATTACGTGGTTGTTGTAGTTGTTTATTGCTAGCGTTGTAGTTGTTCTGTGCTAGCGTCAGATAGATCTGTTCTATAATTAATTTGATGGATGTCAATGTTATAATAATATTCTATAAATTTGTTGGAATTATTACTATCTTCTAAGTAGTCACTTTTTTTTTGGTTCTGATGGAGAGCAGAGGAGGTGGCCTACATATTGTTGTTATCAGTTTTAGGATTTTATGGTATGTTTTGAATGGCTATTCCCTCTCAAGCCAAACATTAAATTTATATGCAATAGATAAGTTTTTTGTATAATTACAAAAATTGAAAAACCATAATTGGAAATAATAAAAAAAAAATACTCAAATGAAATACTAATCACAGATCTATTGAAAAATAATTTTTAATTAACCATAAAAGTGGATCAGTATAAATAATGTGTTTTCGAATGTATACAGGAAAACTGACATTATACTTCAATATAAGAATCTGAATGATGATAAATGTATTGAATGAGGAAAAAAGAATTTCTTTATTTATCATTTTGTATATATAAACATTTCCTGTGCGTTTATACTTGAATACAATTACAATCGTAATTTCCCAAAGGATCCTATAATATTTTTGTTATTTCTTTATATATACAATTGATTTATAAATAAATAATGTGACAGATATGAATGAAATTATGAAGATGTTAAAATAATGATAAACTGAAACAGGAAAAATAAAGGATTTTATGTGTAGTAAAACAATTTGTATATATTTAATTTATACTCTTATACGCATTTTAATATCGATTTAAGTTTATAGAAACTCTTCCTAATTTATGGATTTTGGATTTGGTAATAAAAACTTATCTTAATTTATGTTTTTTGTATGTCACAAAACAACAATGTGTATACTATAAAGAATGTTTAATGCCGCATTGTCGCACATAAAAAACCAAAGATATAATAATAAATTTATAAAGGATATGGAAATGGAAACCATTATTCTTTCAATAGAAAGCATTTCTTTGATAAATATAAATAATACTGTTGTGGTTAAGATAAAATCCAAAAGTTAATAAATTTTCATTTCACATGAATTATTATTGCGATAGTATTTATGTTTATATGAACTTCTTGTTATATATGTTATAAATATAAACATAAAATTGTATATATAATATTACAATAACTTTTTATGAATAATTGAAAATTGAACCCGCAAAGGTGAATAAATTTATTTTTAGTATGGAAACGTGTTTGAATGAATGTTAACTAATATTTCTATAATATAATATATAATATATGGAGTGAAATTTTCTTTATATTGATTTTTTATTAGCGTTTTTTTTTTTTGTTTTCCAGTAAGGATTCATTTGAAAATGAATAATAAAATGTTTTACTTTTATTTTCAATATATATTAAATTGCGTATAAAATAATGACATCAAAATGTAAATCACTTTTGCACTATTTAGTAATAAAGTAATATTTTCTATATCAATCGTATAAATATGTTATTTTAATATACACGAGAATATAACTTTTTTTGGAAATAATTTTCTATATAATTATCCGTATTTTCCGAACGAATAAAATTAAGTTTTAAAGAAGATAATGAAATCTTTAAACTGAAATACAGATATTTTTGAAAATTAGTTAATCTTTAACCGAAAAAAAATAGTAAAAAACCGATTGCGTGGAAAATTTACCATTTTTTGAATGACAATTTATTTTGTAAAAAATTTGATACTTCAATGAAATTTATTTGTAAATTTTTAATATACTATAAAAATTTTTATGTAAAAAAAACTATATTCTATTATGTAGTACAAATTCACTGATTGCACATCATCTATCATGCACCAATATTTTGTTTCATCTCTACGCTACACTTAATTCATTATATTTCATTAAAAATTATCTGCCAAAAATAAAATGATGAAATAAATTAAAAAAAAAGAAGATATTGAGCTTTAAACTGGAAGTGTTTAGAAAATGAATTGATCTAATTTAATGATATTTTGTAGATAGGTTATTAATTTCAAAATATAAAATTGTGGTAGAAACCATCAATAATTTTTGGAATATGATACAAAATCTCATTAATCATTTACAAATTTCAATATAATATATTTATATAATTATTTGAAATGTGTTTATGAAGTTCGTATAGTAACATAGCTAAGAGATTAAGAGAAGTTTGTCGATTAGATATTGAAACCCGAGACAATTATTGTGTCATCCAATTTTGATATAAATTGTGGATGTATATTGGTTAAGAATGACGTTTACATGAAACAGTTTTTATGAAGTATATGAGTGTAAAAAATAGATCTGAAAAAGGCGTGTAATTTCGTTTGAAATTTGATTATAGAATTATTTTATCGATTATTCAGGCGGAGTTCCTAAGAACCAGCAGAGAAAGTTTCATAAACAAATACTAGAAACTTTGTCTATTTAATAATTTCTATTATTTTCTATGAATTAAATATATATGATTCTGAAACATGGTATCAAAATATGAATAAAGGAATAGTGAATTTCTGAAAATTCTGATAACAATAATTTTTCAGAAATTGTATAAAAGTGTGTCTATGTGTGTATAGTCATATTTTGACACTATCTGCTAAATATCTACAAATTAGTGTTCAAGAAATACCAATATATTATTTACATTTTATTTAATTTTATAAAATTCTGAATTTACCACATGGACAAACTCTGTTTCAATTGCGGATTCAAGTATTATATGAAATCTATATTTCCAATATCACAACATCAAATTCTAATTTCAAATGTGATATTGAATGTATTATCGTATATTGTTATTAAGTGATAAAACCAATTCTTAGACTATCAACAATATTCATGTACATTATAAAATTCGCTGGTGGCATGGTCTCTTTGTCAATCTTTGTTTTATATTTTGTCACAATTTATCTTCTTTGACTATATATATTTTAATATTATATTTTACATTTATAAGTAATGATTTTTTCCTTACCACATCTAACCGTATATAGTTCTACTATATATCTACAATTTTCATGGTTTTATATAGCTTGAATCATGATATCTACGTTATTATATAGTAATCTTTCAAAGGGCGTTTTATATAGAGTAGCGCTGCGCATATCATAAAGATAAAGATATTATGTTTCTCAACACATTATACAATAATAATAATGGTCATCTACTTTATAATATTATAAGACATTTTTCATAATTTATATGTAGCACAAAAATGTATTATACATAAAAATAAAATAAATTGTTTTATAATATTACATCCAAAATTTCAATATTATACACTTTTTATATTATATAAAATAGAAAATTGCTTTTTGCACGCAATAATTTGGTTTGGTTATTATTTATTTATTCAATAAGAAATGGAATGAAATAAAACTAAAAAATAGAGAATTAGAATATAATTAATAAAATATATAATATAAAATCGATAAAAAAAAAATAAATTAAAAAATTGATTTAATTTAGAAAAAAACTATATAATGTAAATTTTATATTAATTTTTTATTTTAATATATATAATTATATTTAAAAAAAAATATAATTATATAAAGAAAAAGAATAAAAAATTGTGTGTTAGTGAATTAAAATGAATACGTTGTGCATGCGCATATATTTTTATAATTAATAATTTATTATTATTAAAAACTGTTTTTTTTTCTTTTTTTTTACTATTCCAAAATATTATTAATTAATCCGCCGGAAAATTATATTAATAAATATTTAGAATATTGGAATATTAGAGTTTTATAAAATATGAATATAAAATGTGTGCGAAAATTAAATTCAAAAAAGCATTTTTCATTAAATATTGCATAAATTAGCTTTCATTATTTATTATTTAATTTATGTTTTTAAATTTAATTTTTTTTTTTACCTTTCCATTATTTATTTAAAAAAAAAAATAAAAAAAGAATAAAATTAATTAATTATTTTTTTATTGCTTAATAAAAAAAAAAAACAAATAAATAAAAATATTCGTGCATCCAAACAATGTATTCATTTTAATTACAGTCTGAAGAACGTACTGGAACACCATCACGTCGTAGTAAATCCGAGGGACCACCGAGGATACCAAATGGTAATGCTTACGCATTTCGTGATGCCATTGATCCGGTTACTGGGGAGAAAACTGAACACGCAGGACGTCAGGTATTTTTTTTTTTCTTATTTACAGTGAACATTTAATAATTACATACGGCGAAGCTATAAAAGGAGAATATAAATATCAATATATTTCCATTCATATTTTTTGGGAATATTAACATAATATGAATGTAACTTATTCTTCCTCACATTACATTTTATATTACTAAATTCTTTATTAACATTATCCGTCTTTCCATCTGAATTAATTGCTGCTAATATTATTGTTATCTTCAGATCCGAGTGCGGTTATATTCTATAATTATTTTTTAACTTCCCCATAGATTCTACAATTTCATAATAACAAAACAGTTGTGTTGTTCTATCGCAAAATAAATTGTATTCAATATATTGACAATGTGAAATGTACTTTAATTAAATACAATTTTGTATATAAGATCCTTTTCGATTTCCTTCTTATTAAGATATACCTCGTCATCTGTCTGTCTGTCTTTATGAAAATGATGAATTTTAAAAACCATATAGATTATTGAAAATTATCTTTTATAATTATATATATATTTTGGTTGGTTTAATCCATTACCTGGAAAACTATATTACCAATAATAAGATCATTTCTGTTAAATAGTTATTGTACCAATTTATGATCGTTTTTATCCACTATAAATTATGTATTTTATTATAATTATTCACAATGAATTTATAGTGACAGTAATTATTTTGAATAGTATAAGAAATTATTGTTTTAAATTGTACATTTTATACATTGTAACATATTATTGTACCTCTGACATTAGAATTTAATGGTTCTTAAATAAAAAAATAATTATTATGGATTTTAGCATAAGCGAAAAATTTATTAACTGATATTTCGTATAACTAACATATACGACCATGAAGGTCGTCAATAAGTTCTAAAACCTTTTAATTTATGAAAATAATTATATTTCTGTATATTTAAGTTTTTTTTTATAATTCTTTTGCATTTATTGTACATATTCTGGAATATGAGGTGCCCACAGATATTGATTGCTATAAATTCCGAATTATTGCCAGTAAAGTTGCGATTAAACATTTCTGAAAATATGTGCGTAATATAATTAAACTATTGTACATACCAAATTTCATAGTCTAGAATTGCAATCATTTATAAAAACAGTCATTTTCTCAATCGGTAAATTTTATTTATATTAACGAATTGTCGTTGCGTGCGTGTATACCTAATTTTTTATTTAATTTTTATATTATTAAATGTAAATATTTATAAGCTATAAAAGTAAAATGAAAAAATTGATAAATTTGTTAAATATTTTTATGTACATTAATTAATTAATTAAAAATAATTCTTTTATATATAGATATTATATATATATTTATAATTTAGATAATAGACGAAAAATTGTATATAAATATTATGTATTAGAATAAAAAATGCTATAGATTAAAAACAAACGAATATAAAATTTAATAATATTAATTATAAATAAATAAAATTTTAATTTTAATTAACATTTATTTTTTGTTTTTATCTTTTTCTTTTTTCTATAATTATAGGCTGCCGGTGAGTCAAGTGGACTTTTCAAAAAAACAATAACTAAATTGAGTACAGAATATCGACTACAATTCGTTTGGCCACATACGCGTAAAGATACCAATCAAAATCAATGTACCGATGATGCTGTTGATTTTCCAAAAAAATCTTTATCAATGGGTGCAATAAAAGCAACACAATCAAATGCAATGCCCACAGTTCATAAAAAACGAACTACACACGAAAAAGAAGGTGCGACCTTTACGAGTCGCTGTATATATAATATAAATATAAAATAATAATATTAATTATATTAAATAATTAAGAAATTTTAACATATAATAAATCCACAAAAAAAAAAAAAAAAACGGTTAAACATTTTCATAACTTTTTTTTTTATTATATGTGCGAATTTCTATTAATTTAATTAATTTTATTGTTTTTTATTGCCTTCAAAATTATTAAAAAATACATAAATGCGTAATTTTATAGATTTTAATGTTTCTTGTTTTCGTTGTAATAACAAAAATGAAAAAATATATGTTTTTTTTTTTTTTTATAGAGACTAATTAAAATTCTGCTTCTATATGTTTAAAAACAATTTTAAATTAAATTACAAAAACAAAAATATAATTCTTACTTAAAAATTAAAAAAACTTTACCTTATACAAATTTACACAATAAATAATTTGTCATGCATTTTTTATACGTAATGAAAACGCAATTATTATTCATAATATTTTCAATTATATTTTAATTAATTCATTAATAATTTAAATATTGTTTTATAATTTTCATAATCAAAGACAATTATAAATTTGCATTTATTATAGTTTTTATCAATTTCCATAATATATTTCATCTGTCTGTATGTATTAATTTTCACATTTATAAATGCATTTATGTCTCTTTTGCATTATTAATGGATGCAATATTTAATTTATTATATTTTATTATTCAATTATAAACACATTCTAATTTAAATGTTGATAAAATTTTATGTATATCCTTCTGTGAGTTTGTGTGTACATATGTCCAGCGTGTCGTATAAAATATCAATTGTGTGTTAAATGTTTTTTTTTTCATTTATATAAAATTAATTTTATTTAAATATTATCAGAGATAAAATTGAATTAGAATCAATAACTATAACGTTTAGGGTAGTTTATATTACATTATATGGCGCACAAGATGTTATAATTATCGTTACAGCACACACACCCAACCTATTATCTCCAATGTCGCCTTTAGCCTTTAACTTATCCTTTCATTTTTCCCTTCCAACAACGTTCGAAACATCCCTCTAAATAATAACACCAAATATAAATCTAAAAAATGTGTTTACATAGAACAAATCTAAGAATCGGTTGCAATATATTTAAATCCATGTTCAGTAGCAATTCGTATATCAAACTAGAAAACGTATCCAAATATATGTACATTCAGTTGTTCTCGACATAATCTATACAATTGTTTCCATTTAAATTTTTCAATTTGCACTATTCACTAAACATGTGTTGAGTGAGTTGGGGTTGAGTTATTTTCCATAAATTATACATTTTTTTATTTCCCATATCAACTAGCGCTCTAATTGATAATTTAATTGACAATTTTACAACAATTAATTTTATTATTTTCCATATTTTCAATATTTTCATCATTGTTTCGTTGCATTTACAATTTTCTTTCTTTAATTGAAAAAATCTAAAATTACATTTAGAAATTAATAAAATTATTATTATTTATTCAACTAATATTGTAATTATACCATAATTAGAATAACTAGAAAATAATCATGAAAAAATGTGAATTGTTCTATTAAAGAGGAAGCTGTGTCTTGTATAAATAAATTTGATCATGTAGGCAATTCTAAGAAAAGTAAAATTCTTCATGTGTATTTGGTTTAAATCCATAAAGATAATTCAGAATAGCAATGTTCTCTATGACCAAGTATTTGATTTCACACAATAGCTGCTCTTATTTGGTTAGATCAACGGGTTTTTCGTTGAGTAATTGAAAGAAAATTGTTGTTTATAAGTAGTCAAATAATTGCATCCTGGTTATTTTTGGACACAGTAGAAATTTTGTATATAATTATTTATCTCTGATGGTGTTTATTTATAATTATTTTTTGTTACTAATATAATTATTTTACTAATAATAATCTCATAATTTTTATGTATACTTAAATATTATATGTAATTTATAAAAAAAAAGAAATTAACAGCATGCTAGAGTTTATTTCTTTATTATACCTTCGCTGGTGGCAAAAAAAAAACGTAAAAATTTATGGAAAAAATAGAATTGTAATTGTAAGAATTATTAGTTATTTCACACATATCATTTTAGTATATAATTAATTATATATAGCAAGCTAAAGAATAATATGTATATTATTATATGGACTGCTCCAGGAAATAACACTTGAGAATATTTAGAATAGAATTGCCGTTTTTAATTCCAATATCAGAAAATATCAGTCAAATAGAAATAAATTAATTAAGGAAATACATCAATTATTATACACACCCATACGGAGTAATATATATCAAATTGACTGTAATGATTGTCATTTACATAACTAAAGTCGGCTATAATTCCGCCAATATTTCTATATTAAAATCGAATTATTGCTGGAAAAAAAATTTGGCATTATTACCGGTATTAATTCCATGTTAAATTATCAATAATATCTGAAGTATTTCTATTGCAAATGGGCGGCACTCTGTGTTATTTTTGGGGTCATTGTCGACGTCATTCAGTTTTTATAAATATGTCTATAATATGTATTTAAAGTAGATAGATATAAACCATTTGTATGAATTGAACTGTAGTTGAAATTAGTTTTATTTTTACACCATTCGGTTCATTTATTAGTTGTTATTTTATAGGCGTAATATTTATAATGAAAATGAAATAATGATAAACAATTTAATGGTTACGTTTCTAAAGCAATTTCTGTAAAAGAACTAAAAGGGAATAACTTCAGACGAGCATAAAATACCACAGAAATTTTACTCATAATCAGTATTAGCAAAATTTTCATTACAAATTCTCGAACACACAATTGCAAACAAAATGAACAAAAATTTATTTTGAACAGAATTAGATAGAGGTGTTTTCTTTCATAAAATTTAAATTGCTTATAAAAGGAAACAATAAATAATTAAGCACACTTTCCTTGTTTACAGTTACAGAAGGTTTTTGCTTACATTTATAGAAATTATTCATTAAATTAAAATGCTTTTATATTTATACAGACCGGATATTAAATAAATTTATTGATTTTAAAACACAGATAAATATTTAATTAATTAATATTTTAATTCGTGATCACTTAAAATGTTGTTCACTCATAAATTTGTGTACATTTATACTGTCATCAATTAGAAACTATCACTTCATTTTATTTAGATATTCTGTCACATAATAAAATTTTAAATAATAATTTTAAATTTATAATTAAAAAAAGACACATTTTTTTGCCAGAATAGAAATTCAATATTTTATTTATTTAATGAAAAAATAAAAACAATTTTTTACTTATTAATTTTTAATTATAGAATGATTATTAATTAACCATAATTGCTTTCATAGGTTTTAATTAATTTTTGAATTTTTTTTCTATTTTTCTTTTCCATATTATTCTAATAAAATTACAGCCACCGTTCAAGAATTAGAACCATTATTTAATAATGCTGATGAAAAGTATGTATTTTATACATGTGAAATTATATTTTTATTTATCTTTCTCTCTAATTATCATTGATATTAAAATATAATTAATTTAAACAATTTTTCCATAACTCAATTCTTATTAAAATATATGTAAATAGGAAAGAACCTAGAAGTCGATCAAATATACGACCATTTTCTCAGTATGGTATTAATGAAGGTAAACATCGACAAAATACAACGGAAAAAGAAAATTTCGGTTTTTGTGATGAAAAAATTGATAAAATTGATAATAAAACGTTGACGAATGGAATTGATTCAAAAAATGTTTCGTGGTATAAAGATGTTATTGAATTAAGAAAGAAAGCTGGTGAATATAAGGTACATATATTCTTCACACTACTTATTCACTTTCTAAATTAATTGATAGTACAACGTTTACTTATTCCATAATCAATAAATGATTTAATATTATTTTATATTTATAGCATCGTGGTTGGGGTGTTGAAATTCAGCCAGATTTGTATAATAAACAAAAAGAATTGTGGGATCAAGTATCACGTAGGAGTTCTTTGTCAGCACTTTCGTTAGCATCTACTGTTCATAAGTATAACAATTTTTTTCACATAAATATTTTTATAATTATTAACTAATAATTTAGAAATAAATTGTTAACTATCATCATTGAATAAAATATAAAATTATATATAATTATCATTTTTTATACAGACCAATTTCGAAAGAGGAAAAAGAAAAAGAAAATAATAAAAAAACATCACCATCTAAAGGATATGGTAAGAAAAATATTATTAAAATCTACTAATAATTGATATCATTTTGCTCCAAACAATCCGTAAATTATTAAGCAATGGTTAACATATTTCTTTCATTGTTCATTTCTCATTGAATAAATGTACCAATTATTGAAGCTAATTTCAATAACGATATTGTCATTCGTCTTGAATTTGGCGTCAAATGTATGAATTGCCTTTTGAAGCAGTTTCGTTGTTCTTCATAATTAACGGAGTTACGTTATGTCTCTTCTAACCTGTGTGAAATGTATCATTTACTGGTAAATATTTTATATCAATTTCATTAGTACAATAATGGAATTATTTGTCATTGAAAGCGATTAGCCCCCACCTTGCGAAACAAATTCAATTTATGTTTAGATTCCCATTTGCCATTTAGGTGTATTGGTAATATACAACCCTTTATGAAATTAATTTCAATTTAATTTGATTGATGAAAATTTTAATTTTCAGGTCGTTATCAAAACATTCGTCATCATCTTGAACGAACAACTGGAGCTGGTAATATACATATTTTATAAATAATATTATTTTTTACATATCTTTATACGCAGAGTTTTTTCAAACTAAATAATAATTATAAAAATGATCAAAAAATTACATATAATATTATTTAAATAATAATTAGATGTTGAGGAGGGTGCACTGTTACCATCACCGACAAGAGAAAAACTATTACCAACGATTCCA
The DNA here is from genome assembly GCA_910594885.2 of Bibio marci. Lineage (NCBI taxonomy): Eukaryota > Metazoa > Arthropoda > Insecta > Diptera > Bibionidae > Bibio > Bibio marci. The sequence goes on along the minus strand of OU343114.1, from coordinate 7,123,596 downwards.
AAATCAAAAGATGATGAAAGTTATAATTCACAACGAGGAAGTCCAAAGAAAGGTTCAACATCAAAACATGGTAGTCCACAAAAGAGTCCAAAGAAAATATTGAAACAAGGTGGTAAATAAATTAAATTAATTTATTACACAAATTTATAAATAATATTTTAATTTTATTTATTTTAGCTCGTTCACAATCTGTTGGTCCAACAGTTCCAGGAGCAGTAGCAGCAGCAGCGGCAACAACAACAACAACAGATGGTTCACCAAAAAGACGTACTGGAAGTTCAGCAACAACAGCGGCTGGTACACCGTCATCAGTTAGTAATACTGCCATAATTAAAACGCACAAAAAAACACCGGCATCTACACCAACTATGGCGGAACGTAGACCAAGACCTAGTAAGAAAAATTTTTTTATTTAAATATTAAAATATTAATTTGGTGTTTCTGGCGTAATCCCATGTAAAATAAATTATTAAATTGACACACAATTATATATATAAAAAACCACTTTTTATAACAATTACGTTGTAAAGCGTATACATTATGTATTATAAAGACTATAAACATTCTTTATAATATACAATAATTCTATGATTATTCATCATAACTCTTATAATTCTACAATGCACACATTTTTTATAGGATATTTTTATATACATATATTTTTTTAGCGCAACATATAGCTGCGTATTTTGTGAACATACAAAACTTATAAGATTAAATAAGATTTAAGTTTTAAAATATTGAAATTTTTTATACTAAAACAAAAATGTGACAGATAAATGCAACAATGGGCAATAAATTTCATGGTAGTGGTTTGATAGAAAATTTCAAAGAATTGTTACAATCGTAGAAAATAATGATATAAATATAAAGGGATCAATGGCAAACAAAAGCTGCAGTCTATAATTAACAATTGTTAACAGTTTTTTCATGTAGAACTATTAGAACAAAACATTGCTGTCTATATTCTTCGATAATATGACGTGTATTATTTGTAATAAAAGAATATTTGTTCCAACTGAAATTGTTTGATGATTATTATTTAAATGTTTTAAATCGTTTGATGGTCAGCGTTTCATTGCATTCGAACATTGGGACGCAAACAGTTGTTATATTTGATGCACGATTGTATATTATCATCACACTTACTTATTGTTCTTAGATTTTTGTCAAAAAATTATAGGGCGCTGTTGAATCATCCATCGTATTCAGCAGATTTATAATGCTGCAATTTCTCTTTATAAAATGGATTTATTTTGATGATTCCGCACAGTGAACTGAAACAGGCATTCGAATCATTATTAATGTAACACTATAAATATATAGAACTGTATGCGTGTTAAAATAGTACATCATCAAACAGACTCTAGGTATTATATCCATTACTATTATAAGAGTAGGTTTTATTTTGGGGTGTTATTTCGTTTCAATATACGATGCCAACAATGTTTATATAGAAATTTTATTTAGTTATTATAAAATTTCAACAAAAATACTTCTGATTTGTAACAATGGTTTATTATTTCTTATGATTATGAACTAAATTTAATCAATCTATACAATCTATTTATTTTTTTTATGTTCAATATAATAGCAGCTATGTGTGTGTGTTTTCAGACATTAAAAATATGATATCATAATTAATAATATAATAGATAACGTTTCTAAATTAAATACATTATCATAAAAATATAATATCACTAAAAAATTGAATTGTTGATTACTGATTTTTGATTTACTAAAAGAAAGCATGTACATGAAGTCTTCGCCGCATGATTTCACTTTTTTTTTTTTTGTTTTTGTGATAAACTTTATTATAAATAATTATTTTTATCAAATTATTAAAAAATCAAAATAAAAAAACGTACTTTATGTCTTTTAGAAATGTTTAGAGACTGAAGCATTTTGTTGACATATATAATTCTTATTCTATTATTATTATTATTATAATTATTGTTATTATTTATATTTGTTAATTATTGTTTATCATATTATTATTTTTTATTTTGATATTATGGTATTATGTTTTATATATGAAGTGTTACATAGAGCTAGAAATCTATCTTTTAAAAAAAAAAAAGTAAATATATTAATACTTATATAAATTAGGTAATATTCATCATTAATTAGTCCTACTTATTTATCATAAAATGTGCTATATATATATATATATATAACTTAACATTGAAACTGTATCTAAAAAGATCATATTTATATAGAAGATCTCACACATAATATTATTTTACGTTTATTGAATTTTGCTTACATTTTTATTTTGATGTTTTTTTTTCATCATTTTATTTTATTTATTAATAATAATTTTGGTATTTAAATAATAAAATGATTTTATTTGTATCGACAAAATTCCATATTTACATTTAAAATGATGATCATAAAATATATTAAATTCCACATATAGATTCGCATTTTTAATGATATCGCAGGTTTAAAATTCGCCATCTATAATGTCTCTTTTCCAATACTTATTAAATATAGGATAATTCTCTTATATTGTAGAAGTAAATCAGGTTTTTAAGTCTTTAAAAAGTCTACGATGTTTGTATAAATATTTTTATTGTAAATTCGATGTATACATCATCTTATAACGATTCTATTTATTTCGTAAGAAATATATAAGTTATAGACGATATGTATTATATACAAACAATACAAGTTAATACAAATTATATGTAACAAATAATATACAGGGTGTAAATATTAAAATAAAATAGTGCAATAAACACTATTTGTATAAATATAAATTACTTGTATATATACTTCAGCTTTAAGAGAATGCAATGCGCTATTATAATTATAATATATATTTATTTATATATGTAATTCTTCACACACGCTATAAAAACCGCCGATAAAATTCTACAAATTATAATTATTTATAAATCACAAAACACAATAAATAAACAATTCAATGTAAAATATTTCATAATATATTTCACAATGTGCGCCATAATCTAGTCTGACCGCACAACATATATAACGCATCAATTCATAAGTTTTTCTTCATCTTTTCTAACAAAAATTGCTGGGTGAATTTTAAAAATAGTTTTTGTGCTTGTGGTGTATTTTATATGGTTTTAAAATAAATATAATTAATATAATAATTGAGATCTAATTGACTGATTGTTGTCCTTTTCTCATTTTTTTCAATTCCAATTCCATTTAAATCACGAACGATTAGTAAACAGTTTCCATTCGAACTTTTTTTGGTTTATCTTTCTGTTGCGCATCCCTTATCTTTCACTTTTTTATAAGATATAATTTTCAAATATTTATTTTGACAACAAAATAAAAACAAAACATATAGGAAAATTTCATTGTGATTCATAAAAACTTAAGTACTTAAACTTAAGAAGTATTGCAAAAAAAAAGTCGAACATTAAAGAGACTTTTTTTTAGTTCAACCAAAAATAAGTTTTAAAGATTAAAGAAAATTCTATGATGGCTGATGTAAATACTATTTTCAATGTACTTTAATGATTGGATTATTAAACGCTTACTGCCCACAATGTATTTCATCAAATTGATATTATAATACATTGAAGAATATACAAAATAAATATTTTATTTAACAAGTTCTGTTTATTTTCGACAGAGTAGCGCATATACTAATTCCCTTTAATATATTTGAATTTCTCATAATTTCTTCACCAATATAGTTTTGATGACGAATTATTGAATAAATTATTTTTCAATTGAATTTTAAATCAAATATTTATTTACCTCGTTCTAATGGTGACTGCGATCTTGAAAAATATTACATATTTGAACAAAACGTTCTACTTTACTACAGATAAAAAGCTTTTAGGAATACAAAATACTAAATCTTTCCATTTAGAATTTGAAATTTTTTAAATTACACGATTTAATTTAATTTTTTTTTTTTTGCACAATTTTTTATTGCTTTTGAGATTTTCCATTCGAATTTTCATTGAAATAAAATTCATTTATAAATTTAAAAAATATTGACGTCCAAACAAATATGTTTCACTATATCTAACCTTTTGTAATATGATCATCAAAATATTGTATATTGAAAATATAATTAATTTATCATTTTACTATTTATATACAAATACATAAATTAGATAAGGGTAAAAAACGTGTATTTATGCGAATATTGAATCGGAACCAAAGATTAACAATTTTTTTTTTTTTTTGGTATATTGTAACAAAAAAATGCTAAACCGAACCTTTTTTCAACAAACACTTACGATGGTGTACTTTCAACAGTTTTAAGTAGCTCTACATTATTATATTATAGTATTAAATGAAAATAGGATATTTCCCAGGTATACATTGCCGATTCCAGCATTATAAAAATTCCTAAGAATTTTGTAAGATTTTTCATGGATTTTATCAGCGCTTTTTTTTTTGTTTCTTTTTTATTAAAAAAAAATGCAGAATCGATGAAATTTTGCCATCGTTCAGCATCTTCATTCCGTGTTCATTGAACTTCTAGTCTATCGATAAAAAATCAAATCACATCATAGTCATAAGAAAATTTATTCTGGTAATACGGACAAATCACATTACTTGCTGAAATACATGTTTTGTCAAAATCCGTGGATCTACTCACAAAAAAATATAAATTCTATGGATATTCTGTGGAATAATAGAAACAAGAAATACTTCTACGGAGAATGGGTAGAAATTATCATCGGAAATATACGGATAATCCAAGGAAATTTTTTATAAGCACTCATCATATAAAATTCCAGTGAACATCCGTAAGAAATCCATAGATATTTCCTCGAATTGAAACTACGCACAAACTACGGACAGTGTTACTATGGTAGTCTCCCATAGAAGTAAGATTTATTGATTTATTTAGATTATGAACTCGCATGATTTCCACGTTCCACCTGTTTGCGTATTCTCTTACTAAATTCAAGGAAACGTTTAGTTTTTATAGTAATTTGAATTAATAACAAAATACCTGTTATCAAATGGTTATTCAACAGTTCAAATATCAGTAATTATTACAAAAGGTCAAACAAAATGCTTTTTCATTCTCCTGATTTAGCAACAAATTACTTTTGCTTATTTCTATGCATAAAAAAATTGTTTATATAACAACAAATGAAAAAGATATGTATTAAATGGGAAAATGTAACCTTAAAACTGAATTCGATACTGCTAATGAGATATTTATATAACGTAAGAACTCAGAACTAAACAATAAATCCTCATTTGTGTTTTTTTTTATATTGGAATGGCATTAATTAAAAAAACAAATAACTGAAATAATGTGCAAAATTTTATCATATTCCGCGTATCTGCTGCACACACGTTTTTACTCCTTTTATACAAATAATTTAATTTTTTTCATTTTAATTTTTCATTTTTTTTTATTCCATTAAAAATAAAATCATTTTATAATTTTTCATTTAGTAAAAACATTAAAAATAAAAATAGAAAACGAAAAAAAAAAGAAATAAATAAAAATTATAAATTCATTATGTAGAACATACATTAATTTGGTATATATATACTATTTCTAGCCACCTTATCCACATCCACTCATTCACGTTCTAAAAGTAGTACTCTACCATCAAGTAGTAGTGGTAAAAGTCATTATTCTGGTCCCGGTAATCATCAACAAATACAATCCTTACAGAACAACGACAATAATAATCCCATGAAAAAAATATCTCCCGCCACCTTAACCATTCCCAATTTAAAAAAAGCCTACAAAACCACAAATAAGCCACATCATCAGAGACCAAAATCAATGATTGTGAATGGCCAAAATGATCCTATGACTGAATCGACAATAAATTTTGACCAGCTACGAAAGGTCAAAGGTCAACAAAAGAAAACTGCGGAAAGTAAGTAGTGAAAAAAAAAAAAAAAAAAAGAAAAAAAAAATTAAAAATATCAGAAATTACTATTTAAAAAAAAAAAAAAATTAATTAATTTATTAATTAATCGTGTTTTTTTTTTATTTTTTATTTTTTTTTTTTTTTTTTTTTGTGTTGTGTTCACACAAAATTAAATGTAATTTGTATTTTTTATAATCAATGTTTTATAATTTTTTATTATAATTTAATTTAATTTAAATTCAGTATTTATGTGTAATTAAATGTATTTTGTTGTTGTTGTTGTTGTTGTTGTTGTTGTTGTTATAATTTATAGAGCATTTTGTACAAGTAAAGTAAGAAATAAAAAAAAACATAAACATTTGAATGTTAGATCATCACAAAAATAATTAAACTCTTTTACTTCAATTTCCGTTTTTTTTTTCCTCTCTATATTTATACTAATTTTTTTTTTTCTATTATTGTTTTATATTTGTAATAATCATTTTTAGTTTTTTAAAAATTAAAATCATTAAAAATCTTACAAAAAAAATACTTTAATTTACACGAACCACACCTTTTTTTCTCTTCTGTGTACAATAAATATCAACATAACAAAAAAAAAAATTAATTAATCTGAAAATTTTAATTAAAAAATTTATAAATTTAAAAAATAAAACATTTATACTTACTTTTTGCAGTTAAACTTCTCTCAAATTTCGAAAAATTCATTTACAAAAAATTGAAAAAAAAAGCCTTGATTTAAAAAAATTAAAATAAGTTTTATCAAAATAAAAATAAACGCACACACACACACTTTCCATACTTTCTTTCTTTTAATTTGCATGCTTATTTATTTTAATACACATTAAACACATTACAATTTTATTTTAATATTAAATATTAATTAAATTAATGCTTTTTCTTCTTCTTCTTTTTTTTTTTACTTTTTTCTTTATTTATTTCACATGAACATTTAAAAAATAAATCATCAAAAAGTAAAAAAAAAATTAATTCACAAAAAAAATTTTAAAAATCAAAAATTGTAAAAATTTTGTAAACAATAAAAAAAAAAAAAATACTAATTTTTATTTGGAATGTATTCGCAAAAAAAAAAAAAAAATAAAAAAACACAAAAATTTCAAAAAAAATTTATAATAAAGCAAAATAAAATTTTTAATCCAATAAAATATGGTGTTTTATTACTTCATAAAAATAAAAAAACAAATAAAATGTATTCTTTTTTCATTTTTTTTTGTTTGTTTTTGTGTACCGCTTTCTTTCAACACATCGTATCGTATCACAATATAGATGAAGATGATACTTATAAGGATGGTGGTGGTGGTGTTGGCGGTGGCGGTGGTACATCAATATCAAGTGCTAGCCCAATACCAATGCCACATGAAATAACCGAACATATTGTTAAATCACCACCGGAACCAACACGTGTAAAATCACCCGAACAAATTCTAATGCGTTCACCAGATCCAGTCAATTGGACGGTACCATTGGATACTGGAAAAACATTTACTGTTACACAAAATGTTCGAGATGGTATTTTAGGTATTTGTATATTTATATTTAAATATGCGCACATTTAAATTATATAATCGATAATAACATATAATTTTCATTTTTCGAAAATCTTTATTGTTCAACAACAACAAATAAAAAAAATAAATAATTTAATTGTTCACAAAAATACGCACGCGGGCACACAAACTCATATGCACAATCTGCAAACATATATGGTCAACTCTATTTTGTATATGTGTGTGTGTGTGTGTACAGGTGAATCAATAATGCGCCCACAAAGTGAATTTAAAGTTTCAACATCTTGTGAAAAACCACCACCAGCACCACAATCAGCTCCGCCTGAACTCGCTGAGCAAGCAAACATGGAAGGTGATTAGTATATTTTTTTTATTTTATATTAATTTTTTAATTTTATCATTATTCTTATATCACTTTAGTTTAAAAATATTACTTACAATTATAGATTTACACAGTCTATAATAATTCAATAATTCGGGTTACAACAGACAACTAATTTCAGTAATATTACACACTCAAGTTGGTAAATTATTACGCACTTTGGATTTTATATAACAATTTATCGATTTTGTTCTTCAATTATAGCCGTTGCCTTAATTCCATTAGTATTAAGTAATTAGCCCATAATGCAATATTTAAATATATCGTTTCAGAACACACTTTCTATCTTTATTATTTTTTATTTTTGAAATACACACGCAGATGTTATCTCCACAATTTCCTTAAAAATTACTATTCAGGATTTTTCAGTGTTGAATTCAAGGATGTCCGCGTGTCATGGGATATATGTTAGATCATCTGCTATAAGGCGAGCGGCTACTACATGACTATATGTGGGGTCACATTTGACTCATCTATGAACATTTATAAAGGAAATAAAAATACTAATTTGTCATTTTGTAAAATTTTAATGTTTATGAGACAATTTATTCTTTCCAACTTAATACTGATACATAATTCTCAATACATTGAAAGGAATAAAAACTCGATAATAAATGGAAATTAAGCAAATTCATTGGTAATAAATATGTCAAAAATTTATCCTAAAACAAAACGTAAATGTTTCCCTTTTCGTAATACCTTCGTTTGTGCAAAATAACTATAGTTTCGGACCAAATGGTGGGCTCAAACTTGCAACACGAAAAGAAGAAATATTTGAATTAAAATAAATTTTTTCTTTGATCAAATGTGTTTGTATATTTACTCAAATTACTATGTTAAATGGTCTAAAAATTTTAATGCTGATTACAATTTGTTTCCGAAAGATTTTAAATCATTGAAAAATACAAAAATGTTTCCTGTAATTATATTTTAAAACGATAACTATTCTATTGTTTTAAAGGATTACTATTTTATTTACCATGCCTACTAATTATTTTTCCCGCCAAAGTTTAGAAGCCCGGCTGCAACACTATTATTAGATACAGTTTGATAATTCAATAATTCGAGATAAATAAAATCGATTTATGAAATTATATATGGCATAGCTCCACAGCATAGTCTTTGCTGCGATATCAACATTTATGTATCTTGAAAAAAAAAACAGAAATATTCAGGAAGCTTCTTAAAATATTTTATTCACGATAGTACTATGCTGCGTACCTATAACTGAATTGGATGATGTTCACTTGATCAAATTCGATAAAATTGTATGATATCTGTCAATTTGGTAGGAGAATATAGCGCATTAATACAATTGATTTCCGGAGGGTGAAATTCGTCAAAATATTGTTGTACCTCATACACATTTCTTCATGAAGCAACCTTAATCAAGACACACTAATAATAATCCTGCAAATTCTTGTGTCGAATAGAAATTGCAAATTTAACAACACATTTATGTCATGCGTTAGAAAATTGACTTGGTTTTCGAGGTGTGTGATTAAATTTTCAATAACTGTATGAAAAAATGAAAATATGTTAAAGATATCGTCTTTTATAAATTCTCTATTTTTCTAATTATGGCCGATAGATTTCAATTAAACACATGTCACATATTGATATAATTTATTTAATCAGTTAATTGTTGGCTGCTAAAAAATAATAAATTTATAATATAACAATTTCCGTTTTTTGTTTTCTTCATTTAGCTTGGAAAAATGAACAGGAGCCACAAGAAAATTTAGATATTAAAAATCAATTATCGGCTGGTATTACCTCAACAATTGATCATCCCATAACAACAGCAACTGTTAGTGAGCCGACAACAACTAATACGACATCTACAGTTGCGGCAACTGCAGTACCAGAAGTACGTTTTGATAAACCTGTGCCTGGTACAACACTTCGTTGCCTTGATGATCCAAATTTTGATCCCGAAATTAATTCACCAGGTTCGGTTGGAAATCGTACAATATCATCAGATGTATTAGAAAAAGCACGTGATCGTTTCGATCGTTTTTGGGGTGGTAATAAAGAGGAAAATGTTTAATCAAATATATTGTATAATGAAGAATTGCAGTTATATAATACATGATTTAAGTAATATTAAACAAACAAAAAAAACTGTATAACAGGGTAGTGCTGGCTGACAGATTAGAAAGATTTACGTGAGTATGCATTAAAATTTAAAAAACAACAACAGAAATTATAATTCAATGGAAAAAAAATAATAATTTTAAATTATTAAATAAAAATTATGTCATTTGCATTGATTTTTTTTTTATTTTTTTTTTAATATTTATGATTTTATATTTTTATAAAATAATTTTTAATTTTATTTAAATAATTTAATTTATTTATTTTTTTTTTTATAATATATTGTGCTATTGCACAATTTTTTGTTTATATGTTATTTTCACGCAAATAATTATTAATATAAATTAATAAATAAATAAAAAATTAATTATTAAAAATGTATAATAAATAAATAATTGAATAACATTTATTATTTATAAAGTTAAAGATTATAGAATATTTAATTTACAATATAATATTAATATTTTGATAATTTTGTTCTTTTTATAATATGAATAGAGGTTATGAGAGACAAATGTAACTGCTGAACTTACTTTATTCTATAATTGAAATTATTTTATCAGAAATTTATCAGTAAAGCTTCTTTAAATTTCTATTCGAAAACAATGCAATAATAACAAATTGTTTAATAAATAAATTTCTCTGTAATTATTGCAATTCCGTCAATCTTTAATAAAAGTTTTCTTTATAAAGCCCATTATTAACAAACAATATACCATTTGTTTTTATTTTTTTTCCTGATCCTAAAAAGCTTATAAATAATTTCGATGATTAAATAATCTGTTCTCTTCATTTTCTATATGAATTTTAACATTAAAATATAAAATTTACTAAATATTAATTATTATTTAAATGATATTTTACATAAAAATTTGATAATAATTAAGGCAAATTATAAAAATGTTTTTATTTTTAATAATATATTTTGTACCATTTCTTTATTATTTAATTATTATTGCAGATATTATTGTTTTTAAATAAATATTCTAATAATAAAATGATTATATAAATATAATTAAAAATATTATTTATAAATTGACATGTAAAAACGCAAATATTTTAATTATTATTATTATTATTATTATTATATAATTACCATTAAAAAATATATATTTATTCATTAATTAATCACTAAATAATAAATAAAAATTGTAATCAACAAAAATGATATATAAATGCGATAAATAAATAATAAAAATGGACATAATTATTATTATTATATATATAATTAAATATACTTAAAATAATGAAAAAATTAAAGATAACAAAATAATAATCAGGAATAAGATGAAAACTTCCTTTGTTGTTGTATCTACATACAATTAGAATGCGTATTATTGTTGTCCAATTTTTAATTATATTAATATTATTGTGGAACAATATAATATAAGAAAAGAATTGTCTATATATTGTCCATTGAATAATGAATTTCTTATTTAGATAGAATAAGTAAATTAAATGTGATCAGTATAAATTATAATTATTGATTTATTATATAGTCTAAAGTAATAAACAATTAAAAATAGGATAACAATATACGCATACTATGGAACAACAAATGAAGATTTCATCTTAATAGAAATATAATAATAATTTATTAAAAATTATTTAAATATAAAATATATAGAAGAGAAAGATCATAAATTTTCCGGGTTTTTTTTTTTTGGTTTTACACATGCACCCCATATAAAAAAAGCTCGTTCATATATTATTATATTAAAAAAAAAGTTCCTTGCCTTATTATAATTAATTATAAATACACTTGTATTTAACCAAAAACAAAATAAAAAATTGTTGTAAATTTTTTCAATTAAATAATTTAATTTTTTTTACAATATTTCATAGAAAAAACACTAAATAAATAAATAAATAAATAAAAAATACATAGCAATATTAATTCAAAATATGAATTTTATGCCACATGTAGAGAGCAGTTAATAAAAAAACATATTTATATTATGAAATTTGCATATTAAGCAGCAGCATTTATTAATAACTAAATTAAATATGAAAAATAACTAAAAAATATAAACCAAACACTTATCTAATCCCTTTTAAATTATTATTATTATTATAATTATTATAATTAAAATCTGTATTAAAAACTCAATAAATAAAATTATATAATCTTCAATCATTACTTCAATATTTATATTGGCTTTTTCATAAAATTTATTATAAAAATATTTAAACATTAACATAAAAACACATATATATTTATTTACGATAATTATATAATAAATAAAATATCGGTATCCGTCTTAAGAACATTTTGTAACTATTATAAAAACTAATCAAAAAGTATTGTATATTTTATTGCCACGTTAAGAATTTGGAACGCATCAGTGATCAATTATAAATTCTATTGAATGATGCGTGGGCGTCATCATAACAGAAGGTTTAATTTTAATTTCCCTGATCATTCGTTAATTGTTTGGATGTAGGTTAAATTTTAGATACTAACCAGATTGTGATTTATTTGAAAAATTCGTACAGCTAATATATAAAAAAAAATATAAAATGATTATTCATTTCATTTTGATAAGAATATGTCTTCCAAAAATATGCAAATATTTTGTAAATATAAATAATATAATAATTTTAACAAAAACAATTACATTTCTTTCATAAAATTAAATTAAAACATTTAAACGAAATACGTTAAAAAAACATAGCGCTATAAAATATTTCAATATATTTAAAGTCAGAAATTTTAAATACATCATTTTTAGTTAAAATACTGGAAATTTTAAGATAGGGCCTACCTGATAGGCTATATTGGAATTAAGATATTTTATTCGCTTTGATTGAAAATACGGCAATGAAAATTATTCTAACTCACTATAGCGACACGGAGAAATACATATATTTATGGAACTTATTGAGAATATCTCCAAATCACTAACAGTATTTTGACGTTAAAAACACATTTACATTTCAAATTATTTTCTTGAAAAATAAAATGGAAATATATTTCATCGAAACGAAAATCATATCGATAAAACTTAAAATAAAACATTCGAAGCATATTTCTATAAGTTATAATATAAATATTTATATTCTTGTACAAATTCAAATTTGTAGGATTGTAATTCTCTTGGGAAATTGAGGAAATGTACATAATAATTTATAAGAATAATTTCTTTAAAATACGTAGAAAAGAAAAAAGAATGTTTCTTAAGTATTTGGAAATTAAAAAATGCTCGTACATCTAACAAAAAGTGGATCAACTTTACTCTTTCCAAAAGAAAATTATATTTTGGTAGATTGATTCATTTGAAAAAATAAAGTCGCGATAAAAAAATTGTTAAGAATTTGAAAAAAATGAACTTCAATTTTTACATTAACAAAATGATAGAAATGCGATATTTTTATAAATATGTTAGGAATACTTATATGAAAGTAAATCATTATTACTATATTTTTATAAACAATTGTCAAATTTCATATTTTTCATAGAATTTCCGTGTCTAAAAATGTTCTTATATGTCTTATATGTTTTCTTGTTTTATGGCTAATCTAACGAATATCACATTCTTGATATAGATTTCAAAAAATATAATTCTTCGATTTATCGTAATGATTATTTTTATGGGAAAAAATTATAAAGGAAAAATATTTTTTTATCAACATAAATTGGTGGCAATATTCACTTCCAAAATTTTAAAAATTCTTTATTATTTTTCAAAAGATGTATTTTTTTAAAAACATATTTTACTTATACCATTTATTAACGGATGGTAAAAAAAAAAAAACCGTCCGCAATATGTAACAACAATCTTTTTATTAATAATTACATATAAATTTCAGTCACACCACACCCCATACATACACGTCACTCACACATATTGTACATATACATATAATAAAGGATTTTAGAGGAGCATTTAAAAAATTTACATTACAAATACATTAAAAAATATTCAAAATAAATAAATTATATAAAATAATAAATGCATTCTAGGACAATTTAATGCGATAATTATTTATTTGTTCATTTATTGGCCACAATAAATATATTTTTTCTTCTTCTATATATATTTATACAATAATTAAATATAAAAAATGAAAAATCATCTATAATCTCACTCAACATGCCATCTGCAAAATTACCGTCTAAATAACTTTTAAATAAATTATATAATATGTATTTATAATAAAATAAATCAATTAAATTTGCCATTTTAATTTATTTTTAGTAAAATAATGTTTTTAGTTTTGCTATTATACACACATTTTTCTTATATTAATATATATTAAATACAGATAAATTAAATCTATTAATATTATAATAAAATACATATAATTTTGATGCATGAACTATTTATTTTCATTTTTAATATATAATACATAATAATTATGTCATTTATAATTAATTAATTAATTAATATATAAAATTATGATAATAAAAGTTTATATACAATTTTAATGCAAAAGAAAAAAAAAAAGTTAATATTTAATTAAATTGCGAAATATGTATGCGAATTACATTTAAATATAGCATATATAATTTATAGATTAATGTGTAATTAATTATCAATTATAAAATAAAAACAACAAACAAACAAAAATATATGGACAAACATTGTACTAAATTAAAATCATTGACAATGCGACAATGATTAAATACGATTAAAGTTTGGTAATTTAAATATTGTATCATCGATAATGATAGAATTATACTTTGTTATTTCAACTTTTTTTTTTCATATACACTACACACACATACACACACCCACACCCATCATGTCCCATAAATAACCAGAATGATTTTTAAAAATATATATTTAAAAGCATATGTGCCATATAAAGCAATAATTTGTGGTAACGACTTAAAATTATTATGATTGACATCACTAAAAATATAAATAGTCGTAGATTTGGTTGTGGTGCGCGTGTGATTATATTCTATTCACAAAATTTTATTTGGCATAATGAAAAACATTTAAACCACAACTATTTGCAGCATCCTTTAAGACATTTATGCAATTAGAGAACTTATAATTCAAATCACAATTATTGTAATACTGTGCTAGAATTATATGTACCGAACCTATTTTTATATAGCTCGTGTTTGTTTTATACATGCAAGTGAGAACTGTGAGTGTAATAAAACCAAAATTGCTTTCAATGATTACTATAACCTTTTTGAATATATTTAAATATTCAGATTGTACGACGTTTTATCATTACAGTGTTATCTCTTTACCTTAATTAACAAATGGCCCACATATAATACATCAGTTTTTTTTTAATAAGTTCGGTTTTATAGACATTATAATAACGTGTCACAAATTTCCGGTTATTTATGGAACAGAGAGTTATATTAAAATTTACGAAGAGAAAGAACATTTAGATACACATATTTTGTTATGTTTTTAATGTTTTTATTACATTTATTATATATTCAAATTGAATTGTTTTACTAAAATTATTTGGTGAGCTTTTAAGCTTTACTTATTATTTTTTTTTATTCAGTTTCATCACAACGTTTCTCAAAATAATAATATATATCCAATTAATGTGTCACTGAAATCTACCTCCACACATTACTGACTTCTTTCACATTGTATACGAAATTTGTACTCAATAGCAATATATTTAATATTATAATACCAACTATTATTCAAAGTTTTTCGACTTAATTTATATATAAATACAACGAGCTTCAATATAATATTCCTTTAAAACACACTTTAAGTATCTATATAATATTGTAGCTATATGCATATTAAAAGAAAAATACGTTCAATAAACCCAATTTTATGAAATAAAGAAAATTAATAATGTATTGTATTTGAAAAAATTAAATGTTTAAAAATGTTAGACATAAAATAATATTGTATATATGTCACCAATATTGCAAATTTTATAATTCATTAATGAAATGTGAACTAATTAATATAGATAATTTTATTATAATTTATATATCATTTTCTAGATACATCTCATATGAGATTTGGTGGCAATGCTTAATTATCTATAGATTAAACTAAATAACATTAAATAATAGAATAATTTTGTTAAAGTCACATATGGTTTTATTTTTATAATTTATGTAAACTTGTAAAATTTCTACTCAAAGTAATTTACTATAATGATTATATTCAATGAATGCGACTTTTCGAAGAAGAACTAAATTAGTAATTGTGTATATTTGTCATAATACTCAAATACGTAAATTTCACAATGATAATTAATTAGTATTTCGAAAATATTTTCAGAAATCAAATACGGAAATCGGCTGCATACTTTAAATGCGTAAATCGATTTTAAAACAATTTCTTCCATAAAATGTTGGAAATTAATAATATTTATTAATTATGTAAACAAAAATGGAAATCCGTTAAGATTATGTCCCGTATAGTTAAAAAGGAGATAATTCATAAAAGTCGATTTTCTGGTAAATTTCGTTCGTTGATCACTCAAATTTTTTTAGTCTACTTTAACCCAGAATTAATATATGTGTATAGAGAAATGTTAAAGGTGTCTGTTTATACGACTACATGAAATCCAAGAATACTTAAAATATATAGTTATTTTTCAAAAACTCTGTAATGTGATGGACAAGAATACGGTTTTTGATAGAGTTGCAACTGCATGCAAAAATTTTCTGGAATGAAAACTTATGTAATGCATAAATAATTTTTATTTGTTGTATTATATTATTATTAATTATCATATGTTAAGTAATTTACAAATTTGTATAATAATAATACAACATTATATTTGCCTAGCACATGATTTAGTCTGATAACTTATAAAAGTTTTTTTTCTAATACCATTTTGATCATACAATCATTTTTTACGATATTTCAAATTATATTGTGTGGTGCATATATAGAGTTATTCGATTTCTGTTGTGTTAATTATTGCTACGTTATACACGTCCACATGTCCACATGCACGTAAATTACTGAAAATATTTCAAGTGAATGAATATGCTCCTTGTAAGATAGAACAACGCATATACATAAATAATAATTACAAATATATATAATTTAATTGATTTAATTGATCACGCACACGTAACATATAATAAAATATTTGTAATTCATATATACAAATATTTTTGTAAATTATAAAAAAATGACATAATGCGATGGATGAAAATACTAAATATTTTTATATTATACGTATGTTATACTGCAGTAAAATATAGTAGAGAGCTAATAATATTATATAATTGAAAACATCTTAACTCTTAAGTACATGTGGATTAATATTTAATATTTATATCGCATGCATAAAATAGAAGATTTCATAATTTTAATTATATTAATTAAAATGAACACAAATTTGGACACTCTTACTTCGGTCATTCCTAAGTATATATAACCTATATGTATAATATAATATTGTATATAATATACAATTAAATATATGTCTTTTATATTTTATAGTACATAAAATAAGTTGTTTCATTACTTTATTATAATTATTTCATATACGATGTGTAAACACATAACATACAAAAAAGCTTGTATATATGTTAATGTTCTCATTTTATTTCATCTAAAAGTATAAGGGATCATATACACAGAGATTTTGAAATGGTTATTATACATATAAACACTCCTTTGTACTCCAATATATGTATTTAATAGCACATATATATATATAAAACAAATGTTATATAATTAAAATGACAAAACATTTTCATATAATAAATTTTATAATATTGTAAATAAATTTTAATAACAACTATTTTATGCATTATTCATGACCCATTTCAACATATATAACTTTTGATTAAATTCCTTTAATCTCTGTAATATTATATGTGTCATATATTATTATATAATTAAATTATACTAATCTGAATGGCCGACTATTATAACATAAGATAGTTTATTTTCCAATATAACATCAAAATGTATCAATTTAAAAATGAGAACATATAATTGCTGTTTATATAAATTTAATACGTATATATGTGGATGTATTTTACATATATGGTGACAATTCCATAGTCGGAATATAGTCGAAAATACTCGTAATCATTCCACTATAATAATGAATTGATATATGGAAAACAATAATAAAGTTGCTAAACACATAAACTTGATTTGGAACAAATTAATTTAAATTAAAATTTTAAAAATCGTGGCTAACTTTAAAATCGATTTGGTAAATTTCTAATTATAATTTATATAAATGACACATTTTTTTCAAACCATTAATTATTTACTGTAAAACATGAGTGCTTTCAATGAGTTATTACAATTATACGATACATTTGGGTTAAATATTTTTAAATGTACTATGTGCAAGTATGTAAATTTTTAATTTTGTCATACATTAATTAAACAAATGTAGGAGCTGTATTGACTTTTCATAGTCAATAAATAAAAAATAATTTCATTCAATTCGCTGTTTCAACTGCTTTTCATATATGATGAATGTAATATATTTAATATTAGTTATAGTTACAACAAGCAATAATATTATGATTCAAATATGTATAATAGATATTTATAAGCATATTTCTGTCGCTAAAAGTGTTTCATACCAAATTTCACCGAAAGATATCATCCAGCAGCCAGCTTCATTTCTCTTATTCGATTATCAATTTTGAAAAAATCATAATGTTGTTAATTAGATAGATCGTTATTAAAATTTAGTAGGGGGATGACATATAATGTCAATTGATATTAATTCCATATTTTTACTGACGTAAAAATAGTTTTTGACTTCCAAATGAAAAAGAGTTAACGTAAAATTTTAAATGAACATTTGAAATTTATCTAAACTTAATAAAATAGGAATATAAATTAAAAGAGAATTTTATATAGATGGAATTTTTACAATATATATTGCTTGTTTGCCGAATACAAGCAATTATTATTATAATCCTTATTGAACATAGCGGTGGTCATGTAAATAAATTTATATTATCAACAATCTGCTTGTATGGTCTGCGGATTCGCAGCAGATCCGGCGACTTAAAACCTAATTAAAATATAATTTATTTGTATTAGTAGCATTACAAATATGTAATTCATTCCAAATTTTCTCCATTACTATTTAGTCATTACATTTTAAATTGGAACGTCGCTTTCGCATGCGTTTTGCTAATAAATTGAATTCACTATAACTTAATGTTAGGTAAGAATTGTTACTAATTTTTTAAATATAATATTTATCAGAAAAAACGGAAATAAAGTTAAATCTGGTTACAATATTGCCTTTATTTCCGTTCCATGCGAAATTAAAGTCTAAATAACATAACGTCCGTAAAAATATGGAATTAATGTTAATTGACATTATGTCATTGCAACAAAATTTATTTGTTCTGTTCTAATTAACAAATTATCAATATATTATTCGTATATATAATTGATATAAATTATAAAAATATACACAATAATTTATATGAAAATAACAGAATTATTAAATTAAAATTAATTTGGATTAAAATTAAAAAATTCATTTTATAATATTATGACGCATGTGTATTTTATTATTGATATATTTCTTATGAAAATTACCGCATAAATATAATAATAATAATAATAAATAAAGTAGATATTATTATATGAAGAATATTTTATAAAAAATGATGATAAAAAAATAATTAATAAATTATACAAATAAAATATATAGTTTTTAGTAAAATTAATAAAATACAATAAAATATATAGCAATAAATTATTAAAAAAATTACAATAATACAAAAAAAAAAAATATATATATAATTAATATTTTAATAAATAAATATTATAAAATAAAATGATAAAATGATAATAAAAATTATTTAATATAAATCAATCCAATATAATTGGAAAATTATTATAAAAAAATTTACCACACAATATTTACGAAATTTTTTTTTTTATTTTAAATTTATACTTTTATTATTTATTATAATTTTTTTTAATTAAATATTGGAATTCATCTTTGTTTTTATATTTATTAAAATTAATAATACAAAAATAAATATTAAATATATTATAATATATATAATCAAGCTTTTTTTTTAACAAAAAAAACACAAATAAAAGCTTAAATTGCGTGAATTGTTATATTTAATTACAGACAAATGACAAAAAAAAATAATTAATTAATAAATAAATTCAATATTATTCTTATATAATATATTATTATTATGTATTATTTCTATTATCTATAATATAAATTTTTAAATATATGTCATAAATAAACTCATATATTTATATTTGTTTGTTATATGTTGTATAAATTACATAAATTATATATATTATATAGAAAAATAATCGATATTTATGTCAAAAATGAAATAATTTTACTCTTTTATTTAAATATATTATGTATTTTATGTTTTTAAGCTTTTTTTTTTTATAATAAAATAATAATTATAATTAATAAAAATTAAAAAAAAAAATATAAAATTCAATTATATTAACTATCAAAACATACATATAACAAATTATTATTATTATCAACTTATTATTATTTTATTTTCAATCAATGTATTTGAAATATTTTAATTATTATTACACAGATTTAATTACAACAACCGAACAAAAAATTTAATACAACAAAATAAAAAAAATAAAAATTCAATCAATAATTTAAATTGAATTTTATGCATTAAAATTTCTTTTCCTATATATTTCAATAAATATATATATATAAACAAAAAATATATATAAAAATATATTATATATATTGTTAAAATGGCATAAAAATAAAAATGATAAAATAATAAAGAATATAATTAAAATAAATAATATGATTATTAAATGTGGAAAAAAAATATGTATGCATCGTCGATATTTTAAAAAATAAATTGCGAATGATAATAAAAATTCATTTTTTTTCGTATATATTTTTTATTCCATAGATATAAAACAAATATATGTAGCAACAATTTTAATAATATTAAATCGAAATATAGTGACTATTTATATACATCTGTAACATCACAACACAAAGTTCATAGTCAAGAAGGCGATAATCATGAAAATTATTCTATTCAATCATTGATAATTGACACCACACAAAGTTCATATTCAAGAAGGCGATAATCATGAATATTATTCCATTCAATCATTGATAATTGTCACCACACAAAGTTCATATTTAAGAAGGCAATAATCATGAAAATTATTCTATTCAATCATTGATAATTGACATCACACAAAGTTCATATTCAAGAAGGCGATAATCATGAATATTATTCCATTCAATCATTCATAACTGACACCACACAAAGTTCATAATCAAGAAGGCGATAATCACGAAAATTATTCTATTCAATCATTGAATTTATACCACACAAAGTTCATATTCAAGAAGGTGATAATCATGAAAATTATTCCATTCAATCATTGAATTGAAATACAAAATTCATATGCAAAAAGGCGATAATCATGAATATTATACTATTCAATCATTGAATTAATACACAAAGTTCATATTCAAGAAGGCGATAATCATAAAAATTATTCTATTCAATCATTGAATTAACACACAAAGTTCATATTCAAGAAGGCGATAATCATGAAAATTATTTTATTCAATCGTTGATTTGAATAATATGGTGTTTTAAAATATACTATATAAGACTATAACAACTAAACAACTATGAGTATTTTAAAACCTCTCATCTCATCTATCAAAAACACTTATTTGCACCAGTCTAGTTGGTACAACTTACGTTGAAAAAAATAATATAATATAAGCAATCAGTATACTACCCATAGAAACATCATAAAAAATTTTCTGAAAAAGATATTTTTAAACATATTTTATAGGAGGCATAACATCACAATTTTTTACTATACAATTATGACCAACTATTGGCAACAACAAACATTTCAAATTTTCACTGCATTTATAATTTCGTTGACAAAGACTAAGCGCACAACTCCATTCCTATCCAGTATCCATATCTCTTCATTTTAGCAACGAATTTGGTAGTGCGTATCATGCAATCTGGATGGAAAACTTTAAATTTTTATCTTATAACATATATTACCGAGCGTGCATAAACTAAATTTAAATAAATAGAAATATTATTTTTCAAAAAATTTTACGATGATACGAATGGATATTATGTTGTGCTGGGTAGTAAAGTAAAAGTAAAAGTAATTAATTTATTATATTAAAATATACAATATTATATATGCAATGTAATTTACAAATTTGATTGTATTAATTTTACGTATATATCCTTTATCTGTTGCGTATAAATATATTATCAATAATGCAATAATACTTTATTTTTACAATAGTATAGTAAGGCCATATTCTGGTTATTTTTCGAAAGGATTTAGTCTCGATCTCAACTGTTATCTATCGTGCGACACATCGATGTTACTCAATATAGCTTATGTTTTGTATATAAACAAATTTACAAATTTTAAAATGATTCTTTGTTCTCAATATATATTTTTAAAAAACGATGTACTGTCACTTAATTAAATGCATTGCATTTTGAGTTGAAGGAAATTCCATGAAACTTTGACATTTTGTTTGAAATGAAATCGTAATTATATACAATAAAATGCGTGTATTGTAATAATTTTGATAATATTCGTACTATAATATCAGTAAATTAAATTACATTCATTATTATTATAGATTTTGTTACTTAATTTGTCTGTGTATAATATGGGAATATGTGTATTTATATGGGAATGTCATAATGTATAAATGTTCAAAATTGGATGATATAAGATTTGGTATACGTGATAATAGATATCTTTGAAGTTAAAGTCAAAGGATTGAGCTTCGATTCATATTTTTACAGAATGTGTTACATGTGTGCGAAGCGAAAATCGAAAGAATATTTCTTGTGTCACCGTCCAGCATTGTAAGATCTAAGCCGATATGTTATATATACTCTGGGATATAGATATCTTTACTATATCTAAACGATTTGGCTGGAAAAAGGAGAGTTCTGTTTTCAAAAATTAAAATGATTTTATAATATTTTATTTAAATATTGAAGAAAATTTTAAATTAAACATTTGTTAATTTAGTTTAATGTTTAACAAATTTAAATTTTATTTCGTATAAATATTATACTGCTATTACTAGAAATCGAAATTTTTCAAAAACTTTGATTATATGAAAATGTTTTAAAACGTTTCTAATAAATTAAATAATTTAATAATTGAAGAATGAAACAAAGGAAGTATAAAATAAAAATTTATTTTTTTTTTCCAAAATTTATAATTAAATATTTTATCTTTGATTCATAAATAAAAATTCTTATGGAATATTATATATATATAGAATTCTATATATATTATGTGTTCGTTCATCTTTATACATATATAAAATATATTTGTCTTAATATCACTCTTTCAATATTACAAAAAAAAAAAATCACGAATTGAAAGTAAAAAACCTAAGATAAACTTAAAATATCAATTTTAAACAAAATCATATAGACGCACTCTTTGTCCAACCAATAATCCGAAAAGACGTTCTAAAATATGAACTTGGTAACATCACCTATATTGGCTGCTGATTAATTTATTTATTGTAAATCGAGTTTAACAAACTGTCAAAATTTGTACATTTCATTTGGCGATGAAGGCAAACCATGAAGGAAAACCAAACATTAATAGATAAATAGTCTACGGCAGCAAAATAATCAACAAAATTCCCATCAGCTTCAGTCAATCGATGTATTTCAGTTGCGGGAGAATAATTTGTAAGGATAAATATTTTTTTTAATTATTAATTATTTCGTTCAGGTTATTTTTCTGACAGAAGATTTATGTTTTAGTATATAAATTTCAATATATTCTTTTGTAAATGTCCGTTTACTCAAATTTTACTACAATAAATACAAACAATGAATTTGTTTACATAAAACGCTGCATATAGTAGTTAATATAAAATTAATATATATTTTTATATAACTTGTCGCACTAATACACATACACAATTTTTTTTTTTTAGAAGAAAACCAAATTATAATATTATTATAAATATCACATTAAAGATGTATAAAAATTATGAGAAAAGAAATAAGAGTAAGAGTACATAACGTACAACAATATATCAAACAGATCTTAATCCCCGCGTATATTTATATTCGAGTTCGAGTTTATATTAAAATATAAATTGCATATAATATAGAAAGAAAATATGGAAATTATATACGTTTTCTTTTATTCTTGTTCATTTTCTATATATTTAAATTAGGTATACCTATACACAAATATGAAGAAAATTTTTCAATAAGTATGTACATAAATTAATTTTCAATATTTTTATAGTTCAGTTATTTTTCATTTAAGCTTTATAATATTTATATACAATAATACATACCATATATATCATATTTAATAAGTATACTTACTTAATACACACGTAATAGGTGCATATTTATATAGATAGTATATATGTATAATGTATATATATGTATCATTTCATATTAAAGATGCTGTACGCATTATTATAATAAATATTAAAAAGAAATAATACGAAAGAAAAATATAAATTATTGTATGTATTCAATAAATTAAAAATTAAGCATTTTTGTCATTTCGAAACGGAGTATTTTATATATCAATAAATTAAAAATAATAAGCATTATATGATAAACATATTAAAATTAGAGATTGCGTCATAGTTATAATTATCTTATTTTAAAATTTGGGCCACAATAAATTTAATTAAAATATTTAGTTTTTTTTATTTCATTTACATTGCAAAATAAATGCTAAATCAGTAAAAGTAAAAGTAAAAGTTAAGTTAATTAATATGGTAAAAAAGTACCTTTCATTATTATTTACAATTATTTAATTCAAAAAAGTTTCGACTTTTCATTTTAGAACTCGATCGATTTTAAAAGGAGTTAAGCATATGATGCTGTTGAGTATTACTTATACCATATAATTGAATTTTAATTAAAATTTTGTCTTTTCCCACTTTTGTGTATTTTTACACATTTTTTGAGATTATAGATCACATAGATTAACACAAAAAAATTCCATAGGGTTGTGGTCGATCACTTCCTTCTAGAGTCCGTTATTAAAGTATCGAATCTATTCCAGAGTAACAATTTGTCCGTAATTTTTAGATTTTCCGACTTATTGGTGATTGGAAATTAAGTAAAACATAAGTGCTTTCGATTACGACTCTATATATATAATCTCTAACTATAAAATATATTCTAATAATAATATTAGACAATACAAATAAATAACTTTGTTATGTTACAAATTGAAACATAAATTGTAATATTGTATATTAGAACAGAAAAGACATATTTGAATTTGTTCAAAGAATTTCCATATAATTGCCATTTAATACATATAACAGTATTTAATTTAGGTCAATTGAAACTTTTGGATTGTCAGGGAAATATTTCCAACATATATCAGAGGTATTGCACTCATAATTTATTTCAGCAATTATCCAAGACAGTGGTTAAAATTTTGTATATTTAACTTATCTATAGATATAATCCTCACTCTTTTTAATTTATTTTCATAATTTTTAAACCAAAACCAACAACTCAAATCGATTTATTTCCGAAGAATTTGTAAGACTTTTCATGGATTTTATCCGGTTATTGTTACTTGTTTATGTAAGCAAGTTTTATCTGCCAAATTTCTACAAAATTCTACAATGAATTTATTTATTTAATCTTACAATAAAATTACTTTTTACATAAGAAAATATAAATAAATATCATACTTTTTATTTATTTATTACGTATTTATTACAATAAATTTTGTTTCAACAATAGTTACAACCTGTTGTACCAAAAATCCTTGTTTGCACTGCACATATAAAATTCCAGTGGTCATTCATAAGAAATCCATAGATATTTCCTCGGATTGGAACTACGGACTACTATACATATAATTTTATCGACAAACTATACGGTGTTACAAGAGTTTATGTGAAAATTTTTCTCAAATCTGATTTTTTGGATTGCTCTACTAGTAGTTTTAAAATTATCAAATTTCAGAGACAAATATCGTTACAAGTATTTTTTTTAATTTCTTCAAATTCACATCCGTCCTATATTTCTTATTTCTTATTTATTTCTAATCTTAAAAGAATAAAAAACAATACGGCTTCTGTAATTTTCTTAAAGGTTTTTTATTTAAATAAAACACTGCTGATTTTACATTCTCTTCTGCTCGTTTACAGAATGTCATTCGAAACTCCTTCCATAATGAAATACCTACTTCTTTAACAGTTATTCCTCATAGTCGTACATATTTGTCAACATGATTTGTATCGAAAATTTACGATATTAAATGAGTTCGCATGCGAAGACAAAAAGATTCATTCAGTTATGCGAAGGTTATATGACTACTGATTTTTAAAATCGATTTACTCGTTCAAAAAGTATGCCCATTCGGTTGCAAGCAAAATTCAAACAAATTTGTGATGCTGTAAAAATGATACAAAAACTTTATGCAGTATCATTATTTGTTATACAAAATTTCACTGATGTCAAACGTAAAAAAAGGTTATATCTTTTGATGAATCGATTTTAAAAATCTCTTCAATACATATATAGAATAGATTGGCAATTGAATATAAGTATTTTCGTATACGAAAATAGAAATTCGTTAAAACTATATGAAGAATAAGGTTAATTCATAAAAATCGATTGCCCAGAAAAATTTAATAAGTGAACATTTAAATTTATTTTGTTCATAATGTAATCTACTTTCAATTTGGCTATACCATATTGTAAAAAAATGTCGTGATATTGCAATATCTCATTTTTTCGGTCTTTTATAAATTACATAATAGTAAAGTGTACGACATATATGTGATATGTGCGAGTATATATATACAATATAAAATGTTATACGAATTAATAATTTAACAACTACTGGTTTGGTTTATAATTTAACATCTTCTACTAATATAGTATGCAAATTAAATATATATAGAGGTGTATGTACTATACCATATAATAATATACTTGATAATTATAAAAACAAACAATAAACTGATGGTTAAAAAAATATTTATGTTGATTTTAATATTATGTACATAATTTGCAAACATCTTTAACAAATTTTTCAAGTAATTTTATATTAATTATTATTATATTTCTAATTGTATATATGGGTATGGTATGCGTTTACTCTGTACTGTATAGTGTATATTATGGTATAAATATAAATAAATACAATATTACCTATAATAATATATTTATATTCTCAGAAATATGATTTTTATGTTATTAATATATATATATATAATATAATGAATATCCCATCCGAATAATTATTATCCATTAAAATAAGTAAAACAGTAATTTGCATATTTATATTTTTTTTTCATTATTCGTTGGTACAACAAAAATGTTTACTTTTTCATATAAAATTTTATAAGTACACGCGAGAGTATATATATATTTATAAAAATTAAAAGTTAATAAAAATAATCATTATATTATATTTTCAATAGCGCACAGTTTAATTTTTCTATTTTATTATTTTATGTCAGTTCACACACCATCCCAGAAAGTAAATAATTTGAGAATTACTAAACATTTATAATTTGATTTTTAATGTTTTTTTTTTTACTTTTTTTTATGTTGAAGTGTTGTATCATCATTTGTGCGAAAATCGTTTATAAAATATAAAAAAAAAAATTGTTAAAATAATTATCTTAAAATTCAACAAATACACACGCAGAGACTTAGACCACAAACAGAGAGTAAAACATATACCAACAGATTTAGTTTTATGTATATTTGCAGAATAAAATATAAAATAAATTTATGAATTTTATCTTTAATTTTTCAATATATCCGCGGTGTCATAAAGAAATATGTAGTAACATGAAACAATTTTGAATTTTTGGCGCATAAAAGGGGATTCGAATTTTATGGTTTTTTCTAGCCGAAAATAATATATCTAAATTTATATCTATACGCCTATACTTTAATATCGTTGCTGTATATATCGATCGATCAGTCATTAGACACAGTATAAAAGAAAAAAATATTAAAATAGAAAAGAAAAAACGAAATATTTACATTAATAAAATGTAAATATTTATCTTTTGAAGGTTAACAAATTTTTTTTTGTTTCTATTTATTTTAATGAAAATATGTTTTATAATTTATTTTATAATTTTTCATAAATTACATATATACCAAGTTATTGGTGAAAAATTCTAAATTATAATAATGATCATTTTTCATTTAAAAATTGCCGCCAATGTCGTTCGTTCTGAACTAATTTAATTAACAAATATAATCTTATTATAAAATTGTGCGATTGATTTTATAAATATTTTTTACTATTACCGCAATTACCTGCGTATATTTTATTATTTCGGTGATAAGGATAGTATTTTCATTAATTTTAAAATCGATGTAAAACGCTTAATTGAAGGATAATATTCGATTGAGAAAATCATCTTAAATTGTTCGTATTGAAAGTAATTTATATTTCATATTGAGTTATCATGAATTGCAAATTAATTGTTGTTATATCATAGGTGGTTTCGATTTCACTGTGTATTTATAAGATTTTAGTGACCAACAGTTGTTTGATGCGAATGCTACACTTAGTTGAAGGCTATAGGATTTACAATAGATATGGATTTACTTATATGCTATACGGGATCGTACACTTCTTTGTCATTAGGCTTGACAAAAAGTCATGTATGTGCCATTGCAGACAACATTTTTTTTTTTCAGCTCCGAAAATGTGTAACCCACTATCCAACAAAACATCATTTGAAGGAAGTTTTTCTTTTCCTGAGTCATTGAGTACTGTTGTAAACTAACGGTGAACATACTCCATCGATAAAAGCATATGAGGTATTGTTTTCGACGTTTAAAACAGGTGATTTCGATACAGTTGACAAAGAACGACCTGATCAACCGATCAAACATTCGAAAATGAGGAATTAGATGCATTACACGACCAAGATTCATGAACTTGAATACGAATTGAAACTAAGAGTTTGTTGAACGGTTATTACAAATAAAAACCCTCAAAATGAGTTCACAGTTAGTAGTAGTTATATCTATATTTAAACACAATTATTCATATTCAAACACGAAGAGGTTCTAAAAGCAATTAAACTGGAATATTCTTATTATTTATTCAATTATCCACAAATACATTAGACTATTATTATTTAAAAGTTCTTCCATATACAATAAAATTGAACTTTATATGCAAATGTTTCTTTTATGATATGTGTGCATCATGAACATATAACTGCCTCAATGATTACACGCCTAAAAGAATTTTAATATAGGTTGTGTACGCATTTACGTGGATCAACATATGATTATGTTTACCAAATGCCTGTCTATACATATGTAACATAGAATTTTTTTTTGTTGTATCATATAATGTTTAAAACATATGCGTTTCTGTTATTCGTTGTTAAATTATTAATTTTTTTTTATTATTAAACATTTATGTAAAACGTAGCCTTGAGCTACAAATTGTAATTTAAAATTTCAAGTTAAATTTGCTGCTACTTTTTATAATATTATACATATGTGAATATTTATAAAAGAAATAAATGTAAATATAGAGGAATGTATTAATATAAAAAAATGTGCAATTACTCTAATAAGGCTATGAATTCTATATATTTCCTATGATAATTATTAATTAATTGAATGAAAAGTTACCATTTTGTAAATTTATTATATAATGACAATGACGTCAATATGTAAAATAAAAAATAATTCCATTACAGAGCTTTCAAATAAATTTTAGGAGAAGTTAAACAAATGGAATAGAAAATAAAAAATTCTATGAAATTCATTCTGAATACAAATTCTGTAGAAATAAGTTAAATTTTGCAATTTTCCTTTTCGTAAATTTCGATGTGAAAAATAATTTAATTACTGGAAGATATTATTGCCTAATGGGGCCTTTTTTCTTCACAGATTTTGTTATTTGTGATGTGTTGATAATTATTATGATCGTTTAAATCAGATGGCTTTATGAGAAAATTTTAAATTTTACAAATTTGTTTGTCACGTACATCATTGGCTTTTCAGGTGTTTCATCACAATTATCATCATCATCACCTTGATCCTGCTTCGCAGTATCTTCAGCTAATCCTTCTAATATCTCTGCATTACAGAGAACATTGTCAGCAAAAAGTTTGTCAATATCATCGAAACCGTGTAACCACCTACTTTATATGTCAATGCAATAATATCGGAATATTTAACCAAGGGTTTGTAGCTGAAACTCATGCCAAATTGATAATTTAGCATTTTAATGCAATCAAGCATTGATAATGATTTCCATGTATCAATTACAGTCTTCGTTTCGTCACTTTCTAGTTTATTTAAGATGATCGTCGTTAACAGTAAGTTTTAAGAGTAGCAAATATGCATTGATCTACAATAGTAGTTGAATTTTGGATGTAATGTTGGTCGGGATAAGAATAACACTCGCACATTTGGATGTTCCATAAATGGATGGTCAAGTGCATTAGCAAACTAACGGAAGAACTTTAAATTCGAGTTTTTCATATTATTATTTTTGGACTGACGGAACAAAACATTTATGGAAACATTCTGTGAAAATGAAACTGCTTTTTTATTTGCCATAAGAAATGGCATATTAAAATTAATATTTATAGCTATATACACTTAATTGAAATGAAGTTAAAGAGACAAATTAAGAAATTAACTTAAAAGAAAACATATAATATTTACTTTGTAACCAATAATTACAAAAATATTTACATTTTTTTATCACATATTATAAAATGAATTGAGTTATTTTCCCACTGCCTCATTATATCGAAGACTGAAATGTATGCTTATACATGCGTATCAATTCTATAGTAGAAATCGCATATTAAATTACTAGCTCAATATATAATTTCATATCATTATAATTTATTTACATATAGAAATTCCATATAATTTGGTTGGTAATATTTTAATTTAACATTTTTAAATAAAAAAAAACGTATATATTTTATTATCTATTCTATGATTAAGAAGCAGAGTACGAAAAATTGGGAAGGTCCAAATTTGAATAAAATTGTATATTATATATTATTATATATAGAACAGGAAGACAATGAAAGCAATGAAATAATAAAATATATATATTGACTTATAACATAGAAATAGTATAAAGTATATAGCTGTATACACCCACTGTCCGATAACAAACCGGAATGGCTTTTTTTGTGATTATGTTCTGTAAACGTTCCCCAATAAACTGTTAAATGTTTATGATATTCAGTAGAAACGAAAACACAACACATAAAATTATAGTCGTATTCATGGGTGTCGGTCGAAAAATGAACATACAAATAAAGAACCAACATTAAATTTTGTTTTAAAATTGGTAAAAATGCTACTCGTTCGCAAACGTATGAATTGTTTAAAATTGCGTATGGTGATAATTGTATGTTAAATCACAAGTTTTTAAATGGCATAAATAATTCCCAGAAGACAAAAGAAGCTATAAGTGTGATGAACGTCCAGGTAGACCATCTGAATTTACTGAAGAAAACAATTGATGAAGTGAGAGATTTTGTAAAAATTTATAAGAAATCTTCAGCAAGATTCATTGAAATGGAGCTTGGAATACTGAAAACAGTATTGAATTGAATTTTAACTGGTCTACGATAGGTGCATTTAAAATTTGTTCCACATCATTTAAATGGTGATCAAAAATTGCACCAAATTGAACTAATAATCAAATTTATTTTTCTTAATCATTCACCATATTCGGACTTAATTTAACACCTTGCGACTAATCCCTATATCTATTCCCTAAACCGTTAAAGGCATTCAAAAGACGAAGACCATCGTTGTCAACAGCACTCTAGTGACAGATATAAATCATTTGATTCACTTGTTGATCGTGCAGCAAATCGATGTATTTCACTTGATGGAGACCATATTTTGAATAAATAAAACGATTTTAGTGAAAATTTAATATTTATTTTTGTGTTCTTTGAATCCGCACCGGATTGTTATGGGACAGAAATTGTATATAAATTTGTTATTTTGAAAATCTATCATACAATACATAACGAATTTTCTGCGAAAAGAAAAACCTTACGAATATACTAATAAATACATATCTTTTTCTATGCGTACATTGGGTATATGTTATGTGTTTGAATATATGTGTGAGATTTTACATGTTTCATGTATACTCGTAATATAAATATATTTGTCTATATATAACTCGGTGTACAATAATATATCGTCTCTATAATATTATAAATATATGGTATAGAGTAGTGCGATGATTCCTTCGAATGTGTATAAAATAAAATATATACTAAAAAACGGTATATCATCAACATTTTTTTATCAGTTTAACATAAGCTTCGCTCGTATAATGCCGCATTTATTTTTACGCTAATTTTATATTTTTATATAATTTTTATATTATTGGTCTGAAAAAGTATTTTATTTGTTTTTGTTTTGGTTTTTTCGTTTTTCAAATTAAGCTTTTTTTTTTTTTAAATATTAAATAAAATTTAAAATTTTCCTTTATAAAAAATGGATAGTGTTTTAGTTTCTTT
This sequence comes from Bibio marci, assembly GCA_910594885.2. Taxonomy (NCBI): domain Eukaryota; kingdom Metazoa; phylum Arthropoda; class Insecta; order Diptera; family Bibionidae; genus Bibio; species Bibio marci. Next base: position 7,091,275 of record OU343114.1, on the reverse strand, counting down.
TAAGTTTACTAGTTGCTGATATATAATTTTGTTTATATTTAGTTACATATATAAAATTTGAAATCATTTAATTAAAGATTTTTTTAGTTCATAAATTTTAATAATATGATCATAGAAATAAAGTTTAAAAAATTTAATTATAAATAGTTACTGGTGCGGTGTGGGTTTTTATTTTTCAACAATTGATTTTATAATAATTTGTATTGTGAAATTTTATGGAATTTATAATATGGCATATAATAAATCATATTTATCATCAGCTATGTATAATAATTTGTATATATAGATTGAGAAATCAGTACTTTATCTATATATAAATTACCAAAAATATAAAATATTCACCATAAGTAAGTACAACAATGTATCCATTATCACATAAATTTTGTATTTATTTGTAATATTATTATTTATTACAACACTTTCATAACATAATAAATTTAACTTAATATAAATGTTGACAAATGATATTATTTATAAATATATGACTCCTCTGCGTGTGTTGTGTGTAGGTAAGCATAAATCCCTCCTCTGCCTGCATCTATCAAATTTAAAATATATATTTTTTTAAAATGTGATTTTATCATTTTTTTTTGTAAATTTGAAATGCATGTAATTTTGCTTTTATTCAATTGAATAATATCAGGCGGTGGAAAAAGAAAAGGATTATAAAATAAAAAATTTGGTTTTTAGTTTTTTTTGTTCTGAAATACAGTTGAATATAGGATGTGATGACACACATGACATGATTGATATATTTGTTATTACTTTACTTTACTAGCGTTTTTTTTTGAAGTAGAATAAAACGAACTGAAATTGGTTTAAAGAAATACATTAAATTGCATTCAACAATAGTTTTAAAATTACTTTGTAACAACTTAAAAATAGAAAAAAATTATTATTATTTATTTAGTGACCATTGAAATCGTTTTACATCAATTACTGCTGGTCGTTATTCACCTCAATAATAAATGAAATAATATTCTAATACAAGTTTTTCGTTATCCAATCCCTAGTAACAATTTGTCCGTACTTTGAAAAATGAGGGAAATTTTCGTGGAAAAAATCCACATATTTTCTATGGAAAAGAAATATTAGAATTTGTCCAAAGAATGTCCATAGATTTTCCACTTAATATAATAGTATTTTATTTAGGCCAATTTAAATCTTTGGATTGTCCAAGACAGTGGTTCAAATTTTCTATATTCCACTTATCTAGAGCTAATCCTTACTCTTTTTAATTTATGTTCATAATTTCTAAAACAACCAGCAACTCAAATCGATATATTTCCTAGGAATATTGTAAGACTTTTCATGGATTTTATCCGCGGTTTTTTGTACTTGTTTATTACAAAAAAAATGCACAATCGATGAAAAATCTGAATCAAACCACGATTTGACGTCATCGTCATAAGAAAATTTTGACCTGCTAATACGGACAATTCACAGGTATTACTTGCCAAAATACATGTACAATCCAAAGATATTTTTGTCAAAATCCGTGGATATGCTCACCAAAAATTTGAACATAAATTCTATGGATATTCTAAACAATAATAGCAACGAGAAATACTTCTAAGTAGAATCCGTAGAACTTATCATCGGAAATATACGGATAATCCAAGGACATTTTTTATAAATATCCATGGATAGGATTGCACTCATCATATAAAATTCCAGCGTACATCCGGAAGAAATATGTGTAGGTGAATATATAGTTGCGTATTTGAGTGATCCGGCTTATTTCTATATATAATATATAAAATCGCTCTGTAAATTTATCAAATTTTAGCTTATTATCGATAATTTATAATTATACCTCAGCATTCATAATAACAAAGCTAACACGATATTAATTATATTTTCACTTTAAATGCAATAATTAACATTAATTTTTTGTCATATTTTATAATGTCGTTAAAAAATAAATTAATAAAAAGACCCATTTATACATTTATTTAATGATGATCGTTTCTTTCTTCGTCTGACATTATATCACAAAATGGAATTCTGTTTTCTTCTAAATATAGTCATTAAAGTTTCATAAGAAGATTATCCATTTCCATATATGATTCTGTAATTAATTTTAAATATCTATCTCAAATGTCTTCTGCGGTATTTACAAATATGTAACATTATTATTGACAGAAATTCTTCCACTGTATTAGTTTTATTTTTGGTTTTTGTATACATATTTATTTTTATCTCATCTTCTGTATATCTATTTGGAAAGACTGTTTTAGAAATTGATCTATATTATACATGTATTGGTACAATAGTATACTTCCAAAATAGATGCAAAAAGATTTAATAATATTTAACTGATTGGTTCATCTTCATATACCATTTCTGTTACATTACTTGTTAAATGTTTCAACTATAAATTTATTGTTAAGGTCACAATTTTTTTCGAATTTACATTTTAATTAAATATACCTTTCATATTAATATATTTGGTAGTTTGTGGTTTAGCAAATAAATGTTGTTGGTAACATTAAACTTTTGTTTCACTTTATACATTCAATTTGTTACTTTTGGTTTAGTTATTTCTTATTTATTAGTTCGTAGAGGATGATGATGATAGTTGATGCCACTGATTGACACCTTTTTTATATAGTTAATATTTTTAATGTAATTATTTGTTTTATTTTTGCCACGCTGGAAATTGTTTATGTTTACGTTATAATGTTTAATATAATAAATAAATATACTTATTAAAATACATTCTGAGTGTTTCTTCTAAAAATTTAACTATATTCGCCACTTTTTTTTTTATTTTCGATAGTAATAGTGATTTATTATTATATTTAAAACTTTGAAAACTTTGTCAACATCTTAATACTTCATTTAAAAAGTTAATTAAAAGTGTATCAGTTATTTCAATCACAAAATGACGAACGAATTAAATTTTTTTTAATTTACTATCACATTTAAAGTATAATGCAACAATTTTTTTGTAAATAATATCACTTTGCTATTGAAAAACACTTCCAAAAGAGATGAAAATTTGATGATAATACTTTGTTTTTCCATCGAATAGATGAACTATTTATAAAATATTTAATTCATTAAAAATACAAGATTATGTATAGGTGTTGGGTTTCAGTTTCAGTTTATTGTAAAAAATATTTCCTTTTTTTGACCTGCTATCCAATTTCAAGCTCATGGCTGTATTATATACAAATAGTTTTTGGGTGTGAGAATTAAATAAATGAATAAATAATTCCGTAGTTCATAACAGAGTACAGAGATTTTAATTATTATGTAAATTTTTATTGTTTAATTTAGTTCGCTGAACTTTCTTTATTTTGTTATGGTACAAAAGACATTATCCGTTTTCAAATGTAAATAAATAAATATTTATCATTCAATATTTAATATATGTATGTAATATAATATATATATAGATATTATATATTCGCATCCATTCACAGTTTATTTTAATATGTTTTTAATTTCATTATTTTCAGTATTTTTAATTATAAATGACAAAATAATTTAATGTAAAAATGATGAAAAATTAATTAGGTCTTTACTTCAAAAAGAAAATTTGTGTTTCATAATTATTTTTTATATAAGTACATGAAAATCATTTATACAAGAATATATAGATTGTATTAAGAAAATCTTAAAAAAGAATTTTCACATACAATTATAATAATTTCATTAATTTATGATTTTATATATTTTAAAATATAATATATAAATATGATTCGTTTAATTAAAGTTTTACCATTTTAAATGGTGTACGCTTTGTCTAGTAAATATTCGGTCAACTAATTTAATTTTTTTTATTAGGTTTTTACCAGTTATTCCGTAAAAATAAGTTATACATAATTTTGTAGCTTGAAAATTCCCTTTTGTTTCCAATGCAACAACTACTCCGCATTATTGTATATTACTTTTGCAAAATATATTATTTGCAGTACATAATATATATTTAGATTTATATTTTTATTATACTTTAGTCGAACATTTTTAACACTTACCGTATAAATAACAATTAATTTATATAAGAGGATACTTTTTAAATTAATTTTTGTATAAGAAATGGATCTTTCGTTTTCTTTATGTGTGAAAAAATATTATAAATTAATAAAAGAAAATAAAAATAATACGAAAATTAATTATAAAATAAAAAATAAACAATATATATATTTCCACGTGTATTAAATTAGTATCAAAAAAGTTGAACAAATTTGAAAGTGTGTGTGTTTGAATATACGTTACGTTTTAGAATATTCATGGCAGATTATTGTTTCAGTAAATATTTATTTATGTTTTTTTATATGGATTGGATATAGTGGTGCTGGTGTAATTGTCTATTACACTATTATTTCAATTATAACAAATATGCTAGATGAAATCAAAATACAATATTATTTATATTAAATGGTGGAATTAGTGTTTGTGTATATACACGTATATTGCACAAGTGTTCAATCTTAACAATATACAATTATAGAAAATCGAACAGAATAATCAAATTGTAAAGGTATTGTGTTCCATTGTGACAATGCGTGGCCACGCACACATGTCGTTGGTCACACATCCAAAAATTATATTAGAGTTGGATGTTGCCTTGTACACACATTTTCAAAAGTATCCTATGTCTATCATTAAACAAATTATTTAAATTTTTGCTTAATTTGTAATGCATATACTTAAATAAAATTTGATTTGGTTATGATGAAGTAAAAAAATGAATATATATGAATGAAAAAATGAAATGATTGAAATAATTATACTTTTATACTTTTTGTTGGTACACAAAATATATAATTAGGAAAGCGCGTGTCAAAAGTTAATATTAAAAACCACTCTTGTGTATTATACATATATTAATATTATATTGTACAAATCAGGGTGTCCCAGTTAGTATATTCCTAACGAATGGACTGGGCTAATAAAATACAAATATATATTCTAGATTTAGATGACCACCTTTAACCATTTTAAGTTTAGTTGTTTTACGTTCGATCATCCGTCGCATTAAATGATTGTAACATCTACAAGAAAAGTGGATTTGAATTCCGTAAGATAATAGTTGCATCAACCAGAATGAATATGCGCAAAAATTACAAATCGATTGAGAATTTCTCGAATTAGTTTAATAATTCCAAATTCCGAAAATAATTGGATAAACATTGTGTATTCTTCTATTCATCAGCTAAAAAATTTACTTTTAATTTTTCTTCCTATTTGAATCGCACTTTTTGATTTATTTTAATTTTAATAACCACAGAATTTAGAAAAAAATTCAATTTTTGAATCATTTCTAAATACCAAAAGTTGCTTACTGTTATACACCCTGTATACTGATATTTGGTATAGATATATTTTGTGATATTAATCATATAATTTGGATTACAATATATTACAAATTGTTAAAATAAAATGTGTTATTATAGTTTCTTTTTCTTTTTTGTTCAGGATGTTACACAATAATAATACATTTTTTTAACAGTATATTCTTTGATTCCACACATAGAAACATAAAATACAATTATATATAGTTATTTTTAAGCAGAGAATTAATAAATAATTCATCAAGATTTAGATACTTAAAAAGTTGTGCGTTTTTTTTTTCATTTTTGTATAAGTATACTCCTTAACTTATTGATTTAAATGATGTTAAAATAAATAAATTATGTCATTGTGATTTTAAAGTATGTAAATGTACATGTAGGTGTCAAATAATTGAAGCTTTATACCTTCTTATAGGTACTATTTAAATAAAAAAGCATATTTTTGTAATAATTTTATTTTGATGCACACGCAAAATAATTCATCCCACGCACAAATTATTATAAGAAAATGCGTGTAAATAAAATAGGGAAATGAGACGTGCATAAAATGATAATTTAAAAAAAATAGAAAAAGCTTATAATGTAAAATGTGAAAAGCTGTAAAACGTAACGATAACAATCATCTATTTATTTTTAGATTATGATGAATTAAAAGTTTAGTATCGCATATAGGAAAGGTGTAACGTGTAATCATAACATTAACAAGAATCTATATTTTTATTTTGTCTTACGACACATCCTGCTAAAAATGCGAAGTACGTAAGCACTTTTACATCATTCCACTTTTCTCACACTCAATTAAATTGTTAAGGTAAATAAAACCAGAGCACAAACTTGTGATATTATTACAAGTCCTTTATTGTCACCGATTTTATTGAAATTTTATTATTGAGAAAATTACCAAACCAACACAATACTTCTATATATTATTTCAACAAATAATAAAGTAATGTATATTCAACAGGTGTTATTATTGGAATATATACGCACGTAAGCAGTAGATATACAGTGATAATTTATTAATCTGATGGATATTCGGTCGTATTTTATAAAATTTTCATATTTCAAAATAATGACAGAGAATTTTCCATTCCATATTGAAATCTATATAAAATGGGACTAAATTAGTGGATAATAATATAATGTCTGTTATGTACTCGCACGAATTTAAATGACAAGGAAACGATATTTAGAACATATAAAATACTCTGTCACCTGTGACAAAAATAAGGTTATGCAAATTGTCTGGCTAGCAATCTTGCAAGGATATATATTCATAAATAATATTAGTAGTTACATACCATAACTGAAGTTATCATCTTCGATAGCACGTTATCGAATTATCACTGTAAAATTAATAATATACATATTTATACTTTTTTAAATGAAATAAGTGAACAAAGTACAATCGAAATTCAACACATTGATTTGATTTTTTTCTGCATATACAAATTTGTATTTAATATTATTATATTGTGTATAAAGATAATATATATGGAAGTATAAAATAAACATAATAATATTGGAAAAAAATTGTAATTATCCACAGAAGTTTAAGGTCAAGTACATATTTTTTTTTGTTGTGAAAATAATAACATAAAAACGATTGTGTGTACAATAAATTATTGTGTATGTGTCGGTATATTTATGTAACTATATATAACATATATTTTATCTGTGTTTAGCATAAATATACATATGTTGGAAATTTTAAATAAATTTTTTTTATTTTTTATAGGTACATATTTATTTCCCGGCGCACATTTTCTTAAGATAACATGTTTTTTTCTTACAATTTTTATGTATAAGATAAAAAAACATGTACATATTATTTTTTTAAGATTTTTTCTGTACGAAACTTATGTATATCGAATGAATAGTAAAAATCTGAAATCTAGGTGGGTGTAAAATTGTATAAATATTTTTTATGTAATACGAAAATATATGTATTTTACTCAGTTGACTATATTTATTTTTGCAGAATGTTCGTTTTTTCGTTTTCCATTACATATTTATTGTACTTAAAATTTTTATTTTGTTTGCACAACAACAACATGCAATCATTTTAAATAGCAATATGGCATTTGTTTATAATTATGTAGTAGATGTACAATGTACATAGATTTGCGTAAATATGGTATACGCGTATATAGTCACGAATAAATTGCATAATATATATTTTCTTTCTTATTAAATTTTATAGGTTATTTGTTTAAGTTTATAAGAATATGAATTTTTAACTTTACACATCAAATTATCCAATATTTATATAATTTAATGTATGTTGTCAAGCCATTTTCACTTTTCGCATCTATATCTATCTACTGTCTATGTGTATATCGATATACATACATAAAAAAAATATCACTCCGTTTTATTATGATTACATCAAACTTTCAACAATAAATATGTCAAATTTGAAAAATATTATATAAAAGTTTTCCATCCATATTGTACAGTGTGTCCCAAGTACTGTAACAAACGAAATTTCTCCAAAATTGTCCACTGGAGATCATTTTTTTTTTTTTTGGTTCCGCAGATGTTGTGCTTATCTACATTCCATTTTGTTTTCCTGTGTCAAATATGCGTAATTTTATTGCGAGCATAAAATAACATCTTAATAACATTACCAATGCTTTTTTTCTGCCTAATATAGTAAATTAGTGCATTTTTTATTAGTCACAAAGTTCCTCAATCTATTAATAACGATACGTATAAATAAATAAAATGACAACAGGTTCCATACTCATATACGCATAATAAGAAAAAAATTACTGAAGTTTACTTATAATTTATTAAATTATTTGGGTTCAAAAAATGAGAGGAATTATACTACTTAGTGATAATTATATTTAAGTGCATATAAAAATAATAGAATTATGAAAACATCAATCTTTCGTTAATTGTAGTACAATTGGTGAATTGTTATTTATACTCTAATCCAAAGTAATTTACTAACTTGACTGTAATGAATGTTTAGTAAATGCCATAAGCTTGAGTGATCTCATATGTTGGTCATTTTACATTTATACGATTATCTTATATTTTTGTAATGCCTAATCTAACCAACTGTCTAACGCCACATTACCATATTACAACAAAATGTAGCAAAATTATTACGGAAAAACGGTATTTGATAATTGGTTTCATATAAAACCTATATTATCTCCTGAGATCTGTTCTAATAATCTATAAGCTAGAAGCTGCAGAACTTTAGGTTATCACTGACCACAAACAAACTGACATTGAGACATCCTGTGCATAGCACTATAGATTAACTTTTACAAAACATTTTAATCAAGTTACACGTTACATCTATAAATAGTATAAGAAGCAAATAAAAAATCTGTATGGATATAGGAAAAGAATTTTTCAATTACTTATGCGAGCAAATTGTATAAATTCTATTTCTATATATAAAATACGCACAAAATTATAAATTGCTTTCTCAAATAGTTTTTTTTTTTTTCTTAAGATTATATTACAATTTCCGCAGTGTTTATAAAAAATGTTGTTTGTCTATTTGTAAAATTTGTTTAAATTATACTTTATATTGTGTTTTATATACACGAATGTACATAACATACAGAGTAATATGGGAGTAGTGGAGCCTGTACATATAATTTTATTAATTAAAACTATATGAGATGAAAACGAAGAAAAATAAATAAATCAATTGGTATAGTATGCCGTACGTAATATATGCGTTATAATATACTTCCAATATAACACAATCGTATATGTATAGGAAAACTATACAGCATTTTATTATAAATAAATATATTTTAAAGATCATTCGATTTTATTTATACGCTTTAGGATATACTTATAAGTTCATATACCTTTTATAAACTGAATTGCTGTTATATATAAGAATTTTATACAGACTTATTAAAAAAGTTGCCTTTGGTATGGATTACCTTTGCACCAATCGTGTATATGAACTCATATGAGAGTATATTGAACTGTATTAAACATTGATTTATAGTGGAACAAAGTAATATGTTATATGGTTATCACTCATATATAGTTGTTTATAGAGTTATACCATCTTTGATTATTCTATGTATATATATATATATCTTCTGAATTATAATAGATGGTTAGCCAAAAGTAAAACGCATAGACAATTTTTTAAATAAAATTCACTAACTAATTTACATATTTTCGCATTCTTTATTTCAAATGAAAGTTTATGCTCTATATATGACAATTATTCATCACATTAATCATCTATTTCGATTGTATGTCCATGACTATAATATTTGCAAAATTAATTTAATCCGGAATTTTAATAACTTTTCCACACATTGTAACTCGCTTTTCCAATTAATTTATTTGGTACTAGTTGGCACTGCGGCACATGCAATACGTGAAATTACTAATTTATGGAGAACAAATATTAGAAGTCGAATAATTTAAGGAAAGTATATACGAACAATTGATCTCGAAAATAGCTTCATCGGAAAATTTTCTGCGATGTTTTTTTTTCAATATAGGGTCTATGTCAACAAAAAATCATCAACAATTGATTAATTGAACGACACATTTTGAGTAGAAATTAATGTGGTAATTATGTAAAAAAGTCGTAATTTAAATTACGAATTGATTCTTATGCAAACGTATATGTCGTATAGTCGATAGCTGACATTTAAAATTAATTGTATTTAATCTCTATATATTAATTGGCCACAGATCTATTCATCAGCGTTTTTTTTAAGAGTGACAAAACTTTTCATTAGTGATAACTGTCACTTCTCAAATCTTACTATAATATATGGAAAAATATTTGCGAATAGTATAAGCTTCATTATGGTAAATTTTCGTAATTCCTTCAGCATCGCCTCACTAATCACTATATGTCTAATATTTTTCGAATGAGTTGACTAAATACTTTGATTAATTTTCTCAAACATTGTATAAACAAAAAATAACATCTATTATAAATATGACCGTATTTTAGTTCAAAAAAATCCAATTTTCCGACAAAATTTAGTACCTTTTGACCAAATTTTTTTCTTCGCTTTGATAATCGTTAATAAAAATATATATGAAGCAACTTATAAAAATATATACCATATATGAAAATATAAATGTATACATCATATGAATTTATGCATAAAATAAAACATATAAAAGAATTAATTTGTGGGATACTATATATATACTAAAAGCTAAGTTTCTAAGGAATGAATAAAAGATGCCTATATATGTCTAAAACTAATACAATTTTGTTGGTTCTTATTTAATATATTGTTGCATGGGTCGAAAAGTTTGCAGAATTTATTATTTTTGAACAATAAAATCGTTCAAACGATAGTTTCTGTAAATTTAATTGAATTAACATTTAATGGTTAATGGTCACAAATTTTGATAAAACCTTCAAGAAATCATAAACGATTATTTCACTTAAACTTTGCGCTTGTATGTTAATAAACATTAAAAACAACTGCAATTTACCATTGCTATTTAATAAATTTAATAGTTAAGTTAAATTCATAAAGAAAACCATATGTGGAAACAATAGAAAATAAGTGGTTGGAAAGCTCCATTATATCACTTTAAATGATCAAAGTGAAATTGATAGCATCGCACTCATCTAGAAATAAAAGTGGTATAAAATTATAAGTTAACTTTCAACAAGTTATGGCTGTCACCTTAATAGTATTGTATGTTTGTTATTTTCATTTTCATTCCGGCAACTTTTCAAATAACATGTCGTTTTACATAACAAATTTATTATGCTTAAATGGATACGCATATAAATGTAACAATATGTCTTTTAATCCGTTCTCAGCATAAATTTGTATCCACATAGAATTTTGTTATTTCTTTTTGTATTAAAAATTATTCTTTTATAATCTTTTTTCTCGTAATTTAACATATTTTTTATATAATCCATATTTTATTGAAATATACTATGTTTATTTATCAACATAAAAATAAATCTTTAAATATAGGTATGCAAACACATATAAAATATATAAAGGTGAATCATTAGCATTATACAAGGCATATTTGAAATAATTTAATACTATTGGGTAACGGTGGGTGTTATGACAAATCTTCAATTCTACCGGTGGAACTGTTTCTGTTATAAATAGGTTACATCTATAAGAAACAATTATCAAAATATCGATTTCTTGTCATATAACACCCAACCCAACCAATATACAGCAATATTTTAGTTTTATTCCATAAAATTTTAAAAATTGACCTAGTAATTCAATGAATTCTCATTTATTTATTTATATATGTATTTGTATAATAAATGGATAATAATTTGTTATCATCATGACGCTTTATACATAACGTATTGCCTATACATTATCAGATAAATATTTCTTTAGAAATTATTTGCATATAATGATTGTATGTTAACCTTATGTGTACTTCACGAGTACATACCATAGTACATATTTGTACATACAAAAACCATTACTCATATAAATATTAAAATTTATTACGAATGACATGATATTTTTCCATTATCCACAATTTACAAAATAATAAACTACTGCAAAAATTATAATAATGTATAAATTTGTTTGGATTAAAATTATATAAATTAAATCACATACAGAGACTTTCATAAGTCGCCATTTTTATGAACATATAATATATACGCATAGAATACATATATGAATCACTGATTTTGATATACAACAGAAAACTAGCCGCAAACAGGAGATCTTCTATAACTTATTTTTAGTCTCAAAATCCACAAATTAATAATAAAATATAAATAAAAACAATTACTTACCGTTAAACAAAAGAGTAATATGTTTTGCTTATAAAAACATCATTAAGACAACTGCGATATTAAAATTTTGTTATTCAATTTATATTTCAAAATTCATGTAACAGAACTTTCCAGTTGTCACGTAGGAGGAATGAATACTTTTCTGATTTCATATGTTAGAAGATGCAGTTGAGTCTTCTCTTTTAGCATGTTCTGCTAATATAATATGAAACGATCTGCCCGGTTAACCAACCTAAACTGCATATAGCAAGAAGTAAAATCTATTCTGAATATTTTGTTTTTTCAGAAAAAAGCCGTAAAAATTGGGTATTATATTATTTTTTATTTAAAATATTAGCAATTTTGTTTGGATATTCTTTTTTCTACTTTCTACTGTTTTAGGATAAATAAATTTTGCAGTAGAATTTTTTTTCTTTACTTTTTAGAATATCTTCTACCATCTCTTCTTCTTTATAAAATCATTGTTAGTATTTAGATGACCTGTTTCGCTATAGTTTTGTATATGCTGAAGTTTTTGAAAATTCTATGTTGGATCTTTTTGTATAATAATATTGCCTGATTTTGTTTTAGAAATTCATTGACTTTTTCAATATAAATTAATTCTTGCCAATATACCTTTGTCCGCTTTTCATAAAATTATAAATTATTATTAAGTAAATAGTTTTTCTTTCTATTCTTTTGAAAATATATATTTTAAAATCACTTTTTAAACATTTTGAAATAGCACAGATATATTTTAAATTATTATTGTTACCTAAAAAGCTACTTCTAACAATAAGTCAATATTTTTTACGTTTGGATTTTGGCAAATATTTGAGTCCTTTTTGTTTAAAAGATTGAAATTATTATTAGAATATTTAATTTAATTTAATAGTTATAAAAATGAATGTAATATTCAATTCGTATATAGCTTTGTGTTATGGGAATTTCCATTCTATTTGTTTACATACTTACATAAATAAATGAATTTTCAGAAACAATATTATATTAAATAACACAAATGTATGTATGTGGGATAATAATATATTCTGTTTATATTTACGAGTATATGCGGAATTGAAAAAAAAACAATAAAAACGTTATGAATTTAGAGAAACATAATTTTTTACAAAGAAATGGCTTATTTTATTTCATATATTATATAATAAATTCTATATATAGAATCACAAAATGAATAGGAAATATGTTATAAAAGTATTACATATAAAATATATGAAAATGTTAATAAATACTTTGAAAGATATTGTTTCCCGAATTATCATTTTATTTATAATATAGATTAAAATAAATAAAGATAAAAGAATATAATAAATATATATATACACTTATTCTAGTATATACTACTTATTTATTTATATATACTATTTATTTAGTATACACAATAGGGATATATATATATATATATTCATATAAAATATATGAGCGTTTATAATATGTAGAATACTTAACTATTGTTAAATGCTGTATATATTTATTTACAGAATTAAAATGTTTATATATACCTATTTAAAGACATTGCATATTTATAAACTAACACGCATTCGCATATACAAATAATATATAAATATGAACGATTTATTAGAGTTATTTTTAAGTAGAATATTATAGGCATACAGTGGCGTATGGTGCGTAAAATTACCTTTGAAATTAATTTAAAAACTATTAGGTTCTGATAAGAATTTATAGAAGAAAGAAAATTTTGAAAAAGAAAAATATTTGGTTAGTCCCTCTATAACTAAATTGCCATAATGAAATAGCTTTTTAGAAGCAATCCATTTTTTTAAAATTCCTTCAGGTTTCCAGAAAACATTGCCATTCGATGTCATTGAAATTTTGTACGAAATAATGAAAATGTTTAATTTATTATTATACAGATTTTTTTTAATTAACATCAGTTCCATTTGTTCAAATAAAATTAAAATTATATCACACGATTCAAAGGGACTTAACAATTTGATTTATCTACAAAAACTATTAAGTACATAATTCCACTGCGGAATTTTTATTAATTGGCAAAATATTAATTTTAATTATAAAGTTTATATTTATATAAACTATAGTAAAAAAAAATTTCTTATTCTTATCATTTTGTGTTTCTGTGCGTTCGCATTGGAATCTGTACAAAATTACCTGGTTGCATTTTGATGAAATTTTGAAATATTAACCTGAAACGGAAAATTTTATATGGATAATATAAACTTGATCCTATAACTCATTTTATATATGCATTTATATAATTAATTTAAAAGTAATATGTCACCTATTCAGTTATTTATTCATTTCAAAGTGATGAACACCAACAAGTGATATATAATTCGTAATCTTTATCAGAGCCGAGACTGTAGTGAATGCATGCAGTGTCATCTATATATTATAGATCTTTCCGATACTAACTAAATTTATTTATACCCTGTTAGTTATATTTATCAATATTAAAAACAATAATAATTTCACATTTAATACGAGAAACCGACGAATAAGTACTGCATCAATATATACATATGAACCTATTACCATATGTGGATTGTATGAAATATTTCAATTTATCGCAGATAAGGAGAAAAATTTTACCGCCACTGAAAAATTTTCCGATTATAATCAAAATTTATTTATTGGATAAAATAACTTTTAGAAAACAAAGTAATAAAATTAATTAATATCAGAGGTGCGGTAAGGCGACGTGTTGATTTTCAAGCACGAGATTAATATCAAAATTACAATTTTCTATATATTTAAATTGAATATTTGTGTGGGTATGAACTAATCACTTTGTTTATATTTAGTACACGTGTGTGAAATTTTAATATACTATTGTTATGTTATGAATAAATAAAAATCAATTTAATATAAATATTAGTGGTTTATGGATTTTATTCTAATTAATTATTATATGTATAGATAATTAATTTATTAATGTTGATCTATATTTATATTAAAATGTACTGTCAATCAATATTATTAATATTTTATAAGTATGCATGTCATACATACAATAACTCGAACAATAACTTCTCCATAACCATACTCGATACTACATATAAAATGTAATTATATGTTTCCCATCCTTTCAAGTGAATTATGTGCGGATTGGTTTTCCCAACAAATGCTAAGTCACTCATAGTAACATTCATTTTTTAAGGCATAACTATATAACAAACATTATACGGTCAAATTGATAAATTAACTCCTTTTTTTGTGTATCCTTAACAATTCATAAATTGATCTGTAATATGTTTCTTATTATTAATTCTTTTTTATTATTCAATTATTCTTATAATGTGAATGAATTGAGCACAGCGACATTGTTAACTGTTTGAAAATATTGCTGCTGTCCTAGAATATCTAAAACACAATGCATCAACCTCAAAACTGTGTTCACTGTGTTACGTTATTGTAACGTGATTGATAACATTTTGACATCAAAATTGGATGCTTTGAGCTTGATTTACACAGTTCAACTTCACATACCGCCAATGTTACAATGGAAGTACTGTAAGTTGTAAACCTTCCCGGCTTGTTTTACTAACAATTTACACTATATCAGTACACTACTTTCTCCTATACAATTCACATACTATATTCTATATGTTTAGTTAAATAGATACTATAAATACTAGCATTTATGCCTACAATATTTATTTATATCCATAATATATATTGTATTACAATAAAATTTATGCCATTTGTTTGGTTAAATTCAAATTAAATTTAACTTATATGGTCAGTTTCCTTAGTTTAAAATCTACGCGCACGCAGACTTTATTCGAATGTAATTTAGAATTTGAAATTTCAAAAAATCATCAACGTATCGTATCTCGAGATTCAACTGTATAATAATTATTATTATTATTATTATTATTATTTATAATATAATTGCATGCACACATTATAATAAATGCCAAATATAAATAAACATACAAACTTACTAATTAATAATAATATATAAATATTGTGTAAATTAGTAATTTATTTGTATTTGCTCTGGCAAAATAAAAAGATTTGAATATTTGATTAGTTAAGTCAATGCGGTTGTATTTATATATGCATACTGAAATAATTCGCCATAAGGCTTATAAATGCAAAATAGAAAATAATTATAATTATATGAAATATTAATAAATTTAATTTTATTTGTTTTCTTTACGATTTATAAAATAATTATTTTGTTCCGAAATTTTATTAAATAATATTCATTACTTTATTGTCATGCATTTGCTGTTCATTTTATTGTTGGTGGAAAATATCAAATAATTATTTGAATAGATAATTTATTATGCAGTGTAAAAATATACACATTACAACCAAATTAGCATACACTCCTTTTCATTTTCGATATAAACAGAAATATTTATTATTGTTTACATAACTAACCACATAAGCGCATATGTTTTTGCTATGTTAAATATAATCACTGGACCGGAGTACTATATAAATTGAATTCTATTCAAATTAAAATGTATGTAAATATTGTAAATAATAGGAACTGCTTGTTATATTATAAGAGTAAGTGATTTAAATATTTTAATTCAATCTATCCCCTATTCACTTTCAACTTCAACTATCTCTACCAGCTCTCAAACGTGTCAAATAGTTATTAAATATAAACGAATCTGTTCGAAGGATTGCTGATATAAATTGACTTATGTATCATTAATGTTTAAACGCACATGTGAAATAAATGAAAGGGTGATAATTTTCCATATAGAAACAAGATTATATTTCATTCAATTGATTATCGAACGCATACGGGAGGCTACTGTATGCGACGTTATAATATTTTTGTTATACATATATAGCAAGCATTGCCCAAAAATATGAAACGATGATAATGATAATAATGTTTTATGGATTATGAGTTTATTTTCTACAAATGACTAATTTTATTATACCAAGAAAATTACATTGTATATAATACACAAATGCTTATAATAATATTCGTAATATTAACTTTATGTTGATGCGTTACTAAAAATCAAATATATATATATACATAAGATTTGGATAGTTTTTGTTAATTATATTTGTATGGAATGAAACGTATGTTTAAAAG
The DNA here is from genome assembly GCA_910594885.2 of Bibio marci. NCBI lineage: Eukaryota > Metazoa > Arthropoda > Insecta > Diptera > Bibionidae > Bibio > Bibio marci. Next base: position 7,074,156 of record OU343114.1, on the reverse strand, counting down.
GTGAGCTATGTATAATATATTTTGTGCTGTTGTATTGGATGGTGAGATCGTAAATGTTAGGCATGCTAGGCGCTATGTGTAGCACATCACAACGTACGTAAATATACACAATAAACGTTTTGTTCTATATACAAGGTATCCCAGTACACCCTGCTCATCTGAAATGAGAGTAATCCTCTATTTCCAGCAAACTTCTACTTATTTGTCCGATAGTAACTTTTAGTAACCCTTTTTTCTTCTTTAAGTTTTTTGGTCTTTCATTTTGACAATAGTCATCTTCCAGCTATTGCTCATTAAATCAATCAGAAATCATATTTTTAGTAATGTAAAGGAGCACCATCATGCTGCTAAATAAATATATTTAGCATAATTAGTTACGTCGTCTTCTATAATCAAAGTGCATCTGGAGATGACCGTTTTAATGACACATGACCAAACGGCATACGAAAAAATTTAAAGGAATCAAAAATGAAACTAGGAGTCACTATAACTGACATGGCTGGAAATAGTCACAGGATTATGCTTCTATCGTGTGTGTGTGTGTGTAGGAGGTTACTGATGGTACACCCTGTATATAGTAGAATAAATATTGATATGATACACATTCAGTTTTATGTTATATATATTTATTTTCTTCAATGTATACATATTTGTATAGTATGAAGTATTATTTTTATCGTTATTGCTAAATTTTATAGACTATTTAATTAATTTTTCTTTTTGTTTTCGCCATTTAGTCTATTTTTATTACTTTTATTATTATTATTATTATTATTGTATTCGGTTGTAACATATGAAAAGCTCGTCCATCATAGTGGTTATAATACAATTATTTGCGTGTACCCTGTTGTAATATGTAATAAAACAAAATTAATTTTTTTAATATTTTTATTCATCTATAAATTATTAGGTACACATATTGTGTTACACATACTGATATAATTGAAGAAACTCTCCCATAACAGACAATTTTTGTCATAAAATTCAAATAATATAAACTTAAAAATTTTCATTTTACACACAATATTTTTAAGCACACTATAGATTGGAAAAGTGCGTGAAGTTAAAATTTTTAATTAAATATTATATTCAAGATTGCTGGAAAACTATATAAAAATAGAATATGTAGGTATTTTTTTTTCTATATTTATTGTACATTTTGTTTATTTTAATAGTGAAGAACTCGAAAAATTTATATAATTTTTTTGAAAATATGCGTACTATAATAATAATAGTTAAAATTAAGGAAATATAATTATATATATCTCAAAACTATGCGGTGCCGCAGTTATTAATTATTAAAATAGAAAAAACAAACAATTAATTATATTATTTAAAATATCTCGTCGTATTATGAGGTTTTTGGCAAACAATTCACCAGATACAAGTAATACTATGGAAATTGTATGAGAGAACATAAAAAGAAATATAAGCCCCATAAAGAAAAAACAGGTGTACCCTTATGGATATCATTAGTCTAATAATATGACAGGGTACTGTAAATATGTAAGACTATATAAAAAAAAAATGTTGTTATTACAATATATTCATTGCGGCTACGGTTATCTGAAAATAATTAATTTCAATTTTTCTGTAAATTCGATTTGTATGAATTATTATCTTCGTATTTATTTAAATTGAGTACCACTACTTTTAGTATTATATTTTAATTATTTTGCAGAATTAAATACAATACACACAATTCAAACTAAGATATAACACGGTAGATTTTTATGAATTGAATATTCTTACATTCTATAATTTTAAATAATCAAACCTATATTACATAGGTTATGTCTCAACACCAATTTTACGAACTTCCTAGAAAATAATAATTGCACCAGATTTCTTGCCGAAATTCCATAATAAACTATACACAATTACATCATTTTTTCATGGATTTTGATTAAATTTTGTATACTTATCGATATATGATATATAGTAATTGTAACCTAAATAGAAAGATTTACTATAGTGAAACAGATTATTTTTATAGTTTCACAATGAGAAAAATTGTTTAGAAGGTTAAAAAAATGTAAGAATAGCAAACTTTCAAGTCGAAAGTTATCTACTGCCGATATATATGCAAAAAAATTAGTTTTAAAGTTTCATGTTTTCGATAGTTTTTTCATAGAATTATTCATTTATTTTCTGTTATGGATTTTGTTGTTTAGCACTTTGATAAAAAACAATAATATGAGTAATTTAATTTTTTTAAATCCAATGTTCAGTGCATTCACATGAAATTTTCTTAAAAGAAAAAAAAAAAGTAGCTCTTGATTTTATTTTCATGGAATAATACTATTATTAAAAAACTGTCAAACATATAGAATAATTTGCATATGATAATATGATATGAAAAAAGAGTTTCGTTGCACGTTAAAATATAAAATTCTTTTGAAAATATTTTATTTATAAAATTATTCATAGTCAACACTTCTAAAAACACTGAAGAGTAATATAAAGTTTACTCAACTATACACACTTATTTAAAATCGAATGGATCTAAAACTGAACCGATGTATTAGTTTTCTTTAATATATATTACAAAGTTTATTCTACACCTATTTGCAAAATATAAAATTTTCATTATTTTGGAAAATTAAATTACATAAAAAGATTAGTATAATAAAATTTATGTTATATGCTTTGATTTTCATTTTATTTTCCTTTCGATATACTTGCACATTTCAAATTACATATAACACGTAAATGCAAAAAGTACAAAATGTTATTAAATCTGGCGAAATATAATATTTGTATGTGCATATATATGTTATATGGTATATGTATGTGGATAGGTGTGTGTTTTATAGACCAATTGACTATATATCTATTGTAGTAATACATAATATAACAAAAAAGGTCAAATTGAAGTTAAATTCAATCAACAAACAATGCAGCAATATTTATATAATAGTTTTTTACTTCCTTTTTTTTTCAATTTCCATTCTATTTCCATAAATCCGTCAAATCCATATATAAATCAATTCTGTTTATTATATTTTTCGACATATATATTATTAAATATAGAATTCCCCGGGTTTATCAGGCCAAATAAAATCTATATATTTATATATATATATAGATACGGTTCTAATCTAATCAATACAATTGTCAACTATTAATGTTATATACGTATAGGGTGTCAACGACGAGTGCAGTGCAAACATTCAAGCAGGATGATGGAGAACATAATTTTAAATCGAATACTAAATGACATTGAAGTAAGTTATTAAAAAAAAAATGTGTACCACAGATAAGTTATAGAAATTTAATCCTCTATAAAACCGGGTTAACTGCAATTTTTTGTAATCATCTTAGTTTCGAAGTTATAGTTGCTTGAAACATTACCGAAATTAAAACTTAGGGCTGTATCTCGAAAACAGTTCGCTAAATCGTGTCATTCATTATTTTCAATTTTTAGAATTGATATGTACAGCATCTTGAAGGTTTACACTGCACACACATATACCCTGTTTTTTAATATTATACACTAAACATTCACAATACTGCCGCTCATATAATTATTGACATGTAATTATAAATTTTTCTAATAAATTGAAATCACTCGTTTTATGTTAATTTTGTGATTTGTCTATGGGTTATTAAAATATATAAAAATTTTGAAAAAAAAATACTCTACAAATTTTTTTTTCATTTCTTTCTTGTTTGCGTTTTTTATTTTTTAGTTTTTTATGGAGATGTCATAAATGCCATAAATTTGAAGTGCTTAGCATTTGTATTGAATATAAATAGTATATAAATAATTCCATCAGCGCTAATGCTATAAATCCATACCGCATTCAAAAAAGTATTACTTAACACTTAATTTTATATTTTATTTCATATAAGTGGGTATTTTTTTATGTTTGTATTTCTATATATTTATAAAAATAGATAAATAACGTAATGTATATCGGTACGTTATATATTTTGTTGAAATATGTATAGGTATCCATCCATTTAACATTCATAATCATGTGAAGAATACAATATTATAATTGAAGTATTATAATCAAATAATTTATAATGATATAGGTTTATTTGATAAAGATAAAAAAATACACAGTGTGTCTGCCGGTAAACAGACTAAAATGTTGCGCATTTGTTACTCACTCATTATAACAATTATTGTTAGTAGATTTTTAGGAAGAAATATTGTTTATGTGTTGCATCATTCACTATACGTATTCGTCTGATTTAGAGGCCATTCGACTTCTCATTATTCCTATAACTTAAAATGAACTTAAATGGATGAGATTACAACTTACAACCATACAAACAGCTACAAAATTTTTGGTGACAATCCCACAAAGTGTACTAAAATACAGATATTCGAAGCATTACTAACTCTACAACAACGGTATCTGTTGAATCCGGATGAGATTTAAAATAAAAAACCAAAACAAATAATAATAACTATTCGGGTTTTTATTTCATTTACCGATACAGTCTGAAAAATTCTTTGACACTCCATAAATATATTTTTTTTATCTTATGTTGTGATTGTGATTATGTCAAATTTCTTTTATTCTGATGTGTTTAAAAATAGAGAAAAAAATAATATTACAAATATAATTATTGATATGGTCTGATGTGTCTGTGACGAATGAATATAATATCAGTATTTGTAATAATTATTTATTTGCGGTGGTGATAGTGTTATGGTAAAATTATTAAAATGCGATACTAATATTTATTAATCTATATCGATATAGTCTAATGATATGATGTGCGTCTACAAATTAGGTATAGAAATAAAAGTATTTTAATAATTTTACCATAATACCGGTGTATTATACGATAATTACAATTATAAAAAGAGAGATTATTTTAGAAATTATAATTAGAATCAAAAGAAATCGAGTAAACGAAGTATCACCTGGTATAAAAGGTATTTTTCATTTATTAAATTTGACACCACATTCTATTCAACATTAATTTGTAAAAAATTTTAAATAACTTGTAAAATATCTGTACTAAATTCATTTATACCAACCTTTTGGCTTTTTTAACTTATATGAAAATCTTCCTTCATTACCGTCGCCTTTCCAAACATCTTCCAAATAACTTCCTTATATAATTATAAATTGAAGAAAAACAATTTCCTGATAACTGATAAGAGTATTCTAAATGATTGAATTAAGTTATGATATATGACACGAATCAAATGAAAAATTAGAAATGGCTTGTACATTCCTTCTGACAAAACATGGTTTTTATTTGTTTATGAGCACATTACAATATTACGCTATTATGTCCTCATCCACTGCTAATATTATTAACATTCTTGACTTAAGATCTTTTTGTATAAATTGTATAGAATGAAAAATAAAATAAGGTTAAACCCGATTTTATAATTAATTAAATAATTAATATTTTTATCGTCGATTTAACAAAATATATATAAAAAATTAACATATGTTTTCATATGACCGATGAAATATTCGATATAAATTATATATTAAAAATATCAGTTAACAAACTAGCATTTGTTCATTACGAATAATATTACAAAACTTATTTGAATGACCCTCGCATGAAAAAAATATATTTTCTTTGAAGTAAAACTTTTGCATAAGTTTTCAAAGAACTGCGATTGTATAATAATAAATTGTATTAAATAATGTAATGGAATAATAATACAATTCAATCAATACCGCGAGTATGATAATAAAAAAATTATTTTCTTTTGTATAACAAAGAAAATTACAAAATAGTTTTCTGGTATTTCTTATTTAAAACTTTTAATTCAAACAAATATCTACGCCGGAGTATGTGTAGAAAAATATTACGTGTTCTATTCGTTTTTACTTTAATATATTATATTTATTACTCACACAGAATATCAAAAATAAATAATGTTGATGTATTCAATATACATTTTAAAATTACAAATGTCTCTTAATTTTAGAATTATCACATAAGAACTTTTTATTATTTAAATTTTATATTGAAGAAAACTTAATTATTTTATTATTATTTGAAAAAAAATTGTTCAATACAATCAACATTAGTTTTGTTTTATAATTTTATTAATACTAACCTACTTACTGCATATGGCATTGTATCCTAGATATACGGTTTTAGCCTTCTCCAACCGAATCTATCTGCAACTAACTTCTTCCAATCCCGATAAAGATATTAAATTTAGTAATTTTTTTAAAATCAGATTTTTATTATTAGCTAATTGTTTTCAATGTTGCCGACACGTTGGTCTTTGCAACTATATTACATACACCGTCTACGGTGTGTATTGTCCGGCCAGGAATTTATAACACAAAGTACATCTCGTTACCATATTGCTAAGATTTAAATATTGGAAGCAACAGAAAAAATAATCCACAATATTCGTATATTTCACATATAAAATCTCCTATAGTTATTTTTACAACATTTGAAGATATTGTCCAATTGATAAATTTATTTAATTATTTGCGAACAATACAAATAAAATAAATATAATTTATTAGTGATATTAGATTAGATTAGATTTAGTACATTACCACTGCAACGAGTAAATTTTAGAATTTAATTAAAAAGCTTAATTAATTAATTAATATTATAAAAATTCGCATTCCTAATTTATAACAACACAAAAATCTTATTATTATTGTTGCAAAACCGAAACCGATTACATCCATATACTGCTCAAAAAACAAAAAAATAATAATTGACCCACAAAGGGTTAAAGATACAATTTTGAGTTTAGTAAATTGACAAATTCTTAATATATTTTTAATTTACAGACCTTTTATTCCGTTAATCTTTTTGAACTATACAAATTTATTTTTAGGGAATTTCTTTACCTCGACGTGATAGTGATACTATAATGCATATACATTTATCAGTTAAATAGGTTTCAGTGCACGACGAAGAAGTCAATCTATTCATTTCATACAAATTTATAGTTATTGAAATTATTATTGAAGTTATTTTGTTATACGTTGAATTGGCACCTTGAATTTTAAACAGTGCGTATTATAATTTTATACCAACTATAATTTAAATATACGCATATAATGATCAGAGGAAATCCTTTTCATTTTATTTGAATTTCATTCAATTTTTTTTAGTATATTATAAATTGTGATTAATTTCCAAATATTTACTTAACAGTATTATTATGTATTAATAATAATTTCGTGACTAAAATTAAACCATACGCATACAATACACCTACGATATATATGTAAGTTCAGGATTGTGTAAATATATACGAATGCGAATTTATATGTAAATTTATATATAGAGAGGTGATGATAATTTAGAGCTCATTAATTTTAATTTCTTTTGTATTTACACGCAAACAATAATTTTATTTTATTCATAATATATTACTTTCTAATATAATGAATTTTTGTCATTAATCGTATTTTTTAAAAATAAAATATCATATAACAAATGTTGTATCGTTTCATTTTTACTCCACCCATATATGTATTATATATGTATATCACATCACGTTTGGAATGTGAATTGAAAATTCTAATAGTTAAATGAAAAAATGACACTAAATAAAAACTTTCTTATATTTTTATAAGTATTAACATAGATAATACGTAACACAAAAATTGGTATGCCATGTGAAATAAAATTTGAAAAAGGATATTTTAACTGACAAGGGAACCACCTGAGGTCTCAAACCCCAATTCCAATGCAACGTTGGCAGGTTGTAGTACTCGAAAAACTATATTCTAGATGTAACATTTTATTCCCTCAATTTAAAAATATATATAACTATATAACTGGTAACCCTGTATTAAAAAATTATGGCTCAAATTAAAGGTGAATAATTTCTCTAACGACTTCATTTAAAGTAAATTTTTAAAGCACTTGTTCCTTACAAAGTTATATGTAAAAATTCCCATTTTTTTTAGACAATTTTTCAAAATTAGTAACTTTTGATACACCCTGTGACCAAAACCAATTAATTTTTAAAAAAATTCTTATGTGGTATGAAACACATTCTAGATAGCTATTAATTCCAACTTGAAAATGTTTGTGACACTTCGGGTTCAAAATCTATAGATTATCTTCAAATGTTATGTTTTCTACTCCTTCAGAGGCCTGATTACCCCCTTCAAAGTGAAATTTAGGAAAAAAAAATGTTACATCTAGAATATAGTTTATCGAGTACTACAACCTGGTAAAGTTACATTCGTATCTGGGTTTGACACCTCAGGTGGTTTCCTTGTGAATCTAATTTAACTGAAAACCAAAATGTTTGCTATTGTTTTAAAAAAAAATTGAAATGGCCTAAAATGAAATTAGAATTGATTGGCCAAAGCTCACATAAATACATATTTATAAGTTAAACAGTTATGAAATAATTTAATTACATTACTATTAATAAAATGAGGTAGATTATTTTGAAGCCGTTCCATTTCACTTCAATTATCCGATTTAATAATGATGCTTAATTTCAGTACAATGCAACGTTTATGAAATAATAATATTTCTTTGTACTAATTTTATGGCTTATATTAAGTCCATTATGCGTATTAACTAACATATATCGTAGATAGATGAAGTTTGCCTTTGTATGTATAAAATAAAATGTGAAATAATTTTTAGCATTTTATTTTTCATCAATATATTATTTCATCAAATATATATTCTATGAAATTTATACGATAATTATATTTACCTCTAACACACAATCCCTTATTTTTATAATATCGCATAATTTGCTTATACATATATATGGCTGTGTGTATTTTATACCATATAAATGATGTGACCAATTTTATCCTCACCATATTTATAGCATATATGCGCGCGATGACTGTATAGAATTATGTAAAAAATATATACACAATTTATAATAATTAATCTTTAAAATAATTAATAAATTATAATTTCAAATAGGTTTCATGAAAACGAAAAATATGATTATGTATAAAGTTGTTCCTGTTAAAAACTAAATTTTAATGTGAGAGCAGCACTTGATATTTAATATATATAGCTTTTTGTATGAAATGATAAAATCTTTACTTATTCTTCAACACCGTGTGCATATAATATATATTCACGATAAGAACCGCTTACAATAATTAAATTTTTATAGTAGTAAAATCAAATTAATAATTTCTATTTCTATTATTAATAAAATACAAAAACAGAACTCATAAAATTGTTCTGCACGCAAAAGTTAAAATAAGAAAATACCATGAAAATATTGTCTATTTTTGTTGTAATATTTATCTAATATGAATAATAATGAATGGCATTACCATACAATAAATTGGGTATATATATGTTATACGTACAAATATGTATTGCTCACAACTATATGTATATTCATATTATAACATTGTATCTCAGAGTACTACAGCACAAATAAATTTATATTTATACATTTAAGAAATATAAAATGCCTAAACATTTTTCGCAAATTATCTGTATTATATTTCAAAATACTATATATATAATGTGTACTCGTATACCACATATGAATGAAAGTAATAATATATTTGGTGATGTTATAATATTTCATAACACATGTAAAACTAAGATAAAAAGGACGAATATATTTTATATATTATCTCAAATATGCAGATGTTTTCTACTTTGTAAATATATACAAATATATTTCTATGTTTGGTATGATGAGACAGAGTAAATAGTTAAAGGATTACATCGTATTAAATTTTAAATGTGATCATTTGTTTATTTAATGTTGTACATATATATTTATATTATTTATACACATATAATGTGTGAAAATGTGTTTATGTAAAACTTATATCCTTATAAATATATGTAGTTACAGTGAAAATCTATTAAAGCAGGAAATGTAAAGGATATTGTAAATTTTATGAATATAAAAAGATTTCCGGTGCTCATGGGTAAAATCATTAAATATTTTGTCACATATTTTATTATAATATGCATTCTATTTTCGAGTGCACCATTATCTCAATCAGCAAAATATAAATATAATTACTTTTTTGTTTGCAAATATTTCACATCATTGTGTCTACTTTACTTTATATCTCCATATACGGAACAATTTTAAGTTTACATATCTCGAAATTTAAAGTTGTGCTATATAGAATTGTAGAACTTACCAAATATGTTCCTGTGTAACAAATATTTTAATTAAAACAAGTTTTTATTATTTTTTACTTGAGAGAGATCAATAATACGGTCATAGTAATTCAATTTTTTTCTGGATGATAACTTGAAAATGCCCACCGTTTACAACTTATAGCAACAACGCGAAAGATTTCGTAACCAGTAACAAATCGATTTGACAACAAGTCATATCATAAGAGATTAATACTTTTTAAATTCTTTGAACATGATTTGAAGTGCTAAAATTATATATTTTCATTATTTATTGATGTAACCAAAAATGAACATAATGTTGTTAAATTTAACATGAATGTAGCCCGTTTTCTACACCGTATAGTGTGCAATAATAAATAATACATTGTCAAAAGTAAATACATGTATTATAGTATAAATATGGATAGATTAACTAAAACATTACTACGCATTCAATATATAGAATATAGTTTGAAAAATATTTATAACAAATTTAATTTTAATTTAAATTTTACATTCTTTTTAAATGATGTAACTTTCATTATTATTCAATCAAACTTACTATAATTATTTTTAATAAAACCGGTAAAAAATACTACATAACCCACTTTAATTTTATAAATTACTTTACAAAATTGTGTGTTTGATAATATTTTTTTTAAATTTGCAATTGTAATAATGACACATTTTTATTATATATTTTAATATAATTATTCAATGCCATTATATAGAGAGAGTTATTCACTTATAAAATAACAAACAAAAAAAATGAAGTTTTAAATAATTTACAAGTTTAATAATTTCCTATAAATTTTCTTTCATTTCCATTTTAACATTTGCATTTGCATATATACCCACTATATATTGCAGTATACAAATATATGCTAAATAATAGGGATGGGATTTGATTCATTTAAATATAAGTTTTTCTTACAACTCACAATGATCATCATAAATTTCTGTTACTTTACACCACGGATTGTGTTCTATAATGAAGCCAAAGTGTTCAACTTCTACGCCATACATATCGCGATCGGTTCACCTTTCTCATACCTTCTGGATTCCACTACAAGGATTCCCTTATATAAATATCGCACACATCATATCAATGTATATTCCTGAAACAACCGTTTTATGTTAATATAATTTCTTATTGGTTTGCATTTCATTCAAAGCCCCTCATTACCAATTTCTGTTTCAGGCACTTTCAAACACGAAAGATTCATCGAAGGCACTTATTTACGAAAAATTGTATGCGGGTTGTGAACACAGACTTTTCCAAATTTTTCATGAGTATATAATAAAACACTTTTGACATTTGAATAAAATGTTCGCTATTTGAAATTTAGAGTTACTTAATGGGACAATTACAACATGCCTTGCCGAGTGCCTTGCCTTGCCACCACTTGATACCATATACTACGGAAGTTTAATTAACGGTTGGACCTCACTTTAAGGCAATGGGATTACTTTTTATTTATTTTATTTTTTTTTTGCTAAATATGTGGCTTTTTTAATCCACGATTACAAACTCCATTTCAGTTGATTCTTCTATATCCAAAAGATGAACAATTAATTAGCATAAAATATCAAGAATTAATTTTGTGTATATATGCGGTGATAAATATAGATTTTATCAATAGATAAGAATCGGAGTATAATTTATTTCATCTTAATTTTTAATTAGTCCTTTTAAAATGTTGATTAATCGATTGTGTAGGAGCGATCACGTCACCTAACTGTCTGCAATCTTTTACAATTGTATACTCGTATTTGTCCATATATTAAACATTCTAAATAAAATACTTGTATTGTATTTGATATAAGGAATTTTTAAAGAGTTTTTCGTAGAAAAGTACCATATGGCCACTTTGTTCGTCTTTCTACCTGTTTGCGTTTGCTCACACCTATATCTGAGTGTGAATATAAACCTGATTCGACTACTTACTTTCCCTACAAAATTGTCGGTTATTCAATAACCCCATTGCAATAACTAAAATACTATATTTATCAGATTTTCTTTAAATTTTTGACATGTTTATTTCAATATATAAATTCAGACGTTTATTGAAGGTGACTGCAACTATCGATATTAATCCCATTAAATGAATGACTTAAGACCCAACGTTTTTTCCATTGAAATTTTGAACTTAAATTCATAAGTTCTAAAGTTTACAGAGGAGGCAGGTGACACTTTACAAATACATATAAAAATCATAGACTAAATAAACACGCTTGTTTTTACATCATCTATAGATAATTTTGAGATAAGTAAAGAGTTGAATGAAATAATAATAAATTAAATTTAAATCTTTTAATTTGTAAGTCTGTATTTATGCGTTTATATGTTTAATATTATATATAAAAAATATGACTTTAGAGGTGGATAAAAAATTCAAATAAAGTCTACCGATTCGGCTGGGCTTATCATACAGACAGTATATCCTGAATATTAATATTAAAATTACTAAAAAATTATTTATCGACGTTTCTTGAAATTTTTAGAACATGTATTTGATTCTAAATTTTGTGGCTTCCACCTACATCCAGAATATTTGCATTCATTTTTATTTACTAAAGAACAATTTATCAGATTTACTTAAATTTGTAAGCATAAATATTTATGATAAGTTTTAAAATTTATTAGAGGCAGGTGTGACACTAGGACACAACACCCCTTTCCCATACATCCCGAATATATTGCCAATACAAGAACTGTTTACTCGATTTATCTGAAATTTTAAACGGAATTATTTTAACAGTTTTCGTATTGTCTGGAGGGATTGGATGACTGCATTACTTTCAATCTCGGATTTTTCATTATGTCATGGTGTAACGACATCCTAAAGCAGACCGCATTGTTTGTTTTCGTTGTTTGTTTATGTCGTTCAGCGATATATATATAATTTTATTTTATATTTAAGACCATAGAAGTATAGAAACTCAAAAGCTAGAAAATATTTGAGCAGTGAAAAAGCTTAAAAAAATAATTTTAAATTATTGTTAGATTTTAGAAAAAAAAACTTTTGTACATGATCAAAACTTTAAAATTTTTTTTTGTTGGTATATAAGAAAATCTGATATTATATATTTTATAATAGTCTTATTTTATTATACTTATATTGTATTTAATGTAAATATTTATATATATAATTTAATATTGTTATATACACCATCTTATAATATTATGTTATATTGTAAATTGTAAGAGATATTTATATTAATTTTGACGTTCCCCATACACGAGTACAGTATAGCGCTAGAGAGATATATGTAAATTCAAAAAATATCATGAATAATACAATATTTTATTTTGTTTGTTTTATATATTAAATTTTCAATATGGAAATGGAAATCTTATATTTATACGTATACCATATATTGTATATAAAATATAATATATTTATATATGTATCACCTAATACCTACTTTATTCATAATTTAGGAAATAAATATTTTCTGATTGAATTTCGGGTGTAATCTGTCAAATAAACGCGGGCATGTGAATTTGATAATGGTCTTATTTACATATAAACACATCATACCAACATATATTATAATGATAATAATATAGGCATTCATAAAAATGCATACATATGTTATATTATAAGCACATATATGCGACATAATGTACGTACACAAATACACAAATGACATTATTTCATTTCCATACATATTATATATATTTTTATATGAATGTTATGTAATATATTATGATGTTTGTAAATATATTAGCATTAGACATCCATATGATTTAGAATTTAGACAGTATATTATATGCGTATATGGTTATAGGTGAGTCTGTTGAATATTATTATTATTATACAGAAAATAGACATAATTCATGTGTACGTATAATATTGTAGAAATTTCGTTTTTTTACTAGTCATTTTTATTTACAATCAAAATCATTCTTCTGTAATATTCGCATGAGAAAATATTTAAATTATTTTGTAACGATATTTATATATATTTTTAAAGACAAGTTCTTTTGATTTTTCTCTATATAATATCTTGAACTTTGTATGTATGTATACTATACAAGAAAAGCAATAAGAATTTTCGACATTGCTTCTCCCGACATGAATATTATACTTATATTTGCTTAAATTTTTTGTAATATATACGTACACACATTATATTGTATAATCTATATAGACGTGGGCTGCTCAAAAATTTCGCGTAATATCATATTGATGGTGATAAAAGTAATTTCCAATGAACTCTTCCATAAACCTAATACGCTTAGGGTTCAGTGGCGATGTTTACACATTTCACCATGTATTGTTTGGACTGTTTCTTTTGTTCTGGTATGTCGTGGAGCAGACCTCCATTTACTTAAGGAACTGTTTTAACTCACATACATCACATGTGAAATGTAAATGGATGGAAACTTTAAAGTATAGTATAGAATATATACAGTTTATCATCACGGCTCTACGAACCATTTCAACAGCCCACTTATAAAATATATAAACAACATACTGTTTGTATATATATAGACAGCAATTCGAGAGTCAATACTTAATCATTCATAAATATTATAGAAAATGCTCAAGAGTACCTATAAGTAAATAATATACTTTAAGTTGAAGATAATAGATATCTTTATGTTTATAATAAAGTTTTGATCTTTATGCACGTGTTCTTGAAAATATATAATAATGTTCCATTTTAATGGCGACCCACAGAAAGGGCAAGAAATTTTATGTTCGATATGATATTTTAAATTTGTTTAGTGTGACTGAATCTATATATGCTTTCATCTAACTTATATACAATAATAACAGACACGGTTCTCACCATATATTCTAACATAGGAAATGCCACGATTTAAATAAAGTTATTTTATACTTATTAGTTATAGTATTTAATAATTATTTGCGTTTTAATTTTAATCTTAAATATTTCTTTTCATTACAGATCATCTAGATACTACATATTAGCAATATTACATCAAACTAAAATCCATCTACTTTATCTTTATGTATAATAATGACAATTAAAAATGTATATGATAATTATGAAATAAATTATAGTCCAAATTATGATAATAATTATGCGAATGCAACGTTTTTTAATCATACATCGACGATAAAATTAATCCATGATTTTAGTATAAATCTTGAATTGAATTCAATAAATGAAACACAAATTAAAATAGATAATATTTATGCGAAACATAATCAAAGTGCAGGTGACAATAGTAACAGTACTGAAAATAGTGGCGGTGGTGATGGAGGCGGTGATGGGGACGATGATGGTGTTAATATAACAGGTGGATTTAGTACATTATCATGGCAAAAAACAACAGCTGTCGTATTTTTTTTTATATTAATTATTATAACAATAATTGGCAATACACTAATAATTTTATCAGTAATGACAACAAGACGATTACGAACGGTTACAAATTGTTTTGTAATGAGTTTAGCTATAGCTGATTGGATGGTTGGAATATTTGTAATGCCACCAGCTGCATTGTTATATGTTTATGGTATGTAAACACAATATTTTATTTATACGATGATAGTATAGATAATATTTATAAAATAAATAATGATAATAATTGATTTAATCTAATTTTATTATTGATAATTAAAATATTAAAATTATTGCATAGACACACAGATTAACAGAATTTTTTATAAGCTGGTTTTGTTTCTGTATTTATCGAAAGCCCAGGATACAAAACACGAAAATCTAATAAAATACATTTTTGTGATCGATACCTATTCTTGTATAAGTGTCCTTATTTGAGAACAGTTATACAAAATTAGTTTTCCTTTAATTTTCGATCAAACTTTGTTTAGTTTGACCATGTTTGGATTAACTTTAATGTTTGTACATATATACAATATTTTATTGGATGTGACGCACTTCACTATATTGTTCTGATAAAAATATTTAATTCATCTTGTTTTGAATGGATAGAAAATTTGAGAGTGAATAAATTTAAATTTAAATTACTTTATTGTTAATCTTTGAGTATAGCGTCTAAAAAATATCGATATTAAAAGAAATACTGAAAAATGTTAAACGTAAATTTTCGGCATTGAACTAAAGTTCCATTAGAATGAATGCTACTCACAACTGAGCCTGTGCTTAATGTTACATACCTATACTTATACACCTATTGTGTGCAACAATAACAAACTATTTTATATATTTGTATTGAAAATTATTCACAAAGAAAAATATTTTATATTAAAATAAATCTGTTATAGAAACTATGTTATATTACTCGTATTTTATTAATAATATAATTTATATTCATGAGGATTTACCATTACCTAGTTCCGTTTTAAAAATGTTTTCACATAAAATTCTTTAAGATTTGAAAATTTATCGTATAATATCTTTTAGGAAATTATTATTTTGGTATATAAACTTATATAACAGAACAGATGAATGATTGGAAACTAGAAATTAAAATAATATTTAGCCTTGGATATTTATATGTAATAATATAGAATAGCACGATTATACAAGATCTGTTCGTAAGTTTTCAATGAAAAGAAGATCAATAGCGTAAAAAAAAATCAATAATAATAATAGAGAAACTAATGGTAAATACGATATATGTACTTTGTATGCTCTCTCAGTGATGAACAGTAACATTCTGGCCATCCGAAGACAAGTAGCTCTATATGTTAATTATAGGCCCAATAATATGGCAAAGTACTGTAAGATGGAAAAGTTTATATATAAAAATTTGATAGCATCTAAGGAAATTTTCTATTATAACTCGAAACCTATTTGTAAGTGTTAAAGTTTTTCGTCTGGACAAATGAAATATAATAATAGGAAAATAATTTATTTCCAACACTCATTCATATAATAAAAATTATAGTATCAAATATTATATAAATATTAAATTGATATATAAAACACAATATAGAACCGCCTAGAGAGCATTTAGACTAAAAAAGATTTATTGTATTGGAATCGGCGTCATTCAATCAAATCCATATATAAATAATAAACATATTTTTTGCTCAATTAATTTAAAAGTTATACCATATTTATTAAGTTATTGTATAGTCATCATCATCATCATCATCTACTTCTAATCTATTATGTAATAGTTTTTTTTTATGCAGAAAAATAACAATTAAATTCAAATTTCTGGTATATCCGATATCTCGGTTGATTTTATTAAATTACCCAATTAAACAGAAACAATTTAAATTTAAATGCTATAACATATAATGTAGCCCAATCATTGTAGCGTATGTTATTCAATCCGATGATTTCTAGTTCCAATTCCAATACTGACATGAGAAAAATTTCTCAGAATGCATCATATTTATAATCGCATTCAATTGGAATACCATTAGTTTGTTCATCGAATCTAAGCAAATATATTGTTGAACGCTATTCAGACACTAATATTGATTCCACACACAAGGCTATATGGGCGAATCTCTCTTAAGAATATTTAATATTAATAAAACCTCTATCGAAATATAATTGCAGATGAATTATGGTGAATTATTATAGGTGAGATGGAAAACGTGCCCTCTGAATTTTTAGTTATTTTTATTTATACCTTAATACTTTTATGACAACATTAAATAATAAATTTTATGGGAATTTTATATTATATTATTATACTGACTTGATTCTAATAAGAAATTTAAGAGGAAATTTACATTTCATTCTATTGTTTTAAACATTTCTTAATGGGATATGCAACTTTTGTAATTTTTTTTATTAATTAAAAATAAACCAAAAAATATTTACATATAGTCTTCTTATGCAACAAAATTCTAATACACTGTTCTAACATTTATTTATCAAAACAATAATATTGATAACAAATTATTTTAAATTACATTGCATATTTTTTATTTTTTAGGTTCATGGACAGTGGGTTGGATACTTTGTGATATTTGGATATCATTGGATATTCTATTATGTACAGCTTCGATACTAAGTCTTTGTGCAATAAGTTTGGATAGGTAAGCAATGTATAATAATAAAAATATATAAACAATTCACAGTTTTATAATTATATAGTTCATCATTTTATTAAGCTATTAAATACGAATGGAACGAAAACGCAAATATGTAAATAAAAAGACCATAAATACAGATAACTTTCACAATCAAATATTTAATGAATATTAATAATATGTTAAATATAATACATACCATTCTTTGAATAGAAAACTCACTTTATAATAATACGCACAAATTATAACTCTATGTTAGTCATCATAGCGAGATATTAGAATTGTGGGGAAATGATTTAATCAAATTAAATTTCTGATTAAATTAAAAGAATTCATATTTGTTATTTATATAATTTGTGTTCATATATGTTTAAAGATAATATTAATTAAATTTTCACACCCTAATGCGGTGCGGTGTCATCACAAGTAATAATAAGTTTTAATTCATATATTTCCTTAGTAAAGCATATTAAAATATTTATATCCATATAATGATAATGATAATTTTCCATCTTGCCGCCTGGTTATAAATTTTCCTCTTAATGTTTTCATGTCACATTGTAATTTAACTATATAATATTATTAAATATACAAAATATATTAATAATAATATTATAAATTATATGTTATATAAAATTTAATACATATACTATGGGTTTCTATAATCATTATTGAATTATTTACATTATTATGTAGTGAAAACCCAATACAAAGTGATTAAAATGATCATAATTGGTTTGATAATTAACCCAGATTAATTTAAATTGCAATGCTATTTAAATTCTATGAACAATAAACTTTTTAATTTCGCAAATTGCAATGAAAAATAAATCAATAAATTCTGTCAGTCTTTCAAGCAAGATTACACATATTGTATAGGGCAAGTCTATAATTTTAACTATAGGCAAAAGAAGACTCCTAACACCATATTTCAGAATTCAAAGCAATCGGTTTACATTTATCTTTCGATTGATGATTTAGTAATTAAAAATATTCTTATAGGCAGTAGCGTTGTATCTGTGTTTTTAATCTGTGTTTCTTGAGTGTAACAAAATATTTTCTAAGATATTCACTGTAAGATTCCATAAACGATCAACTGGTAATTCAATTGAGTAAATTTTTAAGTATGGCAAATACTTGTCAGCACCGGAATTGAATGTACTCTAACCAGTGCAACCTGCTAACCACACTTAAGCAAACTCTTACTTTTGATTTTCCTTCAAAATTGATAACAAAAACTCAGTTTCCTGACGGAAACTAGATAGATATTCTGTATTTTGCATATTTTAATTCTTAAGGACGTTTTAAGTTGTCACCAATCACCACCGTTTTGCTATCATTATATAAATAATAATAATAAAATATATAATTATTTACATTTGTTCAGTTAATAATTATGATTTGCATATATTAATTTTAGATATTTAGCTGTCACCGAACCATTACATTATAAAAAAAGAAGAACAAAAAGATTAGCCCTGTTCATGATATTTATTGTATGGGTTGTTGCTTTGGCCATTACATGTCCTCCATTTTTGGGATGGTAAGCATATTTTTTATTTATTTATTTTTTTTTAATCTTGTATAATAACATTTTAATTATAATTAATTAAAATAAAATGTTATTATTTATATAATACGTACAAATTAAATACAATTTGAGTTTTTACGTGTACTTATTTATGGTTTCATATTATGTAATTTGAGAAATAATTATACTTTCGAAAAAAAAAAAAAAGCATATTAAACATTAAACGGAATTCCTTGTTTTATGACTTTCTCGATTTTATTACAGTTGTTCTATTATTGTTTTTGTTATTATTATTATTATTATTATTATTATTATTATTATTATTATTATTATTATTAGTATTTATGTTATTTTTATTTCAATATGTATTGAAAAGTTTTCCTTTGCATATTAAAGTAGTCTATGTTATATAAAAATTAATGAGTTCTTTCATTTTCTTGTGTTATGTTTTATTTAGAGTAATATCATGCTCTTACTTACGTTCATTGTATCAAATTCTTTTAGATTAGAGATTATTACAGACCTAAATAAATTTATTATTTCAATAAAACATATGATTTTATAACTTGTATACTTTATGTTGTTATGTTAAATGTGTAAAAATATACAAATGTAAATATTACATAATAATATTGTTTTATTTTTATAGCCATCTTAATATTATATATTTACATCTTTTGTGTATAGTAGTTGTAAAAAAGTTTACCCATCAAGCTCCGAAAATAGTGACCAGATATCAGAAGTTGTGGTAATTTTTTTTAACGAATCCGGTTAAATTAGGATTGTTATAGTTTTTTGAGATATGCCATGTAGTTTAATTAACTATATCATTGGAATACACAAGATTATAAAAAAGTGATGTGAAAATGAATATGGTTTGCTCAAAACATTATATGGTTGTACGATACGCAGTTAAACCGACAGAAAGTCATCTGTGAAAATCATTATTGTATGTTGTAAGCTTATTCGCGCGCAACAAAAATACAATGTAAATCCGACATCAACAATAATTTATCTTTTCCAAATAAAGCAAAAATCTATATTAAATAATTGTTCATTTGGTAAATGGTAATTTAATGAGAGTCCTTTTTTTGTAACAAAAACAATATTAGATTAATGTTTATTGTATACATAAAATTTGTGTGTATAATATATATTCTATATGCGAGAATTTGTAGCAAATAATATATAATATATAATGAATTCGATTATTTGAGATAATTAATTGAATATGTCATGACCTAAAATTTATTTATGCCATTTAATTGATGATGAACCATTTATTTTATATTAAATGAACTTGAACATAATTATTTTTCTTTTAAACGAATAACTAATATAATTATAGTAACGCACTTTATGGTAAAAGAACAAATTCAATTTTTTTATTTCCTCTGTAAGTGAAGATATCAAAATAAGTTTTGTTTCTTTCATTATCAAAACAATTTACTAAAAAAGTTATGTTTCAAAGAAAATTACTCTTTTATAATTATAGTTGAAGCGGTTACAAAATTGTCAGTGTTGTAATTGGGTTACGCAATAATGTACCCAATTCAGGTGTTCGTCGGTCGGTGAAACGATTGTTAAATATCAAAGTATTGCTGTACGTGGCTGTAAATGTTTCGCTTTAGTGTTGACGGAAATAATCTCTATAAATATTGTTTCCGTCCGAAATATTTTTACTTTAATTTAAAATGATACAGATCATAGAAAAGCCAACTATTCCTGTTACTAAAGTACGCATAGTAGGCGCCAACTGTACGTAAACAGCGGTTTTCAATACAATCTTCAAATATATATGAAACAATTTTCGAATGGCTTATATTCTTTATCCTTTCCCAAATATAAGTTGGAAGTCATTTTTTAAAAAGCTTTTAAAACATAATTCTATCATATGTATGTAAACTAATATATAATAACTATAATATAATTTTATCATTTTAGGTATGAACAAGGACGTCGAAAATCATCTGTCGTTGATTGTCGATATAATCAAAATAAAGGATATGTTATATTTTCAGCAATGGGTTCATTTTTTATACCAATGATTGTTATGTTATATGTTTATTCAAGGATTTGTTGTGTTTTAACATCCCGACATAGCAGTATGGCAAAAACAGAGGTAAACATTTCTAAATATTATTACAAACTACTATGTACTTCTATACTTATTGTATGCATACAAATATTAATTGAATATAAACAAACATCAGATGTTTCAGTATATTATGGAAATTTGTATATTGTTTATTTTAAATGCATAATATGTATATAGGCAAGCCTATAGGGAAAGGAATAACATAGAGACCATCAGATGCACACTCATTGCATAAAAATATGAAAATATGGTACTGGGAAATTGCGAAGTATTGCAAATTGAAAAACAGAGATCTATTCCCATGGAACTGTATTCACTAAATTTGACCATATTTCTTAAAAAAAAAAAAAATTGCCTTGTTTTCGTCTGCATTTTGATTCTCGATTAGTTTTACAAAAAAATCACAAAATAATTGAAGAACAAAAATTTAAAAGCATTGCATTTTTTGGCCTCTCTGTACAAATGGATACCGATTCGGTGCATCTGATCTCTATGTTATTTCATTTTCTCCATGTGTATGCACATATTTTATGTAATCAGAACAGAACATAAGCATGTATATAGTTATATATATATATTTATATATTTATATATGGATATGTGTTATGTTTGTATATTGTATAAATTATAAGAAATATACATCGACGATGGTAAAATCCTTTGAGCAGTTTCTTTCATATTTATAATATAATTTATGGTTATACTCGTATATACAAAACAATAGTTCATAACAATATAAACTTGTAATATACCTTACAAAAGAGTACACAAATACCTATACACATACATATAATTAAATAATAATATGTATGTTATACTAATTTAAAAATTGAATACCTTAATTAATTATACAATATAATAATTGAATTTTATATATATTATAATATTAATTATCCATTATATATCCAATCCATCAATTTTATGTTACCCATTGTTTAAATTATTTTTTACAATCTATTAAATACTTGGTGATAGCAAAACGATTGAAAGTCTTTAATCGTTTATTATTAGGTTGAGAAATAAGTTCCAATTCAAATCTAAGTCATACATAAGACCATTTAATTAATTTAGAATAATCATATTTTTATATGTTTAATTTAAGCAAAAACCAACACATCTCAGAAAAGTGTATTTGACACAAACAACATTTTATTTTTCGTTTATTGAAAATGCTGAGCTCTGAAAATTTGTGAAATTGTTACTGTTGAAAGCTATCGATAACAAATATAGAATTTAAGTTCTGTATTCTACCACAATTTTAATTATTCGAAAAATATGAGATTTTATTATCTACGTTCTACTTACTTTAGATGCAAAAGAACGATTATACACTATCTTCTACACTACACACTTTTCTGGGCAAGTCACATTACTCAAAATATACGTATCTCAAATACTTAACTATATTACGTTTAGAAAATATTATATAATTTTAAAAAGGCGACTTATATATTATATATAACTTAAAAATATAATTTACAATGTTAAATTTCATTTTTTAATAAGAATTAATTTGTTATAAAATAATTTAAATTTTATTATTATTGTTATTGCTATTAGGCATCGGAACGATCAACACATGATGAAATCGAACCCGATAATATAACATCAGAATACGAAAGTTGTCATAGTCCACGTAGAAATTGTTCGATGAAAAAAGGAAATCATGCATTTCGAACATTTTCACAAAAATCATCATTTGAACGAAATGAATCACAACATTCACTGTATGAATTGGTCGAAATTTCGAAATCAGCATCAACAATACGTAGTTCAACAATTACGTGTAAATATACGACAACATTTAAACCAATACAATCGGTACATTTTTGTCAGAGTCAAACATCAATATCGGAATCGTGTTTGTCCAGCAGTAAAGTGCGTATACATCGTAATGGTAAACGTGTACCGATACGTATTTCATCATTAAAACGTGAAACAAAAGCTGCACAAACTTTAAGTATGGTTGTCGGTGGTTTCATTGCCTGTTGGTTACCATTTTTTATCTATTATCTTCTTATACCATTTTTACCAAAGGAATCCGTATCATTAATAATAATGTCAATATTAACATGGTTAGGTTGGACAAGTAGTGCAATAAATCCATTTATTTATGCATTTTATAATACCGATTTTCGCATAGCATTTTGGCGTTTAACATTTCGAAAATTTTGTAAAAGTCAAAATAATTTATCATTATTGAAAACATAATTCAATTCATTAATCTATGCGATGCAGGTTGAATCCAAGCTCCTTAAAGATATACCATTTATATTTATATATATATTTAATTTAAAGCGATCATGTCATTACTAAATTATTGATTATTATATAGACACACTATAATTATGTATGGTCTGCCCGATATAAATTTATCATAATTATTTTATTGTTTATCAAGAAAAATTTATAAAAATAGAAATTATAATTATAATATTATTTTAGCAACAAATAAAAAACACATGCCTTAGACATTTGAGGGTTCAATTTCTAATTATTTAATATTTTATAATAAACCTACTTCAAATATAATTTTTCAAAATCAGATAATTGGTAGATGTTCATGCATAAATGAGATTATCTAGTAATAATTAATGTATATTAAAGTATTATATCTATGAAAGAAACTTAAGATTATGTGTGAAAGTTTCAAATTAATTTTTGATTATTTACATTTAACAGTTCCTATATTTCCATGAAATTATTATTATAAGATTAATTAAATTGAATTTCAGTATCAACAGCTTATAAGATTATTTTTCAGTACGTTTACTTAAACTAAATATCTCAAAACTTGCAAAATGATTATTAAGGATTTCACTACCAACTATAGTTTCTATAGTAGTTGTTATAAAAAAATGAAACTATATCCAAAAATTTTTTAAAACATTGCTTATAAAAATAGAACATATGCTATTTTGTATATTGTAATTTACCAAATTGACGATGATGTGATATCTGATAGAAGATACCATCAATTTGATGTTCGCACTGACAAACACAATTATTATTTATAAAATTTAGAATTAACTAATTATAGATAAATAAAATATTATATATTGTACAATATTTATAAGTTATAAAAAACATTACCTCGTATAAATTTCTATTGTTTTAGATTTTATGTAATTATTGTTGTAAATTAGTAGTATATTATTTATTATATATAATTTTAATATTAATTAATTAATCATTATATATAAAACATAAAACTTATCAATAGATCCTCTGTAATTTATATATTTGCACAAAATTCGAATTAACCAAATTGATTGTTGTTTTCAATTTATAATGAATTTATAATTAATATTTAAACATGAAAAATAGATAATAAACTTTAAAAAACTTGTTACACATGTTAACTGTGCCATCGGCTTAATTACAAAAATACATATTAAGAATGGAATAATCTATAATACATTGAGTATTAAGAAATTGTATGTTTTCTTAAGAAAATGAAATAATTTTATTCAATATTGTAGTGCTAGTTTTTATTTATAAATAAT
Organism: Bibio marci; assembly: GCA_910594885.2. Classification (NCBI taxonomy): domain Eukaryota; kingdom Metazoa; phylum Arthropoda; class Insecta; order Diptera; family Bibionidae; genus Bibio; species Bibio marci. The sequence continues at coordinate 7,049,007 of OU343114.1, read as the reverse complement.
CTCTTTCAAGCAGTAAAAATAATTGCACTCACAAAACAATCATAAAACATATACGGTGTTACTATTAAAATCCTTAGAATTAAGGAAGTTTTACAAATATCATTGAATGCTAATCTGATGGTTCAAAATCAGAACTGTATATGATAGTTGTGTCACCACATACAAAATTAAGGTACTGCGCGGGATAATCAATAAAGTATGCGGTCTTGAATTGTCATGGTGGTTCACAAATTATTTTTACGATTAACCAATTCGGGTATAGCTTTATTTAAATTATTCCGTTTTGCAAAATATGACAAAAATACTGGTTTTTATTTTGTATTTTTCAACCATCGCCTCATTAAAAATAAAAAACTGATCGATATAAATTTATTAATACTATAATTGAAGCACCCCCATCAACTATCAAACATCAATATCGGTTTAACATTTCGAATACGTAAACATACCAAAAACAAAAAACCACTGTCAATTCAAGACATATGCAATTACTTAATACTCAAACTAATTTATATATTACAATACAATCAATCAAATAATAGCATAATATTAAACAACATATTATAAATATCGTTGAGAATGAAGCCAATATATAATTATAATTATATAAAATTTTAATTTTAATTTAATTATAGTATTATCTTTTTACATTCACTAATTTAATAAACATAAATGTAGCACTTTGTATTTATTGAATTATATTTTTAATTTTTACTTATTGATAAATCACATTTCAATTTTATTTTGAAATAAGAGCATTTATAAGTTTTCGTACATAATGTATTGTAACTCTTACCCAAAGATGTTATTCTCAAATAAAATTGATGTTATAAGAACAGAAATGCAATTATTTCATGTTATTACAGTGCAGATCCATTTAATTTATTTTACAATAATTTTTTAAGGTGATAAAGAAAAAGTTTTCAGTCCAGTTTAACATTGCGTTTTTCTGTGTAGATAATTTTTAACACTTACCATTTTTTTTAGCACACAATGAAACACTTTTATATAATCAATAAATCAACTATATTTCACTATATAGTTTTGAAGTTTATTTAAACAATGACCTCAATATCAAAATGATAACATTGAATAAAAACAATTTGTTCTATCGAATTTTCTCTCGAATCTCATATCTCATATCAATCATTCAGCTAATATAAAATAATGAATCTGGTAATAAAAATCATCCGATTTCAATTCGATTATAATGAATTATTGCATTTTCATTTTTCCAAATTATATGGTTATTTGTGTAACAAAAAGTTGCGGTCGATAGGATGGTCATAATTTTACTCAACTTTATCGACAGATTGTTTAAGTTTTAAAAAATGCAGTAATGTTTCGACTGCCATAAGCGAATTATTATAAATATAATATAGTTATAGATGAATTATACACATTTATATAATAACAGTGAGATTGAGATAAGCAACAAACGTTATTCTGATAAATTTATTTATGTTTTCAAAACAATATTTCAAAATTGTAAATCAAAAAATTCTTTTTTTCATCTCATATGTTATTCACGAGTATCGCAAAGAGGCGCATAAGTTTTAATAGTGCACGCATAAAAACACGCAGGCTGTTTAAACTTGAATTGGACTTCTTTGCACCGAAGACAAAAAAAACTGGTATACCTTCAGATATTGATGAAGAATTTGTAACTATTCACTTACAACATAATCTGAAAAGATTCCTGAGAACTTAAATGTTTATAATTCAACCGCTTTTCGTCATTTAAAGAAGGTTGAATTCACTTATAAGATCGATATATATGGGTATACCTAATCAGCACATTTATGTGACTGAAATAAATGAGCTGAATATCGACTGTTGTTTCGTAATTCTTCGACGCCATAAAAATGAAACTTTTTTAGACCGGATGGTATTAGAACTTGAAAAGTAAAGTAGATGGATTGCTAAAGCAGGTAATTATAATTACTTAGTTATCCAATACTAAGCGTTGAACAACAAAATAGCAGTTTAATTACCCTTCAGGCTTTTAACACATTTTCGGAAAATATGATATTATTATTGTTACTTTTATTTATATGTTTTTACATATCTCATATATTACAATATTTTTATATTATTTTCAAATTTATTCTAATACTTATAATGTCTGTATAGAATACATGTTCTTCTCGCCATATAAATATATTACTTACAATTTACAATTACATTAAATATTTGTTTATATTATGTACTTTTCGGTACTGTATTTGTATACATAAATTTCATTTTTATTTATTATAAACAAGTTTTCAATATTAAAATTTATTTATTTATTTATTTATTTACACTCGTACATTGTAAATGTAAATGATTTATGTAAATAATAGCGCTGTAAAAATTTGTCAAAAATTGATGAAAATATATTTTAATAAAATGTTCAATAAATATTTAAAATAATTCATCAAAATTTGAATATTAAAGTAACATTATAATTCATTTGTTATTTTTTTCTTTTGGTAATGTTATATGGGATATGAATGAATTTATGCTTTCTATTGTATATATGCAATGCGAACATATTATATAAAATATTTGAAAAAGTTTACGAATATATATTGCAAACATAATTTATAATTCACCAAAATTCATTTCAAATAAATATAAATTGTGTGGAATAATGGAAAAAGAAATTGAATTATTGAATACAATTTTTCACTATATTGCAGGCAGATTTTGTGTGTTACATTCTTTCAATTTTATTGATTATTTTCAATATACGATTTTATGTGGTGGATATATAAATTATGTAATGCATAAATTCTAGTTCAATATATTATATTATATAAGGATTATTTTAACTAATGTCTCTTGTACATAGTTTAATATATAAAGCATAGAAAAAAAAACCACTTATTATGGTGAAATCTTTTTAATGGTGGTATATCGATAAAAATATAAAAATTTATATAGAATTTATTAATCAAGTATTCTTCTTTTCACCTTTCACCTAAATCCAATGTATGCATTGTGACTGCAAATATGAATCCGTCGTTATTTTTGATAAATTAAAGGCTTTTGTTCGTACTTACAACTGATGTTTGTGTTAGTTTATGGATACCCTATCAATAAAATAACATGCGATGGCAATCGAATTAGTTAGCCAAATTTCTCAGTAAGAGCTAATTGCCTATGGATCGAAATAATAATCTAAAAGAGCAATGTGTGGTGATTAGGGCGAGTGGGGCAACATTTTTTATTTCTGCCCTTCTAATTAATTTTGTTACACTTATTTACCCACTCTGATCGTTCATCCTCTTTAACTCCCTCCAAACGCTTTAGTTGTTATCGGTAAATATCGACAGTAATAGTTTCTCACACGTTTAGTCTCCAGTTCCGAATCTTCAGATTTTTTGCTGGTTTCCCATCCTTATTATCTGTGTGTCAATATTATTATTTTTATAACGTTGAAACCATTCTTTTAAAGTTGTAATTTCTACAATCAAATTATTGTAATGCCAACAAATGTTTTGTATGCTAAAAATTAAAACACAACTTCCAAATACATGTAATTTCGATTTAACAAATAAGAGTAACAGAGTTTGTTTAATGAAACAGCGGAATCATATTTAATGTCCCAATATGAAGTAAAATAAAAAATAATCAATATTATGTTTTTCTCTTAAATAAATGTTGCTATTGTAATATACCACATTAAAGAAATTGTACCATTAAATTACCGAAAAATATCTATCTATATATAATTAAATTACATACTAATCTTCGAAGTATATCATCAAGCCATCAGTGGCGAGCGGATCATGGCAACTGAGAAAGCGCTGCTGCCCAAGCGGTTTTCTAATTATTATTTAACATATACATAAGTATATTCAGGTACTACTTAAAGATTGCAATTACCATAAAAACGAGTAAAGTCGTTGGGTGCAATAGATCTTTTAGATCGCAGTACTTTAAAAACATTTAATTTTTTATTTTTTATGTTCAACGTAGCAACTGCTCCTATCAAATCTTTTCAATTTGAAGGGTTTTTAACATTGCTGCGTTGCTTTCAATATTACGTTATTTTTCCAATTAACGGTGCACAAACTGTCAAAACGTTAACGCATATTATTATTGGTTTTTTAAAATTTGTAACAATTCTTGTAGAATTTTAACTTTAAATTTATCATATTTTTAGATAATACTTCGATTGTGTTTTATAGTCCATAAACAAATTAAACTCTTTTCTGTGTTCTTCTTTTTATACATTGTTTGGCAAAATAAATTCTAAATACTAAAATTCCCTCTAAACAAAACTATTTGTAATTAGTAGTTCTATGATATGGATGGATAGCAATCGATGTTGAATACATACACTATTGTATATAATACTTGTAGTTATTCTCATAGGATTTTCCATATAAAATTTTACATTTATAAGATTTCTTATATAATTTATTTAATATATATAGAAAAGAAACCATTTCAATTTAATCGCTTTAGAATATGTCAAATAATAAATTAATTTCTCGTGGTTTATAATTTTAAATTTAAATCAATTTAATTTTATTATTATATGTTTATTAAAATTAATTATAATAAAGTTAAATGTTTGGTTGTCTGGTTCTTTGATGTAGAGAAAGTAATAGAATGAAATATGACGTCGGATTACGGTCAATTTAACTGATTTTATACAAAATCTTGAACTTTATGTTTGAGTCGACATTATTCGTTGCATAGTCAAACCGGCGTCGAGTTTAACTCTAGAGTTAAGTATTTACACGCAGTGCATATATATGCTTTAAAATATATATTTATACACGCGTGCTTTGTATGCGTTGCACTAATAACTCATTTTTTATAATAATACATATAAATATTTCAGAATTGTATAAAAGCCTAAATTATGATTAGTAAATAAATAATATGAAATTACATATACAGTGGAATTTCTATTCAATTGAATTCCTATTCAAGCAAAAATCACTTTCAATCTTGCTTTTAAAATTTCATATTGTGATATATACAACTGTTTCTATGTCAATGGATACTTTTGTTAGTTAGCCATTTACATTATTCAGTTTTAAGAACTCTAATTCTACATACGCATTCCGTTGCGATTACATTGAATAGAAATTTCACTGTTTATGGAACTTTTTTTTGTATTTCTTCAAAATATAACTAGTATTAGATTAGATTAAATATCTTATTTTTGGTATAAGTATATATTTCAGATTCAGTTCTAAAAATATATGTATCATAATATATCCTTATTTTTTTTTCGACTGAAACACGGAAGAGTGAGTGATGAAGAAGAGACTATTTTATATGTTTTGTATATAAATAAGAAAATTTATCGTAAATAATAAATAATAAAATAATGAAAAAAAGATTTGAACAGAGAATGTTACATAAAAATATTGGATAATACATTTTATTATTATTATTATTTTTTTTTATACAATACAACATTATAATCCTATGTGATATGAAATATTCTAGACGCAAACAATGGTTTTAATTAAAGAAAATACAAGGAAACTTTCATTTTTTTCTTTGTTTTGTTATTTTATATGTATAACTTTTATTGTACTTTGTGGGTGGGATATTAAAACATATAGATACGTATCCATTAAATGTACACGTTATATGTACATTTGTAGGCATATTTAAATGTTGTGGCAGAGAATAGAACGTAATATACAAAGATATGAAAAGATTTCAAATGTGTTCTTCTCCAATATATATTAACAGCAAGAGAAATTTGAATAAAATTACTATTTGCATATAAGATTTTCATTTTGAAACATATTCATAACAAGGATTATTCATACAAATATATTTAACTCACTGTACATGTGTACGAGTATAGCATTTCATCATGTTATATGTAAATTAATATAGTATATTCTATTATATTAGGTTAAGTACTAAGAAATTGCACATACTACAAATACTGAAATTTTTATGTTTGTACTTCTTTGTATTCGAATTGTCAAATAAAAATAAAAAAATTTATATTAATCGGTGTTTTCTTTTGTAGATTGTAGCGTCGGTTGAAAAACGGGAAAAATCAAAATGATTATTTGATGGAAAAAAAATGTATCCCATAAAATCAAAAAAAGTTTGATGAAAAAACCTTAAAAAACGACAGTTAATTTATTTGGCTAACTTTTGTGTTTGTGGTAATGTATCACAAAGATGAACCGACCATCCAGTTGCATTTGATGAAGCCCAATTCAAATCAATAATCGATGCGAATCGTCATAGCACAACACGTGAAATTGCTCGAAATATCACAAACATACATTATTGTAATGCATTTAGAACATCTGACTTTAGTACGTTTCTCATGAACTTAATTGAAATTCATTTAGCACAATTCATTGCCATCTGCAATATACGATTGATAACTGGCGATGAAAAAATGAGCTAATTACAATAATGTAAATTTGAAAAGAACGTGGAATAGATCCAAATCTAATATTGATAAAAAGAAGATAATGTAATCTGTTTCATGGAATTACAAAGGAAATAGTCTATTGTGAAATTTTACCACCCATCTACATGTATTCATTCAACAACTAAACAAACTGAATAATCCAATACAAAAAAATTGAGTGGAATTGGCAACTCTTTTAAAACTTTTATGTTCCACCATGACGCAGACAATCCAAGGCTATGCAAATCAGCTTAGCATTTATTGGGTTCTTTACAAAACTTGTTAAATTGTAAGAATTTTAATTATGATAATGATATCAAACCGCATTTGAATCAGTTCTTTTGCAGATAAAAACTAGGATGAATGATGAAATTGACAAAAAAAATGCAATTACTTTGTATTCACGCCAATATATTATGCTTAAATACACACATCATTCATTCGTTAAAGCAGAGATTTTAAATATACACAATTATGTGTAAATATATAGCGTACTTTGAATTGCTAATTACTTCGAAATAGTGAAATGTGTGCATAATACAAATATTTAGTATATAACAAATACATGTAACTCGTGAATATAGTCATTTTTGTTATCATACAATATATAAAAATAATGATATAAACAAATTCATTGAAAAGGAAAAAAATAGAATCTACAAATTTTTTTCTTATTTCAAAAAGTATTGTAATAAAAATCTACGATAATATATTGTTGCTATAAAATTTAATGTGATAAGTTAAATTATATGCATATTTAATCAACTTATACATATTAATATATTCAGTAAAATGATATAAGTTTCATATATTTTATTTGTCTTAATTAACTTCCACCTCGCCTCGCAGCAATTACACTTTTACATAATGTATATGATAATTTTTGTGAATTCTATTAAAAGTTCAATTAGGTACTATATAGTTTTTAATTTATCTTATTAGTTATTGTTCAAATTAATTGTATTTCATTGAATAATTAGTCTATGAAACTTTTTGTTTATATGCATATGTGTGTTTCTATATATATGATATAACATAGAAGTTATAAACCAATTTTAAAATTTTTGAAATATTATATCATATTGTAATAACAACACAAGAATTATATTCTGTAAGTAAAATGTTCTGCTTTCTTATACCTATATATTTTATATTATAATGCAAATAATAATTAAATAACTATTTAGAATCCGTTTTGTATGTACAAAATGCATATGTGAACAAATATTCTCAACTAAAAGTATGTCAGTACGTCGTACATCCACACAAATATATATGTGTGATACAGTGGGCCAAAGAATTTTATAGACTTCTCTAAAATGAAATTGATACAAATTGTTATTATTTGTTTAGCCCATCCGACTTCAATTTACAAAATTTGCTACAAAATATGATAATATGAACATCATTAAAATAACTAACTTTAAAATTCATCTTAACAAAAATCTACTAACATAAAGTGAATTGTGGTTCAACAGTTTTTATCGTGACATTCTGGTTCTTAAAACACTTAACTAACATATAACCAGTAATTGCTTCGGCAGCAGTTCTACCAAGTTTTACGTTAAATTTAATCATCTTTTTGTAAAATCTTAATGATTAAACATGAAAAATAATACTGTTTATTGGAATTAGTTAGATAAGGCCATTGTGGACACTTGGACATACATCTAATGCCGGCGATCTAAAAATTAATTAACATACTGTTTCTATATATAGTTATTTTACCTACATTATTAAAGGTAGATCGCATATATATACAATTAATTTATACTCTTCGTATATTTTAATTTACCACATTTTATAAATTATTATTTTCAAACTTAGACGTAGTATGTTTTTAAATGTATCTAATATTATATAATATATAAAAATATAAATAAAATACCAATTTTCCTGGTAATGACTTGAGGCATTCCACTAATATTTGTTTAGAAATATACGAATTTGTCAGATATGCGATTCATGTTATAATCTAATTTTACATTAACAAACTAAATTCCAAAAAAATTACGCTTTAAAGAGCCAAATTGTTTTAGATCTTGAAAGCTGCGGGCAGAAAATAGAACTGTACAGGTATCGATTTGCCATATAACTCTACATTAAGAACCATTCTTGTAATTCTATATTGAAGACATGTGTCAAATTTCACCAAAATTAGAGTGGGAAATAACATAAATTTTACTTTCTTACATCGGTCCAAACTTACTTCGTTATCAATTTTCCATAATTTAATCAATAATAAAATGTTACAAAACTAAATATTTAACATAAATATAAAATTCTAATTATTACAAAAGTTTATTTTTTGTATCTTGTTCTAGTCATAAAATTGTATGTCATAAATATGTTATTATTTATAGTTTCTGTTACTCTGCACCAACTGATTTGATGACTTTGATTTGGCCAACACATCTTTCCAGTGTTTGACCTTGACAACCATAGATCTACGCCATATGTACCTTTTTGTCGACCCACTTCAAAGATTTCATTGCCATGTCCTCCGCACAGCAGGCCTCCTTAACTTGTGACTATAGCACACATATTTTTCAAAACATACCAAAATGTAATAATTTTTTACAATATATAAATCATTCTATGTTAACTTCTGTGGCTATAGACATATATAAAAATTGACATCGCATATCATATACGCATAGACCTAACTCAATTAAATAAAGAATTTAATTAAAAAGTTATCGAAAATTATCTGATGCTGACCTATTACTATATAGTATATGTACTCGATTATATATGAAATATATATATATATGGTGTTTATTAAATTGAAAAAGTATAAGTTTAATTTTATTTAAATAAACCCATTAGTCCTGCACAAAAGAATACTAGACACAGTGTGTCTAATAATAAATCTATAACCATTTTCATGTAAAAATCGTATTTTAACACAAACATATAATTTCACATATTTTTTTGTTACCTTTAAAACATAATTATTTCATCATTTCAAGCTACAATTCTATGTTTAATGAATCAGTTTGTTATTCCACAAACTAATGTATTCAAATTATGGAACACTTATTATTAGTCTAGCTGTAGCTATTATATTTATGTACACTGATACACTCGTGTATGTATCGTTTAAGGCCTTTCTGTATACCGTTTCACCACATTATTATGTACTATAATTCAAAACAAATAAATAACATTCCAAAGTTTCCCTTTTGTTATTTTATGACATAATCATTAACTTTAATTTTTTGTCATGAATGAATATGATAACGAGGTTTTTTTTTCCTATTTATTATTGCATACAATGTACTTCGCCGGCGCTTATTAGTAATTTATTCAATTATGTTTATGAACACATCTATTTTTGGAGTATATGCGTTGCGTAAATTTATAAGAAAATTTATATATATTAATTCACAATTTAGAAAAACTTTGAAAAAACTGTTTTATTAAAAGATGGGTACGATTATATCCTTTTTCGCCTTTGGCCATTTTTTCGTGATAGAATTTTTCAATTTTCTTATTACATTTTATTCGCTATATGAATATATATTGTGTATAAATAAATAGAATATTATATCCATTGCATTTTTTTTAAAAAAAATTTTCAAAATATGAGACAAATTAATAAAAAGTTTATGTTTTCGGTTTTTTTTTTTATACATATTTTAAATATGAACACATTTATATTTGTGTTTATATAGAGATAGATTATTTATTATTGTCAATACAACGCATAATACAAAAAAAAAATCTATATACAAATGGTTTTTATTTTGGAGATGTCATGTCATCTTATCTATTTACAAAACATTAAACTAAACTTATATTTACTTCTTCTATATAGAAAACGCTGCGGGATTAATTTAATACTCTAAAGTGCATTGTTTTTATTTTGGATCATATTTATTTTAACAATTTTGTATGACATTTTATTTAATTCAGTATTATAGATTTTCCTAAGAAATACTTATATTGTACAAAAACGACATCAGATATATTGAATTTTGAGAAAATAAAATATTTGTGTTTTTATATTTATATAAATATTTGTAATTGTTTGAACTTCATATGTACCATACTACAAAAGAATATGGTCTTCATTATTTTAATAATTAAATACCAGCTGTGCAATAATTACATTACATATATAGTTATGTATTGTATGTGTGTATGCATATGAATATGGTTGACCTTATTTTGGTTAATACGGAAAACTTCTGCATAACAATCGATTTAAATATTGTGTATATAGCGATTATATAATGCACTCACAAATTTACAAAAATATGTATGCTATTTGTTTGTGCAAATGTGTGCGGTCAGTCTTTTTCTATTTACTCGAGTTACGCAGTCAAGTTGGTATAAATAATCTTCGTGGAAATATACAACAATCCATCAATTAATCCGTAATTTTCAAAAGATATAAATTATTCTTTAATTCCATTATTTTTTTATATGAGTACTGATTATTCCATGTGTATGCCCAATAAGTTGTTAATATTAGAATGGTTTCGAAGAATTAAAGATTAAAATACATATACCGGAAAAATTAACCGCTCTAGTATTTGGACATTAAATATTTCAATCAATTTTTACGACTAGCGTCGTCGGAACTCTACCCATTTATTTAACTAAATCAGTATATAATTAGATGAAACATTTGGATGAACCAAAGAGTTTTAACGCAAACATTATACTTTATATTAAATTATAATTAATAAAACAAGTTTACGCTGAATTTTATTTAAGTAAATCAATTGTTTTTTTTTTTATATCTGACATGTTTTCCGGTCTAAAGAAATACTTAAGCTAAAATACAAGCAAAATTCAATAGTTTTTATAGATATATCTTCAATTCTATTATAAGAATTCTGTTAATTTGACCACCTATATAACCAATTTTGACAGATGCTCTTACTTATATTTTCTATGAACTTTCAGATATCTTCATTAGCAGAATTTCACTTGCCTAATTCTATTGAATATCTATTTTAATTGAACAGGTACAATTTAATCCCAAACAATGAAATTAAACGAAAATTAAATGTGAGTATTATATAATAATTCATCAATAAGTCTGAAATTACAATATGTTTCGTACCATTGAATGCCGTATTTGTATCGTTAATGTACATGTAATATATAAACTGCAACTGTAAAATAACGTATTATATACAAAATTTTCAGAATTTCTATATATTTTGGTCATTTGAAATACTTCATAATGAGTAAAGGAGCATACGAATATTGGTGTATATGCAAAATTTATCGAACAAAAATGATTTTTGCTTCACTAGCAAAAGTTCTGTTGCAAAAGTACAAATTTGTCGAGCAGAAATGTTTTTATCTTCAAAAGAGGCTTAAGTATTTAATGAATGATTTATAGGTAATAAATATTTAGTGGTAGTGGGAGACGCTTTATTAAAATAATCCCTCTCGTCAAATACTTCCAAAAGAATAACATGTTTCTACTGCGTCCAAAAAATAAGCTGGCTTTGTAAATATATTCATCAAAGACTTTCTGCACCATCTTAATAACATATCTGCGGCAAAAAATTTATTCCGCAAACAAAATGTAATGCAAAATTGCTCAAAAAAATATCAGACATTATAAAAAATAGAAAAATGAATTTTTTACGTCGTACAAAACCAAGCGTATATCAAAAACTATAGAATTAAAATTAAATCTTATTTGTTGGACCCAATAAAAGATAAAAACTGACTGGCATCTCAAAAAATCATAAACATTTCCAAATTATAAATTTAACAGGAAAACTATCCATATCAATTAATTATCAATAAGAACAAAGTGTTGAGTATTTTACTATTTATTTATTTTCTATACGTACAGTGTAGTTTTTCGGCTAGATATAGATCCCATTAGAACGGAAACTCATTGTTTATTTATACATTAATATTACATATATATTAACAAAATTTAACTATAATTAATTTGGATTTTATTCTTATATCTTTGCATTAAATTTATTTAAATAATAATATATTTATTTATATAGCACATCTGTTTATAAATTGATATCAATTTATAAGTTTTAAGTTAATAGTTAAAAATTTACGACAGTCATATTTATACTTATTAATATTGAATTGATAAAATTATCATACCTATACGAATATACACAAAATACTCAAACTCAACATATATATAACAAACATATATACACAATAATATGAAAATAGGATTATTTGAAAAATTTAAATTTTCTTCATCAATTTAACCCTTGTCACAACAAAATTAAGACAGATGTATTATATAATTTACCTTTATCTATGTATATACCACACAAACAATCTTTCACTGTATAACTAATATATATAACAATATACAGATATAATAAAACATTAAATGAAAACAACATTATCATGCTTTATTTATTGTTTAAAATTTTCTACAAAGGTAAATTATATAAATATAAAAAGAAAATTGTATACGTCTTATTTATTATACTCCATACTGGGAATATACTACAAATTTACGATTCATTGTGAAATTGACTTGTTCTTTTTACATATATGCGCTTTGTATTTATTATTAAAGAGAATATCATGCAAATTTAAATATGTATTTGAAAATTCATTCATTCATTGTATTTATTTTATTATTTTTTTTTCGTAGTATATGCGAAAATGCAAAAATTAATGTATAATAATTGATTTATTTAGAAAAAAATATAATAAAATAAATAAATAAAACTAAAATAAAATAAAAATTAAATAATAAAATATATTCACATTTTACCCACCTCCTTACCTTTTCAAATTTTATATAAATATGTATAAAGAAATTCGTCGAAATTCATTATTTTTATTGATTTGACCTTTTTTGTATACGTACGCAAATGTACGTACACATAAAAAATATGTTATTTTTTCGTTTTAATAAATGTTAACCATACTCGTATTTATACTAGAGTGGATCAAAATGTTTCGTCACATCAATGACCATTGACAAAATTGTCTTCAAGTATATTCATAAATATTTGCATCCCATAATCAATTAATATTAATCATTTTTCTACCACCATAAAATGTATGCCATATATAACCTATTCGCTATATATGCGTGCTTTTTAATATAGTTGCAATAAACAGGAAGCGATATCTGCATATCTTATTTGCTGTTATATAAAGTGTTCTGGTATGGTATGGAGTAATTTATTAGTCAAATTTTTATGTGTATATAGCCAAAACTGCGAATAAAACTTGAAATTAGGATAATATTAGTTTAGTGTTTACAATGATATACTAAAACCGAAATTGGGGTTGATGAATCACTCACCTTTCTTAAAACCGTCTATAGGCATAGTGAGGTTTGACCAACATGTGTACGATTATAATATATTTTGATTCTGGTTCGTAATCATCAATCATTTTGTAAAAATATTTCATATTTTTAATGGATTTGAATGAGTTGTAAATATTATCTGGAATTACCAGAAATGATTTTCGATATATCCACTGATACACCCTTTTTTCTTTGTGTGTTAAACTTTTACAAATTCTATAGTGTTTAAAAAATATATAATTGCTGATGCTATTTTAAGGTGATCAATTATTACAATATTTAAATTTGTTTCACGTATATAAGTTATATTCTGTTGTGTTTAAATTGAATTTATATGGTATCGAAACAATTAAACCCTTTGTTTCTGTGTCCTTTGCAGACAATTGTAATAACGGTTCATAGTTGTCAAAAATTTTATTCTGTTTAAAAAAAAATACCCCCGCAACGGAATAAATTTACAATGTTTCCATTTAACTGCGGTATCGCATATACCAGCAACTTGTTGATCAATCCTCTTATAAATACATATATATATATAAAATGTATATATATTTCAAATAAGCACTCCCGCACCTTTTCCAACTTGTTATATGATGAAAATTTATAGAAAAACAACATAATACTAACGAAAAATGGTAATTTTTTTATTTTGGTTTTTTTTTTTAGATTATATATGTACATTGCGTAGCATTGACCTGTTGAAATTTTAATATAATTACATGCGATATTATATTGTATTCTTATTTTTATTAAAAAAAAAAAAAAGCTATCGTTAATTAATTGTTTCTAATTTATTAAATTAATTTATAAATATAATCTAATCAACATAACACAACATATATTAATGCATATATGCGCTATAGTTAATTTCTCAGAAAAATTGCGGGTATATAACATATGTATGGTGTGATGGGCATGTGATTATTATATTTATGCAAATACTAAACACATATTGTATTAAATATTTAATTTGACTCATTCCATAAAACTAAACTATGTGTACAATGTCAGGTATTCTGGATTATTTCAATTTTGAAGAAATACATCATCTCTATATGACGTATCAGTTATGTATATGAATAACAGAATATTTACAATTGTGTATTTACAAAATGTTCAACATACTAGAAATATGAAATGACTTGTTGTTATTGTTAATGTAAGATATTGAAATTCGCATCAATTAATGATATTACTTTATTTATTTTGAAAATCTGCTAAAAGAAATGCTGAACACCGTTAATTACTTGCGTTGACCCAATTATGAATAAATAGTTATTATTTATTAATAGTTGTCGAATTGTTGTTACATGACTATCAGAAAGTACCTGACAATTTATAATTTTATTGTAACACACTTACTTACATGGTAGCCAAGTGACCACTAAAGCTACTGCACACTGAATGGTCAGCCTGAATAAATTTTACAAATATAATAAAGCAATGCTATACTTTTTACATCGACATACAGGTATAAAAAGATAAACAATAGATGCAGCAGTGAGCAGTAATAAAAAAAATTCGGAACTTTATATTATATTTTTATATTAAGGTAGCAAAGCAAGATAGAAATATATTAGATCAGTAGTGGTGAATGATGAATGAAGATTCTGCAGATCCTCATACTTAAAAATTGTGGAACATTGAATTACTATTCTATAATTGAATCTTGTCTACAGGTAATGCTTTGAGTATGGGTAATACCCATCATGGGATATTTCGGACAGTAACCATGTGATTCAGGTCAAAAAGGGGGCCAAAAAGACGATCATGGGATATCAAGTAACATTTAGATATCTTAGGTATGTCATATATCCTGTATGTATATGATACCATATGCAAACGTCAATCAGATATAGTAATGTTGTGTGGTTAATTGGCTTCGTAAAAGTTTAGTAGTTTACTGTTTAGAAATAACTATATATAATACGATATTCCAAACCATAAGATAGTTCATCATTAATTTCTGTTAGTCGACGTGAAGAGCACATGAGGAGTATCAATAGAAAAACTAAATTTTGTTCCATTTTGAATTAAAAGTCTTCACCTATCTCCAGGTTTTACCTGAGGTTCGGATTCGACTTTTATACCGATGGGTCGGATCCTCTTATTATTTCCACCCTATGGATTTCACTCCTAAGACTCTCTTAATCACTCTTCCTAATGGTTCATCATGAATAGACAGTTAATTTAAAATTTAATTACTTATTAATTTACACTAAGTTCCTGATCATGTCGCGTCATGTATACGAAAGACAATATGTACAATTCAAATTATATATGGGTACACAATATATACTGAAGGAAAAATCTAACATAGGAGCGAATACCCTAAAAAAAATATTTGATTACAACACGTGTGCGTTGTATGTGTGTGTGTAGCGCAATCGGTTGCATTTTCAACAACATTTTTATATACACAAATGTTGTTCAGCACATTCAACTACATATACTCGTTTGTATGTACACAAGTATTTGTTATATATTTAGTTATATAAAATTTTGTGGCAAAAGCGCCGACGCATTACATTATTTCTTGTACATATAAAATAACACTTTGTTAACATCTACCGAAATGAAAATGTGTGGTGTATATAACGCGTAATGAATTTTTTTCCATTCTATTCAACACATCTATTTGCAATAAAATATGTTTTTCAAGTAATTGCTGAAAGGAAATCAGTAAGTAAGGAAGTCGGCATAAGATAAAATGTGTGTTTTTTGTTTCTGAATTTTATTTACCACCTAAAATTGTACATTTATTATTTTTACACTATATCAATTTTTAATTGTGCGAACGATTGCAATTTGTAGTGTATAACGATTACCGAAAATTGTGAAATTAAAAATTTTTGAAAAAAAAAAGTGCCAACATTTTATATTCTATTCTAAAAAATAGTTTTTCTATTAATTTGTGAAGTTCTAAATTTATATTATAAATATTTTGTTAAACATTTTCAAAAAAACATTACGACAAAAATGTGTGTGTTGTTTTTTTTTCCACAAAAATCTATAATGAAATAAAATAAAAAATAATTGAAAATTTTTTTTCTATTAATAATATTTAACTTATGATAAATAAATGTATAATTAGAAAAAAAATAATAAAAAACATATTATTAATTATATTCGAATAAAAATTATAAATAAATAAGAAAATTTGTTTATTTTAATAAAATTATAAAAATTTCATCGTTTTTCATCAAAAAGGTGTTTTCGCATGGCGAAATTAAAATAAAAAAAATGTTTATTTTCAATATTTCGAATTTACACATTTATTTTTATTATTATTATTATTATTTTTTATTGAAATTATTTATTTATTAAGAAAATAGTTTAGAAATACAAAAAAAAAAAAAATTAAAAAAGTTTTAATGGTGTGTGTACACTTGACGACGTGTATTTTGTCAATTGATTGAAAACCATCCGGAAAAATACTACATTTATTACAAAAAGAAAATTGAATTAACTATACGGAACACATACCAGCCGCTGTGTGATTAACAACTATTTTTAATTTTATAAATTTGAGCTAATCTTAACAATAATTAGGTGAGAAAAATAAACAAAACGAAGAATATAAATTAAATTATAAACAATATTTTTTTTAACATCAATCTAAAAACGCTATAAATATACGACGCACTCTTCATCGTAAACACAAATACAGTTGAATACTATAATATTAAGGTAAGTTTTATATAATAATTAAATAAAATTTATTGAAAATTTATTTATCCCAGCGTACGCATTATCAATTAGGAAATCTCAATCTTAATTAAAATAATATATGCGAGTTATTTTTAAATATTATTTTTTCCCAGTATATACGTTCAACACAGCGAAAATAAAATAAATATTTAACCAAAACTTTATGAAATATTTTTATATTAATTTTTATATTAAATTAATAATTTACTATATTATAATATTTATTTATGAACTCGAAATGGTTTTTTCTTTACTTTTTTTTTTTTTGAATATGTTTCTCAAATGGTTTTATTTTTAATTACGACGTTTCTCGTTTATATACGATTAGTTTCCACTTGGATTATTTGTAAATAAATTGTATGTTAAGAAAGAAATTATAAAATATAAGATACTACACAAAACACAAGACGACTTGAAAGTTCAGATGACTTAATCCGATGTTAGTACCACTAATAAATTTAATCGTTTACTGGTTTCAACAGATTATTTTCAATTATAAAAAAAAATTTAGAAATTTCCCAACATTAAGTCAATGCAATGTCGCATAAGTCAGGTTCAAATTTTGGTTGACGATGTTGTAATTACTTTGGATAATATAAATTACAAACGCTTATGGTCGTTTAACATTATTATTTGTAAAAGTAATTTTACATATTAACTTAATAAACTTAGTATATTTTAACATGTGATCAAATTGAACTAAATCGAGCAGCCGTATTTTCATAAAATAATGTGATATTTACTAATATTTGAAATTTTGTGAATTATTTTAATTTAAATTCAATGAAAACGTTCATATTATGTTTGAATTACAATATTTTTTGAAAGTAATTTTTGTGAAAATAGAATATTAAATGAATCAATCGATTTCATACCTTTACTATTTTGACCGGTATTAATATGCTCGAAGGCGCATTAGTATTTTTCGATGTACTGTCTGAACATTTACCAGTAAAATTAATTTAGTTTTACAATTTTATTGAGATAAATAACATACTGCAAAAATTCAATTTTTAAGATACATAATTGATAATATCACATTTTATTGCATATATAGGATGCAATGAGCAGTTCAGTAATTTATTGTAAATACAATATGTGAATGTGAATGCCTCTTCATGGAAATATTTTGTATAGGTCGATAGTTGATATAACATTTTAGTTTAAATTTTGTGTTGTGTTTATGTAAAGTATAGAGTATATAGAAAATGTACATTACTTAATCAGAATGCAGTGTATTTAAATGATTATTGTGTTGTTAGAAATTTCTTATAAAAATTTCTCCGGTTACTAAAACAAAATCTGAACCATTTTTAGTATTATTTCTTATTTATTTCTTCCTCTGTGGCCATATAAGTTTGATACATTCATTTTTTTGCTTATTTTGCATAACTTATGTGTTTCACATTCGCCATTCATATTATAGATTGAAATATACTTTTAAAATTTCATCTGCAAATTGTTCAGCTTTATGTTCATATTTTTACATGTCCATAATCCGTATATACATTAGTTTCGTGTAATTGCATGACTTATAGTAAAATTGATCTGTTTAATCAATTCGTTGCCTTCCAGATATAATATTTTCTGTACTGCTGTGATTTTTGTTAATTTTATACCATTTTTAATTCGTTAACTTATTAAAATTTTAAGCCCATTTGAAATTGAAATTATTTGTCAAATAAAGACTATTGTTTAAAAATGATCAAGCGTTCAAAACCATCCAAATACAACATTATTATATAGGCATTTATGAAACTTCTATCTGCAGATATGTAATTTCAGACCAATTTATGAAATACCCATGTAGGAGTAATTTACCAGTTGTAAGGACATTTTTGATAGATGCTATTCATGGCGTATTAATGATGATAATAATTTAGCAGTAATAATAAATATGTGCATATTGATAATTAAAATCATTATTTGATATTACAATTTTATAATAGTATTTGATTGATAAGTAATCAACAGCACACGTTTCTTCAACATAACGCATATTGCACACACACACACATCTGTAATTCCAATGGTCAAAATACATGAATTGGTCTCATATGTCCGTCATATTTTAAAATGGTTTTCCACTATATTGTATGTTTTGTAATGTATTCAATGGAATGTAATTATATAATGTGTAATGTAATGACTTGCGGAGGAAAGAAATTTCCGTTTTAATCCAATTGTTTAAACTTTGCCATATACTCAATTATATTCGCATATTTTTCGTTTAACTTTTATAGTCAACCCAACAAAATAATTTGTAATCAAATTTGTCAGCCAAATGAACAAATATGCAATAATATCATTGCAATTAACAGTAAATTAGCCGAAAATTATAAAAGTAATGCTGTACAATAAACAATGAAATGAAATAAAATATTTATATTGGAAAAAAAAATCGTAATCATATCTTTTTATGCAATTTTTTTATATTTAACAATTCCTTTTTTTATCAACATAATAATGTTTATCAATAGATTTTTATTAACCAAAATTTGTATGAATTTCTCGTTAAAATAACTATAATCTTTTCATAATTTTATGAATTTAATATACAAATATTACTTATTGATAACAAATTTTTTTATTATATTCATTTTTATCAATTTTTCGTAGATTTTATTAAGTGTCGTGTATTTATCATATTCCATAAAATAATAACATTCAATATACGAAATTTATAGGAAATTTACATATTCATTTTCGAATATATAATAATTAAATTATATAAAAACTTTTATTTAAAAATTTAATATCAATTTAAATTGAATTTTAAATTTATAAAATATGCTGGGATTATATAATATGAACAACTTTCATATAATCTCAGTAAAAATTCTAAGTTCAACCAATATTCTCACATACATTTACTATTGATATTGTTGTTATTATATTATATTTATGGAAACGTTTAAATATTTAAAAAATAACTCATAACCGACACTTGAACAGAATGAAAAAATCCAACTTATCGAGATTCACTGATTTGACTGAATGTGTAATTGATTTGAATTGAAATGAAAATGAATACTACATTTGCTATGTTGAATTTTTCCATTTGGGATCAATGATTTGGTATAAAATAACCCTAAATTGTTTTCTTATATTTAAATAACAAAAGTCTATTTCACGCAAAGGAAATGTGATTTACGAGTCATATATTGAATGTTACACATTTGAGTTCACCATATATAAATATTTATATTTAATATAATTATAATAATATACAATATAATGTGACCATTTACAATATTTAAAAATTTCCTTAATGGAATTATAAATTTAATTAATTAACTAAAATTATTTTCGATTTAAATGGTAAATCATAATTAATTAAAAATAATGATAAATTACCATTTTTGTTATATTTTATTGTATTATTATTCGTAATTCTTTGAATATTTTATATTGTATTCATTAAAAAAATTATCCACAATATCAAAATATACCTACAGCTACAGTGCATGAAATTTATATAGTGACGAATTGGTTGTTTTTTATCGATTTTTCTTATATTTCTTTGGCATTTTCATTAATTTTAATATATTACTTCCGATAACTATATTATTGCATCAAATACAATTATATATTTCTATATTATACAACGATCAAAATATAATTTCTTACTATTATTATGGCCATTAAGGTGGTAGGTGTTGTTGATTGTGCGAAAAATATTTAATTGATTTGGAGAAAGTCAAAGAATATAAATTAAGTGCTTAAATTTTAATCTCATCGGATTATCAGCAATATAAAAAAATGTACAAAAAGTTAAGTTAACCAATAACCTAAAATGAAAAGCAGTGCTGGTGAATGGATTACAAACAAAAATATACAACTTATGCTCTGAAATTTTCTAAGGAAGTTTTGCACGTCGTGTTTATATAAAAACGAAAGTCAATTGCAATCTGTAACTGCCGTAAAAGAATTATTATAAACTAATGGCAAAACGTTGTAAAAAATGTGTTGTTAACTTTTTCATTGCCTCGATGATCATCATGCGAATAATGGTGTTCCTATACTAAATAATTATTACAAATACCTTCCATACAAATTTCGCACACAAAATATAGAATTACGTTACAGCTGTAATTGCTAAAATTATAAAAATGTACTATTTCAATTTTAGTGTTAATAAAGTATATAATGTTGAAATTTTGTTTCAAATTCCATATTACGAAAATATTTACATCTGTACGAAAATCATCCATACCAATTTCGCAAACTGTATTCTAATTTGTATAATTTTTAGGACACATTTTATATAATATTTATATTACAATTTAACAATTTTTGCCATTTTCATAATAACAATAAAAGAAATTAATTTAACAATAAATTCGTTTTTAAACTTCTTCTTTTTGTCAGAATGTCGCTGTGTGTGTGTCGTCTAAAAGATATATGCACTTCAATATATTAGAGCATAAATATATATAAATATAATTAAGATATTAATAACTATATAATCATTATTAAACGACAGCGCACAATTAGTCATATGTCGTTAACATAAACATTTCTCTATGCCATATAAAATATGTATATAAATTGCCTATATCCAATAAAAAAGGAAAGAAATTAGATGAAATTAATTGTAAATGAAAATGATAAGAAAATATATTATTATGTTGTCCTACATTAATATGCGCTGTTTTTAGATAGAGGACACGCAGAATTATTACAGTAATTTCTATATTAAAGAAAATATTTTGTGTCTGCAGATTACGAGCATATGTTAAAATCAATATTTTGTAACGTAATATATATTATAAATCAATGCTTTCATATATGTAAAATCAACATAATTAATTGTATGCAGATTGAACTGAAATACATTTTAACCACTTCATTCTGTAATTAATTAATTATGTATTGTATCTCTCCGACATATAAATATACTTAACCTCGTTACAACAATAAAATTTTATTGATAGAACAAATATACTTTGAAAGATTTATTAAATAGTTTTCTATTACAGCATTATTTACAAATCTTAATATTTTATTTATGCGCAATTTATTTCAAACGAGAGTTATTTAAATTACATAATTTATAATATACATTAATTTTAAATAAGAATAAATATACATTAACTTGACCTCTTTCGCAACATCCTAAATATTCTCACTAAAATAAAAGGTGACTGAAGAAATTAGTTAATGAAATGCAAATTTTATTGTTACTTACTTACTTAGAATTCTCCAACCGTACGTGTCTGCAGTTAACGTTTTCCAATCCAAAATTTTAAGGAATTTAATATCACAGTTCACTGCATCTTGCCATCTATAGCCATAGATGTTCCGGCTTTTCTTCTTTCTTCTGGATTACCATTCAACAGTTTTTTTGGTACACATTCCGCTTCCATACGTTCGATATGTGCCCAAGCTATATTAGTCTATTGTTTTTTTATCATAATATATGCTTATTTTCTTTTAAATATGATATACTTGACTTGTTGCCAACACTCAATTATTCTGTATATTCTTAAATTTCAAATGAATAACGATTTTATTATGTATTAGAATGCGAACATTCTCCCATAAATATATACGGATAAAATTTTTAACTTAAAATTTATGTAAATTACTACAAAATAAATATTGTTGTTTCTTCGGATATAGAGATATATAGATAGATAGATAGATAGTAGATAGTATATAGGCATAGATATAGACAAGAATATGTTAATATATATAATGTTTTATGAATGAATATATGCATGCGGATTCAAACGAAACGATAAATACAAAAAGGTTCCGTATATCTATGGGTAATACACCTATATTTTCTATAAAATGTATATGTATTATGCATAATTTACCGATCTTAAATGGTCCATAACTCTTTTCTTTATTGTTAAAATTTTTCACATCTATTTTGTAAAACAAAGTGTTTATTGTTATTTTTATGGTTTTATCTGAATCGTTTATTTATTTTATTTTTATTTTTTTTTTCCGAAAAAACATATAACAAAACTTTGAGTTTATATTCCTATAATTTTCAATTTAAAAAGTATCCTGAACAAAAATATAATTTTTTTTTTCTTCTAATACTCTGGGTAAGTGGTAATACAATAATATAAGTAAAAGTTATATGTACGTAATGTATGTTTGTTATTACAACGATTCAATTTGATCTTTTATATGTTTATATTGTGAAAAAATATATTGGATTTGTTTTATTAAGAAAATACAAAATATTAAAAAGTATGAATTGCTATTTTACTATTTTGCTATAAATATATATCAGTAAAGTACCTTAGTTAAATTAATAAATATTGAATTGAAATAGAATATCGGAATGACTTTTAAAATTAAAATTTACGAATGTATTTTAATGTAAACAGCATAGCAATTGAATTGTTATACTTTATAGCTATATAGAATTGTTTTATTAATATGGTACGAGGCTACGAACTACGGATGTTCAAAAACCGTAAGATTTTAGTGGTCAATTTCATTTTACCATTTCTATAGAGATAATGTGAACTGGTCCAAATAGTCGAAAGATTTTATTTTAAAATACAAAATACAATTGTGTTTTGAAAATACATTTTAAGTATAAGTTACATAAGAAAAATGGATAAATTTATAATAATTTATTTCATAGTAACAAATTTTTCGTTTGTAAAGTTGGCCGTGAAATCGTATCGTGGAAATACATTCCAATAAAATGACTGTAGGCATAAATTATATATACTATAAAAATATTTCCATTCAGTTTACTGTATATTAGATTAGAGTATACCACTACCATACCATATATAGTCGAACTTTCCAGATGAATTTTATGTTTATGCAAATGTTCTACACTTTCGCCTCTCTCGAATTTTATAACCTGACAAAGTGTAAAATCCTAATTCCTTGTTTTTTTTGAATCTATAATGGCAACTAAATATTTGTGTCAGTATTTCCTGAGCTCGTTTCTACCTATTTTTCAGTTGAATCTTGCTTTACCGAATACTACAATTTCATATTCCGTATAGCGGATCTGATCGAACCATTAACGGTTGTTTCGTGAACCATTTCATCCGTATCCTAGTTTCTTTTTCTAATTATATAGGCTTATTCTAGTACCCGATACATAATTTCATAAATATTGGTTATGTCTTAAAACTTTACCAATATAACTTTATTAACTCTAGGAATTGATGAGATCCATTTGATAAAATGAATAACCCATTTTGCCAAATATTTTTATAATTTCATACATACAGTTTTTATTTGTCTATTGTTTTTCCTCTGCGTGAGAACCGACCATTTTTCAATCAAGCGTTCATAATCATAATGTCCGGCGATATTAGTATTTGTCATTTGCAGTATGTTGACAATTTTTTATGAAAAATGTAAATGAGAACATCCAATAATGTCAGAAAAATTACAATTTAAATAAATCTGTTTACGAGAATTATCGTATGTTATATAAAAAAGTGCCTTCAAAATTTATAGTAGATATACATTCAAATATAAATTAGTAATACTTTATAATTAATAGTATCTTATAGTTATTGTCTGTGTATTTTCTAAAATATATGAATTTCTAAAAATTTCCATAAGAAAAATTTCCAATAGTTGATGTGACAATAAATTATCGTTATAGGTTTACTACAGTCTTTAATAAACCTTCTTGATTACAATGATTACATCATCATATGTCATTGTGTTTCCGAAACTGTTGAAAATTATTCAGATATTTTATTATTATCGCAAGTGATCGATTGCATTACTTTTTTTCATTACATTTGTGTGACATTATATTGGTGATATTATAAAATAATTTAGAAAAATAGTTTAATCGTTTTATTCTGATAGCTCGTATACGAATTGTATATATGCCAAGGACCTAACGTTTAACAATATATTAACTTAATCAACATAGCAATGTGCCAGTAATATGAATCTTTGGAAATTAATAGTGGTGGTTTATAACTTTCTTTTGTCTTTGTTAAAGGTTAACGTTTCTAGTAGTTTACGTAAAATCAAATGGTTCATAATTTAAACAAACACATAAAATTTTCTGTAATCATTATCTTTTGTTTAGAGACGCAAAACTTCAACTTATTAATTTTTAAAATATCTTTTTTAAGAACAATCTGTTAAAGATTTTGTTTTAAAAAAGGTTGCGTGAATGAGCACGCAATTGTATTTTGAATGATTTAACTTTTAGTACTTCAACAAAAAGACAAAGTTATGAGCAAACAATTTCGTTTTTATATTATTGCATTAAAACTGTTGTGGTGTTGTGAAATTATAATAATTTAAATTTTAGTATTCATTTATTTTATGATTTGTTGGAAAGTTTATAAGAAAAAAAAAATATAGTAAAGGACAAACTACTTTTTTTAATGTCACAGAATTTCCGTTAAACTTTATAATATGCTATTTTCACACTGTACATAGTCTCTGAAAGTCTCTTCCAAAAACAGAATATTTAAATTTAGATTAATAAAATTTAGTATATTTATAAATTGCATTATGAAATAAATTCTATATATAACAATTTTTCTTTATTTATTTATTTTGAAGAAATTTTCCGTTGTTTGTGCGTATGCAGACAAAAAATACATTAGGAGAAAATTAATTTATTTAAAACATTAAAATAATTATCTATCGTCATTTGGTTATAATATGCAACATTAATTTTGACTTTGTATTGTGTGTGAATATATAATAATACACTTTTCTATAAGCTAAAATAAACAATAAAAATTGGAAAATTATAATGTAAAATTGTGGTTTGTGGGCATGACGGTGTATTAATAAAAAAAAACTATGTATAGACACATTTAAATCGATTGAATTTTAAATAATAATAATAATAATAATTCTTTACATTATGAGGATTTATCAATAAAAATAAAAAAATAAAAGGAAAAAGTAAAAGAAATTGAAATCTTCCTTTTTCTTTACTGTTTTTTTTTTTACTTGCATTACATTCATGTGTATTTGAATATATTATTGATATTATAATGTGTATGTCTCTCTATACCGTATACGTACACATTTTGTATATATATTATATTGATATAAAGATAAATAAATATTGAATATAATGTGATTTTATATATCCTTTTTTCATTTCTTTAACATTATAAAAATA
The DNA here is from genome assembly GCA_910594885.2 of Bibio marci. Classification (NCBI taxonomy): domain Eukaryota; kingdom Metazoa; phylum Arthropoda; class Insecta; order Diptera; family Bibionidae; genus Bibio; species Bibio marci. The sequence goes on along the minus strand of OU343114.1, from coordinate 7,022,514 downwards.
CTTTATATTTTATCAATCGGGATCTATATATGTTTAGTTATTACGTATATATTTTTCTTTTTTTAGATGGCTTCATATATGGTATGGTATATATTTAATGTGTGTTATGTAATATTGATAAGGATTGTAGAAAAAGATGATGACACACAGTTGGTTATATGTACGGATAAAAGTTTGAATTAAGAGAAATTTATTATTAAGTAAATGTATGCGTAAATATTTGTCTATCAGTTAGTACAGCATATTTTCTTGCATACATAATAATATTCTGCATTATCAATATTTTAGTTATCTAGAATATATTTTACTTTATATACCATCGATATTTTAATGAAGATTGATGATGACCTAAATGTATTATAAATATATATATAGAGATATACATATAAATAACTACCAGTGGTGATTCTTCACTATGTGTTAATAGTGTTCGGCGAACGCTATTGCATTGGTGATTAAATTAACTATAACATAAATTTTGCTAAATATTAAAATTATATTTTCCGAGAATATTAATTTAATCATAAGCAAAATCAATGTAAATACCATATACATTCTTCTGTAGCTTAGGGGCAAATGTCGTTAAAATATATTTTAATATTGGAAGGATGAAAAAATTATCAGCAAGATCATTTTATCGTGTTAGCTAATAAAACAACTGAAAAACAGTAAAAATTTAGAGTTAAAAAGAAAGAATAGTATGCAATCGATAACATATAGCTTCACATATAAGTGCGGTATTTTACATTTCCCACAAATTAGTTATTCTATAACCGATAAATTACAAGAAATATGGTAAGAATGGTTTACAAAATTCATGTATTGTTTGTAGAAAGTGTATATGTATCGGCATCCACACACACGTAAAATTGGATTATACGAATAATAATATAAGTAACTTTCCACACTGGAGAAATGGCTGTTAAGTATAATGCTGTAATGGATATTCTATATAAAGCGGATATTGCTATTGCAGAAGATGCGATATATTGTATAATATAATATAACTTAAAAAATTATGTTACTTACTTACTTACTCCATGGCGGTAAAACCCAGGTGCGGTTTTAGCCTATTCCAACACACTACTCCAACCTGGCCTATCCGCAGTCAATGTCTTCCAATCCCGAATTTTAAGGTTCTTTATATCACAGTTTACTACATCTAGCCATCTCGTCTTAAGTCTTCCGGCTCTCCTTCTACCTCCTGGATTACCATTCAACAGTTTTTTAGGCACAAGCTTTTCCTCCATGCGTAATACGTGTCCAAATCATCTCAATCTATTGATTTTGATTGTTTTGACAATATTCGGTTGACCGTATACAGTTTGTCTAATATAAACTTGTATCTTCGCCTCCACCCATTGTGTTTTTTGACGCGACCAAATATGCCACGGAGTACCTTTCGTTCAAAAATCCGAAGTAATTGTCGCTGGTTCTGTGTCATGCACCAAGCCTCCGACCCATACATTAATATTGGTCGATCTGGTTGTAATGTTTTCGATTGGAATTGTTTTTTTAGCCCGTAATAATATATTTGCAGTTGCTACCCTGCGGCGAATTCCCTCTTCAATATCATTTTCTACATTTATCAACGATCCTTAGTATACAAAACTATTGACTATTACAAAATTGTGTTCGCCAATATTAACAGTTTGATCTCGAATTCCTGATGAATTCGTTACCATCATATATTTTGTTTTGTCTGCATTCACTTTGAGACCTAGACCCGATGCATCTTTTTGTGCAGATTCGAAAGCATCCTTGACAATTATCATATTCCGATCCAAAATGTCTATATCATCAGCATACGATAATAATTGACCCGATTTTGTGAAAATCGTGCCTTGTTTATCAATATTTACGCCACTCATTGCCTTTTCCAGCGTAATATTAAATTATAGTGTTTATAATGGATCGTCTTGTCGTCGTCCATCAACCATCTCAAAGTGATCACATAATTTATTTCAGATTCGTATTTGTGACTTCACATTTCCAAAAACTGATGTAATAAATATTAAATTCAATGAAAAGAATATATGTGAAATCATTTTAATGTAATTATTAAATTTTAATATTAATTTAAATATCATAAATAAATGAAATACTCGCTCCCCGTTTCGTTACATATATTGGCGACTATATAATATTTGTATTGATTCCATTATACAAATTGACTGTCGTTAATGTGATTGATTTGATTTTCTTACAATTTTCGATTATATATTATATAATACAAGTTTTTATATAATATATAGAATTTTTTAATATTTCCAATCGTTGGTTCATTTATCTGGAATTTTGCGCACCATATAACATATGCATATCAAATTCAGTAAGACTGCACTGTGTAGAGAGCGCGTTATACTAAATACGCTACACTATATATTTACCTTCATTTATAGTATACAAAAGTACATAGTACATATATATAACTCATATCAATGGCAATACAACAATTATTTATGTTTGACTTTTACACATCACAATCTATACAGAATTTAAGAAAATAAATGCATATACAATAAAAAAATATCGCATATATAAATCTAGAAAATATATATTATGATAAATAGCTGACATTATCAGAAATTACGATGATACATTTTAATCAGAATATTAATTATAATATATATTTTAAATATTTATAAAAAACTAATTTAATATATTCGAAATTTTGTATTAAAATAAAAACCCTGTGAAATCATAATGTTGTTTTTGAAACATACCATTCTCATAACTCTAAAAAAATCTCATTTATTCTAAAGTATATAATAATATATTATGTATTATAACAACAAAAATAATAATAATAATAATAATAATAATAATAATAATAAAATGAAAGCAAAATACTTGAAAATTCTTTCAAGAAAATACATCAGTTTTTTTTTTACTTTTAGGGGAAATTTATGTCTCTTCTTACTTACTTAAAAGTCTGTCTATATATACGAAAATCTATGTAATTCTTATGTGTACTCGACGTTGTCATATAAATACTATAAATATTCCTATATAGAAATGAAGTACAAATTGTTGATATAATAATACTCTTTCTTTATATTGTACGTACACAAATAAATACATATATATATATTTCGATCAATACATTATATCTATATATGATAGATTTATAAAATTTTATTATCTAAATTTGGAATGCTGTTTTCTATATATCTTAAACTTGTGTCACATCTTGGTTGTATGTATGAGAAAAACCCATATTGAACAAAAATTTGAAATATTAACACCGAAGAAAAACATCATATAACAAAAAGCACAGGAACAAAATATATATATTTGAGAAAATAAATAATACACATGGATAACAAAAAAAACAGAAAAGAAAAATACGATGACATTACTGAACAGATGTTTTGGATGCGGTGTTTGGATACATTATAATAATAACAATATCATTTGTGTTTGTCACAACGACGACCATAAAATGTTATTTGATACGCAAATATTGTTACAACATAAGGTTATCAAAATTACGATAACTATATAGTCGTATAAATGATTGTATAAATATGTATAAATATAGAATTTCTTGATGAGATTATTAGTTGAATGGAAAAAATAGCATCCCATCGAATGAGCTTTTTTTTTTTATTATTTGGTTTGTACAATGTTTATCAGTATTTTATTTTTTTTTTTTTTATGATGATGATTCAAGTTACAAATTGAAGACATTAAATATGACTGTGATATATATATATATATGGCTCATATTTTATTTATGGTAGAACTGTATAGAGACGTATTTAATAAGCTTTATTTTATACTTTACTTTATATATATATATAGGCATTTCTATGCCGATATTCCTACAAAATAATAATTTATTAAAATATTACTTTATTTTATATGCATTTATAAGAGCCATTGTATAAACTCTTTGCTATACATTATTTTAGACGATAGTTATGTGTAAGTTAATGTAAACTTAAATTGTAAAAAATCTATAAATGTTTGAAGAAAAATTTTTTATAATAAGATTAACTATATTAAAATTTATATTTATAATGAATTAATTTGTAGAATTTATTGACTATTTGTCTTCTATTTTATGTACTGTGATACTGATTAAATATTGTTATAATTACATACAATATATATTGGATTGCTTGCAAGTTTTAAGATGATACTCTTAGAGCAGAAATTCTGGTATTAGAGAAGAAACAGAGGTTTATTTTTTGCATATATCATATTAAGAAATATTAAATAATAGCATTTTTAAACCATTTGATATTTAATTTTCAAACCAATTTTATATTTATACAATATTGTAAACTATTGGTATTATTTTTAAGTAATAATATTAATATTTTAAGATTAAAATTGTATTTTAATTAACCATCGAAATTCCGTTTACAAAATTGTACTAATATATTTTAAAATCACATTGATAAAATACGGCAAACCACTTGAAAATATGTCAAACTTGAGTTTATATATTTGGTATTTTAAATCCGCGAAGTTTAAAAAAAAAGAACTTTTCGGTTTAGCAACAATATTTTAAAACTTCTTACATTTAAAATTGAAACTTTAAATGGTTTGATTATTATTTTAAAACTTTCTAGGCTTAACTTTTTAATCTAATTTCAGTGTTAACCAAAAATAGGTTAAAAGATTGTCCAAAATTTTCAACCGTGTTGTTATATTAAATTTACTTCAGCTTTTAAAATTACTAAATTTATAGGTAATCAATGTAATGCTAGTTGAAAAAAAATTTTGGAATATATAATTATTTCTGTATTCCCAAAATATACCTAGAAATTTTCTAAGCTTTGAAAAATTCAATTTTTTGTACTAGCACCAATTTCTACTAGTAAAGCCGATATAATCCACTAATTAGGCAGATATTAAATAATCGAATAAGCACTCTCACAAAATTAAATTGACGCAGATAAATTAAGACCAGAATTATATGCAAAATTATTAGCATAAATTGTTGACATTACATAGAAATAATTGTCAATGGAAAGTAAAAAGATTTTCATTTACAGGATATTTTATTTATTTTACATTTTGGAGCTTCATTTGTGTTTAATTGAATATACTATTATTTGAGGTTATTTCTACTATAATTACGTAATCATAAAAGAGGCCACATCTCGATTTTTTATCAATTCAAAAAATTGGATCAAAGTAGCGAAAAAAATATTGAAAAATCTTACATTTATCATCTTTAAAATTATTTTAAGTATGGCTAATTTAAAAAAAACATACTATTAATTACGTATACTATAGCTAAAGAATTTCATAATACAGTCAGCTATTATGAATTTACAATTAAATTTAATTAAATTATTATTTTAAATTTAAAAAAAATTTCGTTATATTTATTTTTGCTTTTAATTTCTTGTTCACATAAAATTTATTTTCTATTTCATATTAAATTTAATTCATTTAATTTTAAATTTATTTTTTTGGAAACGATTTTTTTAAGTAAACTGCAAATTTTAATTTATTTTTATAATTTTGAAATGTCTCATCAGAGGTTATCAAGTGTCTATGATTTCTACTAGTGACATTTACAATTCAGTTTTGTTCAAAATAGTAAATTGAATTCTACCAAATGGTGCAGAAAATTCTGCGATACACTAAAACTTTTTTGCTGAATACGAAAAACATATTTTTGTGATAAATGTCGAAGTGGTTCTGCTGTAAAAGCTAAAATTTATATTTGCTGTATAGTAGCAGAGAGTCTGCTGAATAAGTGGGTTATTTTTGCGTATATCGCAGTATATTTTTTTCAGTGAACCAGTAAAATTGAACTTACTTTCTTGGATACAGTTTGTATGCTGTTGGTGCTCAATTTGAACTTATTTGATTCATATTTATAAATGTTTTTATTTAGCTTATGGTGGGTGGTATTAATAAAAAAAACAGATGGTACATTCCTTTAGTTGTGTTTAATTTTTGTGATCATAATATGGCATCTCTATGAAAACTTATTTATAAGATTTGAAAGGGATTTTCAAACAACTTGATTTTGAGAATGGTTGATATTACCATACTCTGCAATTCGTTACATTTGTACGAAGAATTTCATTGATAGAACTTATATTGATAGTATTTTTACTGATTTTCGCAAGGCTTTCGATAAATTATCTAATGAAATCTTACTTATAAATTGTCTAGATCTGGTTTTAATGAAGGTTTTGCATTTTCTATATAGACTTATTTTTAATGATTGTTTTTCTATTTTGTTTTCGAGATTTGTTCTGGAATGCATGAGGGTGTATAGTCATTTTGAATATATTTTATTTATTTACGATTCACAAAATATTCTAAATGTTTAATGTAAGCTGCTTTTATTGTTTCACATTCAGTATACCAAAGTTCATGTACATTGTATAAATATATATATACTCGAATATATTTATAATAAAAAGGAGTAAAAGTTTTTTTACAAAATTAAATTTATACAAACAAATTTTTAACTTTTTTCTATAAATTTTTTGTTATATTATATATATTTTGCATATATCTGTGTAATGAATGAACGTTTCTTTTAATAACAATCATTTGGACAATATTTAAATGTTTCTGTACATTAATTGTATAAATTACAAACCCCACAAAAGTATATTTAAAAAATAAAAAGTTTGTCTATATCATTTGTTTGTAAATATATACCTAATATGCCGTATATTAAATGTAATTAAGAAGGAAAACTATAAATAAAGTATCCATATTCATCTGGTACATATATATGAATATTGACTATATATATATATATATATATATGTGGGTTATAAATATGTAAAGTTTAAAGTAATAAAGATGGATGCAAATTAAGCCATTTAAATTTTGACCTATTTTCATTGTGTATAATTTTATTTTCTATATATATTTTTTATTATTATAATTGTTTTCATGAAACACACCTCAGAGCATAAATATTTCGATAATTTCGCTGTATTGAAAGTAACAATAAATAGTTTATGAAATATTAAACAACCCATAATTATTTGATTTTGAACTTTAGGTTTGTCTTTAAATTATATGCATAATGCAGGAACGTAAACCTAAGCGGTTATGTTGATTTTTATTGAATATTTGTGAGTTTAATTAAAACAAAACCAAACTATGATATAATACATTTTTTCATTGGTAGTGTTAAAGTTCATAAGAATAATGTGCACTGCGATTAGAACCTAGATCAATTGTGCTTATATAATCCTTTACCTTGCAAAACTCAGAAAATCAGCATAGGCAATAATGTTTGTACTGCTGGAGTAACAAAACCTTTGCAGTACCAGATTAAATATATATCCTACTCGTATCTTTCTCATTTACACATAATCGCTAGCAATTAATACCACATAATCGCTTATATTCTAATTAATTCTGTGCTCTTTTTCTATATTTTGTAAATAAACTGATTAATTATAAATGATAAAAAAAAACTATATTCCATTATAAAACCTATGCATTTACGATTTAATGAATTCAATAAAATTATAATTTACTTTTGTTATTTTATTATTAAATTTACACGTTTTTTTTGTTAAAATTATATTGTTGCAGAAAATTATTCTCTATACTATTTTTAGTTATATAATTTGGCTATTGCCCAACCACCGCATACATCATCACAACATAATAAATTAACTGGAACAAAAATCAAAAACTCATTGTAATTTAATTTGTTAAATTGTCCTATATACATAAAATTTTCGAATAAATATTAGGTACATATATAGGTTTGTGTACGTATGCGAGTAAATAATGTGTCTATATGGTATATATATGGCTATAGGCTATATAAATGGATATATAAAACCCTAACTTAAATACTATTCAGGTCATGTAAAAACATGCATAATAACGGGTGATAATTAAAAATCTTACGAAGTGAAACTTAATAAAGCCGTTAATTCTTGATAAGTATATATATTATTTATTAAACTTTGGTTGTGATTATGATTTTTCCTAAGCTTTATATGTGTTATGTTATTAGAATTCTCTAAAAATTTCAGTTGGATTATCACTAAATAGGCCTCTGCATAATTTATAATAATAAGAATTTGTTTTCAAAATAAAATAAAGCATTTTGGAACACTGAAAATGTTACAAAAGCTTTTTATCTTGACCAACTACATATGAGTGGAATTCGAGCAGCTTTGAACGGTGTGGTGAATCAGAAAAACGATGATCCAAGATCTATGGCAGAACATCAACATCTAAAACTGATTTGAAAATGTTGAAAATATGGATTGATTTTATTTCATTATAACGCACATCTCCTAATGCATTTCTTATTCAACAATGTCTCGCTAAAAACAATACCAATTCCAACACGATTCTTTATGACTCTTTTCTAATAAACACAAATTCATAAATCAATATATTTTCATTCATATAAAAAAAAATCGAAGTACCTCAAACACTTAGTGACAACAGAAAAAAAAACATCACAAAGCCTCCTTCCTGATTGATAATCAAGCTGTAATTTTGAGGGAATTTTACCAATTGGAAAGAAAAATTACACATTTTACTTTTCATGTTTAAGTGGAGTTAATTGATTATTTTTTTAATAGTAATAGTATACATATACTATTCAACGATGGTATAAACATCACATTTCACACAAATTTATAACCGTCACCATGTAACAACACAACTGCAGAATAAAATTAAAATAAAATAACATTTATTATGGACATTGGGAAAATATTGTTTACCTTCAAGTGCTCCACAAACACTTGAGGCAATTACACCGGTTATATTTACCAACAAAGTGTTACAAAGTTCCTTTAAGATTTTTATACGTGTGTAAGTAGTTATCACCCTTTGTCCTTTTTTATACTTATAAATATGACATATTAATTTTTTTTCACCTTAAAATATATAAAGTTATTTATAATGGCAAAATCAGTATAAAATTTATGATATCATTTTTTATATTTTGATGTCAGTTTTATTTTCGGAGACATATCAAAAAATATATTAAGAGAAATGTACAGAAATATGGGCGGCAAATGTTTGTTTTTTATTTTAATTACATATTATATATGAAAAATTTGCATAATCATTTATAAAATTGTTAAATTATATGATTTATTGTATTAATTATGATTTATTATAATATTAAAATCTATTAAAATTAATTGTTTGTAATGTTGCGGCGACCTTGTCCCAATTTTTACACCAGTATGATTATTTAATACAATAATTGTATAAATTATAGTAATTAATTCATGCAGGAATACAAATTTTTATATATTTTTGTAATGTTAATTGCGATGATTTTAAACTTAATTACAATTATTACTCGATTACACAAAGTCTGCGCGATAACAATTTTTTTTTTTTTTTAAAACATCGCAACTAATAATAATTTCAGTAATCTCTATGTTTGACATATGAAAATTTGAATATGAAACTATATTTTCAAAGCTATAATATGTGGATAAAACTTTAAACAATTTCTCATTATAATATTATATGAACGCTGTTCTTGAATTATGCAGCTTGATTAATTGTTGAATGTACATATACTCACACATCTATATTGATCATTTGGTTGCTCGGTAACAGTTCAAAATAGACTATAAGTTTATTTTCCATTTTACAACCTCAAAAAAATACACAATCGTTTGACATAATTTTTTTACTGTAAGGCAATTAAAAATTTATAACCACTTGAACTTGAATAGGTATCATAAATTTAGTCAATAAAAAGAGTATTTTTAATTTACCGGTACCTTCGGTTTTTTCTATTATATATCATTTTTTATTGTGTCCGCTCCTTCTTTCACCGAAAGCGCCACTTTAACAGATTGAAAGAATTAATTGTATGGTATTGAATATATTCTATATTTTTGCTACTTATTTACACTTACACGTATACACATAGAGACTATAAAAACAAATAATATCCTATATTAATTACACATATTAATTGAGAACAATGGTAAAGTCATTAATACCATAAATTCTTTAATTTAATTAATCGGTCGGTCAGGAAATAAAAATGAAAATAATTATTAATATGTTTTCATAATAAATAAATGACCGATCCGATTATTTAAACAGATTTAAAAAAGGCAGACATACAAATATATAACTTAATTTAACTTATCGGATGTAAAAATGGAATAATGAAATTGTAGTACATTTAATATAGTACAGTATATTTTCTGGTGTTTATTCCAAGCAACACAACAATTTATTATTAATAAATAATATAATAAATCGAAATTAATTTTTTTCAAAATAATAAACATATTATAATTTATTGATATTTTACTATTTTCATAACAATAAAATATTAATACATATAAAATTATACAAACAAATGCTTTTAGTTAACTCAAAGTATGATGCCATTCATAAAAATTGTATAAAAGCATAAGATATATATAATACTACAATACCCGGATTCCATCCATGTTAATAACTATGTCGTTCATGGATTTTTTCCAATTTCAATACTTTGTGATTTGCATATAGCTTATATAATTATAGCAAAGATTTCCAGCACAAACCATGCAATTATTGTCTTGTAACAGTTTTGGTGAGATGATGATACATATTATAATATATTATCCTAGTTGAACTTTTTGTATGTAGTTCCAATTTCTTCAATGAATACATACATAAATTGTAAGTACTTCCTATTTCATGAATGAATTCAACAATGAACTCATCAATTAATTCATCAAAATATTCACCAAAGAATTTATCGGTGAATTTATCTGTAAATTTATAAGTAGTTCTAATTTCATAAATAAATTCACCGCAGCGAATTTGCTGGATTTGTTCTGTACACATGAGATCCACACACATCCATTCCGAGTCCATGAGTATTGCTAAAGAGTATAATATCGCACTGACCTTATAATTAAAATCATTAACATTTTTTATAGTCAACAGTAATTGTATTTAGGTTAAAATTTGTTTTTTATTATTAATGATAATGATGAATGATTTTAAAAATTATAGTTTTTCTAAATTACTTATAATGGGAAAAGGAATAACGGTTGAAACCCAACTGAGCCGGAGGCAATAAGCGAATCCCAACTAATGTTCACTTCCTTTTTTTTTAAGAAAAATTATATTAGTTTAATATTTTTCTCTAATATTTTATCTTTAAACTATTTCAAACACATTTTATCCAGCTTGAACTAAGCTTAAATTCAGGAAAAACTGTGTGGATAACGTTTACTTCCCTTTTTTTTAGAAAAATTATATATTTTCAATATTTTTATCTAATATTTTATCTTTGAATAATTTCAAACACATTTTATCCAGTTTAAAATATGCTTAAATTTAGTAAAAATTATGTGGGATAATATTATTATTAAGAAATATTAATAAAAAATTGAATATCATTTATAAATTCACTATAAACTAATAAGTTTTAACAATTAGTATTTATAATTCACAAATGGGATACATCAAAATAAAATATATAAAAAAAAGTTAAATTATTATTATTTTCAGTACAAATCTATAGTTTAAGTTTACAAAAGTATTTAAGTGAGTTTAAGTGTTTATCACACACCATCATATGTTCGTAGTGGTTCAGTGTTTTTATCATTATATAAAAAATCACAGAAATTATTAAAAAAAATATTCAAAAATTGACGTGTCATGTGTGTTTAGTTGTCACTAAATAAAAATATAATGTTATAAAATAGGTGTAGAAATATGAAACGATCGCTTGTTACGATGTCGGTTTCGGCTGAAAATTTTTTTTAACGGTTTCCACTAAACATCTCTTTATCATTCAGTTTGTGTTTCTCTTACTAGCTGAAGTTTTGTTTTTTATGAGCCCGCATTCCGCAACCCAGACTGCGGCAATGCGGCTGTCAAAAATAGTGATTCGAATTTTATATGTGAATGTTTTTATAGTTGTGAACTGTGCGGCCATAAAAAATTCTCTCTTCTGCATCAAAATAATGAAAGTGTTAATTTTTTGTTTGCGGTAGTCAAATGTATGAAATAGGACATTTCGTTGATAAAAAATTATGGTGGTGCAAATTACGAAGTCCGTATAACAGAAATCATGGTTTTTATTAGCCCGCACAGAAAGAAAACATTTGTAAAGGCGGCTTGCAGAATGTGAGCTCATAAAAACCGTAAGCATTATTACATTATAAATGTTGAAACTGAACCAAACTGTCAATATTAAACTCTAACATGTCAACAACGAATCAATTTAACGTAATTATTACAAGAAAAGTAACCAAGATTGAACGGGATCAGTTCTCATACCGCGTTTATTAACCAAATGTTGCTCCATCAGATTATCACTTGTTCAGATCATTCAATTTCAATGAAATTCTACAAAAACACTTATTATAATGGAATAAGAATATATAAGAATAGTTGCTGGATGAAAATTCTGTATAATCTTTACGCGCAGAAAAATTTTCTGCATCAGTTTCTAGAAACTTGGCAATTTGATTATTTCTCATTCCACATATTTGAAGAAATTTTTCCAAAAAGGCTTATGTAATGCATAATACGTTTTGAACAATCTTTATACGCAGGATATTTTCGTTTTGTGATGAAAGTCAGTATATGAACATCAAGGTTTTAGAAAGTGTTGTGAAATCCTGGATTGATATTGTATGTACATTCCGAAGGCATGAAAAAGTAATCCATGCAGACCGCATGAAAAAGTATTACATTCCAAACAAATGAAGAGTTCATCCATTCCGAACCCCAGAAAAACTCACCCAATACGATTCCATGAAAAATACACTTGTCCCGTACACAAAAATCCCACCATCAACAACTCATCTAGAAGAAGAAGTACTTACCGCATCAATATGACATCTCTATGTACAAAAGTAATCAGAAAGTATTGCAAGAATGGAGTGGTGCTGACTAGAAGTAAGTAGACAATCATCAATGTTATCATATACATACCGGTCTCACTGGAATGTTAAAACTAAATAATAGTTATTTGAATATATGCATATGTATAGGCTATATATATTAATACATTGACCGGTGTATAATAACAAAATTCGATGCACATATGTAATTTGTATATATGTAATTATTGTAGTATATATATGAAAACATATTCTCCATATTCTAAGCTTATCATATAATTCAAATTTGTATTTAAATACATATATTGGTATTATATTTTGATAGCAGTAGCTTACAATCATTTTGAATTTTATAATGTATATATGGTATTTGATTAATCCCTAATAATAAATACGATCTCATATTTATTTATATATTGAAAATAATTCAGTTTATGTAAATAAAACAAATTATTTATTTGAATTTTATATATCGAATAAAATGCATTTATAATACCATTATTGTATTGTAGAATTTATATCAATATGTATACGCAGTGATAATTTGTGAATTTGGATATTCGCCAATGCGGACAAATAAAAACAGATATGCAAAAAAAATTAATGTTTCAAAGATCTAGGACCAAATATGAATATTTTTTAAATTTACACATATGCTGTGTGTACTTCGCTTATAATAGAATTAAAAATCAAACTTATAAGGATAATTTATTTCCATTGAATTGAGCTGCACGTCATATGAAAGAGTATTGGTCAGGGAATGGATTATAATTGATGTTTCAATGAGTAATGGTATTTAAAGGACTATAGAATGCTAAGAGAATTAATGAGAATATCATTATTTTTTTAAAGGAAATTATTACATATGAGAACTATATATTTGTATATAATCCAACTCTACACTCACATACAAATTGCGTCTATCGAAGATAATTATTTTTTTTTCTGATTAAAATCTTAAACCATGAGCTTGCTAGACAATTTTTTTCATAATTTCCAGCCACTCCAACATTCCAAATTTAGGCAGAATTGATGAACAAAAAGTAAAATTACAAAATTATATGGTACATAAGCAGCAATATATCCCAGGCTTGACTAGCATTATCTGTAAATGGCAAAAAAATAAATAAATTGACATAAATTTGTCATTTGTTATTGTATTCCTTCCGCGTAGTTAATATTTTACTATTAAATTTATAGTTTTCAATCATTTTTCTGCTGAATAATTTAAATATATATTATATTATTAGGTTAGAAATTGTGAGAGTTCATCGCATATATTTAAAATATGTCGTTCGAAGTCTGTCAAAGATGATATAGATTGCTATTCCGCACATATCCATCGAAATCTTGTATAATATAATATTACATCTGTTGATTATTTTGAATCTCTACGCAACCCAATGACGTACATTGGGTCTAATATTTTCTTCTCTTTCTCTATTATATATATATTGATTATCCTGTACAGAAATGTAATTATATATAAATTTCCTCAATCTTTTTTTTTGCACTATATATCTACTTTTGCGTATGTTATGTATAAATAAAATAATGGTACATATCCTCAATAATAAAATACGAAAACGGAAAATGACTTTGAGGGAAAAAAATAAAAAAATTTAATAAACAAATTTAACAATAAAAAAAAATAATATAAATTTGTATGCAAATAAAAAAAAAAAGATTTCACAGAAATTGTGTAGGACTTATTTTACAAATAAATATAAAAATTCAAAACAATCATTTTTTATCATCATAAATGTGTATTTATGTTTATGTTATTATGTATTAGATCCACATGAACTATATAATATATATGGTATACACTTTTTTCAACTCAATTTTATTCAATTTCATGTACAATTTATACAAATTTTAGCAGACAATAGGTTCAGCAGCTACATATATCCATCTACGTACAACACATATTATTATATAAAATAAAAATAAAAATGAAAATATAATAAATTAATTTAAAATAAGCTTTTATTTTCACAATATCATTTTTCATATAGGTACAGACATGATCGCACATGGTACAGATACAATATATAGTATTATATATTTTATATTAAAATATATTAAATTATTATATGATGTACGATATGGATATACGTAAAATTGTGAACCGAATTTATTTGAATTTTAATATCTCATCTCAACTCAATGATAACAACGCATACATGTAATTGGATAAGAACAATGAATTTTATTGTTAAATAAATAATATAATATATAAATATGTGTATATAACATAGATTTATGCTGTGTGTATAACATATATAAAACCTTGTATGTTTTGTAATGTTGCTATATATAAGGTTCAAATTTACCAACTCCGATTAATCATCAAATTTTTAATTTTCAATATTTTATCCAGCAAGTATGAGTAACGCAAGCGTAACAAAAATGAAGACTATAAATTGATTGAGAAAACTACTTTTTGTAAAGCTTTGATGCATGATATTACTACTTACTTACTCCATGGCGGTATAACCCAGGTGCAGTTTTAGCCTTCTCCAACCTGACCTATCCGCAGTCAATGTCTTCCAATCCCTAACTTTAAGTATCTTTATATCACAGTTTACTTGGTCGGAGGCTTGGATGTATTAATGTTGTATATAGCTTGCACTTAAGATCTCGTTGTAATGTTTTTCGATTGGAATTGTTTTTTTTAGCCCGTAATAACATTTGTTTCCAGTTGATACCCTGCGGCGAATTTCCTCTTCAATATCATTTTCTACATAACGATATCCTAAGTATACAAAACTATTGACTAAAATTGTGTTCTACAATATTAACAGTTTGATCTCGAATTCCTGATGAATTCGTTGCCACCATATATTTTATTTTTTTGTTTTGATGAATGATATTAACAACGTATAATTGCTATAGTAACATTTTTATAATACGTAAACGAATCGTATTTTAGGTGTATTTTTCTTAATTAGCACATAATTTCTATTTCGTTATTTGAAAATCTGTAGGTTTCTTTACTTTTTCACTTTTGTATAAAAATAACCCATTTCACTTTCACTGTAATTTTAATTACTAAATATTTTTTAGTTTGTTGATGTTATCACATTTTCAATTCGCGTTATATGTGTTCACTTACGCATTTCAAAGTATATTTAGGTTTATTTTGTATATAACTTTTCTTATCCACAATTTTGGTCTCTTCAACTGCATTCATATTTGTGCAACATTTCCTCGAGTGTAATAAAAATTTGTCGTTCGCGTCACTTCCGATTAGCAGATAGATCCGAGGATTTATATTATTTACTCTTGTTGTTAAATTTGACCCTAAATTTGGGTATATACCATAGATATATATACATATTTAATTTAATATATGTAAAGCGTAAGCGTCATACCCATATCATTCTTTCTGAACCCTATCAACTACATTTACATTTCTATGGTTTACATATATACTATAGAAATAACTACTGTCAACTATATATATTTATATTATATTATGTTAATAATTGCTTTCAATTATGTATCTTTAATTATTTATAATATATAACATGTTTTATTAGACAATAGAGAGATATTTAAATTATATTTATAGTATAGTTATTTAAAGAAGATATCGTCTAATTTACGAAGTTTTTCTATGAATATTTAATTGTTTCGGAGACACAATTTGTTAAATATAAAATTATTAGTTATATAGAATGTACATACACTCTAAATAATTTTCAACCAACTTTGATTGGAAAGTCCGCACGACGTTATTGATTGAAGGACTAATCAAAAATGATTGAAGGAAAATTCACCGATAATTGATTGGAAATTATTCAATTATTTTAACTCGAAAGTAATGAAAAAACTATTGAAAATCGATTTTTAAGACATGACAGATACAATAAATATTTTTTTAATTAGCTCATTTTTTATTATTTTTCAATTAGTATTGATATAAAATTCGTAAAATTATCATCAATTATGATATATAATATATCCACTTTGATTATATTTCACTTCATAAAAGAGTGAAATTAAATGAATGTAGATTAACTATTAAATTTATATTGATTTAAATTATCGCATTTTCGATTATTTTTTAATTAATTTTCAAAAAAATTTTGATTAAAATTGACTAAATTTCTACTCTGTTTAGATATAAAATCAATTTATTCTGGATATATTTCACTATTGAATTAGATAAAATTCAATCGAAAAAGATTAGAAAATAACTCGATTTTGATTAAAATAATATAATTTTTCCAAGAGTTTTCCAAAATTTCAATCACAATTGTATGAATATCTACTCTGTTTGGATATAAAATCAATTTGTTTCGGATATATTTCACTATTGAATTAGATAAAATTCAATCGAAAAAGGTTAGAAAATAACTCGATTTTGATTAAAATGACATAAATTTTCATCTATTTTGACAAAATTTCAATTACAAGTGATTGAATATCTAATCTGTTTAGATATAAAATCAATTTATTCCGGATATATTTCACTATTGAATTAGATAAAATTCAATCGAAAAAGATTAGAAAATAACTCGATTTTGATTAAAATAATATAATTTTTCCAAGAATTTTCCAAAATTTCAATCACAATTGTCTGAATATCTACTCTGTTTGGATATAAAATCAATTTGTTTCGGATATATTTCACTATTGAATTAGATGAAATGCAATCGAAAAAGATTACAAAATAAACCGATTTTGATTAATATGGCATAAATTTTCATCTATTTTGACAAAATTTCAATTACAAGTGACTGAATATCTAATCTGTTTAGATATAAAATCAATTTATTCCGGATATATTTCACTACTGAATTAGATAAAATTCAATCGAAAAAGATTAGAAAATAACTCGATTTTGATTAAAATGACATCTATTTTGACAAAATTTCGAATAATTTTGTATGAATATCTAATCTATTTCGATGTAGTATCGATTTATTCACTATTTAATTACGTGAAATTTACTAAAAATAATAGAAATGTAAACATGCTTTCGATTAAAATTAATTCATTTTTGATCATTTTTCTATAAATTATTATATATAATTTTATTTATATTTTAATTATATAAAAATTTCACAAAAATTCGATATTATATTATATTTATTTCAAAATTGTTAATTCTTAAGAGTGTTGTTTTTTTAAGTACAAATTAAATTATTTTTATTGCGATATCTTTTCTTATTTTATAATTATTTAAATTCAAATATATTTTAATATAATTATTCAATATTTTTGAATAACTATCTGTTTTAAATGTAAATATCTCTAGCTTAACTTATCTAAGATATTTATTTTCAAATAATCATTTTTAAAAGTCAACCGTACATAATATTATATAAAAACTTAAAAAAAATTATGCATATACCATATATCTTCAGTTAATTATATATATATTATATATACATTTTTATTTGATGACGATTAATTAATGATCATCGTTATTCTAATTAATAATATATAACTAATTAATAAAAAAAATTAGAAATGAAATTCATTAAATAATTATATTTAAATCATTTAAAGTTAAATTTAATAAGTTTTCTGTTTTTTAGAATTAATATCACATGTAAATATATAATTAAAGTTTTATATTATTATGTTTATTATTTTATTTAATATCAAAATATAAAAAGAATAAAGAATATTAATGTTTTGAAAACCACTATTATATTTATTATTAAATAATATATGTATTTATATTAATGGATAATTAACGTTAAAATTTTCCACAGCTGCTAGACATTTTACATTTTTCATTTCATACACAAATACATCCATATAATTGAAAAATCGTAGCAACTGTGGTGCATATTCCACATTAAATACATAATACGCTTTGAACAATAAATCCAATGTTGTAATAAAATTATTTCCTGTATTCAAGAAATTGGAATCTAATTTTATAAAATACTGGGGCTCTTCATCCAGATTGCACAATGATATTATTATCGGTTGCGATGTTGATACATTTTTTATTATATTTTCGAATGACTCGTTTTTCTGTAATGACAATGAAATGTTATCAAACCAATAAATATAAAATGTTACAATAACATAATAACTCACCGAAAATGACTGCATTAGCCAAGGGTTGATATTTGTTGCTGTTCTGCTTCTACATTTCGATTTTGTGCCTTTAGAGGGCATAGATGGCCAGTAATTCGCTAATGCGGCTATACATCGTACATTATCTGTATAAAAAATTTAAATAAATATAGACTGAAAGTATATAATGTATATGTTTACGTTAATTTAAATATATTACTGTCAGATATTTCCGCTAAATTTTCAAAACATGGTAAGGCTGCAGCAATTTTCGTAATTGCATATATTTTAATATGTAGTCCATGTTCATCACAATTTTTTCCCATTCTTCTGAATTCTGATAATATCTACAAAATAAGAATAAAGTTAATAAAAAGTTAACAAAAGTATGTTATATATTTTTTTGCAATTTGACGCTTACAATTTCACCATTATACGACAATAAATGAGGGCATAGATTAATAATATCAGTTATTGTATTTTTTGTCTCCCTCATTTTTAATATTGCAACATGAACAAAATCGCTTTCCATCCCAGCAGTAATAACCGAGTAATTGCTCTGATTTGGTAATAAATTTTTCAAAGCTTCAATCTAAAATTAATAAATATATTTAATATGACAACAACATTTCGTTAGATTGTATCCATCCTACCTTCATTTTATCGTCATCACTCATAGCATATTCTTCTAGTTGCGGTTGTGCAATTGGTGAGATTACATTTTTTCTTTTGGGCGAATAATTTTGATCTGCTTGTCTTGAAGCAGTTCTCAACGTTTTAAGTCTGTATTCAATAAAACCTGATGCTGGTTGATGTTTAGCACCGGGCTGAAAATAATGACACTAAAATATTTTCATTAAACAATAAATATAATTATTAGTACACATACGTTTATATTTGTCTTCAATTTTATTTATACTCACATACGATGTAACTCCCAATCGTTTAATAGCCAAACACGGAAAACTGCTTATTATAGATTTGGCTAAATTTTCCTTGCATGTGATATTCGGGTATAATTTCTTGTCAGGCAAAAGAGCTCCCCAATCTTTAACAAGTTCATTTACCAATATACGCACAAAGTTTTGACGATGTCTGTCAATCAAAAATCCCTGTTTATCAATGCGCTCTACAATCTTAGCACCTTCTGGAGTATCCATCAAAATTTGTCTTAAGTCCAATACCTTGAATTAAAAAAAAAATCACTTAAATCACATGATATATAAATATATATGGATAAATATGATTTAATACTTATTAGATAAGTAATTTCTTACTAACCTTATCAAATTTGAAACTTAGAGTTGATGTTGTCGAGGATGCGGTTTCTGATACAACAGATTTCCTTCGTACATCTATATTTTTTAAAAAAGCATCTGCTATATACATTTCGGGATCCTATGAAAGGAATATGCCAAGTCCTACAGAATAGGGTGTGTAGCTGGGCTAATAAAATGAAAATAATTATTCTAGACCAATATAGCACATAGGGTAATTATTGGACATTGGTCTAGAATAAATTTTTCATTTTATTAGCCCAGCTACACACCCTATTCTGTTGGACTAGGCATACTGGGACACCCTGAATTTTATAAATTTTTCAATAAACCAGTAGTTAAGTTTAATTTTTAGGTTTTTGTTGTAGGTTTATAAAATTATGATAAAAAAATTACCTTCAAAATTTTTAACCACACTTTCTTCCAAATTATGGTTTTGTAATATGGCACTTACACTCATTCTATTGTATAATGTAATTGTAAAATTGGTAAAATATTTATTTAAAACAGCAAACACAAATTATCCACACTATATCGAGATATCACTATTTTTGATTTTAACTATTTTTTAAGCACAATTTCTTCCAAATACAATATTATATATTGTAATAAATTATAATTGTAATTAAATTTGTTTAAATAATTATTTATATTTATTACACAAATTATTAAAACTATAGTTATAACATTCACAAAAATATTATTTATTATTAACTTATTACAATAATACAGCACAGCACGGGCAATGGTACAAATTTTAATGATATAATGAGGCAATGACGATGTTAAAAAATCTTATTGAAAGAAAAGTTAAGTTACAGCCAATAAGGACGCTCATATAATAGCACGTGATTATCTGCAATCATTGAGTTGCGTGAATTTTAATTAATTTTGGTTGATCGCATCTCCCAATCTCAAATAAACGAAATAAAACAAAAAGAAACAATAAAAATAACAACCAATCAGAACGCAGGTATAATTTAGCGCGATTATTTTCAATCAACGAAGAGTGAAATTGTAAGTAATGTTGGTTGAAAACATGCACACACACTAATAAGCGTTACAACCAAACGAAACAAGAAAAAATAACAGTTTATTAACAATAATCTATATAATGATAACTTATATTCAATAATAGTTGAGTGAATTCAAATTTTTGGTTGAATTGAAACATTAAAAATCACAACCAATCAGAACGCAGGTATAATTTAGCGCGATTATTTTCAATCAACGAAGAGTGAGTTGTAAGTAGTGTTGTTTGAATACATGCACACACACTAATAAGCGTTACAACCAAACGAAACAAGAAAAAATAACAGTTAATTAAAAATAATCTATATAATGATAACTTACATTCAATAATAGTTGAGTGAATTCAAATTTTTGGTTGAATTGAAACATTAAAAATCACAACCAATCAGAACGCAGGTATAATTTAGCGCGATTATTTTCAATCAACGAAGAGTGAATTGTAAGTAATGTTGGTTAAAAACATGATACATTAATACAATAACAGATTATTAACGAAAATCTATAATGATAATTTATATTCAATAATAGTTGAGTGAATTCACATTAATTTTGATTGAGATTCAAATTGAGTGCTAGCGAACATAACGGAAAAATTGAATTCAATAACAAACGAGTATTTAAATCATTTCGTATTGAATAATTAATGAATGGGATTATAAGTGGAAGTTCCTATCAGATGATACCCAGGAAAAAACAGTTTTCTTATTTCTCATGCCATTTGGATACAAATTCGTGCGTAGATTGAGAATGTGATTATTTTTAGGAACTTCCTAGAAAATTATATCCGGGATTGGTTTCGGAAAAGCATGGACAATTTTGCTATTTCGTATAAAAATAAACATTATAATAGCCTTTTCAGTCTATGTAGTCAAAATCAGATGAAAAATACTCGGATTTCTAAAATCTGTAATTAAACATTCGCGAGATATTAAAAGAAACTATTGGGTTAAGGCAGCCAAATACCCACAACCCACCCCCCTTTGAAGAAATTCCAACATGTAGCACGAAATATAGAGCTAGAATTCTGTCGGCATACTCGATGGCTCCTGGTTTCGTAAAGATGAGAATAATTTCTATTGAATTTAGATTTAGGAAATTATGCAAGAAATTATATTACGTATTTTAGCGTGCTGAGTATATTGGTAACTTTTTTAAGGGCGTTTGGCCACCAAGCGATGCGCAGCAATGACGCAAAGATTATAATTTTTTTTATCCCTTGTTGAAACTTTTAATTTTTTTCAATTTTAGTTATGTTATAATTACAATTTCCAGTAATATTTTTTTATTTTATATATTACTACTTACTTACTGCATGGCAATTAAAACCCAGGTGCGGTTTTAGCCTTCTCCAACACACTTCTCCAACCGGACCTATCTGCAGCTAACGTCTTCCAATCCCGAATTTTAAGGATCGCAATATCACTGTTTACTGCATCCAGCCATCTAGACTTTGGTCTTCCGGCTCTTCTTCTCCCTTCTGGAACACCATTCAACAGTTTTTTTTGGCACACGCTCCCCCTCCAAACGTGTAACGTGACCAAGCCATCTTAACCTGTTTATTTTGATTGTTTTGACAATATTTGGTTCACCGTACAGCTTCTCTATTTCGAAATTATACCTCCGTCTCCAAACATTTTGTTCTTTCACGGGACCAAATATGCCACGGAGTATCCTTCTTTCAAAAATCCGAAGTAATTGTTCTTGGTTCTGTGTCATGCACCATGCCTCCGATCCATACGTTAATATTGGACGTACTAATGTTTTATACAGCTTGCACTTTAGCTTTCGTTGTAATGTTTTTGATTGGAATTGTTTTTTTAGCCCCTAGTAGCACCTGTTTCCAATTGCTATCCTACGGCGAATTTCCTCTTCAATGTCATTTTCCACATTTAACAACGAACCCAAATATACGAAACTATTTTATATATTATATTATATATATTTATATAATATTTGCTTTCAATGTTAATTTAAATTCATTTAATTTTTCTATAATATATAAACATTTTCTAGTGAAATTCAAGCAACTTTAACTTATTTAAAAGCACAGTTTCCAGAATCATTTTTGTGTTACATTCAATATTTTTTGCTTGGAAATTCAATTATCTGCTGATGATTTATTTAAGTAATTTTGATTGAGATAATCTATCAGTGAAGACTAGTTGATTTTTAATCCTTTTGGATTTGATTTTCTTCACTCAGCTGCGGATTGACTGAGTTGATTGAATTTTTTTATCAATAATGAGTGAATAAAAAATTCAATAATAATTGATTTAAAAAATTCAATCTTTCTCAATCAATTGACTGAAAATTATTTAGAGTGTACATTAATTGTTTTATATACAATATTATTGCACACCGGCGAGACAATCTATGAACGAAAGTATATGGTCTACGGAGAAATCTAAATAAACTTGAAAAGATACAAAAACACTCATAATTGATTTACAACAAGCTCATCAATGGTATCACAATAAATAGAAGTCACAACAGAGGTCAAGTAGTGTGGTTTTTTTCATTAGAATGTACACATCAATGACCCATATATAGATAGATAGTGCAGCTCTACTATAATGCAATGTTATCCATATAAACATGGTGAGGTAAATAATTTATGGGTTAATTCCTACGTATAATAATAATTATTTCTATAGACGCAGTCAAATTGCACGGCTAACTTCAACCAAATAAAGTCGGTTTGGGTGCGAAATTTTTTAGGTTACACACCGGTCATTGTACAGCTTGAATGGAACCGAATAAGTAGATGAACTGAGATTTAGATTGGATGTATATATAAAATTGACGTTATAGCTGCTAAGATTGAGGCTAAATGTCAATGGGGCAAAAGGCATCCAAGTGAAAATAATGGAGTTTCAATTCAATTAACAACCCAATTTAATTTCTATACGATTTCTGATTTGTAATTTTATACTAAATTTACCAAAAATTCTCATAGTATGAAAATCATGATAAAGATTTAACTATTATTAATAAATAATATACTTATTTTTCAAAATATTTGCTATTACAATGCATTATGTCACATTAAATTATAAGAGTTACAAATCTATAAATAAACACTGAAATATATGGAAAAGTAAAAACGCTGTTATTACAAATAATTGGAAGCCATTATTTGTTTGCAGATACAAAAAAGCTCCTCGTTATACAATATAATGAGAATAAATATATATTTTAACATATCAAATATTGCACAAAAATAATTGTATTTATATATAAAAAGTTTTTAGCCTTTTATTCATATATTAAAATTATACAATTCTGATTTATTTAAATCTTTATAAATCTTTATTATCTATATACTTCTGCGTCTATATATATATAAACCAATAACCAAGTATTCTTAAATAGAATAGAATTCATTTTATATCACCTGTCTGTCTATACATATATTATTATTTAAACATATTACATATATGGAATAAATTGAAACAAATGTCATATGAAAGTTATAATATATTTTATTGGTTCTTTAAAGTATAATTTTTACAAACACTATATAAATATTAGGTTGTCAACTATCTCCCTTCCGCCTTTTTGCTCTTTATTCAATGCTTTATAAAAAGTGTTACAGTAATCGGATTTAGTTCAAATATGCGCCGTTTTGTTCGATAATCTGTTTCCATCTAGACTGCAACTTCATAATACCTCCCTCGTAGAAGCCCCCCTCCTTATTTGCGAAGAACTCGGACAGCCACTTTTCACAAGCCTCTTTTGAGATCAACTTTACACCACCAAGGGCGTTCGCCATGGACAGGAACAGGTGGTAATCACTTGGCGCTATGTCCGGGCTATATGGTGGATGCGATAAAACCTCCCATCCGAGCTCCCGTAGCTTCTGACGAGTCATCAACGAAGTGTGTGGTCTGGCGTTGCCCTGGTGGAACACTACACCCTTCCTTTTGGCCAATTCTGGACGCTTCTGGTCGATCGCCTGCTTCAAGCGGTCCAGTTGTTCGCAGTAGATGGTAGAATTAAGCGTCTGGCCATATGGGATCAGCTCATAGTGGATGATTCCCTTCCAATCCCACCAAACACACAGCAAAACCTTCCTGGCCGTCAATCCCGGCTTGGCCACTGTTTGGGACGATTCACCGGCCTGCGACCACGACCGTTTTCGCTTGATATTGTCGTATGTGATCCATTTTTTGTCGCCAGTCACCATCCGCTTCAAGAATGGGTCGAGTTCGTTCCGTTTCAGCAGCATTTCGCAAATGGAAATTCGGTCCATTAGATTTTTCACTGTTAATTCATGTGGCACCCAAACATCAAGCTTTTTTTTGTATCCAGCCTTCTGCAGATGGTTTAAAATGGTTTGGTGACTAACTTCCATCTCCTGGGCGATGTCACGAGATGCCACATGCCGGTCTAACTCGATGTATTCCATGATTTGATCGGTATTTGTCGTCACAGGTCTTCCGCCGGCTGGCTTATCCATGGTGTCGTTTTCACCGGCTCTGAATCGTCGAAACCATTCCTCCGCGGTTCGAAGTGATAGAGTACCATCCCCCAAAACACCATTAATCTCACGGAACGTTTCTCTAGCGGATTTGCCTTTAACGAAGGAAAACTTTAAAATAGCGCGAATTTCGGCGTTAGTGAACTCCATGTTTACACGTCTATAACTGTTGAACGCAATATCCAAACTAATCATACATAGCGTCGTTTTGTTTGTTATGTCAAGAGCTTTCAAATTATGTACAGTGTTGCCAGATACGAGCTCTGTAGCGCTTTGTACATAGCCGCGAAATTAAAAAGACAAAAAGGCGGAAGGGAGATATTTGACAACCTTATATATATAAAATATATTGCCATATATGAATCTCGAATTGCGATGAATATATAAGAAATAATAATAGGTCGCTACACGTCGAAACGAATTATAATTTTCGTATGTTATGACAGAAAATAAAATACGCATCCTTCGTAAATAAAAACATGTACAGCTGGGTTTGTTTTTCCACGTAAAATTACACTTCGTAATCTGCGGTCGTCTGAATGTCAAATAGTTGTTTAAAAACTGTGGTGTTGAAAAAAGAAATTAAAAAATAATTTAATAATAGTAAGTTTTGTGGTATATTCTCCGTTTTAAATATTGATAAAAACTAAAATCAAGAAAAAACCAAACTATTCAAAACAATGCTATACGAAACTTGGGTAAAATATGTAACATTGAACATTGACATTCACATCAAAAAGGTGTGTAAGTCAATTCAAGCTGCCAAAAAATATGAAAATTAAGATTAACACAATTATTTCGATTATCGACGTGTACGGGCCTATAATATATCTATTATTATACTTTTTACTTTATTAATATTTTATATAGATAGAGAAAAATTGTTTCTTAACATTCAATCAAATGATAGATTTAGATTTGGTGCGATATACATTCATACATACGTTATACGTCAAACTGAAATCGAACTGTCATTCAATGTTCAATATTTTTACATTCAGTATTTCACAATATATATAGTATACTCTTCTTGGATGGGAGCAGTAGGTAGGTAGAATACTGATATATATTTTATATGTTATATAAAATGTAAACATAAAGCGAGACTTTAATTGTTTGATTGAAAATATATTTATTTATTGTTTTATTATTATCATTATTATCCGTCTTATGAGCACATGATCTGTTAGACTATATATTATAATAATTGGCACACACCTATATTCGAATGAATAGGGAATAAATATAAAAGACGACAATTATCATAAGAAAATTCTCACATAACAAAAAGATTTACATGAATAAATTTCATATATCTTCAAAATTTAGATGTTTAATTTTTCACTAAATATTAACAAATATGGTATACAGAAATTTTTCGTCTGAGTTACCATTTGTTCATTTATATTTAGTGGAATTAAAGAAGGTGTTGTTTATTTGGCGCTATTCAGAGATTAACAAAATATCCAAATTACTACAGGCTATAATCATATAATTATTATATTGGAATTAAATGTAAATGCAATTAGATACGATTGCAAATATACTTCTTATGAATAACAACAAACTATATATCTTTTCCAATGACAATCCATTTGTGTACATATATGG
The DNA here is from genome assembly GCA_910594885.2 of Bibio marci. NCBI lineage: Eukaryota > Metazoa > Arthropoda > Insecta > Diptera > Bibionidae > Bibio > Bibio marci. The sequence goes on along the minus strand of OU343114.1, from coordinate 6,995,266 downwards.
ATTCGTAACCAAATATATATATAAACAAATTTTAAAACAATCAAATTATTTAATCTTTAACGAAATTACGATAAACGTGTTCTTGAAAAATAAAATCTTATTTTGGGATTAAATTATACAATAAAAATACTTGCAAATGCGCTGCATTTATTCATGCATTCATACGTAAATAAAGCCATATTCATTGGGTTTGTATGGGGTGGCAAGTAAATATTAGTTGGCTGTATGTTTTTTTTTCATGATTTCTGTGAATGTTATAATAATTTTTCTTTTGCCATTTGATTGCAGGCCAATCACGTTTAGCTTAATTAATAGCAGATTATGATTAATTTTATTAACAGACTGACTAGAATCACGCAACGAAAATTATATGTTATTAATTTTCTTTGGCATTACAAAAGAAATTGTCTATTTTGAAGTTTTACCGCACGCAACCAAACGATCAATTAAAATGCATACATTTAACAACTAAAATGAAATTGAAAAATGTAAATCAAGAAAAGAGACCTAAATTGGCAGATCGAAAAGGTTTTGTGTTCAGTAAAGTGGTTATACACATCTTTGGTCATAAGGCAAAAATTATTGGAGATTGGTGGAGATGTGTTGCCTCCATAGAGTAAAATGGAAATATTTAATTGATTAAAGTTATTTCAATCTATGAAAAAATATCTTTTTATTTCCCCATCAAAAAACCGATATTACTTTATGGCCAACCCAATATTTATAGTTATTATACGTAACTAAAGATATATAATTATTTTTTATTTATTTAAAACGAACACACTCACACATTTATAATAAAATAATAATCAGAGTGGAAAATATAATAGAAAAATAATATGTTTTCCTTTTCCTTATATTCAACGACAAATGTTTTGTTGTTGACGTTGTTGTTTTTGTTTACTACAAACGTAATACATTTTCAATAATATATATAAAATTTGTAATTTATAAATCTAATACGTAAGCACAAAATAACTCTTATATGGATTAACAATGTTTAAAAAGTATTATTACTTACAATTTAGTTTAATACGAAAAATATAGTGATAAATTAAAAAATGGATTTAAATTTAAATGTATATGCTTTTGAATATATTATAAAGTTAAGTTAAGGGTGAATTATAAATTACAATTAAATTCAAATAGTTATGTAGATACTGTGTACATAAAATAGTGTAATCTAATGAGTTTTTGACTATATGGTAACGAAAGCAAAAAGCATATAGCTCTAAGCGAGATTATAAAAGATAGGTGACCGTTTAATAGCATTTACACAATTATTTAAATTTACTCAAGTTATTTTATACGAAAATTAATTGTAAATTGACATATATTCTTGATTATTAATTTACTAACTTCGAGTATTATCTATTATCTATCTAGTGCTTCTATCGGTTTAGATAATATAATCATCAGATTTTATAATATAATATATTTACGACAATCCTAGAATATTGGAACTAATAAATAAATGTATTACTGCAAGGTCTACTATCCCAATATATTAAAGAAGACTAAAATAATATACCAATAAATAAATAAAAATAAATTTTCGAAAAACTATTAAAAGTTCACTTCAGCGAACAAGAAATGGGCCATTGTTCAAATCATATATTTAAAATAAAGAAAACAAATGGTTCTGCATTATTACCGAGAAAAGTTCATTTTGCAAAATCAAAAGTAATGTATACCACAAACGTTAAAATTATCAGCAATATTTTTCTCCATAATTATACATTGAAAAATTTGTAGTAAGATCCAAATATATATCGCAATAAAATATCCGTCCGCAAATTTAAATGATTTGTAAAATGTTTTTCAAAATGATTTAATTAAATATGCTGAATTGGTGGTGCAAAAGAAATACAAACAGAAATAATATGAAATGCATAGGAGTATAACAAACTACCATAGATCAATCTTTAAGGGTTTAATCCGCATTTCGAAATATCCAGAAATCAACAACAATATAAAATAGCCACGCACTAATAAATATTTCAATTCAATACAATAACTTCAAATATTAAAATGGCAAATAAATTCACATAAATAATACATTAACCTATGGTCTGGATATATTTCATGTGCTCATATTAAAAAAATATACACCACTATCAAGAATCAAACATATAATAAATGAATGAAAAAATTCGTTGGTCATTATACTATTCATTTATCAACTCAAATCTTATTTACTTAAATCCAATTTGGTGGAACACAGCGAAGCTAACATATCTCTACATATGTGAATTACAAATAATACATAGAATAAATCAATAAAATATAATAAACATTTTACAAACCCTTCAGTAATTTTATATGACAATAAAATATTATCGATGAAAAATTTGGGAAAATATAAAATTCTATTATTCATATATAAAATCTAAAGAATATAATTTCATAAAACACAATTTCACATTAGTCGGTCGGTCAGTATATCGGATGTTCGTGAATATAAATACTGGGAATTAAACATATTATTATATAAAAGGATCAAACACAATTATTGTTAATGTCATTGATATTATATAGGTTAATATATAGAGAACAGAGCGGTGCACCCTAAATTTGTTTCTTCAAAATTTTGATTAAATAATACAAAAATATTCTCGTAGTTATCTTAGTCTTTTGATTTAGATTGTTTTGACAATATTGGGTTCCTCGAACCACCTACCTTTTTCGATATACTCTACTACTTTATTTTTTTAGAAATAATTGAAAGTCACTATATAGATCTTTTAGGTTACAGTTCAAGGACAACCGATTTCATTTAGCAGTAGCTTAGTTATCTTAATTTTTATCTTAATTATAAGTTAATTAAAACATAACATTCATATATACGGCAATTTATGAGACGATGTTCACATCGCATAAACTGGTAATGTATGACTTTTATTGTTTAACTATTCATATTGAATTACTCCATTTCACAACAAATTATTCAACATTTGGGTTTATATATATAAAAAAAAAAGGGAAAATACATTTGGGTAAAACACAAAAAAAAATATTATAATAAAAGATCGTTTTGTCAAGAGATTAAAATAAAATCAATAGTAAACGAAAAACACGTTATATCTATATTAATCATAAACATGTCACGTACTCACATTTCACATATACAATATATATATATATCTAAATTTAAATCCTATTTTGACATATGATGACATGTACGGTGTATTGATGTATTCATGTATTGTACGCAAAATTTCCTTATATTAGTACTTTATTTCAAAAGGATCAGGCAGGACACTATATAATGCTATATTTAGTCTTTGCACATAACAACCATTTCAATAATATGAAAATATCAACAAAAAAATAGCTTTGAATATATGTGTTCGTACTGTGTCATGATATTTCAAAGTTTACTTTTGTAAAAATAAAAAAAATAATAATAAAGGGTAGTACAAAAGAAACAAATATAAAATCACAAAAGTCCAAGCTTCATTTATTTTATTACTATTTTATTGTGTTTTATTTTATTCCATTCATATATTTTAAATGTATGTTTCACATAAAAAAAAAATAACAATATTAAACATATTGATTTCAAGACGTGATCAAATATTTGAAAGAAAAAAAAAGGAAATATTTATTATTTAGTTTTAGAGTAAATGTAAAAGTTTTCATATCAAAGTATAGTAATAAAAAATAAAATTACTACGCCACACACACACACACACACACATTCGCAGTTTATACATAAGTTTTTATATTGTATTATTTTAATAAATAATTTATGATATAATGATAAGAAAAGTCCTGCTTAGGTAAATCAAAATAAAGTTGTCAATGCGATATAAATTTTGTTATAAATTTTTAGAAATATTTATTTCCTCATTATAAATGTAATCTGTGTCTAAGGAATACATCAAATATATTCAGCTTATTTTCATAAACATCGCAATCTTGTAAACATATGCACTACCAATAAGCGCGTAATGTCATTGTTATATGATATATTTTTGCAACTAAAAACACAAAAATGTTGTGATTAAAATTTTATATATCAATTTTTTGTATTTTATTGTGAATTTGAAACATTTTTGATTAAAAAAAAAATATGTTTTTCTATGAATTAATTACATAAAAAATCGATACTCAAAATATAATTTTAGAATAATCATTTTATAATTTTAAAATTTCTTTTCTTTCTCCTCGCTTATTGCGTATTACTACTTATTTTTACAATATCAACGTAGAAACGTATACGAACTTCAAAAATATATAGATATAAAATCCATGCACTATTTAAATGAGGTAATGTTTTCTTTACCATAAGATTTTTTATGAAGTTATTGTTGTGTAGTAACTTCTACAATAATAAAGTCATTAAAATAAGTTAAACACGATTATAAAGTTATTTGCAAGTTATTTTGTGTTGTTATACAACGTAATTACAACATGTGCAACCAACTAACATAAGACTTATGTGACAGACGTAAACCCAACTCTGATAAAGTATTCTGCTGAAGTCAGAATTTATTAGTTGTACCAACTTCGGATTAAACAAATTTACTTTTTATGTATACAGAAATATTTAAAACAATGCGGTATAAACAGATATGAAATATACATTTCTTGAAAATATTATTGATTTTGTATTTTATCCTGGTACAAGAAAACAAAAAAACATGGTTATTAGATTTTATGTTATTTAACAGCAAAAATTTACACAATTGGATAACATTTTCCGTCTTGATAATTTAAGTTTCGCAAATGAAACCAAATGACTGATAAGAAAATTATGCACAAGACTTGATAAATCAGTTAATAGATCTATGAATTTGGTAAGTCTGAATTGTATAGAAAATTAAATCAATGAATGCTATATTTTTTATATATACATTCACCTGTGTCAAATATTTCAGAATCTTTTAAAAATGAAAACAAAGCTGGATTGGTTATTTTTAATTAATTCTTTATATTTATTAATCTGCGTTTATAGCTGCAATACAGCGTTTGGTTCTTTCTAAAAGTAAATCAAATGCCTTTTTTTATTTTTATCTCATCAGTATAGCAAAATAAAGTTTGGGAATAGAAAATAGTTGCAGCTTGCCAAATCAGGCGAATATGGTGAATGGTTAATTGTTAAAATACCGTTTTTTGTAAAAATAAATCAATAGATGAAACGATGTGATGGTGTCCCAAGTAATAATAACCAATTACCATTAGAAACTTTTGATTACTTTTAACACTTTTAATTATGTACCTTTTCGAACCGTCAGCTTATGTGGAACAAACAGTTGATTTTTAAATTTTCTTCGATCGAATTTCTCAATTAAAATACGACAAAGTTTTTCCGAGTTTAAAATAAAATTTAATATTGTACTTTTTTCGAAATTCATTTTTGTACTGCGATGCAACCAATGTAGACTAATTGTTTGAGCTCAATAAAAAAGTATCATGAAATTTTAATACAATATCAGTCAAAAATGGGTCTTTGTAACAGCCAATATAACATATTGAACAATTTTTAAGGCCGATGGTGTACTCTAATATACGAGATAATATTAAGGAAATGTAGGAATGGTAAGAAATACACATAATCAGATGATTCGAGAAATATATATATTGTATATATATTAATTACATTGTAAAGACTCTAAATATCTGAGATTTATGTGTTATATTTTAACAAAATCATACTTAATACACCTGGATTTGCTATATAAACATATACAATCTATGGTATGATTTTGTAAAATGTATTTAGAATTATTTGAGATTTTATAATATAATGAAAACAGTTTTCATTAATATGTATTTAATACGTTATCCTTTATTCTATATTTATTCATTTTTCTTTGTACAATACAATATAATGCCACACAAATTATTCAACTTATTTTCATATAATCAAAAATGTGTAATGTATATTTTTATACATAATAATAATAATAATAATAATAATAATCCACAAATATAAAGTATAAAAAGAGGACGACCTTTTTAAAACGATAGAATTAATTATTTGTGTAAGAAATTAATTATACTTTATAAAAAAAAAGGAAAAAATATATCTTTCTTTGCAGTTATATAATAATAATAATAATAATAATAATAATAATAATAATAATAATAATAAAGGACGAAAAAGATCAACAATAAATATATAAAATGATTATGAACGTTTGAATAATTTCTTTAATTTAAAATTTTTATATTTTTAACTTCTATTAATATAATTTATATTTTTAAAACTTATATACGAACGGTTATTATACGCTTTCATTTAAATACGTGTTATATCTTATATAAATCTTACATAAATAAAACATTATTATTATTGTGTGAACAGATTTTGATAGAATGAATATAATTTAATTGTTAGTATACACACACACATGCACACACATACACATACAGTTTTCATAACATAAGTACTTGTAAATAAATAAATATATTTGTTTTTATTATACAATACAATATAATGGAAATATTAATAACATTTATCTCTGTATTGAATTAATACTTTAATTTAATTGTTTGATTTACCTTGAGTTTTATTAGTGATTCCTTAAAATATTCAAATATACTATCTTAAAACCATTGTATAAAATCAGTATCTAACCACATAATATTATTAAAATTTAATGTACATTCGATATATAGACAGTTGTTACCGTTTATAATAATAATGATTCAGATGCCTGTTCCACTTTGCTAAATAATTCCCAACAAGTTGTTTGTATGGTAGAAACATTATCATAATAATACATTTTTAACACAGTAAAGTTTTGGAATAAAGTTGCTGGAAAATCACAATAAGTGAATTGTGATTGGGTACCGGGTATATTATGTTGAAACAAACACCAACTGTTTTCACGCCAATTTTATCATTCTCAACGACCCTATAATGAAATTGCTCGTATGTCTTCTGATAGTTTAAAAAATGAACAGAAACTTACTGTGTCGCAACATCTAACGGCAGTTTTAAAAATTAACAGAAACGATGTTTTTGCTTAGAATGAAATTATCCAAAAATTTTATTATGCGAGCGAATTGTATAGGTCGCTAATTTCTTATCTGAATTGGTTTGTTTATTATAGTGAAAGAGTAACATAAGTAAAAAAATTTTATTTTAAAGTTAATGTTAGTTATCATGTGTTGGGAATAAAATTTGAGAATGATATATTTATTTAATATTGATATTAAGTTCGTATAATGTATAGTTGCTGGAAAATTTTCATATTTCTTATGAGGATTATATGCAGATTTTCTCGTACTTCATCATAGCAATCGAGTTTTACACACCAAATTTGGTCGGAATTGATAAGGAAACAACTGAAATCAACAGTTAATATGCGGATGTTGCGGTGACACAATTACACATATTTCCATTTTAAATCGATAGGCACAATAACGTTGATAAATAAATGTATGAGCAAAATACCTAAATTTCCTTGATCTTAATAAATTCAATATTTTATATTATGGAAATCATAAAATCTTATTTAAATATGTTACCGTACAGTAACACATGTAGATAAGCTGCTGTAATTTTCTAGAAATAACTAATTTATTTATAACGATTTATATACTCGTTACGTATTTATACTTAAAACTATAATATTTTCTATATCCATGTACGCGTGAATATAATAACCTTTTGGTAAATATAAATAATATAACACAGATTTATGTTTTTTGTGTGGTGGTAAATATTTTGTGACTTTTGAATTTATGTATAGATAGAATATATATGGTTGAATATATATTTTATATACAATAATCCCACAATGTCACATTAAAATTCTCATAAAATTATATTATTTTAAAGGAACATGAAATCTATTAGAAGCATTTTCTATATTTGAATATGTTGTTTACTTCGTTAAGGTAAAGCTGGTTATCTTATAATAACTTTGAAATTGTAGAAACATAACAACGTAATCATTTCCACATTCTATTCGCTACGACGATTTTCACAAAATATACTATTTGAATTTGATCGCCATCAACTTCAATTTCAATTTATTTTTCCATCTTTCAACCTGCCGACGTTACGCAAAAATAATACTCAATAGTACTCAAATATTGTACATTTTTTCCTTTTTTTAAACTTTAAATTATATTATCAAATGTATAACATTCTGATTAACGATATATCATCTCTGAAGCTTTTATTTTTAAATTTAATTAGTTCTTTTAGATTTATGTATATTTTCCAAATGTGGTATTAAAACTGAATTTTATTATCCATTACAACTATTATATATTTTGTCTATTAATTAAGCGCCCATTACAATCAGTTTAAAACTTCATCTTGTGTCTGCTTCTATAATTTATTATATTTTAAAATATAATATTGCATATGGTACTTTTTAAAAACTAAATGCTGTAACAAATAATGATAATGTCCTTGTTCGTCGTGGTGTCCCATTACAATATATTGCACTATATATTAAAATAATTATGAAAACCGAAAATAATGTATTACATTTTCAACATATTTTGTATAATTATTTTCATATAACAGCTATAACTTTATTTAATATATAGTTCTTTCAGCAAAACTGTGTACAATTTAATTTGTATGAAAATAAATTTTTTGTTATACATCAAAATGTAATAAACATAAACGAATATATAAATAGAAAATTTCATAAAAAAAAAATACAATGTAAATATGTAAAATGACAGTCAAATAATATGAATTTTTTCTAATAATATGTGAATTTTCAATGATCACTTTTGCATATTTAAATTACATTAAAATGAAAGATAAGTATTTTTTTTCATTTTAAAAATAAAAATACATATACATAAAATTGAAAATTTGATTTCAATAAAATTAATTTGAATATTTGTTAGAATAATAGAACATTGTACGCCGCTAAATATTTGTATATCAAAAAAGTTATTTTATTCTATATATGCTAAATTTTCTTTGTTCTTTGTGAAATAAATAAAAATGAAAAACACCGAAAAAACCGAAATAAATATAAATAATAAAAAAAAAACATAATAAATATTTATTGGTTTTATGGGTTTTTCAGTTACTATATAACTCACCTATTGCCCTATATATACCATATATGTTATATCCACCACAATATTGTATTTCATATTCGAATTCGGAAAAAAATGTATATATAATTTATTTTATAATAATATGCATTAAAATTCACTTCAATTGCCATAAAAAAAAAATGAAATAACAATATTTTATCTGTTTTATGTTTTATATTTGAAAAATTCAAAGCAATAAGAAATCTGTATTATAAAAATATATACTAATAATAAAATATGTATATGTCTGTAGCTGAATAAATTTCAACTATGTGAGCATATAAAGTGAATATTTTTTTTTGCATTTATTACAATCGTCAAGTTATATTAGATTGTAAAATTTTTTATCTTTTTTATATATATACTAAAAATTTTAAAATTTCTGACATGACTTTAATTTTCAGAAGTTTTTTTTTGCCCCGGATTAAATTATCATAATCCTAATTTATGAATCATTAAAATGTACTCTGCTCTGAAATTATTTACATATACACACCTATTGTAACTAACTATATATATATATGTTTATATAGTACAATATTGCAAACAAAATTATGTTCCAAATTAGAGAAACTGTGATATTTTTACTTATACTGCGCGAAAACCATATTGTTCCGTCTACAATCAAAGGATATCAGTCATATGTTTAATATATTCGTATAAGAAATAACAAATTATAGTACATTGCGATTATGAACCCACACACATTTGAATTAAGTGAATTCATTACAGAATTATTATAAAAAAAAAATTAAGTCTTAGTCAGTTAGAATTAGAATTTTATAATTTTAGTAGTGATTAAAAATGATTACGGAAGAAGAAAAATTCTATTGATTGTATCAGTTCTTATTGTGGTATAATATTTAAAGACATTTTAAATGAAATATTATAACATTCTATTTTAAATATAGAAAATAATGCAAATCTTAAGCTGATCTCTATATATATATTTATATATACAATGATCCCTAATTTATAGAAATATATCTGGAAATTCTAGCCTATGTACACATATCGTGCAATGATTCTCCCATCCCTAGTAACAATTTTTTCCGTACTTTTAAATATGAGGAAAATTTCCGTGGAAAAAATCCACATATTTTCCATGGAAAAGATAAATTGAAATTTGTCCAAATAATGTCAATTGAAATCTTTGGATTGTCTGGACAATATGCCCATAATATATTCGCGCGGTATTGTATTCATAATTTATTTCACCAATTATCTAAGACAGTGGTTTAAATTTTGTATATTTCGCTTATTTAGATATAATCCTCACTCTTTTTAATTTATTTTCATAATTTTTAAAACAACCAGCAACTCAAACCGATATATTTCCGAGGAATTTTGAAAACTTTTTATGGATTTAATCCGCGGTTTTTTGTTCTTATTTACTATAAAAAAAATGCACACTCGATGAATTTTTGTCATCGATCAGCATCTTCATTCCATGCTCATAAAACTTCTGGTTTATAGGTAAAAAACTGAATAAGAATATTTATTCTGCTAATACGGACTATTCACGAATATTACTTGCCAAAATACATGAACGATCCAAAGATATTTTTGTCGAAATCCGTGGATCTGCGCACAAAAAATATGAATATAAATTCTATGGATATTCTGTGGAATAATAGCAACGAGAAATACTTCTAAGTAGAATCCGTAGAAATTATCCTCTTAAAATATGCGGATAATCCAATGACATTTTTTATAAAAATCCCTGTTTGCACTACACATATAAAATTCCAGAGGACATCCGTAAGAAATCCATTGATATTTCCTCGGATTGAAACTACTGTCTACTACATATAATGCAGAAATTTTTCGGACAAAATAAGGATAATGTTACTAGGGATATGATGATGACTATACAGTTTCAATGAATTAAATAACTTTACCAAATTATGTTATAATCTCATCATGATTTGTTTATTTTAATAAGCCCCATCACAAATGAGTCATAAATTTACTTATGGCAATTATTAAAATTAAAATCAAACGCAATAATCATTCTAATATATTCGTACGAATATAAACAGAATATTTTAATTTTAAAATTTGAAGAGAAACAAATAAATGTTTGTGCTTTTTTTTAATTTAAATATTTCATAAAAATACGTGCTTTATACATTTTTATGTATAACAAAATTAATTCAATTAATGTTTAATTGTAGTAAAAATTAAATACATTCTGATCGGTTGCTCATTTTTGATGAGTCACATAACTTTACTATTTATATTTACTCACATAAAATCTATATAATACATAAAATTTTGTGAATTTAAGTTATAAAGTTTTGCAAAAAAATAAAAATAAATATAACAAATTAACAAACGATTAAGCGTACACTACGACTTTTATACTAAATGACTTTAATTTAACTTTTCATCAAATTTCATCAATTAAATTAGACACTTCGATTAAACAAGATTAATATATTGTAAATTACAATAACACTGAACAAATGAACATATTACATAAATAATTATGCATATACTCGTACGGCATAGATATTAATACGTCATATATATATTGTACAACGATTCAATTGATAGCAAAGGATATAAAGGATATATAGAAGAGTATATACCATATATATTTATAGCCTACGATATATTGGATCAATTAAGTAACGCATTAATATAATTGATTCCATAAATGACAAATTTCTATTATTTTATGTTCTATTTATGTACAATAATATTCTTATATTATTATAGAGGGATTTTATTTTTAAATAATATGACGTGTTGAGAAAAAATTGCGTGGTTGTATTTCATATTATTACGTAACGTAAGTAGTATACAACTTATTTGAAATGACTTTTTTATCTTCAAAAAAAAAAAAACAATTTCCTCCATTGAATTATTAAATATTACAAAGGAAATATTTACTAATATTAAGCAATAAAAATGTTTTATAAATAGTCATAATTTTATTAGACAAATATTCTTCATGCCAAATTCCAAACACCCCCACACGCACACACATATGTATATACAAATATTCAAAAATATTATAAATATTTTAATATAATTAAATTGACTTTTTTATTATTTATTAATTTTTAATTGGACTCGTGCTATTTTAATATAAAATTCTTTAAAATTCTTTACAAATTAAATGTATCCATAAATAAATACAGAGCTATAGTCCACGAATACACAGTGAAAACCATGATAATTTTATAATGATAATTTTAAGTCGAAAACACTAAAAGATGACATTTTTCGATTTATGATGACTGTTTTCAAGATACAATACAAAGAATTTATTTCGGTAGTTTTTTTTTTATAACTTACTTTAATTTCGAGTAATTTGAAAAATAATAATTGCTTTTAAAAATTTCATTCTAAAATGTTATAAGTGTTTGAAATGGTTATGCAAAGGTAAAAATTACCCGTGGACACGCTGTACACATCTATTCAACCTACACAATTTAATAGTGCGTGTAAAAAATATTTATGTAGAGGTGCTCACGGAGTTGTATGAATTAGTTTTGATTACAATAATTAATATTTTTTAAAGTATTATAAATCTAAGGGATATGAAAACAACAGCTAAAATTCGTTCGTAGTAATCATCACCATAAAAAATTGATAATTAATTAAATTTTTCAATTAAGTAGCGATGTCTATAGTGATTCATATATATTTGTGAGGATTATATGAATAATCACATATGTGAGGTGAATATGAATAAGGGTAAATGTTGCTTAATTCTGCAACATTTACATTTAGGTATTAAGAAAAAAAAACAAATCACAATTATAATTCGTCCACAAATTACAAATGATTCACATAACCGCCTCGGTTACCCCTACATACGGGTAGATTTTTGTGATAAACCCAGTTCTATATAATATAAATAAAAATATTAAAATTTTCTTTTTCAAATATGGTGTGGTTAATGTATTGAAAAAGAAACAATTTCGCACCGTCACAATATTTTTATTAAATGCGTTTATTATGTGTAAGGAAAAAATAGAAAAAAATGTTGACAAATACGTTTTCTAAATTACGTATTTATTGTATAAAAATCAAAAAAAAACAAAAATTAAATAAATAATTTTTAATAAATCAATTTTTCTTTTTACGAATGTTCATAATTTTATGAACCATTTATTTTCCAAGAATATGTACAATATGAAATATAAGGAAGGTTTTTATTTTTTTTCCATGATTACTGTGTTACTGTAATAAAATGTTAACAAAATTTTTAAGTTTTTTCTGTTTATTCGTTATGCAGGTATTTGTGGTTAAGATATTTATATTATTTTGATAAATCACCGAAGTTTTGGAGTTATTTATTAAACAATGGAGACTTTATTCACATTATAATACACTTTTTATTTTTCTATATTTGTAATGTTATTCATAAATGTGTTTGTTGCCAGTTATTTCCATGATTTTCTATACAATATTTGAAGTTTCTGTTACTTTGGTTTTTGGTATTATTTATATAATAGATTAAACATGAAAGAATACCTACGTTTGATGGCCACTTCAATAAATATACATTAATATGGATAATAAAAACATACAAACGCATAAAGTATATAATATTGATTTGCAATGAAAACCCAATAAATCAAGTAGTTTTAAGCTTAAAGGTTTTTGAGATGAATTGCTAAAGAAGTGATTTCTTTTGCTATCATCAACCATCAATTTATAACTGATCATATAAATAATTAATTAAGCGACGTTAATGCACTATCTTTTACATAAATTCCTTTAATAAACACATTTATGGTAAGTATTTGTATAATTATGTAAATTTTCTTGATTGATATATGATCGATGGTATATATAAATATTTTAATGAAATCGAATATTATATGTATGTTAATATTGTATTGTATTAATAAACCGTTCGTATATATCTTATAATATTTGTATAAAGGTATACATAATTTAAATTTATCAAAAATGTTATAATAAAACATTGTTCCATAAGAGTATCATTATAAAATGCACATATTTAATGAATTGAAAAACATCTTTTATACGTATACCATGTACTCGTCTATATAGTCGCAACAAATATACTCGTATATAAAGTTTTTTATTGTTTAAACTTGATTTCGATGCAATAAACTCATAAATTATATAAATTTATGTGTAATACTATTGTATATAGAAATTAATAAAATACAGAGAGGCGTTCAAAGTTACGGACACAAATAGCTGTAGATCTGAAAATATTTAATTTTGTAATTTTTTTTATGGTACTTTGGCAAGAAATTATTCTGCATTATATACAGATCGGTTTCTAATGTTTCAAATACACATGTAATTAATTATGAGAAAAAAAAATTCGATTGTCCAGCACTTAATAAATTTTCCGGAAAATCGGCTTTTAGAAATTATCATCTTTTTGAATTACGGGCCATAGTTTTAATGAATTTCCATTTTTGTATTCTGTACACAAATAAAATTATAATAAATAAATAAATTATAATCAATTTTCCAATCTTTCATAGAAGAGATTTTTAAAATCGATTGACACGTTCAAAAGATATTACCAATTTTCTACAATATTTCTTGCCAGTGAAATTTTGTATAAAATAATGTTACTGTAAAAATTTTTTTGTGACATTTGGGTGTGTTTGTTTGTTTGGTGAACACCCAAATTTTTTTTCAAAATTTACTCTAATTTAACCCAAGTTATAAGAAATATATAGTGATATTAAAAAGTGAAAGCTATTTCTCTGGCTTCACCACTGATTCAAGAACTGATTAAGAAATTTGTAGAATTTGTTGCGGTAGAATACATCACAAAAAGATTAATCTCACATTACTGAAAATTACTTTTGTTTCTAAATATGTTATCGATGAACTATTTACATCGAATTAAGAATGTACTCATCAATTTACCCATGTAAAAACGATGTTAATTCAAGTACACCATATTTACAAAGCTATTCACTTTCACAAACCGATTCGTAGAGCAAATAATATGCTATAAAACCTTATTTGCATTTCTTGTGATGTAGTTTATAATAATGGTATTGTGATTCTAACATTGCATAGTAATTACATGCCAAATATTCAATTAGATTTATTTCACAATATGTAAAAAATTATTTTTGTTCTCATATAGAGATTGAATAATTTTCTTCTTAACACAAATTCCGTATGCTTAAAAAGGAATTCGCATTGAGCTAAAATTACGTATTTCATAAATATATACATTTTAAATACGCATATAAAATTGTTACATTCGATAAATACATATATAAAAAAATAAATACAAAAAATTATACAGAATTAGATGAGCTTTTAATCACATTATAATTTATACTCTTTTGAAATACATATGCCATATTGTATGTGAAATATAGGCTACCAAAAATATACCAAAAATATTATTAACACATCAAAGAGATTACAATAAATAATATATATGCGATATAGAAATACATGTTTTTGTGTCTATTCGATATCATTCCATAATCTGTAATTTTTTATGCGGGTGTTTTAGAAAACAACATCACAATATTATATTGTATAAATAAGAATAGGTTTTTAATACAAATATATATAAATTCAATACGAACCATTTCAATAACAATTATTTATGAGTTTATTAAGGGATGTAAACATTTTTTCTATATGCGATATATTATTTATTTATACTATATGCGCCTAATGAAAATGATCGGTAAATGATCTGAAATTTTATAATGGAAAAACTATTTGTTTCTTAATGTTAATTTAATTCTGATAAAATTACACTTACAAAATAGTTATTTATTAAGAAAAAGAAACAAAAACATTTTTTTTTTTAAATAGAATTTTTTAATTATGGTTTTAGTGAAAATTAAATTGGAAAAAAAGATTTATCTTTAACAATAAATGGATTGACGTATGTCTGGAGGTAATCAACCTGTATAAAAGTAATCCCGAATGGATATAGTGAGAGGAAAAGGGAAAAAAAGGACAATTCCATTTTGTTATACATCGCATAGTGAGAGATATTGCTAATATTATGTTTATGTTTGGATTGGTATTGTGATTAAAATTTGTTTTAATTCAACACAATATGAAATTCTTATTTATTATTAACTATTTTAATTTTTTTTATTAATTTTCACATTAATTACATTATAAATTTGATCGTTGTCGTTGCACACCTTTAAATGTGTGAACGACCTGAAAATTGTTCATCCTTGCAAATTGAAAAATCATCAGCAAATGAAATTTTGATACTAACAAAACAGCACAAATAACTTGTTGTGAGCTTGAGATGTATTTTTTCGATGAAAATACTAAATGATTTTTGCTTTAGTAATTATTTATGTGCTTTCAAGATTTATTATTTATACCGTAGTGTAGTTGAAATATTAAATTAATGGTATATAAACAAATTAAAAAAAAAATAACATTAAATATGAAATGATGACTAAAAAAATGTTATCAGATTGATGATGCTTTCGCTAATTAATTCAACTTCAACAATAGTACAACCAATAGTAGTATTAATCTTAGTTGCTTTGATGACAAATGTGAATTCATCATTGATATCCTATAGGTCAGAATTGAGAGAACACTTAATGATTAAATGTAGTGAAAATACAAAATTAGTATTCTCCCCTTATCAAATTTGAATGTATGCGGATTAAAATGTGAATTATGTTTTGCTTTTAATTGAAAGAAACCTTTTAATAACAATACTAACTCTACCCAAACCGTAAGTATTTAATATATGACCAATATATATTATTGTAGTATACGCAGATATAGTTCGTATGATTATTAAGAAAAGTTTATCCATCCATAAATAAAAATATTACCGCAAAGTATAAATATTTATTACATCATTAGACGTGATAAATGCGACATCACAACGTGTAGTCTCCAATGGTTATATGGTTGTATATATGGTTACGTGGCAACCAAAATATATATATATATATTTTTTTAAAAGAAATTTAAAATCTATTTTGGTCGTTATAAATATAGTATTTATATGTAGGATTCTTTTAACCGGATTAAATGAATCCCTTGTGTTTTTTGATTCATTTATTTGTTTTATTTTTTTTTTAACTTTATATTATTTCTATTATTTTTTTTGTATTTTGACTTAACGAACTTGAATTCAAATATATATACGTTTTTGGGTGATTTATTTAAAAAATTTTTTCATTAAATACTTTACTTTTATACAACCCAACAAAAAAGAGGTGTTTATTGATTTATTATAAAATGTCCTATATTCTTCTTGGTTATTTACGTATATAATTTACTAAAACGTAAATAATTTTAAGTATTTATAACATAATATTGGGTGTTTATTTTGAAATTCGGCTTGTTTTGTGGTAAAAATTAAAATTATTTTTAAATTATCAAATCATTTTGTATGATGTATGAATTTTTCAGAAGGGTTAACTGCAACCCTATTCGAGCAAATGGGATAGTCTAATAGAGCATTTTCTGGCAAATCCAGCGGTTTGTGTAGCGCACTGCGCCAATCCAAATGCTTCTAACGTATCGTTGTAACATACTGTTATCATAACGAAAAATAATGTTGTTATCCATATTCTGGATATTTTTCCTTTTCAGTACTTCCTTCAAATTTTTTTAATTTTTGTTTGTAAATATCACTTAACTATATGTGATGGTTTTATTTGCTCATGGTATTCTAGGACACTGATTCCACCAAATACTCAGTAATAATTATTTCCTTGAATGTTTCAATTTGGCGTTGATGGTCTTGGTTCACCAGAGTTTAACAATACTTTCTGATGTTTAAGGTTATCTTAGTGAATTCACTTTTCATTATACCATTCATCAATTCAGTGTAAAAAATCCTTTTTTAATTTACTTCACAATACACATGGTTTTTTCGACTTTCCCGCTAACTTTTAGTGGTACGTAGGTAACCATGATTTTGAAACATTAATATTTTGTATAAACTTATGCTCAAACAGTTTTTATTAAGGTTATCATTGACACATTCACCACATTTTTAAATCCGTTGAAATCAACTATACAATTTACAAGTTTTATTGGAATTTGATACAGTTTGTCAAAGTGACTACATTGTCATTTGTAAATAAAACGGTGCCGATTTCATGGTAAACATCTAACAACATATTTATAATAGTTTAAATTAATAAACACGAAATAATTCTCATTTAAAATATTTTTCTTTTGTATTTTATAATAATCTCTACACACAATTAAATATGATGATAAAGTATCACTTACATAATTATTCTATGTATACCATATATCTTAAATATATTGTACATTATGTACTGGCTTATATACATTGCGTATATATAATATATATGTATTTACACGTATATTAATATATATAAGTAAAATTATATCCCTATCTGTTATTCTCTTTTTATAATAACAAAAAATACGTGTGTCTACAAAACTCTTGTATTTTCATAAAATTTTCATTTATATTGTACATTCTTGATATTATTATTATATAAATATGACTATATATACTTACACTCGAGTATATACATCGTTATATATATGTAATATTAATGGAAATGGATGTTAATATATATATAGTTTGTTGTTTTTGTTTATGAAAATTTGTTACGTTTGTAAATGAAAGCAAAGCAAAAACTATATATATATACCATATTTGGTATAATGAAATTATGTAAATATAAAATGAAATGTAATCTTAATATAATCCAATTAGTTTTTGGTTCTAAAAAGAGTAAATCTTAACATTCACTTCTTTGTCACTATCATATACAAATTATATAACACATGGGCTGAAAAGTTTCCGAAAATTCTAAGAGGTGAACTTTCTAGAATTTTTTTCATATGATTTTTAGTTAGTACCAACCTTCAAACGATACGTGTCAAAATTTGACATCAGTCCGACCATTAGCTTGTGAGATATTGCGTTGTGAGTGTAGATACTTTTGTTACTTGAAAAAAGATGGAAGAAAAAGAATTTCGTGTGCTGATAAAATATTGGGAAAAAATATTTCTGAATCCAAAAAACTGCTTGTCGAGCATTATCCCGACACTGTTCCAGCTCTTTCAACAGTACATTTGTGGTTTGCAAAATTTAAAACCTGCCATATGAGCACCAAGGACGATGAACGCAGTGGACGTCCAAAGGAGGCTGTTTCTCCAAAAAATATCAAAAATGTCCACAAAATAATTTTAGATGACCGTAAAGTGATGTTGATCGAGATAGCTGAGGCTCTGACGATATCAATGGAGCTTGTTGGACATATCGTGCATGAATATTTGGGCATGCAAAAGCTCTG
Organism: Bibio marci; assembly: GCA_910594885.2. Lineage (NCBI taxonomy): Eukaryota > Metazoa > Arthropoda > Insecta > Diptera > Bibionidae > Bibio > Bibio marci. The sequence goes on along the minus strand of OU343114.1, from coordinate 6,975,980 downwards.
TGCAAAGTGGGTGCCGCGCGAATTCACAATCGATCAAAAACAACAACTCGTCGATGATTCAGAGCAGTGTTTGGGCTTGTTGAACAGCAATAAAACAGAATTTTTGCGTCGATATGTGACAATGGATGAAACATGACATCATCATTACACTCCGGAGTCAAATCGGAGCATCATGGACAGCAAGCGACGAACCTCGTCCAAAACGACCAAAAACGCAACACTTGGCTGGCAAGGTTGTGGCATCTGTATTTTGGGATGCACATGGAATAATTTTCATCGAATATCTCGAAAATGGAAAAACCATCAATAGTGACTTTTATATAGCCTTGTTGGAGCGTTTGAAGCATGAAATCGCTAAGAAACGACCGCATTTGAAGAAGAAAAAAGTGCTGTTTCATCAAGACAACGCACCGTGTCATAAATCAATGAAAACGATGGCAAAATTACATAAATTGGGCTTCGAATTGCTTCCACATCCACCGTATTCTCCAGATCTGGCCACCAGCGACTTTTTCCTGTTTGCAGACCTCAAGAGAATGTTCACTGGAAAGAATTTTAAGAGCAATGAAGAGGTGATCGCCGAAACAGAAGCCTATTTTAAGGAAAAAACGAAATCGTTCTATAAAAATGGTATCGAAAAGTTGGAAGATCGTTGGAATCAGTATATCGCCCGCGAAGGGATGTATGTTGATGAATAAAGTTTAATTTTGCAAAAAAAATGTTTTTTTCTTAGAATTTTCGGAAACTTTTCAACCCATGTGTTATACTCGTTTCTATACGTACAAAGTACCTATATATCTATATATAAGTATCAACACACATACCACTGTACTTAGGTGTATATTGAAATAAATGATTGTTATTCCATTATAATATGTTTACGTTACGCCAAGGTATATGTATTATTAAATTTCAATTATATATAAATTAACGTATAATTATATACTCGTATATGAGCGTACAGTACCTGATATGATTTTATTCATTTGAAACATACACCAGCATAACCTATAAAAATGTTACATTTATTCAGTTCTTATTTAGCTACATACTTACTTTGGTGTCATATTAATATATGTTATATATACTAACACTTATTTAAGTGTTGAAGAAGTTTTAATTTTTCGTAACTAATCTTATAAACACAATAAATCTTAAATTTTTGATTATTATAGAAAGTATATGTATATTATTAACTATACATTAATAAGAAAAAAAGTTAGAAATACATAAATACTCCAAAAGCTCTTAAATAATCGTCAACATCGAATACATGCAGTATCAAAATTACAGTATAAATTCTAAAAATAAATGATGTCTATTTACTGATAGATTAGATATATTAAACTAAAAGGTGATTTTTAAAGAGCGATACAAATTTAAAGTAAATATAAATACAATACAGAAATTTCTATATTTGAAACATTGGCGAATGAATGTTATACACAGCACATTTGATTTGTTCAGTTTTTGATTGACCGCATCCCCAACAATTCGAGTTTTGATTTTATTAATGCTGTTGCGGTTATTTCTGTCTCCTATATATGCTTCCAGTTTGGTTTGTTAATCCAGTCATTACACCATATTATTAATCAGAAGCAATTATTGAATTTTTGAATTTAATTTTCAATAAATCGATTGTTATAGTTGAAGTATGAAGTATATTGGCATGTGTAATATTTGGGTCGTACTGAAGTACCCTAGAAGGGATTATTTTATACTTTTTTCCAAAAAATTTTAGAACTTATCATTAAAAATGTTTGTATTCATAAATTAAAGATAATCTACTACTTATATCGACAACTAAATCACACTCAGTAACGCATTAGTAAATATAGCGTTTAGGTTAATCAGTAATAGAGATAGAGAAATTTATGGTATTTATTTTAATATTAAAATTATTCAGTTGCTGCCGATGACCATTTGTTATCGTTTATGGATTATCATATGTTTTCTAATTATGGGCCATTGTTTTAACACTTTTATTTGCAGAATTATAAAAAATAAGCAATTTCCAATATATTTTATAGAAGAAATTTATAAAATCCCTCGTTCAGAATTTATAGTCAATTTTCCATTTTTGATGTCATTCCTCATATTTTAAAAATTCGGAGTTATTCATTTTTACACTTGCCTATCAGAACATTGTAGTTATTATATTAAATTTATGCATTTTCTCACGTCATGCTATTGTACACATCAATATTAGCTATTCTTCCCATATAAAAATAATGGAATTAAGGAAACATCTATTTTTCGTTATATCACATATAATCTCATGCAATTTTCAAACTTAATGGCTTTAATGAATATTTTGTAAATGTCAAAAGATCCACATGAGTTACCGTAATTTATACTGAAGTAATACAATAGCGAATAAAGTGAATATTTTAGATTTTCCTATTGGAACATTTGAAACGAGTGCAGATAGTGTCATATACTTTCACTCATATCATTAAATCGGATAAATTGTACACGAGCAATTCAAATTGGGAATATTTAGTTTATATATATACCGTTGAATATAACATTGAACATTTCAGTTTCAATTTTCGAGATAACATGTTCTTTAATTTTTCTAATGGTTAGGTGATATAAGAGGGTGTTTGAGGGTGTATGAAAAATTTAGTGAAAATTCATTTGTAGTTAGTTATTCATTGCAAAAGTTGAACTTCAAATTTTCACATCGATATTTGTAAAAATATTTGAGTATATTCCAATTTGGAATGGATGTTAAGCAAAGGTGTAAGGAGATTTTAATCATTTTAATCTAAACTTAACTTAAACGAAGTATTTCATGGTCATCGACGCCGATCCCATCAGATTTTTTATTGAAGATTGTTTTTAAGTACCTACTACGTTATGTCATTTCCCATATACTGAACGATAACATTGCAACAAAATAAATGGAATTGTTTAATTTATAACTTCCATAAATGTGAAAACAATTTTTCAACTGCATACTAATGTTCAGTTTAATTATTTATATATTTGATTAACACTTTATATCGAACATTTATATAAGCAAAAATTTGAAACCGTTCCTCACTGCTATTATAAAAATTCGTCACAAAAGAAGAACAGAACTATTATGTCATAAGAAAATATGGTGTTCGTATATAATAAATAGACACCAAAATAATGTAATATTTAAAAAGTTCCAGTTCTATACCTATTTGTATGTTGTATGCTTTTATTGTGCAATATATATGGTATGGAATAGATACTTCAACTTCGTAGACATATTCTTTTCGATGTAAAATACATAAGCATTAAGCAATGTCACAACAAAGAAAGGTTATTCTCTGGTTCGCATCATAAATATTATAATAACAAAAATTAGTTTATCGTATGAAAAATGTAAAGAAAAACATATTAAAAACATAAACATAATATTTTTACTATTATATTTTCATTAAAAACAAAATAAATAATAAAGAAAAAAAAAAAACATTTATTTTATTAAAACGGAAAATTTATTTTTGTTTATTCGTTTTTAAAGGAAATAATATAAAATATAAAAAAAAGCTATACTAAATTATTTTGGTATATAATGAAATATTTTTTTTACGTATAGTAAAAATTTCCATATAATTTTCTTTATTATTAACTTATGTAAAAATAAATTATTTTTCCTCTCTATCTGTTCCTCAGCACCATTAAATACAAAACAAAACAACAACATCTTAAAAAATGTGTTTCTTTATTTTATGTAAACAGTAAACTGTAATGGAAAATTAATTTTAAAAATAATTTACAATACATTTTTTTGAAAGTGACTTAAAGCCAATAACAAAATAATATATGATATTTATATTAAGATAGTATTGAATGCGTGAATGTACTATACTTTATCGAATCGAACAACTTATTCTTTTAACTGAAATTTTTTTCAAATGTTATAGCTCGGTGCTATATATAAATACGTCACAATAGGAAACATATGGAAAAAAATATGAAATCATAAATTGGTATGTAGAGCTTTATCGATGACTTGAATTATGGAATGACAGAAATTTTTTGTGAAATTTTATCAAATATTAGGAAGAGCTTTCAACTAGATTAACACTGGAATAACTCTATATTGTATAAGAACAGTCAGTAGCGCAGTTGCATAGCACCGAAATATGTATTATTAATTATTTTATATAACTAGTTCAATTCCGCTATTTTTAATTGGAAATTTTTCGGTATTTATTTGAATACAGAAATTTTTCTGCTGGATGACCATTTGTTCATTTATGGAATAAGAAGAAACGAATATCTTTGAAAATATAAAAACAATGTCTGTCCACACACACATCACTATGGGCTAATCACTCATATAAAAAATAATAATATTTTGAAAACATCTATCTTTCGTTATAATTACAGTACAATTGGTAAATTGTTAAGTACACCCATGCGGAGTAATTTACCAAACGTGGCTGTAATGAAAGGTTTATTAGATGACATAAATCTCTACTTGGAGCAATATATGACTTAAAACAAAAAAATAAAAAGAACAGTCTAAAAATATAATGAGTTTCGCCGCAATAGTGACAGTACTCTAAAAATTGTACCATTAAATTGTGGTTATCTTTGATGTGCAAAAAAATCGACAAAACCACTGTTATTTAAATAACCATATTTAGAAATGAAAAAACAATTATATTTGATTTTGATGAAATGCAATGCAGTTCATATACATCAGTGATTGTAAACAATATTCAATGAATTTTCCATCTCATCTACCAAACATTCTTTACACATATAGCCAGCCAAGTTGTTAAATTATTCTGCACATAAGTATTAAAAGAAATAAAGAAAAATTTCACATTTAAATTTAGTTAATTATGTATTTCACGATCGATTAGACAAAGGGTTTACATCAAGTAATGTTTGCAAGCAAGTATATTGGATTTTTTCCAATGGTTTTCTATTATATTTGTGATTCGCATCAAAATTATCACTATTTAATTTTTGAAACCGCATTCTCTGCACGCAGGTAACAGTACGTTTTCTATAAACTTCCATCAGCAATCGATGACAATTGAAATATATCTGACAAATAGTACTTCGAATAAGAAAAATATATGTATATTGGTGGACAAAATTTATAGCTATATATAGTTAATTTATTGGTGGGGGCGATTGGTATCTTATTTTTACATCTTTTACCATACTTATTTAGTTGCCCACTTATATAATATTTATAAGAACATATGGTAAGAGTCTAACAATTTCTTAAAATTAAATACTTTCAAAATCTATGCTATCTATGTATTATTTTATTATAATACCAATATATATATTGTACAAATAATGTATATGTATATGTTTACAACAAAGTAAATAATGTTGATCAACTAAACCCTTGCTGGTTTCATTGTTATCATATATCAACCACAATTTAATATGAAATACTTTGATCTATCATCTATGCATTCTAAATATTGTAATACATATATAAAATATATAATAATATTATATCCTATGTGATATCAATATATCCAATTACTTCTATTATAATATTAAATTAAAATACAGTCTCGATGAAAACTACATCGATATTATATGTATTTATATGGATGTTGTAGCATTTTATATTTAATGGTAATAAGCAGCGAGATGGTAAATTTGCCTAACAGTTTGAATTACAATACTTTAAATATTGTATAAATTAATATTGATTTGGGAATTTTGTGTACTTTGTTTTTAACCCAAAAATATATAATATAACGAAACATTTGTGTTTATTATTTACAATCATTTCCGCATAACTTATGACAAAAGTTATTTGTTTTAAATAGCACAAATACAACCGCAATTAAGAAAACACCACTAATTTATTTTGCGTTATATATTTTATTATTATTATTTTATTCATAATTTTGCTGTATGAAAATGGTAATTAAAGAAATAATAAACACAAATGTTTCTCGCTGTATAGATATCTTCTTTGTGTAACAAAATGCCAAAGTACAAGAAGAATTTTCTTTCGAGTTATTTTCTAAATCTTGAAAATATCGAATTGTTTAAGCGTGTTAAATAACACAACGAAAAATAAATTTGTGCTAAAATCTGAACCATTACATATTTTTGTAAACTACTGTCAATGTTTATATTACACTTTTATATGCGTACAATACAAATAACAAACAAATTTGAGTTAATTAAGTTAATATTCATTTTCTCGTAAATGTCATAATGTGATGTATTTCAGTTATTTACGTATTTTTTATTAGTATGTTAATATATTATATAATAAACTGAACAAAATGTATATATATATAGATAGATAGATACATGCACGAGCCGAGTATTAAAATATACGTGTGTCTGTACGAGTATGTAACATCAATATGATACTCTGATAAATGGCAAAGGTATATATATACACGTACATCAAAAATAAATAATATAAAAATAATGTTTCCATAATGTTGGTTATGTGATATTTTTAATTTAATATTAATTCCATGGATTTTAACTAATTTATTACATGTATTAAATAAGCATTAAATTGTACTTTCATGATATTATGAATTTTTGTTTGTCAATTTTCCATATACATATATTTATTATCATCATTTTTAATCGCATAATAATATAATTTATATGAATATTTTTAGTATAGGTATAGTATAAATAGTAAAAACATATAATTTTATGAAAAACAAACTTAACATAATCGTTATACAAATAATCTATAAATTTATTAATTTATATTATCATATTAATATAGTTTTTTTGCAGTCCATTATATTTTCATCCACCCCACACACACACACACACACACACACCCACTCTCATATTTTCATTTTAACATTGACATTTACTTAAGCTAAAACAATAAGTGATTTAATCTTTTAATTTCAGTATAAATTATTAGATAAATTTATAGTAGAAGAATAAAAATATTAAAATTAACTTTTTTTGGAAATTTATATGGATTTGTATAATTATAATTATAATTCTGGTAATTCTATAAAAGAAATATTTTTATTTTTATTTCCCAATTTATCAATAATAATTAAATGATTAGTAATGTTCATCATACGTGCTGCGGTGCAACAACTCAAGGAATTATGTAATGTTAGTTCTGGTAACTTACTTTACAAATTTTTGCTTATCCTTTATTTGTAAAATGATTGTAATTTTTAACAGATTTTAATAAAATTATACAATGCATTAATCGCTACCAACTACCAGGATGTGTTAAATTTCTCCAATTTTTTTCAAATTACAAATAAAGTCCCTTGGCACAGGTACACAAAATTTTTATTTTACTTATTAAAATAATATCAATTTATTATTATATTAATAGTAAAAAAAATAAATACGCTCCTTATTGGTATTTGTAATTTAGTTCATTTTAATTAAAAAGGTAAATTGTTTTTATAATGTGGCAGTTGATGATATGAAATTATTTATTGTATGCATGCGAGAGAGTCTAAATAAATCGATCGTTTTTTCTTTTCCCCCCAATATAGTTATTTCAATTTTATAAAATTGCTATTTATTAATATTTTCAATATTTAATATCTCAATATCCTTTGTAAATATTAAATAGTAAATAATATCGTAGTATCGCAGATAAATAATTTAATTTATAAAACTAAGAATATATCAATTGTTGTTTTAAATAATAGTATGGAAGAAAATCAGAAAAAAAATAGTTCTAATAATTAATTATAATGAGATTTTTCTTGATGTAGTGGTGCGCCCAGATGGGAAAGGTGAAAACTAATCACTAAACTTTAGAAATTATCATAAAATACTTATGTTCAATATTTCAAAGATAAATTCTAATGGGAATATTGAGTATATGATATACTCATATGTTGGTAGCATTCATCCTGTAATCGTTCTTGAAATTCTCCGATATTTATCATATTTAAATTTTGCATTTTTTTCATCGGAGTTTTCATTTGATCGTTTTAGGAATTTTTATATGAATGTATCTTTTGTATTGTATATGGTATTTGTCGTACTACTCAAAGATTAACAATATGTAGCTGCACACACACCTTTATGGGCTAAACACTAATGTAAAAATAATTAAATTAAGGAATCACCTAACTTTCGATAATTGCAGACCAATTAGACAATTGTTATAAATTTAATATTTAATATTTTGTATTTCAAGAAATTGCAAATGTAACGTCGGTCTTTGTTGATGCCATAAGCTCTACTAAGAGTAAAATGACTAGCGTAATGGGTACCCTCAGATGTGGTAGGGTTACACACCCACTCAAATTCAATATTCATTATTAATATATTCAAAATTCCAGAATAATTGGATGAAATGATTCTTTATAGTTATTCCAATATATGATAATATTTAGGTGATATAAATTACAAGAAAGTGTGAACCTTCTCGAAACTGTGGTTGAAGTTTGCATCACATGTTATTCAATTCGGATATTTTGAATTCAATTACAGGTACTGTTAAAAGAAAAATTATTCCATATTTTTCATTCTGCTGAAAATTACTCAGTTGATTTAACATTTGTTGGTTTATGTAATCAGAAAACGAATGTCTTTAAAAATTTCTTGTTGGACGTTATTCAAACATCAACATTCTGATTTACTTGGTTTAATGATAAAATATAGATAAGAAAACCAAATCGGTTTCTTGATTCTTGAACTTTACTTACTATACCTAAAAACTTCAAAAAGAACGAATATAATCCAGAATGAAAGACATGAATTATATAACCAATTGGATCCGTATCCAATATATGAAAATGTTCAGATTTAACTAATCCTGTGCAGATTGCTTACAACGGAATAAGAAAAATTTGAGTATCAATTTTTTAATAAATTTATATACGATGGCGTGCAATGGTGAATGGAATGTGTTTGAATCCACTTAATTGTTTTTTGAAAAAAAAATTCATTAAATAAATATATATTTTTCGTTTGAATTTTAGCCTAAAGTTACAAGATATGGTATGTATGGTATAAAAATGTGTAAATCATGATTGGCATAATCCTTTGTTATATCATTCAAAGTTTATGTTTAAGGTATACTTTTATAATTTCAATTTAAATTAATTGAATAATAAAAAATAAAAAAAAAATATGTAAATATTATAAAATCTTTTCTGTTTACTTTAAAATGTTATTTGTTTAATTTTGGCATCAACATAATTGTAATATTTATACATAAGTCTGACACGGCCAGCATATCGAGTTCAATTTATATAAATTGTATATACAAAACACACAGCGAAAAATTCAATTTGAGAATTAAAGGTTACTCAAAATAGTATACAATAATTAAATTGGTTTTGATACTTTTGTTTCTCGTGCGATATGAAAGAAATCAGAACATATATTCTTCAATTATCTTATTTGAGAGTGTGGAAGCCTCAAGTTGCAGCAGAAAATTATTATACGAATCATTTTTATTATTTTCTTTTGTCATACATAATTTTACATTTATTACCATCAGCAATTGATTATGATTGATTGAAAATTTGAATGGGGTATAAATTCAAAAGAATTATTTGAGATTTTTTTCCTCCCTTACATAATTATTATAACTCTATTGGGTCTAGAGGTACATTTATTATGACGATCTGATAGCTTTTTTCTGTGTGTGTGTGTGTGTGTATACAAATATATTATACGGGCGGCCACCTAAATTTACTTTCCAACTTTCATTTACAATTTATACATTAAAAAATATAAAACAATAAATATACAATTTTACATAAATAATTTATTTGTATAAAAAGTTATTTTTTGAAGACCATTTATATAAATTGAAAGGAAAAGAACAACAATTAGATATAAGAATAAATAAAATGGAAAATTTCCAATAATAAAACAGATCTTTTTTTTTTTTTTATTTTCAATTTGAATTTCTGTCAACAAAGTTAGATTCGATTTTCTTTGTACAGCAAATCGCAGTCCATATAAATAAATCTATGTGTATAATAATATAAGATAAGTATAAATAAATCAATTGATTATTCAATATATGTATATTGAGTTACGAATAATTTAATTAATCGCTGTCTATATATTTAAATATATACAATACATAAGACGATTGGACGCAGCTATATAAAATCTGGTTTGTATTAAATTTTTAATTAAATTTAACGCATAAACTAAAATAAGAATATGTTGTATTATAAAAGTAGAATGAAAATTAAAATATATGTAATTTACGTATTACGTTCTTTTTTTCCCCAACACATAATAAAAATTTTGAATAAATTTTACAACTTTATTATAATATTACTTATTTTTTGTTGCTGTTGTTGAATAATTTTCCTTTCCATTCTAATAATTTAATTGTTACACATCACAGCGCATATATAAAAAAATCTATTTAAAGTTTTACCTAAAATTTAAATATGTCCTTTACAATTACATGGTCCTATATATTTTATATATATAATCGGCTTAACATAAATATGTACCATATTTAGAACGAATGTAATAGAGTAGAGTGAAATATTCAATACATGAAGTTTTGTAATAGAATATATATTTGTAATATTGCTTATAATTTACTACAAAATTGTTGGAATACGTTATATAATAAGTATTCTGAGGAAAAAAATTAATTTAAGTAAAATGCGAACAGTACTCAAATAATGCATAGTTCTACCCTACAAACAATAAACAAAAAAAAACTTATGCACAAATTATAATAATTTCAATTCTTAATTTTTAATAAACTTTATATTGAATAATATAAAAAATATTGCGTGAAATGAAAGGAAACTTAAATATTAGAGTATTATACAGTTTACATATTGTTTGGGTGTATCGTATAAAATTAAAACAATATTATAGTGAATTTATATTGTACTAAAACTTTTCTTATGATTAATTGAAAACTTTTTTGTATTGTATTAATAGCTTTCTATATAGTTTATTATACCGAGAATTGCATTTTTACCATTGGTTTTATTAAATAAATTGAAAAGTTTTCCATTATTCCAAACTATTATGTGAGCAGGAGAAGGACACAGAAAGCATGTAAATTGTAATTTATTATATATTCTGTATCAATTTTAAAATTATATATCTTAACATTTCGTCCTTGCAGCAGAAAAAAATCGTTTATTTTATTATTATTTTATTATTTTACTAAAATACATTAAATATTTAAATTTGAATTTTCATCTTAGCACAATTGAAATCAATAAATAAAAAATTATTTCTCCAACTCCAGTAAAATGATTTCTGTTGCAAAAACATATTAATCAACTGTGTATATATATAGACGGACACTGACCGGGAAATTCACCTGAAGTTCACTTCGAACTCTACTATCTATGGTCTATGTGATCACTTTCACCTAATTTTTATAAGACATTTCTTTAATCCATTCAATATGCTATCAAAAAACAGGTACATATATTGTAAATTCAACAAAAAAAAGATCGCATATATAGTGCGAGTTAAAATAGAGAATGATGTTTGTTTAATTAATTGTTAAAATAATTTATGAATAATTATAGCTTTTTGACATATGCTGTTCGTTATTATGAAGCAAAATGAATCGTTCAGTTATTTTTTCCACAAAACATTTCCTTATTTACGAACGCTTCACACATAATTTGTGTTAACAGGATTTTACGATTATTTTTCGATATTGGTTCATTTTTATTTCTTGCATATTATACTGTTTTTTGTATTGTGATCTATACCGAGCATTAATTACAATTATAAAATTTGCTAAATCAGTTTGCTTAATTCCATTATTTTTACAAAAATGATTAGACCATATAATTGTTTAGAAGAAGTATATGAGTAATCTCTTCAGAAAAATTAATGTTTTTCCAGGTTATAGCAACGTAATATAAAAATATTTATGTAAATTTTACTTGAAAATCATTAATAATTATCCATTCATTAAAATAATGAATGCGATTGAGTATAAAATACAATTCACTATATATACCATAGATTGTTTCAATACCAAAGAGAGTAAAAATTTTGGGGAAATCAACTGGAAAATCTATTAGTTTTTCAATTACCTTGTAGATGAATTTATAATCTCATGATATTACCTGAAATTGTTCAGTACACTCATTACTTTTTTATACATTTATTTATAATATATACATTTTATACTTATAATAATGAATTAGATATCCGGTTTGTGTATATAATCCTATTTGATAAGTGAATTGTTTCACGAATATATTAAAATTTTAAATAATAATTTGGTATACGTAATAAAATGGGGCAACAATGATGCTGGTCGCAAGCCTCCTATAATGTACATATTTATAAATTAATTATAATAAAAAAAATTATTTTCCTTTTTTAAGGTAAAACTACCAGCGCACGGACACCGCATCTGTGGAAATTATCTAGTAAAATATGATGCTATAAATGAAATTTTATTTTTAAATAAACACATTTGTATTTTTATTTTATTCAATCTATCCGCTGTACTAAATAAATAGAGTTTTGCTAACAAAACTATGATATACTTTATGCGTATATTGAATATATATCAATATATATTTAACAACATATTTTATGCCGTTTTCCTTTCTTTACATTAATGCTATATGCTTGAGCTTATATCGTAAAAAAAAAATATATTATATAATATAAAAAGAAAGTTCATAAACATAAACAATACGATATAAATGCCAATCCCTTATATAAAGTTAAAAATTTGGAAAAACCGTTTGTCTTTGATTTGATTACCATATATGAGGGTCCTTCCACTCTGTGTGTATGAACTCTTTTTAACTTTTTATGTGGCATATATTTATAATAGAATAAAAACAAAACAAAAAAATGTTTAGCTTACACATTAAATATTTATTTTCTATAATATTTAAGTTGGAATACCAGGTGTACCGGTATGAAGTGCCAGCATCAAGATACAAATGTCTCGATAGGGAACATTTGTTGCGAACGAGCCATAAATTTTCTTTTGTTTGGTTGCTATGACATCTGTCAAACATATTCAGTATACATGAAGTCATTGTACAAACAAAATCATATTCATTTTCATCGTGTTAAAAATGTCGAATTTTGTACCAGAAAATGATGATAAGCATTATATGTTTGTTTTCATTTGAAGAAAAGTGCTGTAGAATCACATTGAATGCTTGTCAAGGCATGCAGTGATCATGCTCTATCAGAAGCAACATGCAAAAGATGGTTTCAACTGTTCAGAGATAATGATTTTGATGTGGTAGATAATGAACGTGGAAGACCAACAAAAAAGTTTGAAGACGCCGCCGAATTACAAGCAATATTGGATGAAGATGACACTTTGAATCAAAAGCAAATGGCAGAAATGTTAAATGTTGCACAACAAACAATTTCTGAAAGTTTAAAAACTATGGGAAAGATCCAAAAGTGTGGAAAATGGGAGCCACATGAATTGAATGAAAGGCAGATGGAAAACCGAAAAAACACTTGTGAAATTTTGCTTGCCAGACACGAAAGAAAATCAGTTTTACATCGATTTATTTTAAGAATCCTAAACGGAAAAAATCATGGAATAATCTAGGACAACCATCAACATCAACTGCAAACCCAAATCGTTTCGGCAAGAAGACAATGCTGTGTGTCTGGTGGGACCAGAAAGGTGTGGTGTACCACGAGCTCCTAAAACCTGTTGAAACTGTTAATTCTGATCGCTACCGACAACAAATTAACAATTTTAGCCATGCATTGATCGAAAAACGATCAGAATGGGCCAAATAAAAACGACAAGGTAATTTTGCTCCATGACATAGCACCTGCACACAAAGCAAAACCGGTTCAGGATACAATCATAGCACTTGGCTGCGAACTGCTACCCCACCCACCGTATTCACAAGACTTCGCTCCTTCCGACTACCATTTATTTTCATCGATGAGATATGCATTGGTTGAGCAGCACTTCGATTCCTAAGAAGAAGTCGAAAATTGGATGTGTGATTTGTTTGCTTCAAAAGACGAACAATTCTATTGGCGTGGTATCCACAAATTGCCAGAAAGATGGTCAAAATGTATAGAAAGCAATGGCCAATAATTTGAATAAAATGTTTTTTACTTTCCCATTTAAACTTAGTCCTTTATTTTCACAAAAAAACTTTCACTTGATACCGGTACACCTGGTATATGTAACTAAAACTATATATATATATGTAAAGATGAAGTCAAAAGTTTTACTTACATTATACGTATTCGATAATATATATTTATTTTTTTCTTTCACAGTCTTATTTATATTGTACACACATAACGCAAGTAAACGCGCGCGTTAAAAAAATAATATATTATGAAATAAAGTTAAAATGGTTTTTAAAACAAATATTTGTTAATGTATATTGATATAGAGTGTTACGACATCCACGACGCTATTATATGACGAAGACGACGACACACACATGAATTTTTTATAAATATGGTGTAGTAAATATAAATTATTTTGAAAAATAATAATAAATTTTATTATTCTGTCACAAAATAACAAAACAATAAGAAAAACATTTATTTATTATAAAAGTATTCTAAATTCATGTGAAAATAAATGGGATTTTTTGTTTTTACATTATAACAATATGTTATTTTTATTTTATATACGCGATAGTATATGTATAACGAGTAATATATATTCATATAAATATCAATATGTAAGCAGCACATAGACTATATATATATACTCCTATTACCTGGGCTATACATTTATAAACGCACAGCAGATGTATACAGTAGGTACCAAAGTATTCTTGGCTGAAAATAATATTACTGAACTCATCAGATATGAATCCCATATGGAGAACCTGTGTGAACTCACCAAACGGGCGATCGTTAAGGAAGTGATCACGACCAAACGCCAGTTGATTGAAACTTTCAGCAAAGGATGGCATCACCAAACTTCAAAAAAGTCTGTATGTCCCGACGCATAAGATACCTACAACCTATTATTTTGTTTGAAAAATTCAAGTAAACTGTAGAACACACAAAAAATGTTATCATACTAAACAATTTGAGCACCTACTGTAATATATAGATATATCAACAAGATAAAAGAAATAATAAATAAAGGTTAGTGTAATATATATAGAGAGTTAGGAAAATATACTTTATTTATGATGTATGTTCTCTGTACATGTTTATGTAATACAGCCAACATATATTATGTATTCATAAAGAAATACTATATTTGTTTGTAATATATAAATATATATTATTATTACATGTATATTAAATTCTAATTTATACAGTTTTCTACTCCTTTGTCGATATGCAATAAATCAACAAGAATTTCCATTCCATAATAAACGTATATTACTTACAGTGCAGACATATAATACTTTTGTAATGTTACATAAATTTACTCATTACTGTGTAATATAAGTTGTTAGCATAACATTATTTTATAAGTGAAGTGAGATATATATGTTTATACTTAAAAGATATACTAATATGTATGTGGTTTTATATAAATAAATACTAATTTACGATCTATACATATGATGAATTTAGAGAATTTTCTGAGCTTATCATTTTTAATATATTGTCGTTCTATATATATATACAATATATATTGGAGAATTGTAAATTGTATATACTAAAAGAAATACACGCATTCATTTATAAAGTTAATCCTATGTAGTCAAAATCCCTTAATTAATTTCTGCATAATGAATTAGGATAATAACAAATATATAATCATTATGAGATATATATTTAGGTGTAGCTGTTTCAAAAATTCTCGAACTATAAGAAAATCTATTTAATTAATCAGAGGTGTCATCTAATATATGTGATATATTGGTTGTTAGAATGACTCGTCTTTGGCTGATGTTGTTTAAAAATTTCATCACATTCCATCGTTTGCTATCGAAAGTTATTATGTTCAAACTATTAGCCTATTATTAGTGGCATCGGTACAAAAATTAACTCGGAACATAAATGGTAATATTAAATTTTCTTTTAAACTTGGACTAAATAATATTTGTAGAGTTTTTAGAAATGATGAAAAAAAGTTTATCGGATATGATTGTGTATTGCGTACAACAACTTATGCGAGTGGTATATAATCGTTTCAAAAATGTTCGTAATGATATTGTGGTGATGATGATGAAAGAAGTGGAAGGTCATAAAGTGAGAATTATTCACAAAGAATTTATTCCAAGTATAGCCAAACTGCCACAAAAACGGTTCTTTTATATTCAACAATTCACCATATATTTGCTTGATTTGGGTGGCTGAGACTTATTTCTATTCCCAAAACTTCATTTGGCTATGAAAAAAACACATTTTGCTGATATAAATTGATACTAAAGTTTTGTACTGATGTCACTAGATTGCTATAATCTATATCACTAGTATATATGTAACCTCTTGTTTTATGAGATTTTCTGAATGTTCGTGTATTTTTGAGACATAGCACGTATATTTATACAATTTTTTCAGCACATGTATTAAGTGTATGTATATATTTATATAAATATGTTATATCAAATCTATCGGGAACAAATTAGCAAAATTTCGGGTACAAAACAGACTAGATTTTTCAGAATTCATATAGATTTCATACAAAATTTCATCAAAATTTGTTAAGATATTGAATTGCAGAAAAGCCGATATATAGGTTATTATTTTCGATAGGATCTATTCTTATATTATAGATTTTGTATTTTTGACTTATACATCCAAAAATAAAAAATAAAACATCAAAATCCGATTGAATTTAATTGACCTCAAAATGTCAATACCTCAAACAAAGAAAACTGATTTTTTAGGTCACAATTTTTCATAACTAATAAAGAAACTAAATATATATATTTTAGGACTTTATTCTAAATTTCATCATAACTATATTAAATCATAAAGCTACAAAAATTCCTATTATTTGGGGATGGAGAATCGAAGGTATTTCAAAAAAATTTCAACAAATTTTTAAAGTTACGCTTGTTCTCCATGTTACATCAACGAGTGGCTATCACAAAAACTTACAATAACCGTTTCGCGATTAAACGCAATAAACATAATACAAGGTCCCAACCATCTCCTTCATATCCTTATATTTATATATAGGTACACTTATAACCTATGAAATAAGTTTATTTTACGGTGGATAAAACAAAGCTTTCATTTTGTTGAACAAAAATATATCATATAAATCCAAACATATTTATTTATTTTCTTTATTATTATTATATATTTTCTGAGTTTGCTACACGTTTTTTTATTGGTATATATTTGGTGGAGGAAAAAATAAAAAAAAATTGCAGATCAACCTCTCATTTATGTATATATTTCTTGTATAATAAGAAAGATAAGATTGTTTATAATACGACCACGACACCGATACACGACGTCGGTCTGTCTGCGGTATACATTTATATGATATTCTCATCGTATCGTATATTTATTTCTTATTTTATTATATTAAATATATATTGTCTTTCGTTTCGTATAAAATAGGAAAATATAAAGTACACCACACTGTTTTCATAATGTAATGTTTAATGTATAACATCCATAAATTGTTTTTATTATTAAATTTATTTTCTAGTTATATACAAAAAAATAAATAAATAAAATTCCATGTCAAGTAATACAGAAATTCATGTACGTACAGGTAGATATGCCTTTTGAATTATGTGATAGTTACGCACTAACCATTAGTCGCATAATATGAGGGAAAATTTAATCTAACTTTTATTTACATATTCCGGTTTTTATATTTCTATTGCACCGCAGATGATATAGAAATATGAAATAAAGTCTATATCAAAGGTTAAGTCCTATAATTAAGATAATTATTTTTTTTAAATAATTAATATCTTGGAAGTTCTGGAAGCAAAACTGGAACAATGTAGCATCAACATGTAGTAAATCATGTTAGAATCAATATAAGCTTAATTATTTCATCATTTATATTAATGCAAATTTCAAAATATGTGCGACACTATCTATATATATATAAAATTTCAAGATATTTATCGGCAATTCATTCCCAAACCGTTTTCCCAAAACTTTAAAACTTGCCCAATACTTATACGATTTCGATCAAATCTGGTATATGTTGATTATTGTAATAGATAAATAGTTATATTTTGTAGTTTTATGTACCAGATTCAAGAAACTTTTTAACTTGATCAATTCATATTTAATTTTGATCAAATTTGGTATTTTAATGGATAACATGAATAGTTTATATACTGAACTTCTGTAAAAGTAACACTATGGAGCATTTTTATGAAGTTTTATGGCAATATATTATTTCGATAGCACAGAAGTTCAGTAGGAACTTTATATATTTACTAGCTTTTTTCATCATTAACTCGTATTTATGTTACTCCCAGTGAAGTGAAAATATAGCATTTACATCTAGCGCAAACATTCATTACATTCTATTTGGTAAATTACTACACATGGGAGTAAATAAGAGTAAGTTATTTCCTTAATTCCATTATTTTTAGGCTATAATAGCGATTCTTTTGACAAAACCTTATTTAAATACACATTTAAAACGATAAATGCTAAATTAATAATATATACATATAACCAATCCCTAAAAGCTGTAAATAATTCTCGTATCAGTTTAATTTTATATATTGTATTATAGGTGTATATTTGGAATAAGCACCATTAACTTAATATATATCCATAGATATATTATTAAAAGAATAATAAATTATGATATAAATATTTCACATTAAAAATAATGATGAATGATGAGTTTGACATCTTGCTCTTCCCATAATGCGTGAAAGATAAAAAAAATAATATTCATAGATATTATATATAATTTAATAATATTATTTAATTATGATTAAATAATAAATTTGTCTCGTTAATGCCTCTATTTAATACATGTACTTATAATCTAAATTGCAGCTAATAAATTAGTCTACAAATTAGGTATTTATATATTACTAATCCGATCAAAAATAAACGGGACTAATTCATTAATAAACCCAAACATTCACATTGTACGTCAAAATTTCAGCATGACATATGTTAATATATTTTTATGATTTCCGCAGAAATAATTGAACTAAGAATTCGCATTAAATTTTGTGTTAAAAATGAAATCAATGCTTTCGAAATGTTAAAAATGTTGAAATTATATATTTCTATATATTGTAATATGATCCGATCGAAAACAAAACCATAACGTCATGCGATCCTCATACTGGTCGTTCATGAACATCAACTTAAATGATAAAAATATGGAAACAATCAAATGAATAATAGTGAATCAATTAAGAATTACAAAATTATTGTTTTAGGAATATAATTTGGTTCTTTACAAGACATTTTGAGTAATTATTTAGTTTAAATATATCTGTTAGGAAACTGGATCACGAAATCATGTGAAATTTTTTTTCTAGAAAATTATTATTACCCATTAACTTACGAATATATGTGCACACGATATATCGTACACTTTTAATGCATTGTGTATAATATTACGGACATATAGAACGGACAATATGAAACGTTATTTTAAATTTTTATAATACAATACTTAAGTACATTTATGAAATTTTATAATTTTGATAAAAAGATAAAGCATGTTCAATTAATTCAAATTAATAGACATATAACATGCGTACATTTATTTATAAGTGCTGGGTGTCTCTTAAATCAGTGATATAATTTTACTATAAATATGCGGTTTCGTTGATATGTAGCTAGTTTTTGTAAGAGGCTGTATCAATATTAATTATAACATATTTAGAAAAAATGGTGAAAGTGAACAATTGTTTTTAGTTTAAAAACAAAAGTTAATTGATGAAAAACGGAACTTGTATAAACATAATGATCGCATCAAACCATGTTATTCCTAATGGATCACATGTATTCCATTATTTGGAAATAAATAAATTCACCCTGTTTATAAAATATATAATTTATACACAGATTTACATTGACATAATAACCTTAATTTATCCTTTGTTATGTATATGTTTTTGATTGTGTATTTGTGTGTTTGTGTGTGTGTATGAACAGAAACCCCAAAATAATTATCTTATTTTATTAAAATATTTATCTTTATACAGAAAAAGTTCAGATGTTATACTAATAACAGGTAAAAAATGTATTTTATTATATGGTTTTTCAGAATATTTATAATAATCATAATAAAATATACTCTACTCCGAAATAAATTATCATTTGTTGTTTTTTTTTTTATAAATGAGAAAAGATTTTATTTACGAATGTACCACGTGTAACAATTTGTTTAGATATAAATAAGAAATAAAATTAATTAAATTTATGTTTCTTACATTATATGTTATGAGAGGCTATGACTGGCTTGCTATAGTGAAGTAACTGACTAAATATACTGTTGTTGTTGTTGTTGCTGTTGCTGTTGAACCCATCAAGATGAAATGTGGTTAAATGATTATATACATACTGAAACATTTAATTTCTTTGGGGTATATGGTAACCAAATTGTTAACCTAACACAATATATATACCGATAGAAATGCGACGATAAAAGTATAAAATAATAAATAGCTCTAAATTCTAAAATTCCTTCGTTATATAACTATTTAAAAAGAATTCAGAAAGAACTATTTAATTCGTATTATTCCTACAATATATGACATATAAACATTTTGGAGTAAATCATCGCTTATTTTCCTTTGAACTTTTTCAATTTTTATGATACATACACTGGAAAATCTATTACCCCTTTTCTCTAAATTGTGTTACCTATATCTGCTGGTAAATATCGGTTTTGTTTTGAAGCACAATGGTAGGGTATACAGATGTAACCGTTGCTATATATACATATATATGAATTATTGTTGTTTTAGAACCTATATATGCCCCAAAATACTTACAAATTTAATAACGCAGTATTATAAATAATTTCCTCAACTCAAATTCAAAGTTCATAGATGATGTCATCAAAAATTGTTAATTAAAATAAAAATGTTATCACTATTATAAGATGATATAGCAAAAGTGATTCATATAGTCCTAAATGCGAGGTTATATGAATCTAATATTAATAATAATATTTCTATAACTTTTGAATCCTTCCTCTAGAAATGTTTGAAACGTACGGTTGATTAAAATGTATAATGTAAAGTTCATTTCTGATGCGTTTGATTTGAAACACATCATCAAACAAAGCGCCTATATACATTTCGGTATCATTTACAATAATTTTTTAATGATAGAATTCATCTCTTTTGATGGAAGATGATCGAAGAAAAATTTTACAAGCACTGCAGGATGACTTTGAGAAATAAATTTTATGAAACCATTTATACAATTATAGAAAACGGACAACCACAACAGATTCCGGAAAAAGTGTTAATTTTTTAATTATTTCTGTCCATTTATAAATTCCATATAATAATCCATTGAAAATACACATCAAATATGTGTGATTAAAATTAAATTAGAAAATTTCAAATTTGCAGACATCTTCTATCTTTATATAAACAGAAATAATTTTTATCAAAATAGAACGATTTTATTTTAAATTAAACTGAAATGAGTTTGATAGAATATTAATTTAAATACTAAAAATAAAATATTCCGAAAATAAAAAATTTGTAATTTCGATGTCAAAAATATCTATACTAAAATTGCAGATAATTTTTTTTCCAAATTTATTTGAGCTTCGGAAATACTAATTATTTTATATATTTATTATCTGTTATATTAAAAGAAATGACTGATATTTGGTATACATTAAATTTTTCTAATGCAATCAAACCCGGGATTGATGTTGTCGAGTGAAAACGGTTTCTGCGCTGTATTATAGCAACGCACTCTTGATGCAAAAGTAGAAAACCATTTTTCATATAGTAAAAATTACTCGATTGAATTACACCAATTCAGTGAAATACTATTTGTGCAATCTTAAAATCGCGAGCGACGCACTGTTGCATCGGGATGTCTTGATGTGTGTATAGGTACATCTTCTTTTATATATAAAATAATCTATACAATTTTTATAATATAATCTGTAAAAGATTTACAATAAATTCATCAACATTTTGAATGTTGTGTGTGTGTGTGTGTGTATTTGGTTTATTTAATGTGATTACTTATTTATGTGAAATTTATTTATGAATATATATATTATATTACATGCAAGCACTTCACATAGATATTGATATTAAATATTTACATATTTACATATTTGTGTAATAAATATTGTATGAAAAAAAATTTGAAAATGCTAAGACATGTTGGTTTAGAAATATTGATGTTTAATAATATTTCGTTTTTTATAAATTTATTTATTTATATTTTATAAAAATTATATAAAGAAATATATTGTTATTAATTGTCGCAGGTATAATTAAATAATAATTTTCATAGTACAATATATTGCTAAAACAATATTATTGAAAATTCTATCCGCATTGTATTTTGTTAGTATTAAAAGGGATCGAATGCTGACAAAATGTTTTAAATTGTTTTCCAAGTCAATGGAATAATATTTATAAATAAATACTGTAATTGTAATAAATATACTCCTTATGAAAAATCGTTTCACAACTACTTTGACAATTTCCACCACAAAATTACACAAAATTTCATAATTTTTGCCAATGAAATAAATGTCCAACGTACTACGACGCTATCGTGTGAAGAATGTAGAATACTCAGGTATTACTTATAAATATACGTCATTCCTATTTTCTATTTTTTTATTAACACTTAACAATATTTATTATAGCAACAAATTAAATCTACTTTTATAATTTTTATCATTGATATACTTTATTTTTAAACTGTGCGACGTTTGTGTACATTATACAATACATTACATTTTAATCTGCATTTATATAAACAAAATTATGACCTTTTATTTATAACTTATTTATAATTTAACAACCAAATAAATTTTTAAATACAACAATTAGTTAATTAATAATGGAACATCAATAAAATTAATCCTATATACCAGGTAAAGGAGTATGAAGTGAGCCGCTGCCAATAAATAGCTGTACTTATATTAGTAATTGTGAAAGAGCCATAATGCAATGTTTTTTTTATTGTTTTGACATCTGTCAACAACATTCAGTGTGGTAAATTCCATTTGTAATACAACAACATAAAATTTTATCGTATTAAAAATGTCTAATATTGTGCCTTCAACAAACGATTTGCGAGTATCATTAGTTTTTTGTTATCATTTAAAGAAAAACGCAGCTGAATCTCAACGAATGCTTGTAGAAGCTTTTGGTGATCATGCTCTATCATTAGCAACATGCAAAAGATGGTTTCAACAATTTAGAGACAAAGATTTTGATTTCAGAAATGAAGAACGTGGAAGACCACCAAAAAAGTTTGAAGACAGTGAATTGCAAGCATTGTTGGACGAAGATGATACACAAACTCAAAAACAACTTGCAGAAGCCTTAAATGTAGATGAAAAAACAATTTCTATTCTAATCGTTTAAAAGCAATGGGAAAGACTCAAAAGTGTGGAAAATGGGTTCCACATGAATTGACTGAAAGGCAACAAGAAAATCGAAAAACCATTTGTGAATTACACCTTCAACAATACAAAAGGAAGTCTTTTTTGCATCGAATCGTGACTGGTGATGAAAAGTGGATATATTTTGAGAATCCTAAACGCAAAAAATCATGGATTACACCAGGTAAAGCAGCAACATCGACTGCAAAACCAAAACGATTCGGTAAGAAGAGAATGCTTTGTGTTTGGTGGGATGAGGAAGGTGTGGTGTATCATGAACTTCTGAAACCTGGTGAAACTGTTAATACGGTTCGCTACCAACAACAAATAATCGATTTGAACCATGCATTATTAGATAACCGACCAGAATGGACAGAAAGAAAGAAAAAATCTGTTAAGGTAATTTTACAACATGATAATGCACCAGCACACAAAGCAAACCCCGTTCAGGATACGATAAAGTCGCTTGGATGGGAGCTGTTACCACACCCGCCTTATTCACCAGACTTGGATCCTTCGGACTACCATTTGTTTTCATCGATGCTTTGAAAGAACAGCACTTCAAAACATCTGAAGAAGTTGAAAATTGGCTATCTGAATGGTTTTCGTCCAAAGCAACACCATTTTTTCGACGTGGTATACGAAAATTGCCTGAAAGGTGGTTAAAATGTGTAGAAAGCGATGGAAGATATTTTGAATAAAATATTTTCTTCCTTTAAAAAAGGCTCATTTCATACTCCTATACCTGGTATTGTATATATATATGTAATTAATATAATTATATCACTGGTTATAAATGAATCAATTTTGTGGTATAAATTCTCATTTCAATTTCAATATTAAATGTGTATTAAGTTATTTATATAATATAAACATTCATATACGTATATACGTCATACGCAATATACCTCTATTACTATATAGAATTGAAGCCAAATTTACCATTATCCATATATTGTATAATATAAATACAATTTACATATGTATATTTGTAATTACAATCAATTTTCCTATACATGCAATTACATATTAAATGGGAAAACCAATTTGAAAGGTATATGTGTATATGCTCTAGAACCGAACCATATAATATAAATTGTATATCATACCGATGCAGATATAAAACTACTGTGTAATGTTATTTGCCACGAATATATATTTGTAATGTATTTAATTTAATGTTAAATTATTTACGATAAAATTATATATTTATAAATTAGATATACCTAAATGCCGTAAATGGCATGTAATAAAATGTATAATAAATTGTCCGTATATCAAAAAGGATAGCTAGATTATTTTGTTATTTACATGTCTCTAAACCGGACCACAAACCGACTGGCATCATGTATACAAAATAAATCCATACACGTAATTTGACTGTACTATAATTAATATTGACATCATTTAAATTGGATATTTTTGAATATTAGACGATAAATATTTTTATAGTTATACATATTTTCACAAGCATTGAATATGTGTTATTTTATTTTGGTCATATTTTCATATACTGATTTATTAATTTTAATCAGAATAATATAGGGATTTATGGTATATAGTTACCATTATTTTATAAAAACCATTTTAAATTTTTATGTTTTGTGATTCTTTATAACGTCTATAAGAGCATCCCACTTTCAAATTTAAATACAAATTTAAACAAAAACGCTTGACGATATCAAAAATATGTACCACTTTGCATTACTTTTTCACACACACATCAGGTTGGATGGCACCGATAACACGTGCAATATTGTTTTGTAATGCATCAAGTGTTTGTATCAACATAAAATTTAATTTAACGTAACAACATGCAAAGTAATCCAATCACACGATCTTGATGAACAATTGATTAGGAGCATCAATCAAATCTTACATTTCATTTTGATAGTGAATTTTCAAAATTTCTAAGCGTTGTATGTGTGCCAGTAAACTGTTCGTGATGATTTGCCAATGCGAACTGAAAAAAAAAATAATACTTTTAAATTATTTATCATTTACAATTTACAGCTGTATTGTAAAAAATAGGAAATAACAAAATGCTCATACCCTTTAGAATTGGAGGAACAAAATTTATTACTCAAAACTATATCGTTAAATTCCATAAATTTTCATCTCAGAATTATTATCCATATTTTATTCTTCTACAAAACGAGCATCATCGCACACACATCAAATTTTCTGTTGGTATATTCCAAATTTTCTACGACTTCAATTTAATCTTTTTAACTTTATACGGCTGTACAAAAATATAATGTAAATTTTAATTTTACTTGTATATTTTTAGAGGTTGTGCATACTAACAATCATATTTTTATTTAATGTCTTTTTTTTTTAAGAATTGAGCTTCTTCAATAGGTGAAAATATTTTCGAAAAGAAATCTACAGATATCGCAAGATATGGATTAATAATTGTTCTAATTAATTTAGTAAATATAATCTATGTACTTTATGCAACGTTTAAGATAATACATAAAATGATGATGACGATGTTATATTCATAAATTATATTTGTGCAGTTCATCCGCATCCCCATCCACAAATATATGTGGAATATAAATACTCGCAACTTCTACTTAAAAGCTTAAAAATTCATACATAAAGGCGACCGAAATGTGTATAGAAATGGATAGAATTGTGGCCGCTAAAATTCTATATAGCCTTCTAAATATCTTTCCTTATACCTTATGGATAGATTTAGTTTTGAAATGTATATAGACGATCATAGAAATATGAAATTACTTGAATAAAGGCTATTTTGTGAATTAGCGTTTTGCTCAATTTAGTGCTGTTTGTGAAAGAGCAAAAATACAAGGGAAAATATAAACATAATTTTTTCCTATTAATTCATATTTTTAAAGTGAAATTATATTTTAATTTATATATTTTATTGTTCAGAAGTTAATTTTGTTGTTATGTTCCGATTTAATACAGGAGTAAGGGTATCCGAGATAATTTTTTTTAAATTCATCTAGTTTTATATACATTGCAAGATCATATAAATTCCTGTACAGAATTTTCTATCCAGCTCTATACATTTGAGCCAAAATATTAAAATACGCATAAATATGCGTTAACGAAACTATCCATATCTCATACATACATATTACAGATGATTCTATAGATTTATGTTATGTTTGGATATAGTTAAAACATGCGTTATGGAAAATCATTCTATATCTCAAACTAAATATTAGGGAGGCAGCAGATGATTATATGTATGAGTAAGTTCTTGTAAAAATGATAACATAAAATTTTACATATAGCTAAATATCTATTCATGTGCGTAACATAATACATATATATCATATATATCATATATGACTATAGAATCAGCCTGATTATAAGTTTAATGTTGATGATATGATGTAAGTATTTGTTTAGGATTATTAAAGATTTATCTTGTTTATTTTTATTTCGTTTTGTTTTTTATTTGTTGTAAGTAATGAAGTGATATTACATATCGAATTTTATTTATGTACATTTATATATATATTATTATGCGATGGAGGACAATGAACGAATATGATTGTACACATGTGTAGAATTTGTTGAGTTTGTAATAGATAAAGCTTTTTGCCTAATTTTTGACATGCATCTCTTTTTAATAATATGTATTTGTGTACAAAATATATGACCTTTTGCAGTTTCTTTGGACTATCAAAAAGCCATATAACATGTGTAAGACCCTTAAAATATATATACCGTACATTTCAGGATATTTTATTTTTGCACCATAATGACTTTTTCACCTTTATATTCAATAATAAATGAATACAAACTTTTTTTTGTATCATAAAAATATATTATATATAACCTAAATTATAATAGAAAAAAAAAATAGGTATATTCACCAACAAGAAAAAAAAACCAGAATAAATATAGTAAAAGTAAAGCTATATCCCTGTGTAACTCAATATTATATTTACATAAACTATTTTTAGAAAATGTTATTCCTTAACAGAAAATACACAAGAAAAAAAGAAAAAATAAACCACCATTAATACAATACATACACATTCATAAAATGAAAACTTGTGTATATCTATTGCTTGTCCTATTTATAATATAGAATAATATTGTATACACGTAAACGTAAAAAGAAATGCTTCCTCAGTGAAAAGGAAAAGCTATACGAATATGAAAAAAAAATATATAAATTATATACCTGTGTATGAATAATAGGGTAAGCTATCTAGTGTCAAGCAGCACCATAAGCATAAGCAACCGCAAATAAATGGTGCGACTTTTGTCCCTGTGTACGTGTAACCTTGTAATTTATAACTTTTTAGTATACGCATTTATGATTCACATCAATGAAATGTCTTTGTATATTTAGGAGACGGTTAAATTTGAAGTCCAAAATACTATAGTTGTAAATGTGTTGAATAAGAAAGAAAGATAAGAAAAAATATAATATATCCATATATTTGACAATCACTGGGTAACACACCCTATATATGCATATATAATATTATTTCCTTTGTAAATATAAAGGTATATTAAAAATAATGTGTTGTTTCAACTGTGTCGATGACTGAATCAAAAAAAAAAATATATATTATACCAATAAATAATGTGAATGTGAATGATGTAAATATTATATACGCATTTTAACAAACACGTAAAAATAAAACTAACAATTAAGTTTTTAAGTTCACATAAACAATTTTTTATTGTATACATGTAAAGCTTTTTATTAATATGATTTCCTTAAGGACGGAAAATATTTTATTCCCACAGGATACATTATATATTTATTAAAAAGTCATATGCATCGTTGTGTATATTACCTGCTAATGTATACATAACATAGTTATGTAGTATCTCGACCTATAGAATGTCGATTAAACTTTAGACTTATGTTAATTGAAGGTCTATTTGTTAATGTATGATTTCTAATTGAAAAGAAAAAAAAACGAATTTGGGAGTACATAAGAAAATATGTAAATCTTTTATGTTATTAAAATAAAAGGTATATAACATTTATACTTTTTTAATGTCATATATGACCAATTAGTAGCGACAAACATATTAATTTGAATATGTTTTCTTAAATGAAATGCAAATTAATTTTGTATAGTTAATACATTTTATTGAAATTTTCAGAAATTCTATACAAATTGTAAATATTGTTATCAGGCTGATTTTTATTGAAACAATTAACACCTCCATAGTCAAATAAGATATTATATATTCTCAGGTTCTCGCAGGTTCTATACAATTTTCAACCAATTACATAGATATAATTTATTGTCAGAAGTTTAATACTATTGAAATTTTGTTAAATAACCATTGATTAATTTTAAAGCTTTTTATGCACAAGCTAAGCACAAGCTTAGGTTTGCTTTAGCTATATATATATATATTTAAATGAGTTTTCTTTGAATTCTTGAAATCGTTTTTCAATTGAAATTGTCCATAAATTTGACAGTCACTTCTGGCACATTCAAACAAAAATCAAACAAAAATATATATCAGATTAATGAAAAAATTAAACCATAACATAGTCCAAAAATTTTAAATAATTATTCTAATTAAGAATGTAACCACCGAAAAAATCGAAATAATCTGTGCTATTCTCGAAAAAAATTTATTGTTAAAACTTCTTTTATTTTCATTTTTGTATTCTTCGCCTGCTTGAATTGTTAAAATAAAACAACCGAACTTTTTTATTTACCTCTTTGAGATAGTCCTAATTTACACACAACTAAATAATTCAAAATTCACAAAAATACATATAGCAGATGTTTTTGATTTAATGGAATTAAATAATAATTATGTAAGAAGAAACATGAAATATTTATATATGTGATTATCCCACATAGTGATGTGTGTGTGCAGACATTGTTAATCTTTTAGTAGCGCGTCTAACACCATATTTTCAAAGATATCCGTTTTTCTTTTTATTCCATAAACGAACAATTGGTCAGCCAGCAGAAAAATTTCCTATGAAAAATAGTTGGAATTGAATTAATAATATAAATTTGGCGCTATACCACTGCGCTACTGAGTTTTATGAGCAAACAAATACATATTTTTTCGGGAATAGCACAGAATATTAACAAAAAAATGTAGGAGCCAAAAAAAATAAAACATCAACATAATCAAATAATAAGCTAAATCTCATCAACCACAAATTTTTTAAAAATAGTAATTAACCCAATAAAATCAAAATCAATAACACAAATTTGTTGAACTCTTACGAAATACAGTTCCCATTGGAATGATAACGGAATCAACAAAAGAACAAAATTGTTTGACAAAAAAAAAGAAAGAAAATTTTTTTAAAATTTATGAAAAATATAACATTTTATACATTGAAATTACAACGCGCAATTTTTTTGCTTGTGTATACCAAGTACATAGATATATATGACCCATTGAATAAACGCAGTTATATTATATAAGCATTATAAACATTTGTGAATGTGTCTCATACTCAGTTTCTACTAACCGCCTACTCTAATGATGAAAGGGAACCCACTTAAAATGAGTGAAATTAATTTTCACCACATTTCCATATTTTAAATTTACTAAATTATATTTAACATATACGGTTAGTGCCAAAATTATTGATACACAATATTCTCTAAAAAAAAATTAATTTTTTAGTTTAAATAATGCCCCAATTTTGGGATTTTCCTATTTTTTTACGAATTTTTGTACAAAGACTTTATAAATAATGAAATTATTTTATATTACCTGCAGGTCGGTTATAGTTTGCCAGAAACTATATACAAATCATCTAAATTTAATGATATTTTTTTGTATGAACATAAAACAATTCCAATAATGACAGTTTCAATGATTAAATTAAAATAGATTGTTTAAACAAGGTCAAGGTTATATAGAAGTTAGCTTATATAATATAATATTATGAATGTATGGTATAACATTAATTTCACTGAAATAATATGACATTGGATCATATAAACTGTTAACTAATCTGAACCATATAAAACTAACAAAACCTGTATATAATCTCTATATTTAAATGCAATATATTTGTAATTTTATTCCAATTTTCAAACAGGTATTTTTTAGGCAATTTGTCAGTTTGCTAATTATGGGCTTATCAAAATGACTACCAACATTGGGTTACAATGTGCATAATATTGTGAGTTTAGATTTTTCACATGAAATCTGTTGTTATACTCGTCCAAACAAATTGTGAAATGGTTATTCATATTTAAATCTATTTCAATTTAAATTTTTAACATAGTATATTCAATAAGGAAAACTCTATTTTGATAATCGACTCAGAAGGCAACCACTAAACATTAATAAAAATTCGGTTATTTTCGCGTAACTTTGAATTGGTCAAAATGTTATGTGAAATTTTAAAATTATATAGTTAGAGATTATAACATTAGACTATATAATCTGTTGCATTAATGTTCATATTCAATCATACAAAAACTAATAAAAATATAACAACTCATCATCATTTCTTAGATTAAAATAACAATAGAATATCAATCTTAATAATTTGTTAACTTTTTAAAATCAATTTTAAATGCATATTTATGTGGATTAAAACATATAAAACATCGCACATTGTTATAATAATAATAATAATAACTTCTGTATAATATAGAAATAAATTAAACAAAAATAAATTAATATCAAATATAATCGGTGACAGAAGGTTTAACAACAACAATAACAATAATAATAATAATAAATAATTTATTAGGATTACATTTTGTACTAATAATAACAAATCAAACATTAATTGAGAATATGATTATATCATATACGGACGCGTACAACAATTACATTAGATTCGTGTACACTGTGTGTATGGCTACAAATATTTGAATTTACGACGTATTATACACGCATTTATAAAATTGCGTAAGTGGTACAAAGGTATATATTTACATTGATAAGGGAAAAAAAAGAAATTAAATAAAGGGAAGATAATAAAATATTTAATTAAATTGATAATCACATGATATGAATTTTATTTCTTGTTTGTATATAAATTAATTAAACACATATAAATCTTATATTATTAGTAATTATTGAACGCGTTCTATACAAAAAAAATTTCAGTTTTATTTGTACTAATTTAAATACACCATTAAATGTATTGCACATAATTGATACATACCATATACATATGTACAGTGGGTATATAATGTATATATACATATCTATTTAATTGTTTGAAGATGAATCACAATTCATTTATAAAATTATAACAAAATTGAATTGTTAAATTTTTTAAAGTACGTGTGCGTTTTTAAATAAATACAGATAGACATAGACTGGTGCCGTATCTTTCCATATATATATAAAATAAAGGTAATTCTAATATTAAAAAAATATATATTTGTATATTTTGTACAGAAAAAATTGAATTTGTATGTGAATATATTTATTTGTGATCATATTTAAATTTAAAGTGTCTATGTACGTGACGACACGCAACTTGAGAAAAAAAATGTGAATAAATTTCTTACGTACATTTTGATAATACCATTTTTTTATATTTTCGTTATTTTGTTGAAATAATATATTACATTATTTATTTTAATCATTATATATTAAAAAATAGATCGAAAAAGTCATTCGTTTGATTAAAAAATTACACACGAATTCGTTCGAAAAGGATTTGATATATTATTTTTTATCCTAACTTTTTAGCAACCATATCTACATCTACATTATATAGAATGTAATACTTCGGAATATAGTATTACACTAACATTAATTTCCTAATGAGGCAGAATGTAGACTTACATTTTATATCAAATTTATTTGATGATTACGATTTACGGATACTTCAAATAGAAGTAGATAAGCAATCAAAATATATTTAATTATAACCTTAAACGCATTCGAAGTTGCCACTTTAATTGCCAGTGATGACATAAGAAAAAAAAAATTAGTATTTACTAGTCTAATTCAATATCTTTAAATAAATTAATAATCGAACAATGAAGGGAATGTTTAAAGACTGGTTGCCGATCGGAAGGAAAGAAAAAAATTAATTTCTCAAAGTTTTGGCGTATTTATGGTGGGGGAGAAAGAAGGCTATGTAATATACAAAGATGCTTAGTATTATTACAGTGCGGATTACCGAAATTGTTTAAAATGTACTGTTGAATCTGGTCAAAAGATTGAATAATATATATATAAATAATATATGCGTAAATTGTCCAACAAAATTGTTCACAACTGATAGCAGTACACATCTTACGTACACGTATACCTGGATATCCATTATTGCAGTTATAGTACACGGCTGAAAATTTTGGACTAATCCATAAACCAAAATTAGTTTACACTCTTTTTGATAAACTAAGAAATATTAAATAATAAACATAAAGAAGTTTACGTTGATTTTTAAACCATTTCAGATTAATTGTCAAACCATATTCATATTTTTACAATATTTTGTAAACTATTGGTATTATTTGTTAAGTAATAATATTATAATTTTAGGTTTAAAATTGTATTTTAAACTATCGAAGATGATAAAACATCTTCGACAACCGAAAATAGAAAATATTATAAAATTAAGATTACAAAATTGTGTTAATGTATTTTAAAATCACATTGATAAAATGCGGTACGGTATATCAAACTTGAGTTTATATTTTCGTTGTTTTAAAACTTCGAAGTTTACAAAAAAAAAAAAACGAATTTTTCGGTTCGTCAACAATATTTTTAAACTTCTTAGGTTTAAAACTTAATCTATATAATGGTTTGATTATTATTTTAAAACTTTCTAGGGATTACTTTTTAATCAAATTTCGGTGTGTATGTAACCAAAAATAGTTTAAAAAATAGTCCAAAATGTTCAACCGTGTATGAGCGTGTGTCTCTATACGCATAAGCTTAATTTAAACCTATCTTTTGAATATAACCATGATAGCTCAGGAATAACACGAATATTATTAAAGGTTTTATATAATTTTGTAACAAAATATTGTACCAAGCGAGGCGATTTGCAAGTCTTTATAATATTCATATGTATATAAGAATTATCAATGTGTCTAATTATATATTTCACGTCATTTTTTCTGCCAAAATCAATGTAGACTAATAGGTGTAGTTGAAATGAATTTTTTTTAGGTAATTTGTCTGCTTACTTGTACATACAAATATATTTGATGTAGCTTTATCTTAAAATCATTAATATCGAATTATTGATGATTTGTGAATGAGAATAATACAACTTTGTTTATTGATAATCTCTTCAAATCTCTATACCATATTATAATCCGGTACATATACGATATTATTTTCTATTTGTGTATTGTATACAATTGGTATTTTCATAATTCATATATAGATAAGTTAAGTACCGTCTATCACACACAACATACTCTCAACCTATGTATGTGTATGTGACTTTTTTTGTTATTGTAATATTAACATCATAAACACGTATACTATCTAACTACGGCATATTTATATAATGAAGAACATATACAATATATGGTATAATTAATTATGTGTAAGGTAAATGACAATGGATATAAGATATATATATATAATGTTATACAAACTATATTCATGAATAGATGGATGGATACGTATATATGTGTCCAATTTGGTCCATTGGTAATATATAATATATGCGTAGATGAAATATGTATATTATATATTATGTTTAATTAACCGCACACAACAATATAAACATTGCTGTGTAAACAATTAGTAGAAATATACACATACACATATATAAAATTGATTGTATGAATTTTGTTGAACACCATCTCCACTTAAAAGTTTGTATATAAAATACTTACTTATACTATAGGCAATACAACAATAATAAGTATTAATGATAATAATAATAATAATAATAATAATAATAATAATAATATTAATAATAACAAGGAATATGTGTATATTAATAAATATTTAATAATATATGTACTTAATAATGTTTATACGTTGAATTAACGTAGATTTTTTGATGATTTTTTTTTCTTTTCATTTCAGAATTGTGATTACAATTGTCGAAATAAGATGCGCAGATGTGATATAATTAATCAATGTATTTTGAACATGGTTTTCGGTTTATAATATTTAAATTTAATATTCAATTAGTAGAAAAATTTAACAAAATGTTTTGTTTTTAATGTGTAATCAATTTAATTATATATATTTACATATATATATGTATGTGTATATGTATATGTATATATGAAAAAGTGAAACATAATGGCTACAGTGAACACAAACGATTATACAAATAATGATATCAAAAATAGGAATTTTAATGCATTACCAACATCGGCCACCACACTCTTAAATTCATCCGATTTTACATTATATTCATCACAAATTATAAATAATGTAAATGGTATTGAACCATTCTCGTCGTCGTCGTCTTCGTCGCCATCGTCATCATCATTATCTTCATCATCATCGTCAGCGGTGTCATCAACGTCTTATTTTTCATCTAACACATTATTATCGGCAACATCTTCGTACCAACAATCGTTAAGTGAAATATTAAATAATAATAGTTATAATAATAGCAATAATAATAATAATAATAATAATAATTTTAGTTATTACATAAATGCAAATAATTTTCAAAATTCATCAATAACAACAACAACCACAACAACGACCACAACAACAATAATTTATAATAATTATTATGATTTTATTGAAAATAATACAGAAAAATATGAACGAAATTTATTAGAGATAGATAATTGGAATTGGTATGAACTGTTATTAGCCTCATTATTATGTGTACTTATTGTGATAACAGTTATCGGTAATACATTAGTTATAATATCGGTGATGACAACAAGACGTTTACGCACTGTAACCAATTGTTTTGTAATGAGTTTGGCTGTTGCCGATTGGTTAGTAGGAATTTTTGTAATGCCACCAGCTGTTGCCGTTCATATAACAGGTAACTAAAATACCATATATTAATATTTTCAATATAATATGCGTGTATTTAATGGTTAATTTGAAATTGTAAAAATTGTAGTCTAAATACCCACGTCTAACATATCTATTGTACATCCGCTCGTTTTTTAAGTAATGTGCCAAACATTGTAGCCCCACACCACCTTAGAAGTGAATAGTGACTAAGACAACATAAAATCAATACCGACAGAATTATTTTTATATAATTTCTGAAAATTTCAATAAAATATATTAATTATGAAAACGTTATTATCACAATTATTTATTTAATATAGCAGGTGATCATACCGACTGACTTACGCACGCACTCAACACCAAAACATGGGCTTATAAATTCTTTATCATATTTATATTATTTTTTTTATTTGAAAAATGATTTATTGATGCTTGTGTTGATTGTAATATGTGAGAAAATGTTATATTCGAATGATTTACGTGCACAGTTGTTTTATCCTAAACCTTCCTTACTAGGTACCGATGTTCAAACCCACATTAATAATTCCTCATATTTCAAACTAAATTACAATATTTTATCAAAATCAATTATAGTGTAACTATGCGTACATTTTAATTAGTAAATAAATGACATAAACATCGATACTTCAGAACTTTAATGCAAATCCATTAAATCCGATATATTTTCTCATCCTATTCACATAGAATTTCATAGAATATTAAGTTAAGAAAGATCAACACTTTATGGAATTTCGTTGAATCTAATATTTATATAAACAAAAACTATATATTATTGACCTCAAAACTGTCCAAATGTTACCATAAATGTTCATAGCTCTGCAATTCCATTTAAACAATTTGTTTTGACGTTTTATACGATTAAAATAAAAACATTCATAAAACTAATCCGTGTAGATGTAGATGACAAAAGTAGTACACAATTGGGATAATTTTGAAAACTTGTACACCAAATAAAATCTTATATTTATGCGAAACAAATTCAGTCGGTAATACTTTTAAATTGTATAGATTACAAAAATATTGCCACACAAATGAATTACTATGTTTTAATAAGAGTATAGTTGCTCAACAATCAAAAACCTCACAATAAATTCGGCTCTATATTCACTACTTTTAAAATTCCGGTGAATAATTTATAATGAAAATATAATTTATCAATTTTGCCGCCATAAATTCTTTATATTGCGACAGGCTTTGTGTAAGAAGTGCAGTACATATTTTGTACTACAATTATATATGCCAATATTTTGATAATATTACATTTCATTTCATAAATTATTTATAATCGCACATGATAATTTTTATTATCCACTTGTCTATATATAAATATATAAATTCATTAATAATCTAATTGGTTGAGTTTGGGCGTTATGTATTAATTATATTGCGAATATTAAAAACGATTAAATTAGAGTTGTTTAAAATATTAATTATCAAAATTGGATTAACAATTAGTGATTAAAACTTATATGTACATATATATTTATATGAGTATATTAATAAAATGAAGATAAACTATATCTATATTATAATATTATTAAATTTTATAGCTATATACAATATAAAGGTATAATTAATAACTAAATTAGGGTTCCCATATGTATATTCTTGTTAGAGGAGTACTAGCGTGCTGTAATTTAATCAAGAAACTTAACTAAATACTTATATATTTTTGCAATATGCTACCACATGATGAATAATAATAATTTCATTAATTTTATATGTTAATATCCGTTTTTATTATTCCATAAACGAACACATGATGAACCAGCTGAGTATTAAAATAAATATTGAAAAAATTCACATGTATATTTTGGGAATTGAATCCGATACATCACATTCGATTTACATGAATGCGATAACCTTTCTTATCTTCTTAAACAGATAAACAACTAATTGCTGCCTTTTTTTTGCTATGTATATGAAACTTTTGTGTTTCTTATTTTTCAAGCAAAATTTCTAAATTCAATGGAAAATATTGAAGGAATTATAATCGTCTAATCCATTAAGATGATGTTTTGTTGCTCAAACGATGATGCCTTTGACGGCTTACATAGGGATCAAGCATTATCTTGCTGCAAAATGAACTCTTAATCCATGTTTTTGTCAAGGAAAATTATCAAAACTAAAAGATCAGAACATTGTATTTGAGTTCATTTTTCGATTGCTGCGTCAGTTGTAATATTAATAAATATAAGAAACTCTTTTTGTCATTATATAAGCTATTTTCAAGATGTTTGCACTACTACTAATATCTTTGACAGTTCTATGATTACCATTGTAAAAGATGTTTTGTGTCCATTTGGTTTTAAAAACCCATATTGTTCCATAAAAACCATATTCACCTGATTTTACACCATGACACTTCTGGCTATGGAACGAGCACCAAAGACCGCTACGAGAATACCGTTTCGACGCGATTAAGAAGTTAAAAACGAAGCGCACTTTTGCGGCAAATTACCAGATTGAACTCCTTAATTTAATATAGCAATTATATGTATATTTATGTATTTCTGATATTTATTCCAATTTGCGGTTTGGTGATTCTATAGTTGAACAAATATTAGTAGCTGAACATACTTATAATTGTTATATTATCGGCATCATCATCTTACTTGTATACCATATAATTAATTTCTAAACAATTGTATTGAATACATCAATTTTGTATATACCATAAATAAAACATTCACACAAATACGTTTAACAAAAATATTATAAATAATCAGCGTTGAAATTTAAACAATGCAATCTATTATTATTTTATTTTTATTATTTTTTTTTTGTAAAACTTATGTGTATAATTAGAAATTTTTTAATGAATCGCGTTTACATTCGACAACAAAAAAAAAAAAACAAAAAAAAACTTGTTTTAAACAATTAGAAGTACGGACACGTGAGTCTTAAAAAATTATAAAATTTCGATTAGTTAGCACTATTTTATTTAGACTTCCTCAATTTATATATTTTATATGCGTGTGTAGGTTTGTGTCTGAGAGAATCTTCTATCTTCTG
Organism: Bibio marci; assembly: GCA_910594885.2. Taxonomy (NCBI): domain Eukaryota; kingdom Metazoa; phylum Arthropoda; class Insecta; order Diptera; family Bibionidae; genus Bibio; species Bibio marci. The sequence goes on along the minus strand of OU343114.1, from coordinate 6,937,681 downwards.
AAATTAATTTAATCAAATATAGGGTAAAAAAACCTAATATTGGATCATGTTAATTCAAAAATAAGTTTAGTTCACTTCACAATAACTTTTAAAAATTGGAAAATAATAGTTTATTTAAATTATGAATATAAAATATTTAATAACAAATTGTTAAAAATTATTAAATGAAATTTATTACTTTAATCATCTGCACAATTTTAAAAACAATGGGGTCACAACGGTTCAATAATAAACATAGCTTAAAACAATATATTTTCCATTGTCCAATAGTCGGTCTGTAAAGTATAAATTGTCAATAAAAATACTTCAGTAATAATACTAATTATATTATTATTATTATTTTAACTGGCCCATTATTAACACATGGCCAATTACCGCGATTTTTACAATATATATATTTTCAAGTTTAATTGTTGGTTCGATTAACTAATATTTGTTATTATATAAAAATTAAATATCTGACAATAAGCAATTCTCTTCAAATTTATGCAGAGTACAAATACATATGATGCGTGTACTTGGATAATGAGTATAACTTAAATTAACATATTAATATGCCAGCCATGGGAACACCAAACACATATAAATTGTACAATTTGCGTATAATAATTACACGCATAAATAAAATATTCAATATATTGTGTATAAAATTGATTGAAAATATTTGCCTAACGTCTCAATAAGTCATAATACCTAGCAGCACACATGAATATTTTAATATTTTGTTGTTTTTATAAGTTTTGTTGTCATTTTGAACATCGTTTTTTTGTTTTTTTTTGTTTTTAATGTCAATACAAGAAATATTATAGTGGTTCTTGTTTATACACCCTCTGTCCCATAATAAAGCAGAATGTCTATGTAAACGGTAGCGCCACTTCTTAATTATTTTGTAATTATGTTGTGTGAACGTTCCTCAACAAACTGTTAATATTTCATGACATTACATTCAGTAGAAAGGAAAATAAAACCCATAAAGTTACAGTTGTTTTTGTGCCGCGGTCGAAAAATGAATATAAAAACAAAGAAAGAAGAATTTTGTCGATATGGTGATAATATTATGTGTTAAATGCACAAGTTTTTAAATGGCATAAATGATTCACAGCTGGTAGAGAAGCTATAAGTGATGATTCAGGTCGACCATCGGAAGTAATTTCCTAAAGAAAACCATTGAAAAAGTGAGTGATTTTGTAAAAATTTATAAGAAATCGTCAGCGAGATTCTTCGAAATAGAGCAATAATTCATCGAATTTTAACCGAGCTTCGATAGGTGAATTCAAAGTTTATTCCACTCATCAATATTAAATGATGATCAAAAATTGCACCGAATTGAACAAATAATTAAATTGTTCTTGCCTAATCATTCACCATATTCACTTAATTTAACTCCCTGCCACTAATTTCTATTCCCTAAACTTCATTTGGCTATGAAAGGAAACCGTTATGCAATTGAAGACTCATTCAAAATACGCGAACGACCATCATTCTCAACAGCATTCCAATCACAAACATAAAAAGTCATTTGATTCACTTATTAAAAATGCAAATCGATGTATTTCGGTTGATAGAGATTATTTTGAATAAATAAAATGGCTTTTTTGAAAATTTATTATTTATTTTTGTGTTTGTTATTAATCCATTCCGAATTGTTATGGGACAGAGGTTGTAGAATGTATTATATGAATAAAATAAATATTGTTAGTAATTATTTTCCATATATTTTTCTTATTGGTATTCGCCATTGGCACTGTGGCATTCATCAAAATAACAAAAAAAAAACTAATTATTTTTATAAATAGTAACTTTTTTTTTCTCTTTGAGATGTTAAATAAAATTTTAAATTTCAAGTTATTTTTATAGTGTAACCATTCAAAATCGGAGCATATAATATCTAAAAGATTACTTATACTTTATGAGCGGCGGTGCTTGATGATAATGAAGGTAAAGACAATGATTTATATTTTTGAACATAAATTGACATAATCAATATAATCTTTATTCAACTATCGATACAATTTTTTCCAATGATATTCCAATCATTTAAAATAAGCTTTGGAATAAATTTAGGATTTGTTGAGATATGTACGTTTATTGCTTCGATAACTTTCTACTGTGATTTACAACTATTTTTACTATTTCATGTTTGCAAATATAGGAAAAAGAAGTTTGATACCCAAACAGAGAAATCATATATGATATTGCTATGAGCAATATGTGTTTGCTGTTGTATATAGTGAACCAGCACTATTTTCCTTAACAATTGTGAACGAATTTTCTTAATTTCTTCTTTCAAACGGTCTAATAATGATGAAGAACATGCAACACTTATTGTTTTACCTTTTTCTAATTAGCTGAATAAGCTTAACAACTAATATGCTATTGTTCTTGTATAATCTTTGCGTTTGGTGTGTGAACTTTGGGATAGTTAAATTTTTGAATGAAGGAAATTTGATCTCTGAACAATAAAGTTATAGCATCAAAGTAATTTTGAGAAATCGTATGTTGGATAAAACGAGTAATGGTCCAATTTTATATTATATTATATGGTCGTATTATTATACCGAGCGCTGAAATGAATCTAATTTAGTAAAATTAGTTTGACATATACGCAGATTTAGCTTTGTGCATAGTTGAAGGGCGAATAAATTTTAGAAACAATTATGAGGTATATAATAGAACTTGATTATCTAGAATTAATCTTAAGTTTATATTTTAAATTGATTGCATATCATTAAAATGGTTCGAATAATTATGACTTTATGTAGTATAAGTAAATGGGAAAAAGCATCAAGCACATAAGAGCACACACAATGACGCACTAAAAGAACTTGAAATCCCTAAATTTTTAAAACTTATTTCTAAACCCAATATTTTTGTATAACACCATTAGTTATATTTTATATATCTTAACAATAAATTATTTTCTCATATGCATTGTTCAAATATGCATAATATGCTAATGCTATACTAATTAAAATATATATGTATATTTGTACATTGCATTGTTGTGTAAATAAATTGCTAATTAATTCATTACACTATTTTACTAAACAATATAATTAATATGAATTATAATAATATTTTAGTCATCTTGGATATGTGAATATGGAGAAAATTTGTAATTAATTAATAATTTTATATGTAAATTAATTTCTATTTATCTGATCGTATAATTATTACACATGCTATCTATTTATAATTTACGATTATATAAAAACTATATTTAGTTAATATTATGTTTTTAACACTCAGTGGCACAGTGACTATAACCCGCATACTAATAGCTTTCGTTGCGGTATCGTATTCAATGCCCAAAATTTATATGTTATACATTTAAATTATTGAAAATTTTCGTTTATGGGAATAAAAGAACGAATATCTTGAACTCTACTCTCAAAGATTATCAATGACTGATTATAGGCTAATCATCAATCATATAAAAATAATGGTATTAATTAAACATTTATTTTGCGATAATGGCTGAACACAATTATTACAAATCGTTATACATATGCTCTAGTGCCGAGTAATTTACCAACTTGACTGTAACAATGAATATTTGGTAACCCGACATAACTTTATGATGCTAATTATATAATTATTTTTTATTCTAATATATGTGTGTATTTGTCATTGTATGTGCTTGCCAATACAACCTTTAAATTTTTAAGACAATAAAAATTTATTAAAATTTAATCTATTATTTACTCGCAAAATAAATATTTATATTTATTTATTATTATTTATTTATTTTATAGTAATCTAATATAAATAATAATCTTATCTACTCACATACTTTGTTTAAATTTGTATTATGGTATATTGACATTCTGTCGGAATACGTACGCATATGCATAACTTAGTGTAATAATAACATACGCATATATTCACATGCATTTAAAAATAATAATAATAATAATATGTAATAATCGCTGTATAATATCACATAATTTATTATAAATTCTATTAAAATTAAATTTATAATAGGTGTATGCATATGAAATGTCTAATTCGTAAATAGATATAGCTATTACAGCATACGGTTTGTGTCAATCATTTTTAATTTGTCGTATTGGTGTGAATGTTGATAAAATATAGGTTTTCATTCTTTCCAAACCTATTGAACATCTACATCACGATTTGTTGCATATATTGCTCAACATTTGAAGTAAACGGCTGCGAAAAGTTAAAGATTGTTGGTAGAATCCTTTGTTTGGTGAACACGATCCTGCTCAAACAACTTGCAAACTTTTTTGCCGCTGCAAAAGTGGTAATTTAGACCTCCAACAACAAAGAGAATAATACCGAAAAAATTTCAAGATACAGAATTACAAGCTTTATTGAAAGACTCGATTCAAACTGTAAAAAAAAAACGTTAGATCGCAATCAATTATTTTCAGACGTTTTTAAATTGTTAGTGACGCCGAAAAATTAATGTATTTCGAAAAATTCGACATTTCATATTCATTCATCTTATTGTAAAGATAAAAATATTCATCGCGACACGCATATAATAATAATATAAATTTAATTCTATAGTTATACACCTAATCTAATACATAATTAAAATAAAATTAAGTGCGTGTAAATTTATATAAGGAAATATTAAAATATATATATGTGTGCGTGTGTGTGGGGGTGGGTGTGTATTTGAGTATTAGATCAAATTAGATATGTATACAACCAAAACAACATTATTTTACATGAAAATTTACATGTATTTACAGCGTGGTTTGCGGCAACACTACTATACACATAGAACTAGAAGCTTTGCCATGGTGTCCATTTATTCTTTAAAATTATAATCATTTGATGCATAAGTTGCGTTGGGAATAGAATTAATCTGAATTTTCTTTCCAATTATTTACTGCTGTCACAGATTTATACGCGAGCGCGCGAACGTAACATGTCAAAATTAAATTTTTTGATAAAAAAACCAGCTTTAATTTGTCTTCTAAAATTCAACGGAAATATTAAATTTCCCTATCTATTATAGTGTGACCGAAATGATTGTAAACCGCACGAACTTAACATTTTTTCTGAACGATATTAATATTGGTTATTTATAGTCTTAATCTGGTAATACAAAATGTTTCGAAGAATGTTTCAGATTGGATCTGTAACATGAAGTACAAATAGGTTTTTTTGCATTATTATTTGTTTTTGCCATTGACGTGGTAGCCGGCTGACGGTCGATGTTTACGTATGTACTACAAAATATGTCCTATTGAAATAAGTCCAATAATGTGAACAATTTATATTCTTTAGTAAAATGAATAATTTTGATGTATTTGGTTTACACACCCATATAGCATTGTATATGAAGACAATGTTCTAAATATGGCGTATCCAATACCATATTTTCAAAGATATTTGCTTTTTGATTTTTGATAAACGAACAATTGATATTTCAGCAGTTGAATAATTGTTAGTATGAGAAATACTATACTGGGAATCTATGGATTGAGCGAAACATGGGTTTTTACTACAGAGTCATTGAACCATTTCCTAAAATTATAACGTTTTACTTTTTGTTGGATTTTATCCAACATGTAAACGATTTTAATTATATATATTCGTTTATTGAATTGATGACTTTTTAGCATATTCTACACCTTATTCATGTTGATGTGTTCGTAATAAATTGGTTATATATCACTAATCATTACTCAATTATTTATTATATTATAAAACATCCTAAGTTTAAAAATTTTTAAAATACATATATTTGTCATTTCTTTAAAAGTCATTCGTTTTAAATCGTGGTCCTATCTCTATATGAGGTTGTGCAGTATGCTCAATAAATTTTCCAAACCGAAAACCCCCATGTGGTTCCTAAATCTTCTGCTAGATTTTATCATCATCGATTTTTGTCCGTATAATTGTTTCATGAAAAAGGAGCCTATATCGACTGATATTTAATTAATTTTTAATTATTACCATATTATATGACATAAATTAATAAAATACTAAATTCATTTTTATATTCACCATCATTTATAATTAACATAAAATAAGATATGAAATTTATAAAGCTTTCAATGGAAATAAATATAATAGCACTATAATATTCGGACTTTCGTAAATATATTTTATTACAGTTGTAACCTCAACAAATTTTGTGTTGGCATACAATCCAATTAATTATGCTGCTTTTCTATTATATCCACTGAAATTTTTATTTATTTATAAGAATTTCCTAATGTTTAACTGTGTTTAAGTGAACAAGTTGCCTCAGAAACCTACTATACTATATTAATATATATTAGACGAACATATGATATGGTATTTCAAATATGGTATGATAATTATAAATAGATTAAATTCGTAAAATAACTTATTTAATTGTTTATTCATATACCTTTCATATCAAAATAATAATTTTACATAAAGTTTATAATATACAAATTAATAATACCGCCGCCGCCACATAATAACAATGCACACGTTATATAATATACTTTTTATAGTTAAATTATAATAATATAATACCGACGACGATAAGAAAAATGTTTTTGTTTTATTGTATATTAAATATTATGCCGCATGTATAATGAAATGACATATTACGTATTGTATGCGGAATGCGTATTTATAATATCACAACAATATTATATGTAAATGGAGTTATGGATATGATAGCAGCATATACCATTTTACCTGATCCCTTTTCTGATGAATTTGCCTGTACTAATTATAATAATAATAATAATAATACGAGTAATAATACTAATAATAATAATAATAATAATAATAATAATAATAATAATAATAATAATAATAATAATAATAATAATAATACTAATAATACTAATAATAATAATAATAATAATAATAATAATAATAATAATAATAATAATAATAATAATAATAATATGAAAATAATGAAGAAGAAGAGGAATGCTGACATTCTATATATTTAGTTTGTTATAATACATTATAAAATATGCGTAGTAGAAATATTCGTACATGCGTGTACTTGAGCATATTTTACTAAACCATTTTATGGTAAATCATTATTATAATTTTGTCTATATCATCCACGTAAATATAATGCTTTTTGCTTTCTAAATTCTGATGTACACAATATTATTACTTATATAATGTTCCATAAATGTATTAAAATATTATTATATTTATGTAACCCCAGTGAATTAATTAACAAGAGCTTTTGATGTTTAAATTCTGTGTATAATCAATCAATTTTATAATGAAAATATGTATTCTATGAGTATTTTCTACATAATTTTATTGTAAATTAAATTTGCTTGTATTTTAAAACATTTTATTACTATACTATACAAATTATATATATATATATGTGTTTGTGTTGTGTGTGTGTATCATATTTATTTATGCATAAGGTGACCAGATTTATTTAAATTCAAAATAGTATATCAAATATCAGAAATTTTTCATACACGAAATTTGATAAAAATTAATGAAAATTCACTTTAGTCTATAAATGAATACTAAACACTAACTATTGATAATTACAGTGCTTCTATAATATATCGTAATATATTTATAATTACTTGAATTAACTATAAGTTAAATAATCAATTTTTGAAAATTCTGCTTGTTTTATTGAACATGAAAACACATGAAACCACATAAATTCATATTTAAACTGATTTATATTATTATGAATATTTACAGTCGAATTGATTATGAGATTTTATAGACAGAACATTTATGTTGTAAACTGTCCTGTGAAAATGCTAATTTTAGCAGCGTTATTTATTCTTACAAAATGCAGAACCATTAGACTCGTGGGAAAATGATGAATATATATATCTGTTATGCCATGGTTTTTATAATCTACATTTCCATCCACATGCCATTCAGATCATAGAAGAAGAATTTCTCATAAAATAATTAATTTCAAATGAAGAATTCAATTAAATATTTTTAGAACTTTTCATTAAATTCTTACTTTGCATAAGGAATTAATTGTATTTTATACAGATGATAATCTAATTCAGGTGGAATTTAAGGGGTGTGTGAAAATTAAAAAACAAATTCGTTAACAATATTTATTTCTTGTTCAAATATTTTATACTTAAAAAATAAAAAGAAATGTCACTGTGGTGGGGAGAGGTAATTACGTTATTAGTCTTTTATTCGATTTCTGAAGCTAAATTGCAAAATTTCACGTCATTACGATTTGTTAAACTTCATCAACAAAACGATTGCAGTGGTTTTTCATAAATGTAAGTGAGTTAATGGAATATTAAAATTCAATTTTATATCAATTTATATTCTTAAAAAATAATGTTGAAATTAGATACAATTACACACATTTTCAGTCACCCTATTTATGCATTGTGTAATTGAATATAGAATCATGCATAATATTGTGAACATCATTTTAAAATTGGATTTAGTGTAATTTATTTCTTTGTTTTATACAACAAATAGTTTTATAGGCCAGAAAGTTTTTATATAAAGGCACTTCTTTGGCTTTATTCATAACATTCTCACCGATTTATTTTAAAAATTAATCAAAAAACGACATTCTTTTAAAATATTGTGTTGGAAAATATTTTATTATAATGTGGGTCATTTACCCATATAAGATTAATGGAATTCATAATTATTCAGATCAATTGGTGAATTGTAAAATACTCATTTTCGGGTGTTGGTTTGTTGTATATATCTGTGCAATAAAATAAACATACAAGCAAATAATACTATAATTTAGGAATTTTCACTAAAATAATCTTAATTTTATGAAACAACAATTTCCTTTTATAATGCAACCCCAAATTTGGGTTGGTCCCCGTTTCTTAAGTGCATATAGTATTTAAAAATAATTCATTGTTTACTATACCATTGAATTATAAAAATGTTTAATTAATTATTTTTCTATATCCTATACACAGGTTCCTGGCAATTAGGTTGGATTCTTTGTGATATATGGATTTCATTAGATGTTTTACTATGTACAGCTTCAATACTCAGCCTTTGTGCAATTAGCATAGATAGGTATAAATGAATTAAATAATAAATAATTGTCCAGTAATTTTTATCGATTATAATAAAAATATAAAAAAAATTCAATTAATTATCGTTTTTTTTTTAAATTACAATTTATAATTATATTATTTGATATACACACAGATATTTAGCAGTTACACAACCATTAAATTATTCAAGAAAACGTCGTTCAAAACGATTAGCATTAATTATGATATTAATTGTATGGGTATTAGCATTAGCAATTACATGTCCACCAATATTAGGATGGTAAGTAATTTATAATAATAATCATTTTTAAAATACTTACCAATATATTTATTATTAAAAATTATTAAAAATATTTTCGCTTCTATGTTTTTATGCTTATATACGAGAAAATTTACTATAGTCATTACTAATATAACCATTTATTAATGATTTGCCAATATTGATTAAGTATTTTTTATAATAAATAATAACGGAACAGGTTACGAAAATGCACAAATAATACGTTGCAACACTAATGCTAAGCAAAATAATCGCGGCAATAGCGACGAATGGTATAATCACATGTGGGTAAATAACTTGATGTATATTATTTTGGGTATAGCGTGCAAACAGCTAGACTATCGATTGGTGATCTATTTTGATATTCCCAGAAATGCACAATATTTATTTATTTTAATTCATATTATGGATAATAAATAGCATAGCATTCTGAAGGAATTAGAAAATTTGAATATCGCTACAATAAATATGTCTATCGTAATATGATGATGTAAAATGAAATGTTATTTTTGCATTTATTTATTTTATTGACGTCCGCTCCATAAACCTTACACAAAATATTTTTGGATAATTTTTGTGTTACATATATTATTAAAGCAGTTTTCATAATAAATAAATAATAATGTGTTAACGATGATGACATTCTTCAACATTCCCATATTGATATCATATATGATTTCGCAGTATATATATAAATGAACAAACAAACAATTAACTTATTTAACCGTCCCACACGCATTTCCATTAAGAATTTAATCAACATCAACCCAAACGAAAATAGTTTTACGATTATTACTATAAATGCGTAATCTATTCTTAGATTTTTATGTTAATATTGTTAATTATATATTTATAGGTGAATTGATAAATTAATGATGCTGAGAATAGAATAGAAAAAAATAAATATCATTACAGAAATTCCTTTTATAAAATAATACACTTTTTAAATTGTATGGAAAAAACATAATGTTTGTTGTAATTGTAATTATACAAATGTTTACGCACAGATTAATTTTAATGATTTTTTTTTGTTTGCACATAATATTATTTATTTCCGCTTCTTTAATTAATCGGAAATTTATTTGAGTGGCCGCTTATTATTAATTTTTTTTTATTTAATATTTATGTGCATATTTTTCATTCTTTTAGACGATTTTTTAAATTTTTTTTTGTATTTTCTTTTCGTCTTAACAAAAATAAATAAATAAACAAATATTTTGTATGTAGACGAAAAAATTCGTGTTCACAGTATCAATAAATCTTAAAATGTTTACATGACTATAATTATTTAATTATTTTTTGAATAAGTAAATATTATGTTAGATTGATATGAAAACAAATATTTTTATTTTAGTTTCATTTTCCCGCTAAAAATTAATAATGATTTAAAATGGAATTAATATATTGTGGAAAAAATAAATACTATTAAACCTTACCACGCACACATTTTATGTGTATTTGTTATTGATTTCATTTGGATTTCAATGAATAATTAAAATTTAGAAACGAACTATATTTAATTGAATTATAAAGATAAAAACCCATAAATTTATTCACACTTTGTGATTTGTTGTGACTTGTGAATTTCTTTCGCCCATTATAAATTTTGTTCAATATATTTCTTTTATAAATACTTTAATTTTAATTGTATGGATTAATTGTGGTGTGTGTACAAAGAATTTATTTAAAATGTTTATCAAATTAAACAATTACAACTCATCATCTAACACACAATCAAATATACTGAAAATTATAATGAATTTATTTTATTTTTTTCTTCAAACTTATAACGATTTTAACAATTTATATTTAAAATTCATTTTAAATTTTCTTATTTCTTTTAAATTCAAATAAAATTTTATTCGATTAATTCAGAATCAATAAATTTAGAACATTATGTAATTTTTTTTTAATTTCAAAACATATAGCGCATCATTCATTACATTAAAATCTCATATATTTATACATATAGATGATCGCTGAAACTTTGTAGAAACTATTAATGTTTTATTTCGTTTTGAAATAAGTATTTTGTTGCTGGCATTAACGATACCCTAAAAAAGTTGCTATATTTATGAAACAATATTGAACTAAAAAATAATTAATTTCACGTTTTATAACACAGTTGATCCATGAAACAACGTTGCTACTACTCGATTCCTTGTTTAGTAATCTTTCATATGTTTTTTATATGTTCATTAGTATTAAATGTGTTTAAATAAATAAATATAAGATGCATATCTTGTTTTGAAAAACAACATATTTTAAGGTGTCATACGGTTTATCGATATTTTTTCACCTGGAGGTACATTCGCAGTATTATCGAATTACAACTACGTATAAATATATTTATTTTTTGAAATTCGTTCATATGTAGGTTTCTTTTAGGTTGATACACATAAAACTGATACAATATATAACTCGCAATAAAATTATTAACCAAAATAAATGTTAAGTTATTATTAAGTATTCTTTTGCAGCTTCTTGTACAGTTTCCTCTTTCCGGTTTACCTTATAATATATAGCCTTCGCTACGATGTACACGTAATGTAGATCATATTTTTTTTTAATTCGCAAGAAAATCATAAACCAAACTAATTTTCTTATTTTTTTTTTTAATAAATCAACTTATCATCCACCCCACAACATATATTGCATTGGTTAACGATTAAATTTGAAAACTCATTTCAATATCATCAATTTTATTTCAAAAATGTAATTTACGACAATGAAAAGTGGAAAATTATTACGGTAGCAGTCACATTTGATACTATTACTATAACGTTTATATTTATAATATTGAATTTATTATTATTTTCTTCTCAATTTTTTATTTATATAGCAAATATTATTTTTCAATTTATTACACACACACTTTATAAAATAGCATTTTTATATTTAATTTATTTATTTTTTTTTATTTTTAGGTATGAACCAGGTAGAAGAGGTTTAGTTGAATGTCGATATAATCAAAATGAAGGCTATGTGGTATTTTCTGCAATGGGTTCATTTTTTATACCAATGGCTGTAATGATTTATGTTTATGTAAGAATATCTTGTGTGGTAGCAAATCGTCATGAGAATATGACAGAAATTGAAGTACATAAGGTAAATATAAGTTTTCTTAATGGTATTAATATATATATTAGGTTGTCAACTATCTCCCTTCCGCCTTTTTGCTCTTTATTCAATGCTTTATAAAAAGTGTTACAGTAATCGGATTTAGTTCAAATATGCGCCGTTTTGTTCGATAATCTGTTTCCATCTAGACTGCAACTTCATAATACCTCCCTCGTAGAAGCCCCCCTCCTTATTTGCGAAGAACTCGGACAGCCACTTTTCACAAGCCTCTTTTGAGATCAACTTTACACCACCAAGGGCGTTCGCCATGGACAGGAACAGGTGGTAATCACTTGGCGCTATGTCCGGGCTATATGGTGGATGCGATAAAACCTCCCATCCGAGCTCCCGTAGCTTCTGACGAGTCATCAACGAAGTGTGTGGTCTGGCGTTGTCCTGGTGGAACACTACACCCTTCCTTTTGGCCAATTCTGGACGCTTCTGGTCGATCGCCTGCTTCAAGCGGTCCAGTTGTTCGCAGTAGATGGTAGAATTAAGCGTCTGGCCATATGGGAGCAGCTCATAGTGGATGATTCCCTTCCAATCCCACCAAACACACAGCAAAACCTTCCTGGCCGTCAATCCCGGCTTGGCCACTGTTTGGGACGATTCACCGGCCTGCGACCACGACCGTTTTCGCTTGATATTGTCGTATGTGATCCATTTTTCGTCGCCAGTCACCATCCGCTTCAAGAATGGGTCGAGTTCGTTCCGTTTCAGCAGCATTTCGCAAATGGAAATTCGGTCCATTAGATTTTTCACTGTTAATTCATGTGGCACCCAAACATCAAGCTTTTTTTTGTATCCAGCCTTCTGCAGATGGTTTAAAATGGTTTGGTGACTAACTCCCATCTCCTGGGCGATGTCACGAGATGCCACATGCCGGTCTAACTCGATGTATTCCATGATTTGATCGGTATTTGTCGTCACAGGTCTTCCGCCGGCTGGCTTATCCATGGTGTCGTTTTCACCGGCTCTGAATCGTCGAAACCATTCCTCCGCGGTTCGAAGTGATAGAGTACCATCCCCCAAAACACCATTAATCTCACGGAACGTTTCTCTAGCGGATTTGCCTTTAACGAAGGAAAACTTTAAAATAGCGCGAATTTCGGCGTTAGTGAACTCCATGTTTACACGTCTATAACTGTTGAACGCAATATCCAAACTAATCATACATAGCGTCGTTTTGTTTGTTATGTCAAGAGCTTTCAAATTATGTACAGTGTTGCCAGATACGAGCTCTGTAGCGCTTTGTACATAGCCGCGAAATTAAAAAGACAAAAAGGCGGAAGGGAGATATTTGACAACCTTATATATAGGGTAGGTTGCCTCATTGTAGACCACTTCTTTTAAAAGTAACAAAATATAAAATACACGTTTAATTTTTAAAGAAATCGTATTTTACCATTACATGTAATTTTAACTATATAGATGTAGCTATGACATTCTAAATTAGACTGTATTTGATAACGTCGGCAATGAAAAAATACCAAATTTAATCTTATTTTTGTGTTTTGTAAATTAACAAATTCAATTTATAATGATTTGGAAATAAAAAAATCCAAGTGTTATTTTAAATGTTTTTCAGAACATAGATTTATATGAATTACTTTTGATTGTAGATAGGCGAAACATATGCTGCATTCGTCCCAAGATAAAATAAAAAACAATTAAGATGGCAACATTATAGTTCTTAACCGGTTAACTATTTCCAGATGTTTGCTTGCCTTGATAAAACTCCAGAGCGAGCAAGTAAATGTGTGGGTGTCTTGTAAATTGAAAAATAAATACGATATTTTGCTACTTCAACATAAAAGAAAGTCTTTTTGAGCCAAATTGTTACGGACAATAAAAAATGTATGTATTTCGGCAGTCCTAAATGGTAGACCCGAACCACCCATTAACGTCACAACCACTACGTAATAACCGCATAGTTAGTAAATATGTATTTCTGCAAATTCAAAGCTTTGTTTCACCAGATCATATTATATGAATAAAACTAAATTTTCAGAAAAATCGACTTTTATAAATTATCATATTTTTTAATTGTGTGCTGAAAATTGTAATGGATTTCCGTTTTAGTTTACAGAATTCAAAATTATAATCAATTCCCAAACTTTCATGGAATAGATTTCACAAGTACAAAATATATGATCGATTTTCCATTCAAAGTCAGCAAAAGAAAATTAATATGAATTCTTTGACCTTTTTATTAGATTCAGAAAGAAATAATGATTTTTGTTAGTACATTCTCCCTCCATCCCTAACAACTTTTTATAAATAAAATAATATGTTGATTACACGTGGACAAATATATTTCTCAAAAACACACAATCATTTACAATATTACAATATTTATTTATAAATTTGACAAACACGTTTTGTTGGTGTTGGTGTCAACGTTCTCGTCAATCAATCATTTAATTTTGTCATATTCTATTTTCGTACCGAATACTTCGGTAATGTTAAAAAAATATACAAATATTGTATTGAATGGAAATGTTGTACCAAATCAATTAACAAAAGAAAAAAAAAGAATATTATAAGAAAATTCTATCAATAAACTAATATTTTTATTGAAATATAATATACCAATGTTAAATTTTTGACGTTATACGGTGAAAATGTAATTTTTTTGGTGTCTGTTTAAGTTTGATATAGAAGTTCCGACAGACATTGCCGTCATGTCATATTGCAATTTGATTTTCAATATTAGTCTATAACATTTAATCATGAAGCCATTTAACATTGCAGCGCAACGTTTACAAATCGAAATTCATTATTGCATTATGTCCTATTAAAATTAGTCTTAGATTCGTTAAAATTAAACTAATTTTCAGATTAAACAGCGACGTCGGACAAAAAATGTTACCGTATATGAGGAGTGAAAGCTATCCACAAGCTATATTTATAAAAAAAAAATTGGTGTGAATTAGATGTTGCGACAGCATCATATTACACTGTAACCATTTTTTCTATACGAATTTTATTAATAATATATTGTATTAAATTGTAAATAATGCGTAAATTTATAAGTTAATATTTTTAAATTAGTTTATATCTTCCCGCTGTTATATTTTTATCCATGAAAATATATATATAATTTAAGAGGTTGGTTTATTGTCAATTAATTTTCATAATATTATGTAATACTTATATACAACAGTTGAATGCGAAACCCTTATATCATCGCGGTGTTAATAATAATATGAACAGTATTTTCACCTACCGCACTTTTTAACTATATACTTTTTGCTGTTCACAAATTTAGATCTTTATTTTTAAAATACATAAATTATAATAGACCTATAGACGCTCCAAAATTATAGAACAAAATACTTAAACATTTTTTAACATTTGTGCAAAAGAGGGTTAATTTCAGGTCGATACGATTTTCTATATTCTATGTGAAATTTAAAATTGTTTCTTTTACAAAAGTTACAGTCTGCATAGTATACAGAAAAGATAAATTAGCATTATCATACACACGTTGTTATTATCGTTCATTCGATAATTTATGTAGAAAAAAATATGAATGATTACGCAGGCAGTGTTATAATATTAAATGGATATTATTATATGTATTTATTTGTCTAATATATTTTTTATTCACATTTATTCAGAAATATTGGTGTGTTATCCGTTCATGAGTTTTTCACATCATAATAAAATATAATAAAATATAAGGAGTTGTAATTTAATAAATATAAAAAGCTCAACCTTTTTTTTCCCGTATTTTTTGTGGTTATATTTGTACAGGTAGCCCTTGTAGAACATGAATATTTGGTTAACATATATATTAAACAAATATTATAGTCAAATATTAAGAAATTTTGTAATTAAATATATAAGGTCGAAGATGAGCAAAATACTCGCACACATTTTCGCCTATGTTGGATACATTTATATTTATTGACTGTTAGTGACACGATGGTATATAAAATTAATGGCAGTATAACAAGTGATACTGGCTGGCGGTTTCTATATGCAAAATATTTTAAGAATATTTTTGGTTTCGTTTTTATAACACAGATCGGAACTATACAATGATTTACGCAGAGCTACCTGTACACAATTTATTTTATTTGAAAGAAATATACATGGTATATATATATTTATATTATATGTATATGTGTGCATTTAAGGTGAAGATAATCTAACCTTAGAAACCCTTAACAAACACAAACATATATATAAAATGGTACTTGCCGGTAATAAGATCAATCAAATGTGATAGTGCATATGGAGCAATAGCATCGGTTCGATTCAATGATAAATTTTGAGATTAAAATGTGAACCAGTTAATCCTGTTATTGGTAGCAATATATTTATTGTAGTTACTATACTTGATACAAAAATTTCGTACCTCCTCAGCCTCAGCAAACTTTTGGCTTTTGAATATTTTAATTGCATCATACAGTGATTGAGGTTCTGTCTTTGGACAACCATTTAGTATCTCCGTTACCAACACATCACCGCCAGCAGTCGTTAGTGGATAATTATAGTACTGCATAGTTCTGTTGTAGAATTTCGCATATGTAATATATAAATCTCAGATTTATCACCAAAAATGATGACCAATGACAATCAAATGATCACAATTATCATATATATTCTATTCATAATTATGTTACGATTGTAATATAAAAACATTAAAATGTCTATTATTGAATGGCTCTTATGCAGTCAGTTACCTTATTTTCGGTTTTTTTTTTCCAGTACGTACGTGTGATAACAACCGTGAAACGTAAATCGAATATATATTACGTATTCTATGTAAT
The DNA here is from genome assembly GCA_910594885.2 of Bibio marci. Classification (NCBI taxonomy): domain Eukaryota; kingdom Metazoa; phylum Arthropoda; class Insecta; order Diptera; family Bibionidae; genus Bibio; species Bibio marci. The sequence goes on along the minus strand of OU343114.1, from coordinate 6,920,534 downwards.
TCGTTATTAAAAGAAATAATAAAATAAAAAAAGTGATACGACTCTTATGACTTCAGTCATGTGTTATTAATTATAGGAAAGAAAACTGAAGAGAAAATAAAAAAAAATTAAAGAAAATTTCATTTTCATGTTTTTTTTCTTTAATATGAAATTCATTTTTCAATAAAAAATATGTTCAAAGAGAGTTAACTTCTTATTATGGATACATATATGTTACAACGTTATAATCATAAAATTGTTATATTAAATTTGTTATGTGTACTAGGAGTGTGCATGTATTCTAGGTTTTATTTATATTTAAAAAATATAGTTGTTTATAATATGCATCTAGTCCGCTACTTTGTCTATTAACTGGTTGGTTGCACGTTTACAAGAAAAGAAACAAAAAACATGTGAGCCATCAACATCCGTTGTAACGCCAAATATTTATGCTCAGGAAGTGTTAGTGTATGTTGGATGGCATTGGAAAGAAATCATCTACACCCATAGCTTCTCAAACCTGATAAAATTGTGAATGTTGTACGGTATCATTACCAAACTACCATATTTAATAATGTTATCGAGGAGGAAAGAACATTAACAGTCGAAGGAACTTCATTGACTGACTAATGTAGAAAGTCGTCTTCTTAGAAGTTCTCCCGTTAGCTATGCGTATTCACGGCACAATTGATCCATTCTAATTGACCCATTCAGATCGATGACACAGGCACTTTTCACAAGTGGAAGAAGTTTAAAAATGGCTTTGTTAAATATTTCTCTTCACAACAGCCAAGTTTCTATCGCAATGGATTAAGTAATCTATTATTTTGAAAATTTGTTTATTGTATAATAAACCATAAAATATAGAGAATACATTCACACACCTTATTTAAAAATTTATATAGGAAAAACAAGTCGTTGTTCTTCTTATTTCATTGTTTTTCCTACACATTATTATTTATGCATATAAAGTAAAATTTAATACAAATATTATCAAATTAAATTAACATATTTTCTGAAAGAAAAGCAAAACCGATGACACACAGCTCACAGTTCGAATAGAATACAATCCGAAATATATTAAGTCTTAAATTTTAAAAGCAAATAATTGTGTAATATATCTTCTTCTGTAATATATAGTGAATGTTGGAGTAATTATAGTAAAGCAATTATGAAATCTGGAGTAGGAATAAAACTGTACAAAATATGAATTTTTATGTTATATTGAATGAGAGATAGGGTGAGTTCAAATTGAAGATTAGGCATTGGAATTAAGAGATTGGTGTAAATTTGCAAAAAATTTGGTTACTCTGTGTCGAACATCAATACAAACTAACACCGCACACTTCATTTGTATTCTCATATATAACCGAATTTGATAAATCAGAAGTTGATGAATTTGGTTGATATTCGTTAAATTGGTTTTAGCTAAATATCAATTATTTGCTTCAAATTCATATTATGCTATTTCTTTGCGGATTTTATCAAATTACATGCAACTTGTACATTGAATGAATTTATACGGATTGTCTTATGGTATCCATCTAAATCGAATTATGAATAGAGTGTTGTTGTTTTAATAAGACCTTAATAATTATATATTATATATTGTTCGGATATATACAACTCTTTGGAAAATATCAATATAGATTAATTTATTCTTTTGCATCAAATAAAATATCGTTAACAGTCTTCTGCCTTGATAAAAACTTATATCTTCTCATTTATGAATAAATATTTATAATTAAATAGTTCATTAATTATATATATCTTTATTATTTTATTTGTAGAAACATAAAAACCATTATTTTGATGTTGAAGCCGACTTAGATTTAGAAATTGATCCATCTTCAGAAATTGAACAACATAATAATGTTAAAATTAAGTGTCCGGCAACAGCACGTACAAGCACAACGAGTAGTACAACCGGTGGTGAATATAAAGATTTTATACAATTAAAATCACCATTGATACAACAAACAAATGGTGGTGGACATTATGAATTAATCGAATCAATGCAGCGGTCATCAATAAAGCAAAAGAAATCAATATTAATTAATAATAGTAATAATTTAAATAGTAATAGTAATAATAATATTAATAATAGTACTAATAATAATAATAACATTAATAATAATAATAATAATAATAATAATAATAATAATAATAATAATAATAATAATAATAATAATAATAATAATAATAATAATAGTACGACTGCCAGTAATACAATAAATTCAAATTTATCAATTAATACTAATAACTTACCACCAATTAACAAATGCGTACATCATCACCATAGTCATAGCATAAAACATAATAATAATTATAAAACTTATGAAACTTGTACAAAACATATAAGAGGTCATCCAAAATCGTTATCAAATCGTATATTATCATTGAAAAAAGAAAATAAAACAACACAAACTTTAAGCATTGTGGTCGGCGGTTTTATTGTGTGTTGGCTACCATTTTTTATTTATTATTTAATTACACCATTTTTACCTCATAAATCGGTTATTCCAACATTAACCAATTTTCTGACATGGTTAGGATGGTTTAACAGTGCTATGAATCCATTTATTTATGCATTTTATAGCGTTGATTTTCGTGCCGCATTTTGGCGTTTAACATTTCGACGATTTTTTAAAAATTCTACAACAGCACCATATTCTAGTAACGCAATGTCTATTAAACGTTAATATATGTTTGGCACCGGCGAGCGGTGCCGATAAATTTATTTATTGTATATGCATATTTATGAAATGTGTATCCGCATAATAAAATTCTGTGAATTTAATAAAATTTGCAATTCTAATTGCAAAGCATAAAGAAATGTTGAAAGAATTATAGAAAAAACAAAAACAAAAAATTATAATTATTTATTTTTAAAATTTGAAACTTCTTCTAATGGGCATTCAGCATGTAATTTAATAATATATTAATTATTTTGTTGTCAAATCAATATATATATGCTCGCAGATGGCACAAAATTAGGCATAATATATGAATTGAATATTGTTGTTATAGAGTAAAAATTAAATTTTAAATGTAGAATGGATTTGGATATGTTAATTAATTGTTATATTTTTTACGTAAATAGGTTAATATGCTCCCTGACATAACCCCAGAAATTTTATTGTTCCGAAAAAGATATCGGAAAAATGTTAAATGTAAATTTTCTTTCGTATTTTAATATTGTATATGAAGACTAAGATTATAGTATTTATAAATAATCTATTTTGACAATAATACAAAAAGTTTAACTATTCCACCAAATTTAAATTTAATAATGACTCTGAGATTCTTAATCTGATTCATATTTTTTTTGATTTTGTTTAATACATTAGCTTTTAGTGTCGCTAATTTTTTATATCCATTTATCAAAATAAAATATGTTAAATGACGAACTAACTGAAAAAAATTTGAATTATAATACCGAAAAAACGTAAATAAAAACAGAAAGTATTTTGATACGCATTTCGTCTTATTCCAGGATTGTGACAGAAAATGTTTCATTATCGTCCCCGTATCGAGTAGTCTACACGTGTTGATAACTCAAACATACGTGAAGTCATCAACGGAAATAGTGCAACTCGTTTTAAGCTATCTGCCATTTAGATTAAAGTCGAGTTGGTAAATTACTCCGAATATGAAAATATTTACCAATTCCTCTACAATTATGTTACTAGTTGTTAGTTGTTAGTTTTTAGTTAGTTGATACTAAAAATTTAATTATTGTTATGAACGAATAGATTCCATATAGTATTTAGTGTGAGGTGAGATAATGTTAATCTCTGAATCGTTATTCACTTTAAATTTCCAAATTAACGAACCCGGAACAGCTTATACTTTGGCTTTACCACTTTTATCTTTCATGGAAATAAATATTATATGTTAAGAAAAAGCACAAAAATATACATTTAATTTCATTTTAACAGAAATAAAATAAGAAATTTTCATGAAAATTTAACGAAAATCTGATTATTACTATTAATTAAATTGTTAAATTAATTATGTTGCGAAGATGCTGTGTATTAATGTACTTGTGTGATCGAAAAACTACGTGCGTTTCAAATAAAATATGGTATTTTTATACCAACACGAAAATTCATTTCAAGTTTTATTTTTTCAAAATTTCTTTTCCGTATTATATAATATTTGTTGTCGTTTTTTATTTCCATTGTTTTGTCGAAATTTTTGGCAATTTTTTTTCCGATCTCATAATGTTTGACGTTATATCAGGGAGCCATTCGTATATATAGGCCAAATGTAAATATGTATAAAAATCGATAATTATGCAATATACATAGAATTAAAGTAAAATTACAATTATTTTAATAAAATTATATATTTAATTTATATATTTATAATATTTTAATTAATTAATATAACATTAATTATAATTTAACTTTCATTTAAAATTAAGAAAGAAAAAAACATGTTAAATTAATTTTTACTGTAATATGATCTCAAATAAAACCATATAATAAATTAAATACAATATTGCTGCCGAACTATAATTTCAATTACTCTCACCAATAAATGTATAAGAACTTGTCAAATTGTCAATTATATTTAAATAATTTTATTAAAAAAATAATAAAATACATTGGAAAGATTAATTTCAGCTTTATTTTTGTTAAAATTAAAGAGGGTATATATATTGACATGGAGCAGTAAAACTACATACTCTTAGAAGGAAATAATGGGCCATTATATAGAAAATGTGTCGAGAATCAGAGAGATATGGAGAAATTATAAAATAACACATTTTAACAGTTCATTTCAAAAGCTTAACAATTCATATTCTAGACAGCTTTGTATCATAGCGTTGATACAACCTTCAAATAGTAAATAAATACTTCATGACCACTTTTCTGATAGTTTATGGAAAATTTTTTCTCAAGAAAATTGGTGCTGACACAATATTTGATGAGTGCGTAGGATATAAAACGTTTAATATATATGCAGTCGTCACATTTCCCTTATATGCTATTTCCTTCATTTAAACGATCAAACGATTCATTGATGTTGATAACGATCAGTGGAAATAGTTTCACTTGAAATGTACATGTGAAAACCATAAGCTCTTTTACAAATTCTGTACATTAATGACATTGCATTTTGAAATCTGATAACGATAATGGATGTAGATAGAATCGCTGGTGTAATACAGGATAAGATTAGATGTTGATTGTATACAAATATACAAACTACGATATAACCTATAAGAGCAACACTTACACATTGCTTACAATATATAGTCAATAATGATTTACATTACCATAGAACGATGATAATATAAAGAAACCTTTTAATTTTTCGCAGTCAAAAATATAAATAATTAAATATTAAAATTCCATTAAAATAAATATGTATTCAGAGATTCTGATTTAATTAAGAACTGTGTTGAATAATTAATTCCACATTAGTTTAAATCATGTTTCAACTAAAACATATGTTTCAATAATATGCAAAAATGTGTCAAAGAATACATTTTAATCATTTAAATATTTGAATTTAGATTATGTTTTTAAATTTGTATTTTTTTTGGCCTAATCATTCATATAAAACTATATAGCTTAAATTGTTAAATGCTTCCAGTTCAGTGTTATTCAATAACTTTACTGTAATGCGAATGTTTTATGAGTAACATATACGATTCAAATGCTATCATGATCAATAATTACGTAATACAATTTAATTTTTTTGATAAATTTTATTTCACATTCATATTCATAAAAATCATACAAATTCTTCTTCTTCATTACAAATATCACTGGGTCTACGATGATTACCATTAATTGTAGCATTGCCGACGCCACCATTATTTGCACCACCATTAGCAGTAGTACCACAATTACCACGACCACCAGATATAGATGAACCCCGTCTTATCATCGGTATCTGATAAGTATTATTTGTCGGCAATGAATAGTTATTCATTTTATATTGTTGAGCTTTTTGTTTACAAAAACCATATCTATAAAATAAAAATACAATAAAATATTAAATAAATAAATAATTAAATAAATTAAATTTGTTAAATACGAAAATTACCTTGATAATAAAATATATAAATCACGACGATATTGTGTTGTTAATATTGCATATAAATATGGATCGGCACATGAATTTAATGGATAGAAAAATACAAGTAATATTTTTGATTTGGCTACGTCTATTAATGGTATTCCACCTAACGCAGTTAATCCAAAAAAAGCTATCGGTGCCCAACATGCAAAATTTGTAAATACCTGAAATAAAATCGGATAAATATTGTTATAGCCAATATATTTTTTATTTTAATTAAATAAAATTTTAATTCAATGAAATCGCACTTTGATTATATGTTCCAAACTGCGTTAAAAACTATATAAATAATTACGCAACATATGCGTTTATTCAATTATTATTAAATGTACAAATTAAATTAACTATATATTTAATAAAAATATTGTTGTATTTATTTGTATTTTATTATATTTTTTAAGTATAAACCAATGCTTGTCAAATAAAGATAATTTAATTTAGCATAGATGATGTCGTAATTCCGCTAATTGGATGAGTTTTGATAAAAATGTTAATTGTCATAAATTGTTATATATTATTTTAATAAAACAAACTAAAATTGTTTTAAGGATAATGACAATGTGTAAATATAAAGATTAAATTAATTATTAATTGAATAATTAAAAAAAATTGTACTATTGTTAAATTAATTAAAAGACATTTTATTTCTTCCATTTACTGTATTTTCTTTTGTAAACTATAAACTGTAATATATTTAGTATTTTTTAGTCGATTCCAAAAATATGTGTAATTAAAAATTTAAATATTTATTTTCTTTTATTACTAAAACTATTGTAATATTTAAAATTATTTATAATAAATTAATGAATATGAAATTACACACAAAAATATATGATTTAGTTATTCTATTACAGTAAAATTTTAATTGACAACATTAACTACAACTATATACCAATGCGAATTTAATGGTATCGATACACCTCACATTTCACATTGTGTTCACACAGTATTCATAATTATATAGATACCACTAAGATGCAAAATTATGATTAAAATTAATTAATTATTGACGTCTATATTTTCATCGCTTTGTCTGTGATATAGTGTCAAGAGAAGACCACAATATTTAGAAAAAGATGAGGTAGAAATAAGAAAAAAGATTCGATAAACCAATTAGGATAAGTATTTACCCAATAAGGATATTGGAATTTTATTAATACTATTTCTCGGTTTTTCAGACCACAGATTTTTCTTCTTTATAATTCATCCTTTGTCGAATCTTATTAGAGATTATTTTGCCGTTTCATTTAATACCATATGAATATAAATGTTGTGTTATGAACACACCGTATCGAACCTGTGATGTTTATAAATGTTACTTTTTGGATTTTTTAAACTTTTTACTACAGATGTCAAGATCAGCTAAATCAATTGATTGAAAAGCTCATTTTTTGGAATATACAGTTTTTGCATATGATTCCAACGGAAAAAAAATTAAAATTTGATGCAATCATTTTCATTTGCCAATGAATCTTCAAAATTTAATGAATAATTAAAATTAGTAACAATAAAAGTTTGATCATTGACCGAATAATATCTTATCGCATATTATTTTTATTATTCACACTTACCAATAATGCCATTTTTTTTGCAACAGTCATTTCACCTCGCGTTGCATTTCTACATGATTGACGTGTATTTTTACCCAATGAGAAATATATTTGTCCATAACAAATTGCAATGAAAAAGAATGCAAAACCATTAATTGCAATAATTGTTACTAAATAGGATATATCAAATGAATCTCTGGCTTCCATCGGTAAACATATGCTATTGTGAAAATAAAAATATAAATTAATTAATTAATTAATTATCTGTATTAAACTATAAGTAAAGTAAAGAATAATATTCCCGAAGTTTTAACTATCAAATATACATTTTCTTCCTAAATATATGTAAATAGTGCATCAGAAAAATTGTGCTATATTTGAACAGAACATAACACACAAAATGAAATTTCGTTTTTAAATTTCTTTGTAAAATCATATTAAACTAAAGACTATTCGATAAAAGTTGAAGTTATTATATTTAATTTAAGTTGAATTATGAAACATATTCTATTTGTTATGCATTTTACATTATCATAAAATATGATTTCATTAAAATATGTTATGATGATAAAACCAATATATTTTAATTATCTACAACTCAAATAAGAAAAGAAATTCTTTCATATTTTTTGATATAATACATTAGATTATTATATAGTGTTTAAATAATAAATATTTACTGACTGTTATTTGTATTAATGTATTTATTTTAAAATCGGTGGCAGTGTTACAACAATCAACACGAATTAATTTGCATAACAATCAAAGGAAAATTTATCTAAATACTTTCCATAACATTAAGATTTCAGATATACCCTAGTAACAATTTGTTCGTATTTTGAAAAATGTGGAAAATTTCCGTGGAAAAAATCCACATATTTTATATAAATTGGATATATTAGAATTTGTCCAAAGAATGTCCATAAATTTTCCACTTAATATAATAGTATTTTATTTAGGTCAATCGAAAAACTATGGATTGTCAGGGTAATATGTGCAACATATATCCGCGATATTGTATTTATAATTTATTTCACCAATTATCCAAGACAGTCAAATTTAAATATAATCATCACTCTCTTTAGTTTATTTTCATAATTTTTAAAACAACCAGCAACTCAAAACTATATATTTTCTAGGAATTTTGTAATACTTTTCATGGATTTTATCTGCGGTTTTTGTTTCTTGCTTATTACAAAAAAAATGCACAATCGATAAATTGTTGCCATCATCTTCAACATCTTCATTCCGTGCTCATAGAACTTCTGGTCTATCGGTAAAAAACTGAATCAAATCGGGCGATTTAACATCATCGCCATAAGAAGAATTTATTCTGCTAATACGGACAATTCACGGGTATTACTTGCCAAATTTCATGGACGATCCAATGATATTGTTGTCGAAATGCGTGGATATGCTCACAAAAAATATGAATATTCTGTGGAATAATGGCAACTAGAAATACTTCTACGGAAAATCCGTAGAAATTATCATTGGATATATACGGATAATGCAAGGACATATTTTATAAAAATCCATGGACAGGGTTGCACTGATCATATAAAATACCTACGGACATCCTTAAGAAAAATTTAAACTACGAACTACTACATGTAATACGGAAATTTTGCGGACAAACTACGGACATTCTTACTAGGGTTTGTATGTGTTTAATATACACAATCGAATATACCTAAATTTATGTCTAAATTTTATAATCGAATTACATTATATATTTATTTAGAAAAAATAATAATACACACCTTGTCGATGAATAATTACTGACACCAAACAATGGCAATGCAGACATAAAAATTGAATATATCCATCCACAAATCATAATAACTAATGCTGTTTTTAATTTTATACGTTTATTTAAATTTATAGCATTTGTAATTGCATACCATCGTTCTAATGTAATTATGGTCAATGTAAACACCGATAAATTACTAGCAAAAACTGTTAAAAAACCAGCGGCTTTACATCCCGACCCTATATTATACACACATAAATAAATAAGAAATATTTGAGTTTTAATTTTCTTAAAACATTATTGCAAATAAAAAATTCTATATGTTTTAATTTCAAAAGAGCGTGTATCTATATCATCTGAATACCCAAACCTAACCCAAACGACAAACTGGTATTATATATTTATATTTTTGCAAGATTTATTCATTGTTATTTGTTATACATTTCCGTTGAAATTTTATTGAATTGAAAAAGAAAAAGGAACACAAAAGTTTCAATTGATTTATTTATAGATGTTATTGGGTTTATAGATGGTATAAGTATACGAGAGTATAGTATAAATATGGTTGAATAATAAAAATAAGTAAACATATTTATTATTATAATGTAAAAGTAGCTGAATAATATAATATATTAGAGTTTGAAAGAAGTAGGTAGAATTCTGGCAGAGTATAGAGAAAAAGGATTGTTTACATTTATATAAATAAATAATGTATTATTTTATATATCTTATTATATTTTCTATTCTATACAAAAAAACATATTTATGGATATTGAATATATTTACTCAAAATAGGGTTGTAAAATTTATGTTTCCCATTTATTAAGAAAAAAAAAATAATAATAGTATAATAAAATAAAATGTATAGAAGAAATGTTGTACGAGTACAAGGTAACGAAAGTAAATTACACGCGCATATCAATCAATTTATAAAATTTATAAAGTTTGGAAACAGTTTACTGAATTCCATATTCATTTAATGTCTATTTTTATGAAAATAAGAACCAAATATTAATATAAACATATATTTCATATATATCGCCAGGTTTTCTATATATTATTTTCTAATAATATTTCGATATCTACTAATTTTACGAAATTTGTCTGTATCGAAAAAAATTCTTTTTAAATACCGCAGTTCATTTATGTTTTAATTTAATTCATTTTTATAAACAAGTAATTTTAAGTTTTTATTAAAACAGTTTTTTAATTAATATATGCAATTTCAATTATTTCTTTACCTGTTTACAGGAACATATGGACTATAAAAATTTATAATGGAATACCAAAATCTGAGCATCGAATTCATCATTAAAATATAGTTTATATAGAAAATTTCATCAAAAGTCACACCGTGTGTCTGATTTTAAATTTTAAACATAAATGTGTCGGAATTTTTGAAATTTGTGTAAATAACTTTGAAATAAGTGCAACAATTTTTTCCAATTTTATTCCAAATAAAGTTAATGAAACATAAATTTGATTACCATTAGCGAAGAGTATACATAGACAAACAGTCCCTAGTTATGCAAATAAAAATCATAATAAGACGATATTCGTCTGTCAAGTATATTCCATTTATTTTTATCAGAGTTAAATAAATATTGAAAATACAATAAAAAATACAAAGCTAGGCCCAGAACTGTTCAATATCACATAAGCAGCAGCGACAAACAGATAAGAAAAGATGAAAACATCAAAATAAACTGCAATCAACTCGATTGTATTGATTTGAAAACATCCCTATATCTATGTTTTCTCCCATAGCATTGTGTGAGGAGACATTGTTAATCTCTGAAAAGCGTCCAACACCACATTTTTCAAAGATATTAGCTTTTTTGATTTTATAAATGAACAAATAAAAAATACAGAAAAATTTTTTAATGTAAATTCCGGCGAATAGAACTCGCAATCTACGGATTGTGCCATATTTTTTCTGTATAATTTAATGTTTTTGTTTAAATAAAATAATTTTATTTATTCTTACCATACTGCCAATCATAAGCAAAATTAAAATATTCACCCATTGAATGGATATCAATGGCAGCAATTAATAGTAAATATAATCCCAGACAAAGATCGGCAAATGCTAGGTGACACATTAAAAATTTTGGTACCGTAAAATCTTTCCTAATTATGCAATTTGAAAAAAAAAAAAATAGTAACAGAAATATTTTAATAAACGTTAAGTATTTATTTATGAATTTTTAACATATATTTTCTTACCAATTCGAAAATAATACAATTACAACAGCCATATTTCCAAATACAGCTAAAAATACAACAATCCATACTGATATTCTTAACCATTGTGCACCCATTACATCTTCGCATGGATTTAATGCATCTGGGATTGGATAACATTGAATATCAATATTACTGTATTTTTTTATTATATAAAAATGAAAATTTATGTAAATTTTATTAAATTTCTATATCTATCTAGATATTCTAATTATGCGCATAATCATATAAATTACATACTTTTTTGATAAATTTCCACAAATTGCAATCATCATACTATTTGCTGATACGTCAGCTGTTGTTTGATGAAATTCACCAAAATCTTGATTATGATTTATAAAATGTGAAAAATCATCGAAATTATTACGATTTTGAATGTCATATGGTGCACCAGTAATTGGATTTATAAATGATCCATCTTCGATTTCTAAATATATTGATTCATTTAGATTTTGAGTAATAGCATCTTCAAAATGACTAGATAAAAGAAGACAAAGCATATATTTTGTATTTTTAAATTAGATTTTATATACGAAAATAATAATATTTACAAATTACCTAATATACGGATCTTTCATAAATTGTTCATTACTATTACTGCCATATGTTAATCGTTTTACTCTCACATCACCGTCTTCAATTTGTGTAACATCAAACCACATTTCTGTATCTAAATATTGTTCTTCTGAACTATTACGTATAATTTCAGTTTGAGTATTTATGGTATCCTAAACAAATATATGATTATAATAAATTTTGCATTAAATGAAAATGAAAATATATTTTTAACAACCTACAGATTTTAATTTTATAAAACTATTTGATGAAATTTGTACATCTGATATAAAACCTTTACTAATACATGTTTTTTGTAATTCTTCCAAATATTGTTGGCGTTTTGAATGTTCAAATGGATCATGCCTTGACGGATATTTAAATGCACAACAATGAAATGAATGTGTTAACCATGCAATGCGAAGATTCTAAAAAAGAATAAGAAAATATATAATTTACCAAAAAATATATAAAAAAAACAATTAATGAAAGAATTACTGAACAAATAACACAAAATCTTAATCGTATAATATTTTCTATATCCCAAATTATTGTTAAAATTATTTTACTTTTTCTCCAAGTCAACGCACACACACAGAATGTTTTCAATTTAAAATCTCTATATAACAGAAAAGATTATAATCGTTTCATTGATAATTTATAAAAAAAAATTGTTTGATTTTATAAAAATCCCCCAAAATCAACAAATGTTTAAAAAACAATGTTAAAATTTTCATAAAATAAGAGCCACAGAAACAAAATGTTTGATCTGCATATTTAAAACAATGCCAGTTTCAGAAATGATATTAAAATGAGCAGTTCATTAATTGCCATTACATATAGAATCCATTTGTTAATCACCAACATAATACGTTTGACTTGCTGCTTTGGCTGTAATGAAATGGAGAAGAATCAAACTAACCGAAGTCAATTTGCAAAAAGAAATCGTGAAATTATATTCAAATTTGATATAAACTTAATAAGGCATTTTGATACGTATTACAACCTAATATATTTCATTGAATCCACTTGTGAGTTCACATTAACTCATTTATCAAATCAATATCTTTGATTTACAATGATTAGGTACACTACATATACACAAATTAAATCAGCTAATCACTCATACAATTGATTAATTGTTATCAATACCCAATATACGGAGTAATTTATAAATTTGACTGTAATGAATGGTATCATTTGTTACTATCCACTTCGAGAAACTGTTAACTGAAGCAATATATTTAAATTCAGTATTATTATACATTAAATATTTTTTTGTCCATGTCACTCCGATAAATGTCAGTTTTTGATAATGATAGCAGTACTCTATGATTCCATAAGTGGCACATTCGAATATTTATTGCAAGAAACGAAATATTATAATTGTATAAGGGATAGCAAAAGAGGCCAACAAAAACATATTCGAGAAGATTTAATATTTGTCGACGACATGGGTCATATTTAATATGAAAGTTAAACAACACCGTATCTGTTAACCACATAGCTGGATGACCGATGTAATGTGCCGCCGGTGGTAGGGACTCTGTAAATGGCCATAAGTTGTCAGAAGAGACTAAAAGCAACAGATAAATAAATAAATAAATAGATTAAATATTTCGAAGATTAAAAACATTTTCGGATCCTTACAAGGATATTTTTTGAAGGGATGCTAGAAATATCTCATGTGAAATAGAATCAAACAAGGCAACGTTTAGTAGTGATGTTACAAGGATCAAGGATATTACACTGAACTTTGTAAGTATATAAAATTTTTAATTATAAGTGCTATACCACACACAAAAGAGACTTAAACAGATGTTCCAAGGACATTTACAAAAAATATTTATGGAAATTATATATAAATACTAATGATATGTGCTACCGAAGTGTATTTTCAAAATTAGCTTTAAGGATCTACTTATTTCTAGAAGTTTGAAAGAAAATTAAAATGTGAACACATAAAAAATGGGTATAATATAATTTACTAGCATTTTTGTTGAATCATTCCCAAAGTTTAATTTACCTTAAAGCTATATTATCCCATAAAAAATTAAGTAATTTATAACTTATTAACTTTTCTAAAACCGCTCCTTATTGATTGATATTGACGTTATTAAAAGTTAGTTTACTGTTTTAATTTATAAACTTTGATTGTTAATTTTTATTCTTATGAGATATTTTTCTATTCCACATAATTGTTTTTTATATAACTAAACCGAATAATGTAATAACTTTGTCGGGGCTAAATGAAACGTCCATATATACCAATAAACTAAGATACAAAGTAAATTCATATTTGTAGACATGGTGTTGCTTTATTGATACATTATGTACGTATACTTAACAATTTATGAAAATATTCATTCAATTCAAATATCCACGCATTAATACGATGAGTATGAAAATACCACTTAACAAACAATTCGTTAACAATTCGTATAACAAATATGTCATATTTATTTACATAAGTGCGAGTACTTGTATAAATAAATTTAATATTATTAACTATGGTATTATTATGTTATACAGCATATACTTAATTATGATTAAGCCGAACGTTGATGATATTTTATTATTATATATTATATCATATACGAATATATTTTTATACGCAAATAGCTGTTCTAATATAAATATATATGGTCTGTACTCTATAATAAAACATATTTTATTATCAACCTATCATAATTTTAATACGCATATACATTAGAAATGCGATATACTGACCGTGTACGCGTATATATTCTCTCTAGACATTAAAGATGAAAAATAAAATTATATACTTTCGTTGGTCAATCATCTATCAAATTATAATAAAACATACATGTCATTATTAATTATTACTACATACACATTTATATCAAATGAGCACAATTCTATTAATCATATATGAAAGAAATTGTAATATAATAATATAAAATTTTAATCTAATATATGCGTATTATGCGTATGACCGACGACACCATATATATATATAAAATTAATGACTATACATAAATTATATGTTTAAAACATAATTATTACATGTCTAAAATATATGAACATACCTTAAAATTATAAACTGATGGAACTGTTTTTAATGAATGTGTATTTTGTATACGTAAAATTTCTAAATCCTGTAAACCTTCTGCCGGTAATGCTTCTAATGATGTACTTGATAGATCCCTTTACACATATTATACATATGACAAATATAATAAAAATAACATCATTTATATAAAAATAAATATTTTATATATAAGTATGTGTGTGTGTGTGTTAGTGTGTATATATTATTAGCATAAATACATTCTTTTATACACATGCCAATATTTATATCAATATAGATATTACTTACAATTCTTGAATATTTAATAGTCCCATAAATGCAAGTTCATGAATAGATTTTAATTTTTGATTGCCTTTAAAACTTCTGTACTTATATTTTCCATCAATAAATAAATAATATATTATATGTTTTATAGATTATTTATTATTATTAAATTTAAAGTATCAATTTTAGGTATATACACAATAAATAAAACTTACAATTTTGCAATTTCAGATCCAAGAAAAGCTGATTTATTAATGTATGTCAATGCATTATTATCGAATATCCTATAGAAATTTATATAAAAAAGATATAAATAATAATAATAATAATTGTGTATATTTATATTAGAATTTATTACGAACAATGTCTCGCTAAGGATAATAAATAATAAATTAAAATATATAAATATATGTGGATGGATGCCGGTAGACACAAAGAGTTTCCTGAATAAAATATCTTAATTGAAATTGTGTGCCAATTGCAATTGGAATACCCTTCTCCAGTATACCTCTATTTTACCGTGTGAAGGATGTAGATTGATTGCCTACTAAACATATATATGTCAAGTCAATCGAATGCACAATAGCACAATACGTTTTTAAAGCATCTGTACCACACACTACATTTCAGTTGGTAAATTATTCTCTATATAATATGTGATAGTATGTTACATCATTCATCAATTGATCTGTAGTGATTTTGCTTATCTTCGAATTTGACTCGTTGATGCGTATTATTGTCAAATATAGTTTTGTTTCTAAAATTTCATAACTTTTTCAGACTATATATATATATAGAAGTTTCAAGTTTAAGTTTGGAATGAGTAAACATAAGAGGTGGATAGATTGTAAGCAATAAAGTATTTATTTCCACTATTCCTTATATATAGCATTTTTAATCTTTGTAATCTAATGTATATTAGGACACCTTTTCATAAAATTTTAAAAACCGATGAACATTGTACTCATTCATTCACTCAAAAGTATCAATAATTTGATATATAGATAATCAATATACAGAATCAATATTTAGGTATTATATAGGTAATATCAACCTGTTTCAACAAATTATTATAGTGCTATTAAAATACTCTCAACTCCAATGCACGACAATAATAAGGTAACATATTTAATTTATTTCAAATGTCAACTTTTATATATTTATTTATTTTTCACATACAAGCTTTTACTTTATGCATTAATAATAAAAATGTATTAAATTTATGAAAGAATCTCTCACTCGCTAAATCGCAATAAATGTATATATCTTTTAAAAACTTTCTTATGGCACTTAAATTTTCTCCCATTAGTCATTATAACATATATGGTATAGGTGTACGTATTTATAAAACTTTGTAAATAAATCTTTCAGTTCTATTATATGTTTATAAATATTACTTTTAATACGTACAATAAATACCATTTATATATAAAAAACAGATTATGTTATACCACTAATATTTATATGAATATAATCTCGTCTTGCGAGTATGACCTCTAATATATATACATAAATAACTTTGTTATACATAAATTCAAAAATTATTACACATAATCAATTTTCAATTATAATAAAATAAGATTTATAACCCATATAACCTTCGCAAAATGTACAAAACATAGAAGTAAAAATAACAAAAGTTCTTACTGCTTGAACTAATAATAAAGCAGTGAAATGCCGTGGGTTTATTTATCATAAATTTTTCGGTATTTATTTTAATATACTACACACTGTTCCACTGACTGACATATTGAAAGATACATTCAGCACACCATATGTAGTCACATGCTAATAAAATTCAGCTCGCTATTTTAGAACATGTGTGTTCATATTGTGCTTGCTTGATTAAAAGAAACATTCGCAGAACACTAAATATTAAATTTTATTAAAACTATATATTGTATATTCAGATTATTCATCGTAACACGTTGTATTTTAAACTGGGATCTGTTTGTTGCAGGGATAAAAAAAAATTAATAACTGTCTGATTAAGCTTTTTTATATAAACATGTTCCATTGCGAAAATTTATTCCTTGATCATTTTTCTTACAACATTAAACTCCATTGATATTGGTTTGAATAATTATTGCAGTTGCACGTAATATTTCGTATGGCCCGCATTCGTTTGTGCTTTTTTGTTAGATTGAGAGATTTAATTATATCTAGTCTCAAAATTAAGCACAGGTCCAAATTTCCTATTTTTAAAAAATTATATCGGGCTAATTGCAAGAGTTGGAAATGATTAAACGCTATTTTTGCTAAAATCAATAGCTTCAATAATTTCACCAATCGGTTTTCGTTAATGCATTTTTAATTTTTATTTTGATTAACTAGGATAGCACTGATGACGGTACCATATATTAATATGAAAAACCAACTGATGAGTATGAGTCGTTTTGTGATTTTACCTATTGTAAATTTACATTTTATAATAAATTAGATGCTTCCGCAAAACATTTTTTCGATTTGTGATCACAATGTGTCCAGAAAGTGTATACCACAGACACAAGGCACTATACGTCCATGAAACGGTCATAAAACAATGAAGAATGTGCTACAAATGACTCTTAGTCTTCCATCTGGAATACTATAAGAAAACATTTACCTTCCGATATTGCAGACAAATAGGTAAATTGTTATACACTCCCATATATGCGCAGACCAAAAAAAGCGAAAATTCTTTCGAGACACATTTTTGACGGCGACAATCGATAAATGTAAAACCTATTTTGCATCATCTAAGTCAGTTCAGCTGTTTTTTATGTATACGTTGTGAACAGTATTCAGAAAAATTCATATCTTATACCGAATTATGTTTATGTTTATGAGTATTTTTGCATACAAAAACATATTATATATTATATCAAAGATAATATTGAATACTTCTTATATACGACCGAGTATTAATAAAGTTTTCCGACTATATGTTGCATTTATTTATGTATTTTGCATCCATTGAAATATAATATATATAATATATATAACGTATTTTGCATCTTGAATATGTATTTGTATTTTTATAACATCAGAGAAGTTTAAGATAAATTTTATACGTATTTATACTAAAATACTTGAAATAGAATAATTTGAATTTTAGTTTCTTATTAGGTAGTATTATGTATTATTTATACATTCAAATATACAAATGTAAAATCGTATTCGTACAACTTAAAAAGTAGTTTGTATTTCACAAAACCAACAAATAATTGTTTTCACTGTGCACTTAAATTCAATTGGAATTATACTGTAAATATATGAGTACATATATTTCAATATAATATAGTTCTTAAGACTATACTTAAAAATAACACATACTTTATAAAATTTTGAAAAAATTCAGAACTAATTAATTTGATAGATGAGGAGATGCAAGTCAATGATTTTTAATGTTGGTAAATACACACACCAATTGTATAATTGACTTTTAACATTTTGCTCAAATCAGGATTAGCGAAAATCTTCGAGTTCGCTCGACTCGATTGGCTTAAGAATTAAAGCTTGTATTTACACATGTACGAGCACATATGGATTTCGAAGGCAATAACGATATAGCCAGAACCATTTATTTCAGATTAATCTAAAATCAATAATCAAAATTAAATTTTACTTACAAAAGTTCAGTTTTTATATGAAATGCATTTTCATCGATTTTGGTAATTTGATTGCCTTCCAAATCTCTGCAAATAAATAAAATAAAAGTTGATTACGCTTGAATATGAATCTATTTATAATATTAAGGATATACACATGTTTTAGTTTAATTTAATAAATATAATAATGGCAATAATGATGCAGCCAAAATGAGAGCATATAATAAAAAGATTGTCAGTAAATGCATCGTAACTGGGAAAAATTTCAAATAGAAGCCAGAAAAAATTATATAAAATTATTATTAATTTATTATTGATATTGCAATGATTTTTGGTTATGATTACTATTTTAAATTCGCATCAGTATCACTATAGAAAAAAAAACATGCATGCAGCAACATTGCAGTACAACATTAATAACAATAACCTTACGTTTACTCACACCATGTGTAATATGATACCAGTTGATAAATATCGTAGATCTGGAACGGTTAACAATCCACAATATAAAATTCTTCTGTGAATGAATATATAAAGTAAGTGTTATTTTAAATTGATATTTTTTATAAACAACTACAAAATATAATTTTTATAATTATATTTATAAGCTTACAAAGATCTAAATGTTGATGATATTCCATAAAAAACATCAGCTGATAACCATTTTAGTTTTGGTGCATGTGATATATAACTATATATGAAATAAATATTAGTATTCAAAATATTTTAAATATTCAAATTCACGAATGTGTGTATGTCTCTAATGATGTTGATAGATTTACATTGCTCTATTTATGCACAAGCATGTACGGTATACTCGCACAATAATCGTCCATCAACACATCTGAACTTATTTGATAATTAGACAATTCTTCTCAAATGCACTGTGCTTTAATTTTAAAAGTAAATGCATAAATAAATGAAGAAATTTAGCATTCTTCCTTTTCTTATACAGACAAAAATCCTAAGTTTTATTTCCATTAAGATATTCAAAATTGGAGAAAAATACATTATTTGTGGGAAGTTTTGCTTGGCAACTTTTAAAAAGAAAACTGCTACTAAAGAACGACTATATATAGGCACAGTTATTTAGGCATTAAAAAAAAATACGGGCTAAAGTTACAAAATTATATTTGTTCGATTTCTTCTTCAAATATAAAGCACTTATTTTCATGAAAATATTCCCGAAATTAATTTGTATTATCTAATAATAAATGTAAACAAAATAAATTTTGCTGGCGATCGGATTACTTTAAAAAGAAAGTAAATAATGTATCGTGTTTTTATGTACGGTCTGTAATTGTAATTGTAAATAAATAAATATATTTATACTTACATTGTTCGTAATTTATTTACGTGTGAAAATGCGCCAGACTCAATTGCTTCAAATTCAAGTAGATCGGTTAACATACTAAAATCAAATTATAATTATAAATATTTCAATTAAAATTAAATTCAAATTAATTTTTCATTTACATATCATTAACATTGATATAACATAATACAATTAACATACACGTCTCGTAATGATGATGCATACACTTTTAATCCAACGGCTCGCAATAATTTTAAACCAGCCACAGATATTGTTAATCGTTGCACACCCAAATGTAAACGTTGTGGTATACGTAACAATGCTGAACCTTCACATCGACATTCAAGTTCTTCCTGTATTAAATAACATTTTTTCTAATTAATTATGAACTATACTTTGACATGTTAAGGCGAATAAATGTACAAAGAATTATAATAAAATAGAAGAATTATATGTTTATATATTGGGTTTATACGTATGATTCCGTTTTATCCAATCCGATTATTGTAATACATATATAGAGTAAAGGACTTAAATCTAGCTTTCATATTTATTGTACTATATTGTATTTTGTGACATTTATTTAATTTATCTTTCACATTGCAGTAGTATACGGAAATTTTTGTATAAAAATACTTCTTGAGCATATGCTCCAAAAAAGCAACTATTAAAGAGTTGTTTTGATACACACGAAACACAAGGTATTCGACTTAGAAAAATGAATAGAATCATATATATGCACACCCATTCCTACCAACAATATCTTAATTTTATGCACAACATCATATTGATAAATTATAATACTAATTAATAATAATAATAATAATAATTATAGAGTTAATCTTCTAATTCTATAAAATATTGAATTAATTATAATAATATTTAAACAGAATAAATAAAGAAAAAATATGATATTTATTTGGTATAATCTTTGAATTTGCATATCAAATATACAATAGAAAAAACATAAATCTTTGATTAATTTAAAAATTAATATTTGTACGTTCTTATTATAATGACGATAACAAAATGTATACGGATAATTAAGAATTATTATCATTAATCAAATATTATATACATTGTACAATAGTAAAATTGATACTATGAAATACTAATATCAGGTGTTTGCATTAATTCCGAACACTATTATATACATTGCAATGCCGTGTAAGATAGATTTGTTGTTCTAATCGACTGGTTTTATGTAAAATGGAAATTATCGGTAAATCAATGTTTTCTTAAAAGAAATCCTGATCTATCGCAAACACCACCATCGAAGCCAAAGTGAATTAACTACGGAAAGTATAAATTCTATACTATACGTATTTGTGGGTTCGCAGCGATGTACTATGAACTTGTAAAACCACCACAAAATATAAAGTTATTGTGCGACTGTTTACTATGGTATACCTAACACAATTGAACAGATTAAATGACAAAAATGTGCGATTCCAACTTTGTTGAAGAACAACGGAAATTAATGCACACCACCTTACCATAATAATAAAATTATTTATGCTAATATTAATAATAAAAATAATAATAGATAAAATAAAACTTATTAATATAACTCTTTTTCATGCGGTATAGATTTTCTTTATTGCATAAACAATTTTTTTATATCCGCATATTATTATTCTTTTATTAAGAAGTTTTATATTAGTCGTACATGTTCAGCAAATATAATTTATTTATTTTATGAGATTATATTAAATTTTTTATGTTTTTATCAAGTTTTTCTATAATTAGGTCTATCAACATTTTATGACTTTTTATGCGCTTTCTTCTTTCGTAAAACCCTTAAAAATTGGCCATTTATACAGCAAAATGGTTTGAATGCATTCATTCCAGTGCAACAGAGATGTTTCGTTCTTCGATTTTTATCCGATATTCAATGATTAGTGGAAAATATTGATAAAGCAATAACGTTTTAACGTGCAAAATTGATGAGATACGTAGCATTACATGTCTAATTATTTTCGTTTTCATCGTTTTCACTGTCACTTTCTTCAAAAATAAAATGAAACAATCCCGCTGCGCTTGATATTATATTCATAGTAATATTACAGCGATAATTTTTTTAACATTAAATATACAAGAGAATATAATGAATATGAGAAATGAATTTAATAACAAGAAAAAAATTAATAATGGCTTAGAGATCGATATCGAAATCAATAACAAAAGCAATGGGTTACCACCACATCAACCATTATGTACCATAATTCACAACTGATTAGTTTAACATCTTTTCACACATATATTTATAAACATGTCATATTTGTTTGTACTTAATACATTCAGTTAATGTAATTACTTTACTGGTTAGCTTGCATAGGTAAAAGGTTTACTATGACAAGGTTAATACAATAAAATAACTGATAAATTAATGGTGTTCATTTTTACACAACACTCATACCAACCAGCAAAGTCATAATGACATATTTTGGAATCAATCTTTAAGCTATGGATAACTGCTTTAAAACAATGAAGTGTCAACTACGTGATGTCTTCTACTTATCATCTACACATCTGCAGTGGAAAATTATAATAAAAAAAAGATAAAAACAATCTTCATGATGGTTTTAGTTAATTTTTAGAATTGCTCCCATGTGAATAGATGACTTTATGTTTATATGATAATTCAATCGAAAGGTATAGTTATTAATTAAAAGTATATATACTGATGTGATCTAAATGACTAATTTATAAACCATATAATGGATGTTATTCTTTCTAAGAAGTTACACACTATTGATAATGAACTCAGCTTCGCAATGCTTATATATATTATATATGGAATAAACTTAAAGAATAGTAAAAAGCATTGGCGAAGCGTGAAAAATGTTTTCAGATTGCAATATCACTATATTTTTTTGGTAGACGAGTTAAAAGTATACTATGTTATGAAAAAATGTTCTGTTACTAAATTTTCCGGAAAATCGACTTTTAAGAATCATCTTTTTGAATTACGAACTATCATATTTTTTGAACGCGTGAATCGATTTTAAAAATATCATTTATGAAAGATTGAAAATTGAATATAATTTGCAATTCTGTATACAAAAATTGAATTTCGTTAAAACTATGACCCGTAATTAAAAAAGATGATAATTCATAAAAGTCGATTTCTCGGAAAATTTGATTCGGTGAACACCCAAATTTTTAATTTCACCCAGATTATAAGAAAAATATAGCGATATTGAAAACTTAATGCTACTTCAATGTATTCGCGACTGGTAAAAAGTGCAAATCGAACCGTTCTCCCAAAACCAGGAATTTGGGACTGCATCTACATGATCCACATCCGGTTGACAAAAATGTGAGGGCCAGGCCAGCATAAAGGAATAGCGGGGAAATGATAAGGTAAACATTCTAAAATAAATCTGTCTAAATTTGGAATAGCATGAACCATTTTATGGTAAATCTAAAGATAGTCGCCTATAAATGTATACAAAATGACCACAGTTAATTTTAGACTTGCGTGTCAATATATCCCAAAAAAATATTGCACGACATAAAATAGTAACGTGAAAAAATTGTTAAAATTTAAGTGACAGGAAATCTATAAACACAGAACTGAACTCCTAACTACACATTTCCCAGTTAGACACCATTTATTTCATAAAATGGGAGTCGTCATTTCATATAATGTGTTGATTATATTTCAAAAAATGTTGTATACAAGACGGGTGAAGGTTTGACTCCGACAGAAATACAATAGTTATCCTGACGATAAATTATGACTGGCATTATTGATGTAACTCGGAAGACGAACTGGCAAAGAGATTCTCTACATCGGAAGCACATCGTAAATGTTGATATCTATCTACAGATTTTGCAAATCTCTCAATAAGAACTATTATTGATATAAACACATATAGCCAAAGTGTAGTCCTTATATGATTTTTGTGATCCGTTTCTGAACCACAATAACAATAAAAAAAAGAAAATAGTTATTGGTTGTTGACATTAATCAACTTTATCAAGATGTATTTTTGTAAACATAATTTTTTACAAACTTTAAATAAAACATTAGGAGAGAATCGAAGAGAGAATCTAATTGTGATAAATGGCCGTTAACACTACTCCTATGACTTGCCTTTTCTAGGACATTTTTTGTAAAATTTAAAATATTTTCTTATATTGCAAGCGACCATAAAAAAAAATAACAAATTACCTCTAATCCATTTGTTGTATTCCAACAATAACAACGCCATCCTTGAATGGGACCTGTATCAAAATGTAATAGTGATGTATTAAAATCAACAAATGATGTTGTTGATACGGTTTCGTCTAACGATGATGATTTTGTTATGTTTGTTGATAATGTTGATGATACATTTAATAATGTCATTAATGGATTATTATTATTATTATTATTATTATTATTATTATTGTTTGGGTTATAATTTAATTTGGTTGAATTTATAATTACAAAACTATTTGTTTCTTGTACGGATAGAAAATAAGACATAATAAAAATGATAATTATAATATAAAAATATTTTATAGATTTAATAAATAATAAACAATGACTAGACAATTTTTCCATATTATTTTACTTGTTTTTACTATTTATTTATTGGTTGTTGTTGTTGTTGTTGTATTTATTTTATTTGTTATTTTTAGCATAATCACACCAAAATAAGAACCAAAATTTTATAATTTATATTAAATGCGTATTTTTTTTTAAATTTTCGATTATATATATAATATTTATTAGACACGTGGACCAAGCCTAATTATTTATTAATTTTTTATTTTGCTTTCAATATAATTTAAAATAAAAATATTTTTTATTTATTTTAATGTTTTTATTCATTTTTTTTAACTTTTATTATTTATCATAAATTCACTGTATTCACTTGATAAATTAAAAACGGCATAAAAACGCAGTAACATTTTTTACATACACATTTGTCTGCAAAAATTGGTCCATCTGCAACTCGCGGCCATTCATTATAAATTTGCAAAAAAAAAAAAAAAATTACTGCACTCACGTTCATACAACGTTTGTCGTGGTATATTCCATTAATCTTGATTTTCTTTTGTTGTTTTTATCTGCTCTTGTACGAGATATTATCGCTGTTTATTGTTACACTTTATTTTGTTATTTAAATATTATTTATATACACAATATTTTTAAAAAAATTAACACCAAATTAAAATTGACATTCATTATTCATATGAGATTCTTGTTATTTAACTTATCAATTTGCATTAATAAATTGTATAGGTACATTTTACACATATTTTAAAGAAACTATTTATAAAATATCACATAATTTTGTTTTTGTATATGAATTGTGTATTGAAAAAAATTGTATTACCGAAAATGGAATGAATGTTTTTTACTCACTATATATTTTCAATATGTTAAAATCTTTTAAATTGATTCAAGTACACTGGCGTAAAGTTGTATAGCAGTTGATTCGAAGATATAAGCTTTTAATAATAACTTCATTTCAATACATTTAACTTCTATTCAGAATTGCAATTATATCCTTTGACTTCGGCCGCTATAATGCACTTTAATGTTTTGATCTTTATGAAATACACAAAACTATTTCACCACATCGTTTCGAATACATAGATTTTTGTTGTTTTTGTGATAATGATTTTTGATAAAATGTCACATAACAAATTTAAATAAATATAATCTAATAAAAAATTTGTTCTCAATTTTATTAGAAAATTTTTTCATAACAATTTTTTGTAAACAATTTTTATGTTATATTTTTACTTTTTTTGCAAAAAAATCACAAAAGCCATAGAGTTATTTGTACGCGTTAACAATAAGATAATATACATATATACTATTTTACTGTACATAAATACATTACATCATATATTTGAATTGTGCGTCCATCCTATAAATATATTTAATTTAATTAATATATGTAAAGTTGTTATCATTAAAAATTAATCTCTAATAAATGGGAAAAAAATTAAAAAAATAACAAAGTTTTTAGTGAAATTTTTGTTAACCCTTATGTGTGGACACCGTACACACATTCAATTATTATTTACGGTACACCGCACACTATGCGGCCAGCCAGTCAAACTGAATAAATAATGGACGCTTAAATAATGAATGAATATATCATTTTATAAGAAAACATCTTTGGTTTCATTTTTTTAAACCGGCCGCCTCGACGATTAACTCGTAGGCAGTGCACAATAGACCTTCTATGGTCCAAGAGTCGGATTAATTTGATGTTTTTAAAAACTATCATCATAGTCTACTCGATAGAGGAAGATAAAACATTCGATGCCCAATATCCTGTTATATTTTAATAAAATAAAATATGTAATTAATATATGCGAAATTATAAGAATTTATATCACGCGAAATATCGCATACATTTTTAAATAATTATAATTAAAGTTCAAATTGGTGTGACCACTATTATTGACCTTGTGTTCTCGCACAAGAGTTAATTCTGTATTCGTTTGCTTGTTGAATAAGTATTTCTTCTAATTTTTTTTTTGCACATTTTATTCATTTGAAATTATATCATTAAAAAAATACACAGAATTGTATGTAAATGAAGGGCAAACCTATAAGAGAAACTACATGCTACATAAAACTACCAGTGAATTATATGTATTCTATACTCAACGACATTTCTTTCGACCATTTATACGATATTCTTTGAGTGGCGGACTATAACTATACGAAACCTTGATCTATTTGGGAACTTCAATTAACAACCATTAAAAAAATAATTGAAATACTAAAGTAATATTTATTTTTTTATTTCAAACATTTATCGAATGATATATAATTTTGTATTTGATTTGATGTTGACCTCTATTCCTGTAATTCTTCATAAAAATAATGCAAATTATGTTAGCCTCTACCTGCTACCAATGCCTCAAATACTTTTGGTGAATCGACATAACAAACAATACATTGATTTACTTACTCCAAAAGAAAACAATGCTTGTTAAATCATGAGAGTTTTAGGATTCCAATTTATAGGTACACATTTATCAAAATGAATCATTGTATTTGCAACTAACTATAATCATTACTCTGTTTAACTATCATTTCATTGTAACGACGATCTGCTGTTCATTACCTATTACAATGAAATACGAATTGGTGATTCCTCCAGCAAAATTTACATGAATGTGCAATACAACAGAGTATCACTCTTAAAAATATACCCTATACAAATTATTGTATATACAATGAATCGCTTAACTATATTATTGAAAATATAAATATTTCATCAATTCAAAATAAGATCATTGATATTATAACAAATAAGTAGAGACAAAGAAAAATACAATATATTTGTTAATTTTGTTATTTACAGCGAGACAATTCAATGCACGAGAAGTTAACAAATGTATATGTAAATATTTACAAATTTTTATATTTATTATTAAGTAGTGGTGTCTAAATTTAAAAAAAAAAAATACTCTATATTTACAATGATAAGATTTTTATAATGTTACGTATAATCGCCAAACGGATATTTACAAATTATTATAAGTATTTTGATTTACCATATTTATAATGATCATCATAAGTTACTGCGGACTATAAATTTGTTATCGTTACAACACGTGACAGCAACACCGCCGTATACATTAAATATATAACATGCGAATTTAAAAAAATAAATTAAAATTGTAATTAGCATTTAAAATACTTTGATAATGTCTCACTTAAAGGTACTGTGGCCAGGTAAAATTTCAATATTACATAACACCGCTATAAACCTATCGCATTTAATTATCAATAATAAATAATAATATTGTTTTTGTATAAATTTTATTTAATTTATTGTGCTGGCGCAAAATAATAATTTCTAACATCAGTTTTTGGCAAATTAATATCGACATTTGTGTATCACTATAAAAAAAAATGGTCATATCACGATATTTATATATTATTGGATTGAATGCACGCATATTGTGATATGTTCATTAAAATATTGATAGATTTTAAATGATAAATGCTAATTATGATGATATCGTGATATCATGATAAAAATATTGATAGAATGTAAGTTGTACTAATATTTCTTGGATAAAGCGCAATTACCTCTATTAACATGCAGCTGAGTTAGCGTAACCAAACTTAGGTACGTAAAATCTACAATTTGCTGATGATTCATCGATATATTATCACCTTGTAGAGTTACAATTGCATCACGTATTCTACAAGAAAACCTCCTTCAATACCATGTTTGACTTTTTACATAATATTTACGCAATGAAACGATAAACTTGTTGATCAGTAACAATATATAAGGAAACAAGTATACAAGTGTTGAATGGAAAAATAATTGGGGTAGAATGGAAAAACAAATTGGGTCCCATATTTCTATAGTTGAAAATAATTTTTTCCAAAATGCTAACCCCTAGAGGGGGGTTAAATTAAGGCAGGTATATTGGGTTAATTGGATGACATCCACATACTTAATGTGAAATCGATATGTACCCGTTGGAAAAATTGTTATAGAAATATATTAGTCTATAGTGCAAACTGTACTTTAAAAATTAATTAACCGTTGATCCGTCGCTACTAGAAGCAGGCAAATGAACAAAAATTGTTTTTTACAATAATTAGTGATTATCACTATAATTTTCACACAAAAGTCTCACGATTAAATAGGGTTATCGCAAAAAAGTGTATAATCTGCTTTTTCATTTTCGTCGTATGTCACGCAGCACGATTTTTTCAAAATCTAACTAATTTTTAGAATTTAACTGCCATTGTGAATTCGAAATAATTTTATTTAATTTATCTCTTTTTTGGTTACTCAAATGGCATGCATTGTATAAGTGAACATCGTTTTTTTCAATTTTTGCCACTCGGTCACAGCTATCATTCATTTTACATATAAAAACAGAAATGTTTAACAACACAAATTTACAATCCCAAAGAAAATTCGCCTCATTGTCTGACAACCATATCCGGTTTTGCTCTTAAATTGCCTATTAGTCTGTAAATGCTATAAAATATATAGTATTCTATATAATTAACACAGTTGTGCGGTGTATGTGCGGTGCGGCATCTTAAAAACAAATGGAATATTATGACATTCTAAATTATGGTGATTATCACTTATCCGACGATGATTTAAGCTTTCAGATGTTTATTGTATTTTATATTACCACAATTTTTTGAGTATTCTTTTTAATATACAATTGCATCATTCATTATTATATGTTTTTTTACGTCATTGAAACTGGATTATTAATCAAATTACATATATATACTTTGTAGATTTAAAATTCCACTATCACTTATAAATAATCATTTAATTAAATAACTAGCACCAAAATAATAATTTTTCGTAAAATAAAAAAAAACTGTTCGACAAATTTGTATTATTGAAAATAATATGAAGCAATATGTCATTCTTCACTGCTAATGAAATTAGGTGAATTATTTATACAAAAGTACTAGTAATTACGTGTTTCGCAGATAAATTGTCGAATTTTTACTGATATGTTATCAAACCACAAATGTTTGTTAGTTGTTGCGGAGTCATTCAGTCAAATATTAATAAATTTAAAATATAAATAATAAACGAAAGATTCATATTATCGGCTTCCAAAACACATTTAAATTCTGCATGATCTAATTGATTTTTATTTATTAATTATATTACACATTATGTGGGAAAAGTGTAGAATAGAAGATTCCACGAGTGGAATTGAGATCGTAATAAAAATGCTATTATTTAGTTTATGATTGTATTATATTCTTTGTATTTTTTTGAAAATTAATTTCTATAACATTTTTAAAACATACAGACGTAGCCCCATTATAGCAATAATTTGTAAATTACATATTTAAAAATTTTAATTAAAAATATAAATATAGTATATTTTGTAAAATAAAAAAATACATTAAAACGATAGATTTTTTAGTGTGGACACATATTTAAGTTTAACGATCACCATAAGAAATAAATATTCAACATGTACGCAATTTTTATTTATGATCCCCAACATATTAAATGCATACAATTTAGTATCATTAATAAAATTAAATATATTCTATAAATTATTATTAAATTTAAAAGATATTCGTTCGATATGGTAAATTAAAATATTTTTTCATAATTTCTAATGGAAAAGTGGATTACTGCAACAAAAATTAAAGCTCTAAAAACATTTTGCTCTTAAACGAATGTACCTGAAAACAATAAAAAAGAATGGAATCTTTGTTTTACTGCTGTTTAATATTTTAAGGTAAATAAAAAAATTAATTTTTATATTGTTGATAATAACAAAAAAAGATCAACAACAATTCTTTTTATGTTACTTATACAATTTTTTAAACAGTATGTAATATATAGAGTAACATTTTATTTTGGTTATATTGTACATATTAAATCATAAATTAAATAAACAATTAGTACACATTTTCATAAACCTATACGCATATGTAATATGTATTTGTATATAATATTTAAACACTAACCCGCTGTCTAAAAAATAACCGGAATGACTGTCTATTTAATATATAAATGGTAACGCCATTTCTACTAATTGATTCAATTATTGTATACCAAACCTTAATAAACTGTTTAAAATATTCACCTTATTCACCCTATTTTAACTCCAAAACTTGATATCCTCTATACTTCTAAAACATGAGGATACATACTCAATGAAATTCTAATCAGCGACACAGAAAAATCAAACCATGAATTTCGAATCCAATGTGGTTATTTTGCGGACAGAGGGTTGTGTATTCGAAAAGGAATAATACTACTTAAATGAATATAGCCATATTATATTCAAATAAATATAATCTGCAAATATTTCTGTTTTATTATAAGCCATAAAATAATATCTCATTATTAATCGTAAAAATTTGAATATTTACAATTTAATAAAATTTCTGGAATGAATGCTAACTTAGCCATTGCTCAACAATTGATTATAACATTTTTACCACCGTTTTTATATATATATAATGAAATAACAGAGAAATTTTTTCAATTATATCAAAATACTATATTGTCCAAAGATTTACTAGAAGGAATTTATATTTGTCGTGTTAAAATCAGATTATCAACACACATATTTCACAATGTAGTTGTGAATATTGTCACATTAATACATATAATAGAAAAATGAATAAGTATTTAAAGTATCATAAGATTAATAGGAAAAATTGCCAGCTCCTTTAGTACCAGGATCAACGATGAAATAAAGCAAATAGCAACCAAATTGCTCATTGAGCAATTATCAATACTAAATTTACCATTATAAAACATCAATCGCGATCGTTAACAAATCACCGAAAACTACCAATTTTAAACGACTTAGGTATGTGGTGCTATTAATGAATGAATTTAGCTTTATTGCTTTTATTACAAACGCTTTTTAATTCATTATCATACAAATGTTGGCTTAACAATTTTCATATGTAAATATTTAAGTATGGAACAGAAATTAGTATAGCAAATAAACATGAAATTATAAAATGGAGATCGAGCTAAAATTGACTTCACATAAGGAATCGTTTTCATTTGCAAATTTAACTATTATATACAATTTAATAGTCCATAGTTTTGGGTTGGAAAGTATTGTTAATGAAATTATAAAATTTCTAATTGTAACATTCTAGAAATCTTGTTCGAAAGATAAAAATATATAGCGTTGTATAATTATTTACTTTCAATTTCTAAATAAAATCTGCAAAAAAAGTAAGCATACGAGAATTTAAATTAGTGCCAATAAATTTTATATATAGTGCGATAGCAACCCTCGCATATATTTAAAAATAAACCCATGCACAACCTGAATTCATCTATTTAACAGATATATTATTAGTATCCCAAAATAAACCACACGTATAATAAATAAAACATATAATATATCCTGTCTGTGTTTATAACAACAAATAATGTAATTATTACAAATTTAATTGAATGCATTTGTCTAGTCTCTAACTAAATATAAATATATACAAATTCATTCAATTAAATAAAAACCATTTTTATTCAAATAGGAAATTGAGTTATTATTATTAAATTACAATTATTTAAATACCAAAAGGCAAAGAATTTATTTTCTTCAAAAATTGATATGACTGTCGTAAATTATTATTTTATAGATAACATTAATTATAGAATAAACAATCAAAAAATATGGCAACCATTTAGAAGAATAAGTGAGTACAAATACACACATAAAATTTGGAATATTATAGAGTGGAGCGGGGTCATTTGACAAGGTTTTTGGTTTTTTGGTTTTCTTTAACATATTGTTGTTTCTTCTCGAAATAGGATTTTGTTTGAGAAGCAATATGTCTGTTAGATTACAATTTAAATTAGTATATTTCGAATGATTTTTCTTTGTATCTGTAAGATTTTATTCGGTATTAAAAGCGGCCACTACAAGACAAGATAAGATTACGAAGTAGGTAGCAAATGTTTCAATTTCAAATTAATTCGTAAGATATCATCATAAATAATTAAATTAATGCAGATGAAGTTTCAGTTTATACTTTTATGGGAAGTTCTGAGTTCGACACAAGATACGGTTCGTTTATATTCAACGAAATTTTATAAACTAAATATTGATATTTCTGAACTTTTATTAATGAAATACAACAGTGAATGTAATTAGAATTTAAGATATAACGGAATATATCATTTAATGTAATGCCAGTTATTAAATTAATTTGCCGGGAAGATTTAATTTCATTTTCGTTTTTTATTAGCATCTGTTAACATTAGCCCACGAGCAACATTGCCCGTAACTCTACCCCAAATAAAATGAAATGAGTCTAATCTAACAATTAGTTTTTTTACCCTTGATCTACTAGTATTAATTGTTTTACCATTGATTTAGTTAAAGTTAATTGCTTTTATGTATTATTATCAGTTTCTATATAAAAGGGATAAAAGTTATATGAAATGTTTGAGGAAAATAAATATGTCGTTTATCTACTTTAAAGTACTCATTTCACGGAAGGATATACACGCCATATTATAAACTTTTTTCTTCATAAAAATCAGATTAAATATGCAAATGGTTTAGCAAAAATACATATTATATATTGGTGAAATATTACAAATTTTAAACTAATTCAATTATAAATAATAAATCTATTTATTTAAATTACGTGTATTTAGTTTAGAGCTAATACAAGGGATACATTTTAAACTTCTTATAATATCGTAATTATATTATTATAAAATATATATACTTAAATTTGAAAATTATTTACAACCATAAAAATTCCGTATTCCATAATTAGACGATAGAATTATATATTTAATTAAATATTAAAATAAACACTTATTATAATTTCATAAATGTTAATATAAATATTTATATGAAAACTTGTTAAATTGGTGTGAAAATTGTATTAAAATTTATTGTTATTATATTTATTATACAAAAATTTTCGAAATATAAAATCACATAAAAATACGCATATAATTTAAAATTAGTCAAATAAATTATTTGTATTTTAATCAAAATGAATAAAAAAAAAATATAAAAATGGATATAAACATTAAATTACACAAATAAAATTGTTATTTTTCTGTTCACTTAAGATTATATTCGAATTTAATTTCACACATGAAAACGCAATTTGTTATTAATATTTAAATGTTTTCGGTTGTAACAAAAGAAATGTGTATTTTTATATGCGCGATTTTCTGTTACAAATTTTTATAAATATTTAATTTTTTCACTTATTAAACTTTGTGATGGGTGTTAAAAAATATTATTTTATTATAGAATTGAATTTTTAAATTTCCATTATATCGATTTTTATTTTCATTGTGCTGTCTGAATTGACATGAATCATCGACGGAATGAGTGAGTTATATACGTGCAGACATACGGCGATTTAATGTCATTTCAAATTAATTGTGATTTATTAAAAATATTGTACAAATAATGTGTTCAAGTTCATGAGACAACATTTAAAAAAAGGTTATTATATTTATATTTAATTATAGAAATTAAATTATATTAAATAAATTTGCAGATATAACTTAAACGTAGATTTTTGTATGCACATATTTATTGTCGTCAAGTTCATGAGACAGCATTTAAAAAAGGTTATTCTATATTTAATTTATATTAAATTATATTATTATATGGATTTTTTTAACATACAATTCGGTTTGCGTCAATTGTAGTTACATATACCAAATTTATTGTGTAATTTCAATTTTAATTCCACAATTTACAAGCAACTAATGAATTTCTTTGAGAAAGAAAGATGTCTGCTTTTGAAGCCATGTATATGTTTAGGAACCCATTGTTTAACTATAATTCTTGCGATTTGAAATTATGTTTCTCACAATCAGTATGCAAATGGGATATCGAGATAGAAACAAGTGGTGGTAATATGATGGAGTATACAGTGTCTGTGGTAGAGTAATACATGATATACAAATATTTCTAACTTCTAATTTTTGTCCTGTGGTGCAACATATTATGGTCGTTTTATAATGATTTTTTCATATTCTAATCGTTTTTTTTCCTTGAAATAATCACTGCAAATTGAATAGTTGTTGACGCAGTACAGTTCACTCAATATGAAATTGAAATTTGTACACTTGTAAATTGTATGCAAATTATAAAATTCGAACATTACTTGTATTACAACCTAATAAATACACATATACAATGTATGCACAATCTCAATAATGTTTGTTTGTTTAGCAATATTTATTATTGTATGGCTTTTTCCTTTTTATAATACGATTTTTCATCTGTTTTCCTTTATATATAAATAATTCTTGCCATATACAATACATAAAGTAGCCATAGTATATATTACAAATTATAATATAATATAATATATAGGGATGATTTTATCGAATTTCAATCTAATAATATTAAAAATAATGTGAAATATTTATTGTATTGAAATAATGAAATGAAATCTATAAGATTATGGTAATGGTATTATTAATTATATAATTTTTTTAAAAATGTGTGTTAAAGCTGTATAAAAATTAATTGTTAGAATTATATAAATAATAATTTTCCGGCGACGATTAATCTATTATTATTATTGTATTAAACCAAAATAATGATATGAAAATAAATCAGAAAGCAAATTATAGAATTAATGCTAGAAAAATAATTTTAATCTAATTACAAAAATTTCAAAATTACATAAATTTATATTATTCACAACGACTGTGTAAAATGTGTAAAAATAACAGTCATTACTTTTTTATAATCTATGGATATGGTAACGCTGTTAATTGATTTATGTTTTGTAAACTAAACTTAACAATTTGTCATAATTTCAAGAGATTTCCTACCGTGAGACAAGTTCTTGTGCTTTGTTTGTAAAATATATGAAGAACAAAGAACAATTCGAAAATTGATGAAAATGTGAGCGAAAAACTGTAAATCGTTATTTGTTTATTCAAAATACAAGTTTTTATTTAGTGGCATCAAAGATTCAAATAGAAGATGTGGATAATGATAAATGTCTAGGTCGACCATCAACAACCATATACCCAACTCAACATTCAAAAAGTGTATGATTTTGTGTAAATTATCAATAAAACCTCAATGAAATTTAATGGAATACACCAAAAATAACAACGCATGAGATTTAAATAATTGGCCTACAAAATATCAATTCAAAGTTTGTTCCTCAGCAATTGCGACTGATGATCAAAAATTGTACCGATATAAATTAATTTAAAGTCATAAAAAAACACCGATAATGACGATAATTTCTTAAAAAACTATTAAAACTGATAATGAAATATGATGGTTTTAATACGAATCAGAAACCATTTTCTCTTCCCTTATTTATACTTAAGTAGTCAATAACTTGATGTTTTATGACATCCTCTATTCAAGAGGTGCATTTTCGAAAAAAATCTCTTAAAAATAAATTTTATTAAAAATGGGATATTGTTAGCGACTAAAAAAAGTGGAATTTTGCATTAGTATGTTTAGACCATTGGTTAACAAAACGGATGTGGTGTACACCAGGAGTGTTTTACATTGTATTAAGTAAATAAATGAATACATATTAATTCTATTTGAGCACATAGTTAACAATAATTATATAAAAATTCAAATTTTTTTAAGTAAGTATTTTCTTGGAAAATTTTAATGCTTAAATAATTATAATAAATTGTATTGCCATTCATAATTTTATATTAAACACAACTACATACAAATGAGCAAACAAATATAAAAATCATCGTTTTCAATAATCGCATTAAATTTCTAAATTAATTTTTTGTATGGTATTGTATGTGCATTTAAACGTTAGTATATATACTAATACTATATTGTATATGGATACTATTAGGTATCATTATATCAAATATTATTATTACACATGTTATCATAAATTGATGATATTGTAGGAAATGAGTAACCAAAATACAAATACTTAAAAGTGCAAACTACAAATTCAGCCGAATAATAAAACCGCAAATGACCAAAATCAACAATATATAAAATGTGGTCCGATCAAAGGAATACATGGCACAGTACTGTAATTTCGGAAGCCCATGCCCAAGGTAAAACCAGTGACATATGCACTGAGGTTTAAAATTGAACAATATGATGCTTTTTTATTGATGATTTACTCCCGCCCGCCATAGTAACAACTGATGATGTGTGTATTTAAAGTATACCACACCCCGGAATTATAAATAAATGTAAGTAATACAAAAATGCAAACAATTGCAAAACCAAAAAACTCAATTATTTTCTTTTATCTTCCATTTTTAAAATAGACTACAAGAAATTACTCGACGCATATAGCACATAATGGGAGTATTTGAAGAAACGAAAATAAAAATAAACTAGTTGCGAACTGCACAAGGAAATCAATACAGAATATGCACATGTACCGCGACTATATACTACTGCCCCCGCACAGATTAATATGGATTTTCTATATGTTATATTTTTAACATGCATTTTACATTATATACTATCAGACTATCTATTTACCATATAACTATCGTATAATAAACAATATATTAAGGAAGTAAAAGATAGTAATATTCTTATTATTTATTTTTTATTTTCTATTGTACACATTTAGTTTTATCATTTATATTGAATTATGTTTCTTTCTATTCTCTAGTGAGTGCTCATTGATATAAATTATATTGATGTATTTGAAAATGTAATCAATTTTAGTTTTATATACATGAACTCTTTTCAATAAATTGCATTGCTCGACCGTTAACAAATAATATTGACATAATGATTTGGTTTTTACAATTTATAAAATTTATTTATGTTTTCCAAACATATCATAGATCATGTTTCGATTGTTTTTACCATTACTACTTTAAAAATATGATAACAAAAAAAACTATATTCTACAGAATTCTTTAATATTTTTAATTGGTCTTACACAAAGACATTGTATTATAATTGACATTGTATGTTTAGGCCAGCGATATCCAGTACTCATTGGCCAACTCATGTATGTACAATACAACAATATATTTTATACACATTTTTCATCTCTTAAATTATATTTCCTATTTAACAGAGATGCATTCATTGCGTAAAAAATCGAAGTCGATTAGAATGTTTTATTTATTTATAGCTAGTGTCGAAGTTATATAGTTTACGTAAGACTATATAATATCAGGTGTGCTGTACTAAAAGCTTCATATATGAACCAAACTAAAGTCGTGACACTGAATATACCACGCGCAGCATATGTTATTGTAGATGTTAAAATATGAAACTGAATAAGTATAGATAAATATATATATATATAATATAAAAAATGTATGGTACTTCCTCTTAAAAGATGTAAACAAAAAACTTGAAATGATATATTCTTTCATATATAAAAAGATTAATTAATATCAACAAGACTATGCTAAAAGAAAATAAAACATTATCATATTTGATACATAGAAGCGGTACATAATCGGGGGTGATTCGTATATTTTATGCAAACTTTTATATGTGTTCTTATAACAAATTTCATACCAACCATAGTTTAGCGAAGTTTTTGAATATTATTTTAATCGAAATCCTTGAAATTTTTTTGTATAATGCGACATTGTCAAATATACGGTATTAAAAAATATTTGAACTTCCGCATTCGTCATCACATATAGGTTATGCGTGGCTGCAGAACTTAAATTAACAATCCTTATTAGTGTTGACTATTCTTTTACATATAGTTTCCTTTATTTTATTTTTTTTTGTATTTTATCCAGCATTATATTTTAATATTCTCGTATTGGTGTAATAAATACGTAAATTTATGAATACAATAAAAAATAAATTATGTATTAAGAATTATCGGCTGTGGTGGTGGATTGGATAATAAAAAATATTTACGTATGGTATCTTGTTTTTTATTTTGTTCCGCAGATATTTTTATCGCATCTATAGGATGACATTTTATAGAGAAATATAATATATATGCGATGCGATATCAAATTCATAACGACCACTACTAGTGTAAATTTAAATTGATTGTTTAATTTTAATTAATAATAAAAATTTTACATAAAAAATAAAATTATTAGAACATTATTTTCTCTGTCTCATTTAACAATAAATGTCATGTCTGAAATTAATAAAAAAAAATTTTAATTAACTTTTTAACGATATAATATTTATTATAATTATCATGAAAATATGTTGTTTATATACTCGTGTTTAATATTAATAAATAATAATTCCGTTCAATTGTTAAATGATGTGATAATATTATTATATTTAAACTACAAAATTATATGTAGGGCTGAACTTTGGATAGTATCACAATTACACAAATATATTTTACTATAATTTATTTTGTTTTCAAAAGCCATTGCTCAAAAATTCACAATTAAATATAAATTATATTGTGCATTTGTTATTATTAGTTAAACAAAGTTCGTATATAATGTAATTTATCAAATTTTTGTACAATCAAAATATCAATACTAATATACAAAAATAGTATAAACAGTAAACTCAAAACTATGTATTTAAAGAATCATTTAACTCGGAGTTAGTCAATTGTGGATTACATTTCACATATTTTGTATTTATAGAATCATTTAACTCGGAGTTAGTCAATTGTCGATTATATTTTACATATTTTGTATTTCAAATACATTTTATATTGTATTTTTGTCAAACCCTGACTGCGCAACTCATTTAATTAATATCACAACTTTTTGAGTGCTACATATATTAATTTTTATTTTCATTAATATAATTAATTAAAATTTGATGATAATAACTCACGCAATATTTTGTTAAATATTTAAAAGTTTATAATAAAGTAACATTGAATCAAATATTTACATAATTATTGATATATCAATTAATATATCATCATCATCTTCAAAAATTTTTCTCATTCACTTCTCATTAGTACTTAGACTAACAAGTACTAGAGTACTTTTCATACTACTATTCAATTACTTTCTTATTTGACAAAGTACACCGTTATTCGAACTCATTTCCGTCTGGCCATTTTTCAATGCCACTTTAAGGATTCGCTTATGTTATGTTTACCACACCTAAAATCCTTAATCTTTTGTGAATAAATTTTTATTGCATTTCGTTGCTTATTATCACACTCATATCTATTTATTTACAAAAACATATATGCTACACTTCATCACACGCAAAGTGTAACCTTATTCAGATGACTATACGAAATATATTCAGACACTCTAGAGAAGACAGACAACTGTTTGATATGAATGAGTCATTTTTGTTTTAATTTATTAAAGAATTGAACAATTGGAAAAGTGACCGCACATCACTTTGTGCACTTTGAAAAATAAAATTTGAAAATATTTTGTAAAGAAAGAATAAATATATATTTTTTTAAAAATATTCTAAATTTAATTTAGTCTCTCATGTAGCGATATAAAATACACAAATTTTTTTTGGAATTATCACGTTCAACAATAAAACAACTTCACTCTAATAACTATGATTTTGTTGAATTTTGTTTGGTGCAAATAAATAAATTAAAAATTTGTTTGGATGAGAAACGGGGCATTATTTTATTATTTGTGTGTATAATTTCTGGCATACTATATATAAAATTAACCAGTTTCATCCACATGACACCAAATTAAACTCAAATTTTAATTTTATTTATAAATATTTTTCTTTTAAATTAAGTGTTAAACAAAAAACTAATAAAAAAACTTTTGGTATTATATATTTTCTGGAATTATTTTCATAATTTTTAAAACACAATTCACATAATATTCGAAAAGCATTTTGGTTAATATATTTAATTTAGTTATTTTAAAAGAGTTTTCTTAATAAACAAAATTTTTTGCTAAGACCTCCAAATAACTATAATTTTATATTGTTATTTTTTTATTTCTACAATTACACCACCACCTTTTCAAACATTTATAACTTTTAAATTGTTAGTCATAGCTAAATGGAATGCTTTACAAAATTGTAGCGAAATAATTTAGTTTTACGTTTTACTATTTTGACATAAAAATAATATGTTGCGACGTTAGATTTAAAAAAAAAATCGTTTTAGTACGAAATTTTTGAGAAAAGACTCTTTCTGTATTTACCTTACTTTCGAAGTTATTCGTACTTTAATGATGGACTGCCGAGAAAAATTCTTAGGGCCGTATCTCGAAAACTCTTAAAATTCTTAGGGCCCAAATCGAAAAATGTTATTTTGTAATTTCGACTTAGAATTGTCCCCCATCACCTCCTTGAAGGAATGTAGACACCCTGTATTTAGTTGATAAGAGGATGAAAAAGAATAATATAGATCGCAGTTATCTCTGCAGCACATATGGAATTTTGTTTAGTTTTTAGAATATCTATCACACCATAATAATTGTATATCGCGGATGGTAATCTGATGTTATACAAATATACTATTTTTAACATCCGAACAGATCCAATCTGCTGCCTATCCCCGATCAAAATTTATATGTGTAAAGTAGCCTAAGTATAGTCGTATTCATTTAAAAAAAATTGTTTGTGTTTTTTTATTATTAAAATTTTGTATGAAATTCTAATTTAGTTAACATTAACTCGAGAAATGAAATACTTAAATTTGATTGAAGGCTATTCCATGCACAATTGGTATCACATTCTATAAATGTGAAATGAAATGTGAATCATATTTATTTTTCACTGCAAAACTATTATTTCCTATTCATTTGAATACTATAAAGAATGAGGGACAAAAACATAATATATTTTTAATTGACAATGTCAAAGAAAGAAAGTAATCAATTACAATTTATATATTTTTATAATACAATATTATGTCATTTATATAATAATAAAAATTTAAAGTATATAATATAAAAAATATTGTATATTAAAAAAAAAGTGTCAGTGGCGTCGTCGTCGGAGCGTCTCTGCATATATCGAATATAAAATAAAATATTATGCCAAAATCCTTGTAAATAAAATGTAATACAAATGAAAAAAAAATATAAAATTTTTATGAAATTAAAAATTTGACCATAAAATATGAAATAATAAATATATACGTTGTCGGAAAAGTTTTATAATTATACACTCCTCCTCTGTTAAATTATAAACAATATAATAAATTAACAATAAATTAATAATTTATATATTTTATTTATTATCATGAATATTTAAGAAAACAATAAAAAATTAAAAAAATATATAAATCATGTGATCAGTACTTGAAAATTCAAAAAACATTCAGTTGACCGTAACCCATTGTGTGGCTGCGTATTCAGAAATCATTTGTAAATAAATAATAATATTATTATTGTTTATTGTTTACATTTTTTATCTATTGAATATCGACAGTTGCAAAAATTTAAGTAAATTATTAAATAATTTTCTATTTTTATATAGACAAAAATGTTAAATACATTTAGCTAAAACTTAATATTTTGTTAAACTTTTTAATTTAAAAATAATAATACAACTTTGTGCTAATAAAATTTTTGGTTGATCGAAAACTTTGAAATAATAATTTTTGCTAACAAAAGTTAATTTATATATAGAATAATATAAAAACTTAAAAATTTTATTTTAATTTTTACGTTACACGCATTACATACAATTTTATTGTTATATACCATTAAGTTTTAAAAAGTATATAATTAATATTATTTCTATATAATTTTACACTTAAAAAACACATTTATTATTTATATTTTGGTTGAAAACTTGATAAAAAAAATTGTATAATAACAAAAAAAAAACACTGATCTTTTATAGCACAAATAGTATAGTTAAAGACTAACTCTCTAATATCATACGCATACAATTTAACTCAACAACATTCAAATGAAAACTAAACACAAACCGAATACTATAAACCAGTAAACAACCACTTGTTTGAAACACATATATTATTTATATTAACAGAAAAAATAAACAGACTCAATATGCGTGTGGCTCCATGAACTGAGTATATGGATGTTGTATGCTACTGCTGCTGCTGCTGCGGTTGAACATCATATATAAATTTAACTATATTTTTATTATAAAATACACTATAATAATATGTTCGTATACACATATAAAATACAATCATTTTCCAACAACGGCGCAGAAAGGTGTTCCAGAAATATCACATATTACATAAAAAATTATTAGGTAAAAATTAATTTTATAATAAACTCACATAGAGTTTTCCTTTTTAATTTGCTATATTACTCTACAGGATACAATTCCTTGACTCAAAGGATATAAATGAAGAAGAGTATAACGGATGTTTTTGCATATATGTAAACATTTATATATGTCGTGCACAAAAGATTTTCATATAATTATAATTCTGGTATTTGTGTATTTGTGATTGTATGTACCTCAACAAAATATATGTTATTCAATAGAAAAAAAATCATTTAATTTAATATTAATTATCGAATACGTTTAACTTTCGGATAATTTTGTTGTGTACATTTTAGTAGTTAATTTGGTGTTAATTTTATTTAGTAATTTTTATACATTCGTTGAATCGTTGTTGTTTTCTTATTTTTAGATTATTAATAATAAAATAAATTTAACAAACGCAATGTACAGTACTCAATGTAGCAGGTGGAGCGGTCTCAAGTGAGCGCTATTTTGTGAAAATAAAACACTAATTTTAATTGGAAAAGTAAAAAACATTTTATTCAAAAGATTGGCCATTGCTTTCTACACAGTTTTATAAACTTTCTGGCAATTTGTGGATACCATGTTAGAATTGTTTGTCTTTTGAAGCAAACCAATCAGACACCCAATTTTCGACTTCTTCGTAGAAAACGAAGTGCTGCTCAAATGGTAGTCGGAAGGAGCCAAGTCTGGTGAATACAGCAGGTGGGTTAGCAACTCCCAGCCAAGTATTTTTATTGTATCCTGAACCGGTTTTGCTTTGTGTGCAGGTGCATTGTCATGGAGACAAATTACCTTACCGTGTCTTCTGGCCCATTCTCATCGATTTTCGATCAATGTATGGTTAAAATTAATCATTTGTGCGATCAGCATTAACAGTTTCACCAGGTTTTAGGAGATCGTGGTACACCAAACCGTTCTGGTCCCACCAGACACACAGCATTGTCTTCTTTTGGTTTTGCAGTCGATGTTGATGGTTGTGCTGGATTAACCCATGATTTTTTCCGTTTAGGATTCTTAAAATAAATCCATTTTTCATCGCGCTAGTAACAATTCGATGCAAAACTGATTTTCTTTCGTGTCTGGAAAGCAAAATTTCACAAGTGTTTTTTCGGTTTTCCATCTGTCTTTCATTCAATTCATGTGGCACCCAGTTTCTACACTTTTGGATCTTTCCCATAGCTTTTAAACGGTCAGAAAATGTTTGTTGTGCAACAATTAATATTTCTGCCATT
The DNA here is from genome assembly GCA_910594885.2 of Bibio marci. NCBI lineage: Eukaryota > Metazoa > Arthropoda > Insecta > Diptera > Bibionidae > Bibio > Bibio marci. The sequence goes on along the minus strand of OU343114.1, from coordinate 6,876,344 downwards.
TGCTTTTGATTCAAAGTGTCATCTTCATCCAATATTGTTTACAATTCCGCGTCTTCAAACTTTTTTGGTGATCTTCCACGTTCATTATTTCTCACATCAAAATCAATATCTCTGCATCGAGACATTTGTATATTGACGCACACTTCATACCGGTACACCTGGTATACATATATTGAATTTAATTACTGGTATGGGTATATGGTGAGGAATCTAATCGAAATAAAATGAATGATGCAAAACTATCTGAATAGTTTGCGAGAACATTACGCAAACATCATATACTAAAAATTTCGAGAGACACTTCTGTGGGGGGATGGCTTGATTTTCATTACGACAACCAAACCTGTATATAGTTCATTTTGTAGCGGATGAGATAGAACCCAAAGGGTATGGTGTGATTCTGTATCCCTCGTACTATTTATAATAATACGCTCATATTTGAACTTCCTGCCATTTATTAAAAATATAAATAATAAAAAATATTTTTTCTAAGGAAATGTTTATTTATACATTCATGAAAAATGTATGCACTTCTTAAAAAGTGTTCAATTATTACTCAACTAATTTTAATGGAATTTTTGTATATATAGAATAAATGTAAGATTATATATATTAGGTTGTCAACTATCTCCCTTCCGCCTTTTTGCTCTTTATTCAATGCTTTATAAAAAGTGTTACAGTAATCGGATTTAGTTCAAATATGCGCCGTTTTGTTCGATAATCTGTTTCCATCTAGACTGCAACTTCATAATACCTCCCTCGTAGAAGCCCCCCTCCTTATTTGCGAAGAACTCGGACAGCCACTTTTCACAAGCCTCTTTTGAGATCAACTTTACACCACCAAGGGCGTTCGCCATGGACAGGAACAGGTGGTAATCACTTGGCGCTATGTCCGGGCTATATGGTGGATGCGATAAAACCTCCCATCCGAGCTCCCGTAGCTTCTGACGAGTCATCAACGAAGTGTGTGGTCTGGCGTTGTCCTGGTGGAACACTACACCCTTCCTTTTGGCCAATTCTGGACGCTTCTGGTCGATCGCCTGCTTCAAGCGGTCCAGTTGTTCGCAGTAGATGGTAGAATTAAGCGTCTGGCCATATGGGAGCAGCTCATAGTGGATGATTCCCTTCCAATCACACCAAACACACAGCAAAACCTTCCTGGCCGTCAATCCCGGCTTGGCCACTGTTTGGGACGATTCACCGGCCTGCGACCACGACCGTTTTCGCTTGATATTGTCGTATGTGATCCATTTTTCGTCGCCAGTCACCATCCGCTTCAAGAATGGGTCGAGTTCGTTCCGTTTCAGCAGCATTTCGCAAATGGAAATTCGGTCCATTAGATTTTTCACTGTTAATTCATGTGGCACCCAAACATCAAGCTTTTTTTTGTATCCAGCCTTCTGCAGATGGTTTAAAATGGTTTGGTGACTAACTCCCATCTCCTGGGCGATGTCACGAGATGCCACATGCCGGTCTAACTCGATGTATTCCATGATTTGATCGGTATTTGTCGTCACAGGTCTTCCGCCGGCTGGCTTATCCATGGTGTCGTTTTCACCGGCTCTGAATCGTCGAAACCATTCCTCCGCGGTTCGAAGTGATAGAGTACCATCCCCCAAAACACCATTAATCTCACGGAACGTTTCTCTAGCGGATTTGCCTTTAACGAAGGAAAACTTTAAAATAGCGCGAATTTCGGCGTTAGTGAACTCCATGTTTACACGTCTATAACTGTTGAACGCAATATCCAAACTAATCATACATAGCGTCGTTTTGTTTGTTATGTCAAGAGCTTTCAAATTATGTACAGTGTTGCCAGATACGAGCTCTGTAGCGCTTTGTACATAGCCGCGAAATTAAAAAGACAAAAAGGCGGAAGGGAGATATTTGACAACCTTATATATACACCTATGGACGTAATCCCTTATCACCTTTATATGTATATAATGTGGGTGGATTATATGAACAGTCTCAAAGAATTTCAAGAAAATCGATACACATATCAGTCATATTTTAGGCGAACGTCAATGGGTCAATCTTAGTTATGGTATGGAACAACGAATATCAAATTAAGATAACGCATATTTCGATAGTTACTATAACATTTCACTCCAACTAATTAACAGTTTTCCAATTATTTTTTTATAGAGTTCGAACAACCATTCCACATTTTAGTGATTAAATTAACTATATCTTCTAAATGCTATAAAAGCAATTCTAAAGATTTCTTCAGGGAAAAATTGGAAAGTTATTTAATTTGGAATATTTCGAACCAATTTCTGTAATTTTCATACGAAGTGAATCGTTCGTTTTGATTGACTGACTGCATCAACCGGAAAAAGTGATAGTGTGACCGATCTATAAATGTCTTGTGAATACACTCTACTGTATTTTGAATATATTTCTTTTGTAAATATATAAAAATTATATGTATTTAAAATGTTTCTGTTTTAACGTTTTTATTGATTTGCAGTGATTATATTTAATTAAAAGTGTATATTCATTTCATCTTTTTATAATTATTTTTATGTTTTTCCTTTATTAATCTTGAATCTATATATTTTTTCTTCATATATTTATTTACATAAAATTTTAACTCATATGTAGAAGAATATTGGTTTTGAATTTAATTGAAATTGGCACCTTTTGCAAAAGTTATTATTGTATATATTTTTTATCGGTTTATTTAACTTTTATTATGAGTAATTCAATTTTGTGTTGCCTCCTCATCGAAGACGAAATAATTCACTTCCTGTGAACTGGAAACTGTGCTATTTACAATATTTTGTAATGCTTTATGCGTATACGGTGTGGTGTGGTTAACTATAATATACTTTTACGTTAATGGATGTAATCCTAATTTCCATTTTGATGGTTTTGTGTGGGAATGCTAAAGTTATAAATTGTTAGTTTTAGAATGGCACTCCGTCTGCACTTGATCTGTTTATTATTATAGGTATTGTGCACATGATGGTATAACCTGATGGGATTTCAGTTCAATAAATTGTCACGGCGCATCCCATTATCCTGTTCAATTTTTTTGGTATACGTGCTTCTACGGTGGAATTATTTTATCATTTCGTATATTTACAATCTGTGCCACTCGTTTTCATTTAATTAACACAAATATTTATAATTGCTATAAAATCAAAGTAATGAAAATTTCGTTATTTTGGAAGAAATACAATATTTATACATAATTAGAAAACGCTTCATTATATAATTTAAAGCATTACACATACAATATACCGCATCAGAAAATAATAATATTAATGATAGATTCAATTTGATATTTATAAGATATTATAGCACACATTTTGGATATATGAAATACAATATCGGAAATATATTTATATATTCCTGATTCCACATATTATATCAAAATTAAGTTGAAATTCTAATTTTAAATGATGTGCAATCAAATACAACAAAGGAAAACAAAATTGTTTAGCATAAATAAAATATAGTGAGCATTCAAAAACATAAAGATTAAATTGGATCACTCGTTAAATTTGGGGCTGGAAAATTTACAACCTTACAATATATGAAAATATATAATGCGTGTTTCTGAAATCATATATATTTTTATAAAATATATATATATTTACTGTGATCAATAAGTATTGGGACTGCATATGTATAGACTTTATTTTTTAGTCACTATATATAAAGTACCCGAGAAATTCATTTCGTTTTATTTACAAAACTGAAACTGAAAAACAATACCAAATTGAACATTATTTTCAATCAATAGAAATAACTTGGAAAATTAGTAGTCACAATATATAGAACATAGTAAGGCATATACAAGTGTCTCAAAACTTTTGTATCACTTTAGTATACCGAAATTCGTGTAACACGCAATAAATGTTAATATTTTATACGCGGTTCGAATAGGTGTGATGTTTTTCAATTTTCATGTGTTCATTTGCTTATAAATATAACATATATTTCACATTCATATATTATTTAATATACAATATTGCGTACACATAATTTATGTGACATATCAGATATTTTACAGACATTAATTTGAATTTGTAATATAATACGCTTGTACATTGAATTTGAAGGCACACAAATAATATACCAAATATATCTTATCTTTTTACTTTTTAGAGACAATAACATATTAATTTTCTTTTTAATATTACGTATCAATCATAATTTTTTTTGTTTTGCATCAACCCATATCGATGTTATATTATTAACTATACCCTAGTAACAATTTGTCTGTACTTTGAAAAATGTGGAAAATTTCTGTGGGAAAAATCCACATATTTTACATGGAAAAGTTATATTGAAATTTGTCCATAGATTTTCCACTTAATATAATAGTATTTTATTTAGTATTGTCCGGGTAATATGTCCAACATATATCCGCGCGGTATTGTATTCATAATTTATTTTACCAATTATTCAAACATTTCCTAAGAATTTTGTAGGACTTTTCATGGATTTTATCCGTGGTTTTTTGTTTTTGTTTATTACAAAAAAAAATGCGCAAACGTTGAATTTTTGCCATCATCTTCAGCATCTTCATTCCGTGCTCATAGAACTGGAACTGGTCTATCGGTAAAAAACTGAATCTGATTTAACATCATCGCCATAAGAAGAATTTATTCTGCTAATGCGGACAATTCACGGGTATTACTTGCCATGATACATGGACGATTCAAAAATATTTTTGTCAAAACCCGTGGATCTGCTCACAAAAAATATGAGTATAAATTCTATGAATATTCTGTGGAATATAATAACAACGAGAAATACTTCTACGGAGAATCCGTATAAATTATCATCGGAAATATACGAATAATCCAAGGAAATGTTTTATAAAAATTCATGAACATGGCTGCATTTATCATGTAAAATTGCAACGGCCATCCGTAAAAAATCCATAGATATTTCCTTGTATTGACACTACGGACTACTATGGACAGTGTTACTAGGGTATCCAAATATAATATGTAAAGAAAAGTTCGTACACATTTGATAGAAAGCTATATATCATCAATGATATTATACAATAATATTGTACTGTTTATTATTATAGGTACGTATAAAAGGACAAAAAATGGTATGTGTGTTTCTATTTAATTGAACTCATGTTTAACATAATATAACAGGAAATGTATGTTTTCAAATTTCACACAATTGAAAAAAAATTACTACTAATTATAATATAACTACTAGAAGAAGTGGCTTCAAATCAAAATTCCATGAATATCGTGAATGAATATTTTGATTATTAATGTCAGTTTTGTTAGAAATTTAAGTAAATATTGTACCTCTTTAATTATAAATTTACAACAAATTGTTAATTATGTAACCGAAAGAAATATGTATTTGTAATCGCTTTGTTAAAATTTTATTATTAATAGCTTAATTTAAATAATGAATTCTATAAATCGAATTTGAATATTCAACTAATTTAATCATATTAGTTGCAAGTAAATTTCTTAAAAATTATACACTAATTTAAATAATAAATTTTCGAACTACCAAATTATACGGTTAAATTTTTAAAAAGTAAATCATCTTGTATATTTCATCGAGCAGGCATAAAAGCCAAATTTTCATAAGCCGAAATTTGATTGTAAATAATATATTTATGCTTCAGTACAAAACAAAAACATGGAATCGATTGTTAAAATTATAAAAATATATAAAATTGTTTTGACAATATTTGGATGACCGTACAACTTATGTCTAATTCAAAATTGTATCTTCGCCTCCAACCATTCTGTTCTTTGACGGTACCAAATATGCCTTTCAATACAAAACGCCGAAGTAATTGTTCCAATACGATATTAGTGACACATAAAAAATATTCAGTTCATTTTAGATTAATTCTTGTTGTTATGAAAATTAAAAGATAAAAGTGAAATCATATAAAATTTGAATTTTGTAGAATAATAAAAATATTTTGCATGTAAAAGTAAAGCGATATAGTAAACGAGAAATAATGTGTACAAATGCAACAATATACCGGAACAGGTACAAAAATGCATTATATGTTACACAAAATTTAATGTTTCCCAGATAAATGCACAGATGATAGAAAATTATGATATGAGAGGTATTGTGAGAACAAATTGTCGTGAAATTTTATGTGAAACTTGGATAAAAAAACGCTACTGAAACTTATCTTTTATTAAAAGAAGTATATGGTATGGCAATGATAGTTGTGCGGTTTTTTGAGTGGTTGAAGCGTTTTCAAGATTGCCGAGAACAAAAAAAGTTCGTGAAAATATAACCCCATTCGCCTTATTCGCTAAACAGTGACAACACTATGTGACCTATTACCCAAGGTAAAATATGCATGAAAAGTAACAAGATTTTAGACAGTTGTAACTGTGAAAGAAAAAGTGGCACTGGTCATGAAGGAACACACAGAATGAAATATCCACCACTGTGTTTCAAAGGGGTATGTATATTGAAGGGGTTATTTCAACAACTAAATTTAAAATAAAACGTTTTACGATTTATTATGGGACGCTGATTGTTGGTTACCTGGAAATTTATTTGTATGATTGCTACCGGTTAGACTATATTTTTTGTGGTTATATTATATGAATGCATATATAAAAATCAATATATTCCGGGAAAGTCTGCATATAAGAATAGATACATTTCACAATATATTTATATTATTATACATATGCGTTACTATAACTATATTAATATACAGACAGATACAAATATATTATTATATTTCAGTGTTTTCAAGAATCCAGAATAATAGTAAAGTTTTTATTTATTTAAAGAACTTTTTCATCTGTTTGAAATTTGTCTTTTTTCTAATAAATAATTTATTTGAAATAATTGCTCGTCATAAATATTTTTCAATTTCACATACATTATTATTATTATTTATTGAAAATGCCAATATAAATGTTAAATTATTGAAGAATATATAGAATTTGAAATGAATATAAAATTAAAAACTTTATTTTTTGAAAACTAACTGAATCTAAGACTAAGTCTCTTAATTACAGAGGTATAAAATAATTGTTACTATGTACTATTGTTTTCACGCCAGACTATCGCTATCATTAAATTTAAAACTAATTCGAAATTATATAGAATTTTTAAATTAACATTAAACAATAATATCATATTCATTATGTTACAATTATATAGTTGCATCCTGTTCCTGTTAATTCAGGTGAATTTAATTCAGTTAATAATGTAATATAATAAGTTTGCAAATCCTACTCATAAACTTATAAGCTGCGCAGCAATTCAAATATTCGGCTATGCTCATGGTGGTTAATCCTGCAGAGCTTTAAAATGGCATAAACGAGTAAATTTACATTAAATTATAGTTTCATCCCCTTCCTTATTTATACACACAATTATACAGATTTGATCCACATATTTTAAATCACTTCTTATACGACAGGTTCTGGTCATCATAAACATAGTTCAAAAAAGTTTTGTAATAAGTTTAATAAATTTTAAGGATTTACATCCCCTGTTGAAGATGCGATGACTATCTTTATGCTGATAGTTCGGCATTGAAAAAATTACATTTAAATTTTTTTTTAAATAGATTTGCTTCCATTGAAGTAATCCAGTCATCAATCCATCATTATGTGATCTGAAAGGGTGAATAGAATTATCTTGTCATGTCTTTTATTATATTCAAATTGTTTATTTGTTTTTTTGTAACAATATCACCTGTTTTGGTTTCATTGGGTTTCATTCGGCTCATAGTATTCAACACATTTCTGGTCCTGCACCAAATGCACAACATATAACTTTACTGCCATATGATATATAAAGAAATTGGTGCACATAGCTTTATACACTTTTCACCACCAGTCACAATTAGTTGCAAAACTCTTTTTCATTGTTGCCTGTAACAAACAGTAATTCACACGGTGTTATTGTCTTTGGGTCAATTGATGCGGCGGTTACCAATTTCCTAGCTTTTGTATCCATTTCCATTTTATGTAAAGTGAAATATATTATTTATTATTTTTATCATTTTACAAATTACCTTATTTTAATTACCATAACATTTATGCGCTTAAAATATAAATTATGTATATTCGCCTACCATGAGGAGGACTCTCATTTCTGTTTATATAAAAACATGTTTCTAATATACACACCGATACACTGCTCTGGATATCACAATCATTTCTTTTTATCTAATTTGTGTATTTATTATTTCAGCATTTAAATTCAATTTTTTTATTATACGTCTTCAAATATATACAAAATCAGAATTTAACGGAGGGTTCAAGAACAACGTAGCAATGGGTTATGGTATATCTTTTTTACCATAACATTTTACTTTACCTAAATTGTAAATAATATAATTATGAAATATTATTAATTTTTATATTTATTTAAATCAAATTAAAAGAAAACAATCAATTTGAAATGAAAATGTCAGACAAACAAATCAAACATAAAAATGTACAAATTTTTCAATTGTATTGCATAGAGAGGACAGTTCGAAAAGTTTTCGGCAATCAAATATATGCAAAGCAAACAGATAAAATACAAGTGCTAATTTTAAAGTCGGTCTACATTTGCTTAAGATTTAAATTTATTCTATTGTAAATCGATTGAGTTGAACATAAAAATAACGAGTATATATTTGTCGTTAGGAATTCAACAATTGATTCAAATTTTACGTTTCCATTTATTGCACATTAAAAATTAAACTAAAATGTGTGTATATTTTATTTGAATCATATAGCAGGAACATTTTGGAACTGCCACTGTGTGTGATTTTTCGATGGTATATTTCAATCTAATATTATTGTTATAATGTGAATTTGATATTTTTATTAAATTTTGAAATTCGTTTATTTTTCTGAAACGTAAAATAGCCGTAAGATATAATTATTTTTATTTTTGGTATTATTATTATTATTATTATTATTAATTTAATAAAATGGGGATGAATTTTTTGTGGTCAAAGGGAACGTATAGCAACAAGTGTATAATATAATAATATCGATATATTAGCTATTTTAGTAAATAAACGAGTTGATATTACATTGGGTACATAATATATTAACACCAACGCAAAAATAAATGTGTTTGATTGATTGAACTCAATATGTGAAGGTAAATTGTTTTTCTTTCTTACGTATGTACAAAATGTTATCAATAATAAATAATTGAAATAATGTATTATAACTATTTGTGTAGGTATATTTTAGGATATTGATTCGTTATGTTGATGTTCTATATATGAAAATCTATGTCGACTGGAGCTTTGACACAGAATTAATACGATCATATTGGTATGTGATAGCAATAAATATGCAATAGTTTATATATATTTAATGTGTGACATTTAAACTACAAGTGAATTGTTATTGAAAACGAAACCGTTTTTTGCATATAATACTTGTGACGCATAATTCTACGATAATAATATAAAAGAAAAACATCACATGATTGAAGATGGTTGAACACTAATATGATAACAGACCATAATATTCACGAAAAAAAATTGCATTGTATTCTCAACAAACCCATATGTTCCAAAAATCAGTCAATGTAAACATTTGGTTTGGAAGTATTACCCCATGTCATAACTCTGTTGATACGCAGCACATTTGTAAATCATATAATTTTCCTTTTTTCAGGTGGGAATTTCACATATCCTTGTAAAATTTATTTTTCCATCATAATAAAAATAAATAATAATGATGCGAGGAATAATAAAAATGATACATATAACAGCAAATAAACAACTTAATAAAACACACAAGAATATCAATTTCAAAAGAATAAATCGTTCGCATAAATAATATTACAATAACTGAATAATTCGCTGTAATGGGTGTGCAAAGACTCATAATTTGGTAATACAATAAAGACCGCGGACGCGAAAGTTCTGCAAAAAATTGAAACATTTATATTTTTGACAGCGTTTAAATAAATCAATTTCCAATGAAGTTGGAATTATCTTCATATCAGTTCATATTATATTTTAAAGAAGATAAATTGAATGTACCGAAAAATACCATTGTAAAATGATCAAAAATCTGCAGAAATAGGTGATATTCATTTAGTGTGAAAGGAAGGAAATTGCAATATTCAAACTGTTATAATTGATTGAAAATGAATAATCCAAAAATTGTCAATTTGAGAGAACTATGTCAGAAAATAACTACATATAATCCTATTCCAAACAAAACATAACGAATTTTCTCCAAATTAATCTACAGATCATCCAGTGGATAAATTTATTGTCTGTATAAATAGAACTGTTCTGCGTATCAGTTTTGAAAGAACTTGTCAATAACTGTATATATTCTCAATCTTATCTTCCACACCTAATACTATCCAAATCGGACAGGAGATCATCCAGTATAAAATGTAAACTGGTTTATATAGAACTGCATTACACAATACTATTGTTCTGTTCAAATTTATTTTAGATATCATCATTATTTTAAAACGGATAATGTGAAAATATTTCTTTCATATTAATACAATATATAGCCTGTTCCTCATTAACGCGGCTATACACTATTGATTATTACAACAACCACATCATGATTCATAACTTATACTATTATATTATCATTATATGCTTTGTTAGAAAAATATCTTTCATGAATACGTAAACCTTTATCATATAAGTACTCCCTTGAGGTTACGTGTATCTAAATTATTGATAGAGGTTTCGGTATATGTATAGATTTTATTTACAATTGATTATATAACATAACGATGCGTAAAAAAATTGATACAAAACATTTTCTGTATTTTCGCATATATGTTCTAAAATTAGATACAAGAAACATCAGAAGGCACAAAGAATATCAATTTCTAAATATTATATAAAAGAAACGTATTAAAATATTACTTTAAATGAAAAATGTTAACGCACGTAGGCAACATACATATCCTTCTGTGTATATAAATTGATCACATACGGAATTATCAAAGGTTTTCCAAAACCACGTTGATTGTGCCGTCAATGAGTGTAACAAATATTAATTATTAGTATTGTAAAATAATACTGTTGTGGTTGTTGTCAAATAAATTGTAATATTTTGTTGTATGGGGATAGATGTAAACAAGTCGCTTCAGCATTTCAGGTAATTGCCAGCCTTCCATTTTAATATGACTATAGTAAATGTAAAAAAGTATACGTGAAAAGTGTATTATCAAAATAATTATTACTTTTTTAAGCAAATGTTTCGGATGTGTATAACTGGAATTTTCTGCTATGCCTTTCTATTAAATAAAATAAAAACCATTTCAATAATATATTTTTTAAATATTATAATTTACAAAAATATTTACATTTGTACCCTATTTATTTTGACAAAATACATTTTAATGTTTGCAAAAAAAGAAAGCAAATACAATTTTAAAAAAAAAATGTAACACAAAATAAGAAAAGATAAATAATGATTAAAAAAAAAATATATAATAAATAATTATCCGTAGGATATTTTATTCTTTCCAAAGTGCATAATTTAATTGTGGTATTGCATGACCATTATCACATGGAGCCGGTGAATTTCTAAATAATGTATGGAGAGATATAAATGTTGAAAATTAATGAATATGTTTTAGTTAATCCTATTTTTTGGAACCGTCACGCAGTGACATAAGTGAGTTGGAGGCTTAGTGCATGACACAGAACTAGGAACAATTATTTCGGATTTTCGAACGAAAGGTACTACGTGGCATATTTGGTCCCGTCAAAGAACAGAATGGTTGGAGATGACGATACAATTTTGAATTAGACAAGTTACAGACAAGTTACAGTCATCCAAATATTGTCAAAACAATCAAAATCAATAGGTTAAGAAGGTAGAAGGAGAGCCGGAAGACCTAAAGCGAGATGGCTAGATGCAGTAAACTGTGATACAAACATCCTTAAAATTCGGGATTGGAAAACATTGACTGCGGATAGGTCAGGCTGGAGAAGCGTGTTGGAGAAGGCTAAAACTGCACCAGGGTTATAACGCCATGGAGTAAGTAAGTAAGTATAATATAGATTAACTTTATGAGAAAATTATAAATAGCTCCGGCAAGCAGAAACTATAGGCAATATAGTGTAATTTTTGATCATAATGCACGCTGGCTGTACATATTAAAAGAGAAAATACTATTCGAACACGTATGTACTCTTATAGTTTTGAAATATGTAAACCCAGATTTCACTGGTGCCTTTTCATGTATGTCCTTCCAAATAGTGATCACAATGGGGTTATTTAATGCTAACAAATTTTAATCACATAACACTATAGATAGTTCGCTGCTTACTATAGCCAAAGATTATTTTATACTTTAATTACGAAAACAAAATAAAAATAAAATTAAATTAAATTAAATTAAAATTAAAATCTTACCCGGGTACATCCGGTTGTAAAAATGCGTGTGGTGATACTTCATGTAATGAATAACCATCAACATTATCACAAACAATACGTGCCATTGTTGATTTACGAATTTCTTGTAATTTAGATTCCGAAAAATGTCCTGGATTTATGTCGGGATTGTGTTCATGAAAATAACGATCACCTTTACGAAATCTTGAAAATTGATCGGCTATAATTTCCGAAAATGTTGGTCCAACCAATGCATCACCAGTGGCGGATTCTAGTAGACAACCAACCCATAAATCAATATCATCTGGATGATGATAAACTTTTCGTAATTTCATTGCTGCATCATATCCAAATTCATTAAAATCTTTGACACGATGATGTCCAGTTACTTCTAAATAATCATTATATGATCGTAAACCATGATCACGACCTCTCTGTATATTTAACGAAATTAAGTCTAAGCCAAATGGACTATGACCACGAAATAAAAAATTACTTAATCCTTTTGTAACAGCCGAATCAAATTCTTGCATTGGTTGATGTGTCATTGTTATAAATATATCATCTAAAAATTCACGGCGACGTAATCGCACAGGATTAAACATTACATCTGGTATATTTATAATTTCATCTAAGTGTGCACCTTTATGCATTCGAAATTTGCCATCGACAACTGTATGACCGAAACGAAATGCAGCTGTTGAAAATTCACTTGTTACACATGGATTAACATTCGAATCATAATCACTTGAATAACCATACTGTTGACAATGCAATCCAAAACGTTCCATTGAATGGGATCCAATTACATGCGGTAACCATTCAGTGTAAACAATTAATTGTAATTTTGCAATCACAATTTCACGAGCCTCATAAAATAATTTATCATCATCCCAATGCGGATTTAAATGACTTAGTATTTCGGTTAAACGATTATGTTCGCGTGCAAATAATACATGTAAGGCTGTTAAACTAATTATTTGATTGGCTCGATTATCTCCTGAAATGATAATTTATAATTATTAGTGGATTAAATATTATCTGATGCAATCAAAATGTTTTACATTGTCATTCATCCGCCTGCCATAAATGTGGTGTGTAAAAAACAATTTTCCAAATGACGCAAGGTTATGAATTTTAAAAATAGAATGAAGTTGGAGTACGTCGTTCAAATTTTGTTCGGTTGTAGTACTTTTCGGCATAGAAAACAACAGCATTTAGTAACAACCGTTCATCCTAGCAGTGTGATGGTTTTTGGAGGAACCATTTTACACGAAAGATCACAATGTGCAACAGAGAATCCGTACAGGTTTTAATTTCGCTAAAGAATTTAAAAATTGACATTGCAGTATCGTCTTAGATTCAGGGACGATAGCAGATTCCTTAGGAAGGGAAACCAAAAATTCAAGAGGAAAATAGGGCTAACAAAAGTAAGAAAACTGAGCAAACTCTGATACACGTTTAATCGGCGATATCACAAAGAGGTCTTCATTATTCCCTTAAATCTTTTTCTAACAATATAAATCAATGGTACCGAACTGAACGGATATTAAAATCTATATACAACTGCATTAATCTACTCATTTTTTGAATATCTGAAATCAATCACCTCGAAAAATTCAGAATTGTAGTCAGTAATACAGTATATGATTAATTAAATTAAATTTAAAAATTACAAACCAGCAAAAAAACATGGTCCATTATCACTTGTATCACAAGATTCCTTATCGGTTGTTAGCGGCAATAAATCTCTACCGTGTTCATTAGACATTCTTAGACGACCATGCTTAAAACTTCTTAATTCAGCTTGACCCTGTAATGTTGAGCCATAAATACCCGATCCATCAAGAAAATGAGTAACTTTACTTAACTATAAACAAAAAATAAAATATTAATTATATTCTATTATTAAATATTATATTTCATTATGTACTTGTTTTCCATAACCCAATGTACAACCGGCATCAGGGGCCAACGCTGAACGAACAAAATTCATACAACCTTGTTTGAAGTGCTCATAAAATTCATCGTGTGGTTCAATTTCAATTGGTAAACATGAATAATGTCTTTGATTTGGTGGCAATGGTGCCGATCCATCTTCTGTACAACATGAAATATCTTTTCCATCGGCTGTAACATAAAAGGGTAATTTAATTTAAAAATACAAAGTTGACTCTTCTAAAAATATTATAAATAAAAATAATATTAGTTATTGTAATACATACAAGTTGTTATCGATGACGAACGTGTCACATCGTGTGTAATAAATTGTCCGAATTGCATAAATAATAAATTATATTTTGGATGTGGTCTGTCAACATCGTTAAATAATGTACGTGATATAGTACGTGCATTTGATAAATGTGATCCATCAACAGTACTATGCGATCTGCGGTTAAAAATAAAACGTTTATAAATGTATAAAAAAGGGAGCCCCCCCCCCCCCTCCATATGTATCCATATTTTATTTTAAATAATATACCTATGTTCCCATATTCCATCATCGTATGACGGTGGCAATAATCTTTCTGCTGGATGACCCGTTGAACCCCATAAACTTTTTGCTGGATCTGGATTATTACACTTACCATCTTGTGATCGATATCTTGAATAATGATTTGAACATTGAATTCGTTTACCACAAGTTCTTTGAAGGGGCGTACCAACCAGATCTGGTGCAATATTTTTTAATTGGAAATCGGTTGCAGATATATTTTCTCTGTAAATAGAAATTTATACAATAGCAGTTGTTAATATAATTGGAAACACATATTATTATTTAAAAAATTATGTTAATTTAATAAAATTTACATACTTGGATTTATATACTCGACTAGCAAATACTTGTTCCATAGCACGATGTGATAAATCAATAGATTTTCGTAAATCTTGTGGACTTTCACTGTGAATATTTATAACAAAAATTGAAAAAATGTTTAAAATTATTTTTTTTTTAATTTTAATAATTCGGAAATATTTACTGAAAAAGTAGTGTATGTGTAAATTGTGGTTGACCCCTTACAACACCAACAAAATGTTTTTTTTCATCATGTAATATTTGAGCAAATTGAGCTTCTGCCTGACTTATTATAGCATTCATTATGTTATCATCAGCATTATTTGCAGATCTGGATGTTTTAGGAATATTTTTTGAATTTTTATGATTATTTGCTAAAATTTAAAGAATACAATTTTATTTAAAATAATTTTAATAACAAAAAGCTCTATGATTTTGATGTTTTTGAATCCGTACACAAAATATGTAGTTTTCTGACATGGATTAAGATTTTACAACATGCAGATTTTCAACAATTTATGGTTTTATTTAGAGAAATGTTTGTGTTTATATTGCCAAACATTTCGCATGACGACGACAACATATTACTCATGTAAATCTTTCCCATTTATAACATTGAAAATCACACGTCATCTGTTTACCCAAAAGATTTTTTTTAATGAAAAATAATGAAGAATTAAACATACTTTTAAAAAAAACTACATATTCCAAAATATTTGGTATTTCAAACCATAAACATTTTTTTAGAACTTTATAAAATTAATATGATTTTAAGAGAATCAATAAAATATTCGTAATTTTTATGTATTTTATAAATTCTATATCAATTTTTAATTTTATTATAATGAATTATATATTTTGTTTCAAAAAACCGTTATAAATAATAGCAAATTTAAAATTACGGTTATTTCAAATGACAATGAATAATTTTATAAAAATTATTTTTAAAATTATTAATATTAATTAGGTACCTGTATGATTTTGGCCTGTATGGCAACAATAACCATGTGTGCCAGCTGGTAAATCACATATTTGTGGTCGTTTATTTGGTTTCATATAAACATGTGCTGGACATTGAATTGTTGGTACACATTTAATTCCATTTGGACATGGATCACATTTTTTCAATAATTGTGATTTAATTTTTACTAAATAATTATGAAATTTATCAAACTTAAATAATTACAAATCGGATTCGATAAATTCGAAAATATAATGGAATCCATCTGACAATAATTACCAGTATTTGAAGCCGGTGTATACTCGTAGTCATCATGACCAGATGATTTTAAAGTTGGTCTTGTTGTTGTTGTCGTACGACCACCAATAACCGATCCATTTATTATTTTAAAACAAATAAATATAAAAATATATTTAAATAAATATTTCATTATTTTTACAATTTACACAAATTTTAATTTAAACTTAAAATAAATTAACAAAAATAGAAGAAGAATATCACAGCAAAAAATAAAATGAACTTTATTGTTGTGAGTACGAAAAAGAAGTGATTCGATTTGTCAGAGAACGACTAAAATATATTTTATAAATTTATATATTTTAATAAATTACAAAATAACCGTTAATTATATCATATAAAGAATTGAATATTCCATATGTACCTAATAATAAAATTAATTAGTCTGCCTAAATTGAAAATTATTTATATTAAAAACGATTAAATTTTATCTGTGAACTACAAGAGATTGTTTTTATATTCAAATGATTCAAACATCTTTAAAATTATAAATAATAGATATAATATTGTAATTTCATATTCATAATATTATTAAATATCTTAGGTATAATTTCTATCCCAATTGTAATGAATGTTTATGTTTTACAACTTTAGAAGTTAGAACACATAGAACTATATACTCTAAATTTTCTGAAACTTGAGAAGTACAGCTTTCAACTTAAATTACTTACGTACTCTTACTCCATGCGGTATTATAACCCAGGTACGATTTTAGCCTTCTCCAACATGCTTCTCCAACCTGACCTATCCGCAGTCAATGTCTTCCAATCCCGAATTTTAAGGATCTCAACAGTTTCAACTTTTAATAAATGTTGGATAATAAAAATCCTACATAATTGGCGCAACACAAGCGTACACGGTCATCTTTATTAACTCCAGAAATCCTGATAACTTTTGACAAGTATACAAAGTAGATTGTGTGTCCACTAGAAAAACATTTAATTGAGTACATATTTCATAATCTTCACCCTCACATATGAAATAAATTTCATTCACATAATATTGTCACTATTTTCAGTTCTAATTAAGATGATACAGTAATTTATATACCAAATGGCTACCTTAAATGATTAGCATAACAAATGTCGGTATTTATCGTGTGAATTTCTTATGCAATTATCTATCATCAACTAATCGTTTTTCCCAATTCAAATTATCATAAATATACAATTTTATCTAGTAAATAAACATCAAAGAATCTTTGTAAATTGGCTGCATCAATTCTGACTTATTATTGGTAGGTTGGGTTAGAAGCTCCTCCAAAATATTTAACTGTAAGTGTAGCTATTTTAAAAACTGAAGATCTCTGATGATCTTCTCGTTTCCAAGGAAAGAGGCTGTGCTACTTTAGAATGTTATCTACAGTTTCCTAATATTTCTCAGTCCAGTTTCCGTTCATATAGCACTGCAGAAATTGAAAATTATTCTCATAAAGTTCATGAAACCATTGAAGATCAGATAGATATTCTTGTTATACGGTAATTGAAGTATCAATTTGATTAAATTCCTTTTTTAATTCATACTTTCATTTCATGTGTGGTCTCAGGCATAATAATAATAAATTAAAAAAGTATCATTTCATTTTAAAGGAAAGGATCATTCTTTTAGTATATTTTTAGGTTAGGTCAACGCGAATTGGACGACAAAAAAATATTGTTACGTTGAGCAATTCCCATAGCAACGAAAAATATTGGGCAATAATTCCGCCATGATGGAAATTTTTTTTATATGGAGTTTGACGTTCGCGGCGGTGAAATATCCAAACTAATTAAGCGCTGTTCATACGACACACGAAAGATTAATTTTCGTACAGACTAGCAGTTGTGAATGCCATCGCACGTAGGTGCCACAGTAACTTTCATGAAATACTTTTTATAAGAACTTTTATATTTTTACCACATGTTTTTGTGAGAAAATCAAAAAATTTACAGGTTTTGCAATGATTAAAAGAGACTATTAAATTAAAATGTAAATTATAAAGAGGAGTCGAAATGTAAACAACGTTTGATGAAAGTTACTGTGACACCTAGGATACGGTTTACGAACAAAATATTTCTGATAGCAAACAAACAACGAAAACTACATTCCAGGTTAAATACACATGATTTTTTTATTCGCAATCATGCTTCAAATCGATGGGATGTTTTTATTGAAGCCACGAAATCGTTCAATAGTACGACAATTATTTTAAAATGATTTTTTCAATTAAAAATTCAATAATCGAATTTTTGTTTCATCACAAAATAATTACAATAAATAATTCTCCAAAATCGTTCGTTCGTGTTTACTGTATAGTATTTATTAAACTAATATATTAATATTATACAGATCGGATAAATTTATGATTAGCGAGTAATGGTATTAATCGAAGGCAGTCATGTCAACCAATTTCAATATCCATATCGTGACAAATTATAAATCAATTACATTACAATATTACTTTAATGATATCATATAATAAACTAATTCTTATTTAAGCTGTTAGTACTTAATATAATCTTAAACGTCTATCGCTAGTTTAACGAAAAATATCGTGATTAAATCCAATAAATCTATATTAAAGACTAAAACAATAAAACATAGAATTTAGTTTCGATTTTAATAAATTGTCTACCGAAAGGCGCGTTTTAAATTAATTAAATATGTAACCTAAAAAGTTTAGACCAATCAACAATGTAACCAGAATTTCTTTAAATTGGTTCAAAACCAAAATAACATAGTTTTTGAACAATTTTAGCGAAACACATCGAAAAACGATTGTTAATTATATACGGTTTAAAATTTGTACGCATATATAAAAAAACATTTAATCGACGCATGCGCACACAGTGGACAACACATTAGTTGATTTAAGAATTTCAAGGTGGTACAGCAACTTGTTTTATTCGCTTAAGAATTTTTTTATAATTTACAATAATAAATAACGTGCAAAATTATAAAATTATATAAAAATAATTAGTTTTATTTCATTAGAATAAAATAAAATTATAATTGTGAAAAAGTTTTCAGGATTCAATGAAATATTAACAATTACATTTTTTTTATTTTTCCTCTATGAGAATGTAAAAATTTATAAATTACATTTTTGTTTTTCAACATTTACAGTAGTGTGTGTATTTGTTTGTGTGCATTTAAAAAAAAACAACATTATTGTTTTGTAGTGTTCGTGCAACAAATATAGAAAATAAATAAATAACCTAAAAATTGAATGCGAGAGAGAGAGAAGGAGAGAGCTAGTTATAAAAAGAAATTAGTTTTTTGTGGTTTTTTTACGATTAGGTGTATTTTATTGGATTAAGTGTACGAATAGAATAGATATATACTACTTTTTTAAAATATATAACGATATTTTTTTTATTTCTTACGTATGCGTGTGTGACAACTACGTATATAAAATATAAATAATTATTCGTGTGTGTGTTGTAAAAATTAAAAGAGACAAAACGTAATTTTTTTTTTTTGTAGTGTGTGTTTTATTTTTATTACAGCAAATCAACACTAACACATACGCACATAAGTGAATTCTTTTGCATACATAAAGAAAATTATTTATTAATTTTTAAATATACGAATAAGTAACGTAACTGGATTTAATAAAACAACTTTTTTTGTTGTTTTCGTTGCATTGTTTTGTTGTTTTTTTTGTTGTTGTGTTTTTTTTTAAATGTTTCTCTTTCTTCAGATATAAAATAACATAACATCAACAATAATATAATCATAGGACAAGGTAACGTTATATTATTTTATTTCGTTTGATTTCATTTTCTTTTCTCTTTTTTTTTTTTTTTTTTATTTAATTTGTTTTATTTGAATTTGTTGGAATTTTTTTTTTTTTTCAGCATTAGTATTTGTTTGAGAGTTAGTTGATTTAGTAGTAAAAAAGGTGCTGAATGTTCCGTGTTAATTTTATTAGTAGTTTTGTGCGATGTTTTAAGAGTTTTAAAAATCGGAATATGTTTTTAAATTTTGAACTAGTTGTAAAAAAATAAATGCGCGGCGTGATACGTTGTTTAATTTAAAAAAAAAAAAAAAAACAAAACAAGAAATTTTGGATCATTAATTTTTTTTTTTTTTCTTTTACTTTTGTGCAAAGGTATTTTTTTTCCATTCTTTTTAATTGTACTTAAACAAATTTCAGTCTTTCATTGTTGTGTTCCTGTTGCTTAACACACAAACACATATGCACACTGATTAACATTAAAAAAAAAATAATGTACATATAGAGCTGTATATAGATTTTAGCAGATGATTGTGTGTATGCGTAATTGGTGCATAAGTGTTTGTTTTATGTATTTTTTTTAAAAATTGTAATGTTAATGCAAAAGGAATGCAAATTTTTTAGTGTTGTTGTTGTTGTGTTGTTACGTTTTTTTTTTTTTCTTCTTTTTAATCATTAAACAAAAGAAATAAATTATTGTTATTGTATTTGTGTAGTTTGGTATTTGTGAATTAAAAAGATGCTCAAATAAATAAGTTTTTTCAAATTATATTGGCTCGGTGCCTGTGTATGTGTGTAAATTAAAATCAACTATAAAATTTAAATTATTTCTTAAGAAAAAGCGTCAAGGTATTTTTCTATTTAAATATTTTTTAATAATAATAATAATAATAATTCAAAGCCACATATATTGCTCCAAATGGTGCTTATGTCACATCTAATAAATCTTTCATTACAGCCATGGTTTGGTAAATTACTCTGCCGCATGGGAGTAAATAACAATTTACCACCAATTGTATTGCAATTAACAGAAAGATAGATGTTTTCATAATTCTATTATTTTTATATGGGTGATTAGGCCGCATAGTGATCTGTGTGTGTGTGTGTGTAGACATTGTTAATCTTTGAGTAACGCGTCCAACACCATATTTTCAAAGATATCCGTTTTTCTTTTTATGCCAAAAACGAATAAATGGTCACCAGCCAGCAGATAAATTTCAGTATTAAAATAAAATTTTTTTATTAAAAATAACGGAAATTGAACCCGCTATATTTAATGATTAATAAACATCGATGCTATACCACTGCGCGGTATTGAGTGTAATAATTAAATATTAAATAATAATTATTGTGATTGGTTTGATTGTCATTGCCATTGATAATTGAATTAAACGGTTGTTGACTATCGATCATGACTTCTATTTATTTGACTAAATATTGTTGTTTTACTGCGAACTAAACAATCAAAAACGCACACTCTATGAAGACTTAATATGGGTAGACCTTATGTAAATGGTGTGGTCGTCCCTATATCGGAACTTATCCAATTGATTTTCCTTTTTATGCAACTTTACAGTGTTTATATAGTAAAGAGATTTAATAATTAATTTTATATTAAAATATGTTGTCAGTTTGAGGTTATTACTACACATTTTCTAAATTCCATCTATACCACCTGATAATTTTTTCCAAATTAAAATCTATTCACATGTGAATAACAAATAGCAGACAAAAACAATATATAACATCGTTAAGTTCAAGGTTGTTTATGTTTCAGAACATTTTTACTGTTACTCGGAACACACTAGGAAGTGTCTGTCGTTCATTCCTTTGAGAAACGAATATAATTGAATGGCTGAATGAATTCTTATATAATATTTTAAATGGTTTTCATGTATGTGAATTTGTATAAAATATTTTACTTTATGGTCGTGTCATAATTGTATTTGATGAGAAAATTTACCATAATTTTATATGTTTTGTACCTGTACTGTTAATTACAACGACTAAACAAAAAAATATATTTTATTTTTCATCATTTTAAATTCATTTTTTTATTTCACAATAATAATAAATATAAATAATAATAATAATAATAATAATAATAATAATGAAAATAAAAAAATAAATGAGTCACAATTGTGACAGTTTTTATTTTTTGTTGTTATGTCTTTTATATTTAATAATATTTGCAAAAAATAATTATATTTTTATATGCGATAAATTGTTTTCATATTTGACCACCACCTATTTTGTTACTTATACACACATACACACACAGAATGTTAATGTGTTAGTTTATATCCATTGTAAAATTTATAAAATTATGTATTTTATTTGTTTCTATATAGTTTCACCATTACCACCAGTTTAATGACCGGAAGTAAACTTAATTATTTTGTATTATACATCTAATGTATATTATTTTTATATTCTTTCTTGGAAAATTCGTTACAGAAAATATCAACATTTTGTCATTGAAAACATTAGAATAATAAAAAAACAACAATTTAAAACATGCTACTAACAACAATTTAAAAACATCCATAATTATAATACAATTACATAATACACATTTGTTCAATAATATTTTCACACACATGACCAAATATGTATTTGAACATACTCTAAAGCGCACCAGCTTTACTCCTTTTGTATCAGTTACAGTAATTCCTGGCATTGTCAACGCTTCCCGAACACTTTAATTATTTCTTGTGGCATGTTATTCTTGGATACACAGATTTCAAATCGTTGCAACAATAACGAAAAATTTTATATATCTCATTTAGTCAACATTCCTTTAAGCACCTGGGCTTTTGTGGATATCCTCAAATTATCTCTTAATGAAAGAGTCCAAAACATGGATTTAGTGAAAATTCGGTATTCGATGATTTTACTTGTATAGAATAATATTTAAATGCAAAATATATATATTTTGATCACATACTTACTTACTTAATGCATGATATAAAAACGCAGGTGGTGTGGTTTTAACCTTCGCCAATACGCATCTCCAACGGAAGGATGCGAAAATCACAGTTCGCTGCATTGAACTATATCTTAGGCATCTTGTGTAAAAATTTAATAGAATTAAGTAAATATCTAGCTTTCGATAAATCAATTCAGACCAATTTAGTGAATTGTTATTTACTCCCATGCGAATTTACTGAACTTTAATGAATGTTTAGTGCGGATGACATAAGCTACGCACTTATAGCAATATGACTTGCGCGTACTTTATATATGGTTTAAGTGAATATATATAATTGTTCATTAAAATTAATATTATCTTAGAAAAACTTATATTTTATTGAAATAGTATAATTAATTTCTTTTATGTTTGTTGACAATAAGTAATTGAGAAAGTACAAAGTAAATATTAAAACACACCTTTTTCATATTTTATATTGAAACAATTTAATTAAATAATGATCTTTCATCATCATCTCCATCATCATATCATTATTATTATTGTGTAGTGCAATATTATTATTTTTTACAACTACATTTTTCAAATGATGGCTTCTTTTTTCGAATAGTTTTTTTTTATAATATACAACATAAAAAAAAAACATTTTTTAAAACAATGCATCGAGTAACTAAAATAGTACATTAATTTGTAAACTCTGTATAGAGTAACTTCTTTGTATAGTAAAATCGAGATAAAAATAATAAAAACGATCATAAAATAGCTAATAATAATATACGACGGTACGATGTGTTGATGAAGAATTGAAAAAAATTAAAATAAGTAGCACGTGCTTTCTTATAATAAACCTATGCAATACACATTGCATGCAACCGGTCTTAATATCATTTGTCCGGACTAAATTATATATCAGTAATTTATTGAATTTAGAAAGAAAGAAAAAGAAAAAACAAGTATTTAGAAATAGAACACCATCTGGAATTTTATTTTACATATTACTCGATTACTTTTATATATAATTTTTTGTATATATTTTAATTCTCTAAATAAATTTCATAATATTTACTTAAACAACACCGAAGTTAATGCTTAACCATATCATTTACGTGCGTTCACTCACTCAACCATTCAATTATAAAACATTTATATCTATACGCACATACACAATTTAGAGCTATAAGGAAAAATTCAATTTTTCAATATTTAATCGGAATATAATATTAATCTCTAATAATACATGCCGAGACACAGTTGATCATTTTCATATTTGTACAAATTTAGACGGAGAAAATTTTAATCTAATAACAGACGACTGCTTTGATGCGATTGCAGAAACTTATATTTTTCAACTTCTTCATTAAATTTTAATTGTTTCTCAGTAAAAAGTTATGTTGTGGTATAAAACAGATTTTTTTTCTGGTCCATAATTTAGTAACAGAAATGAACTGGTCTGGAACAGAAAGTGTGTTTAACGGAGCTATTTTGGTCCAGATTCTGTTGCTACCTGCAACAGAAACAGAAATAATGTTTCAGTTATCAATGGAAATTTGCTAACAAGTGAACCACCTGAGGTGTCGTATTCCGAATCCAATGAAATTAATTATAAACAATGTATTATTTATATGTAAATGTATTTCAAGAGCTTTAAAATCGGAATTTAAGAAAACTGCTGTAAAATGGATTAAAATTTGATAAAAAAAAAATAAAAATTTTGTGATCGATTTTTTGAGACTGACTGTATTTTCACTATTTTGGGAAGGTCAATCGTCGAACTGACATCACCTTCAGTTTCTTCCAACTAAAGTACCTCGGATATAATCATAAAAATGCCAATGTTACCTTCAAAAATATTGAATATATGAAACACTCTGTTATAAAAAATATACATAACTTTATAACTGGTAACCCTATATTAAAAAATTATGTCTCATATTAAAGGTGAAGAATTTCTCCATCGACTTTATTTAAAGTAATTTTTTTAAAAAATTGCTACTGACAAAGTTATAAGCATAAATTCAAATTTTTTTTTTACACAAATTTTCAAAATTGTCAACCTTTGATACACCCTGTGACCAAATCCAATTAATTTTTAAGAATTTTTTTTTTTTTTTTGTGAAATGAAGCACACTTTAGATAGCTATTATTTCCAACTTTCAAAATTATTCTGGCACTTCGGTATCAAAAGTTATAGATTTTTATAAAATGTCATGTTTTGTAGTCATTCGGAGGGATCGTTACCGCCTCAAAAGTGTAGTCCTTCCTTGGATTCGGAGTACAATGCCTTAGGTGGTTCCTTATTAAGTTTAGACAAAGAAATTTTCAGGAATATTGAGAAACATAAAAAATTACCTTGCACAAGAAATTTACGAAGTAAATTATTGAATTGCGGCTTTCAACAAAGCTAAAGCGTCATTTGACGAAGGTTTATTTTCGATTTTATTGGCGAATACAATAATTAAGCGAAAGTTATTTTGATTGATCGATATCTGATGGATGACGACACGAAATTCTAGGAATATTTAAGTATGAAATCTTTGCATCTGTATTAGAAGTAATAAAGAATATTTCAAAGGAATTCCTATAACCTTTAATAAAAAGTCATTAACACAAGCACTGTGTGTGTTTACAAATAATGCGATCAAATAAACTACTTTAACATTCTAGACCTATCTCCAGAAACAATTCACATTGAATTGATTTTTTTTCTGTCGCTAAACTGACGATATACGGAGTTAAAGCGGTGATATTCTGTTGTTGACGGGTACAGAATATAGCAACAGAATATTTCTGGAGCTAATGTATGAAATTCTGGACCGGAAAAGCAGCTTAAACGAAAGTGACATCAATAAAAGTAGTAAGTGGTAATGTGAATGACCATCATATATCGTGATTACAGTGGGTGCTTGTTCATTGTAAAATATTGACAATCCAAAATTTACAATTTTTGCTACAACAAAATATATTGTATGAAATGAAATTAATTTAGTTTCGAAAGTTGAATCTTTTCAAGAATAAAAACCCACAATAAAACTATCTGATAAATCGAAGAAAAGCGTTTTTACAAACACTGTTTTACTAAATTTTTTGTATTTTTAGTTAAAAACACAATGACTATTCAATCTGAAAGTTTAAAACTTAAAATTTTCTTTGCAATCTTAAAAGTACGAATAGTAGATGTCTCAAAAAAATTTCTTAATTGCTGCTGATCGTAATCGAACGGAATATTCAATTTTCTAATATTTTTCGAAAGAAATTGAATAATCTGTTGAGTAACTGTATGCGGGTTTGAAGTCTCTGTAACTAAAATACATACATTTTTCATTTCCTCTTATCTGCATTATTTTACTTACGCTTGGACTGTGCGTCGATCGACGCAAGCAACTTACATTTTTTTTTTGTTTAATTGAATTTATAGAATTTAAAATAAAAATAAATACAACGAGTACATATTTTTTTTTTGTAATGTAATATAAAAATATAGCGATGCAAAGACGCCGCCAAATAAACACATAAAAATTTTAAAAAAAACACACTAACACACATTTTTAATGTAAGTTAAATTTTGTAATTTGTATTTCAAATTTACTTAAATATCGGAAAGTATTTTTTTATTTTTTTGTTTTAATATTACATTACATTGTCTAAAATTATGCTGCGTGATTTTTATCTATATTTATTATTATTATTATTATTATTATTATTATTATTTGTTTTCTTTTCGATTTCTTTAAGAAAAAAATACAACAACAAACAATATAAAAATTGCGTCGAAAAAAATGTTTTACAATAAACAATTAAAATAAGTAAAATAGAATAGTTGGTGTAATTATAGCCTGGACCGCAAATAAATGAGCAGTCCATTTTCACAATTGAATAATTGAAAGTGCAATCAATTTCATACTTTATCGTTGCAATAATTAATCTGTTATCTGTTATCTGTAAAAGCAAGTTTCTACAAATTTTCGAAAAGTTAATAACAAATATGCTCTAATTTAATGCGTAATTTTTATGTAAAATTCGGATACACAAATGCGTGTCGTTTTTGTATTTATTTTTATTTATTTGTTAATGCATTTTTAATTGAAATGATCAATTTTTATTAATGTTTTTTAATACAATTTTTTCCCTATACAAACCTTGGAAATATTTATTTGTGTCTTAAACAACAGTGTCTTAAAAAAAAAATCAAAAATATACAATAATGTAAAAAACCGGAAAGAAGTTTTTTGTCGTTTTTTATTTTAGGAGTGGTCAAAATGCTAAAGAGAAGAAAAAAAAATAAATGATTTTTGGTTGTAATTTTCTTGCGTCATTATATTTTTTTTTAAATATTTGCGCATTGAAGCATTTCTGATGTTTTATTGTTAATATTATTATTATTATTATTATTGTTTTTTGCTTATATTATTTCAATTATTTTATTGTTAAATATTTTAAAAATAGATTTTTTATAACCTTTTTTTTTGTAATTGAATATATCTAATAAAATACTAAATAATATAAATAAATAATGTAATTGTATTACAATTGAAATTGGTTTTTAAAAAGGAAGAGTTGCATTTCAATATAAATAATTATGACACGGTAAATCAATTTTTTTTGTTATGTTTCTATCAAGTGATCGTAACATGTTTATGAAAAATATACGACACAAATTGTGTTTATTTATTATGCGTTAATGTTTACTTTTTAACCCTAACGTAACTACGTTAAGGATATCACAACGCATTGGCGCATTTTGAAAAATTTCTATAAATACAAATATTTTATAATTGGTAACATCAATGGCTTCAATAACATATGACATGTTGCAAACCGCATAATTGATGAACACCGAAGTGCTTCACAAACACAGCAGCAACGAGCAGTGAAGTTAAGTGAAATTGTTGACACTATCGTATACATCTCAAAAGAATGCTTGCTTTCTATTGATAAGACAGTTGACAGTGAAAGCTGTAATTTCCAATTATTCCACTTGTCATTTTGCTATACTTTTCGATTTTTTATTCAGTATATTTTTACATATAAATTTAATTCTACTCTAGCATTCGCTTTCCACTGACGATGTGTAATTAGGTTTTTATTCCATTGTGATTTCATTAAACATAATCGTTATTATTGTATAGCATAAATTGTTTCTATGCATAGAATCCAAATATCCTCCTATAAACTTTTATACGATTTTCTTGAAATTTTGAATTATTAGTGATAAGATGTAAATTTTTATGCAATTAGGATACATTAAGCCATTCCGCAATAGAAACAAAATAATCTCAATGGCATCACTAAAGAACCATTTACAAGGAAATCACCTGTGGTGTCGTACTCCGAATCCAATGAAATTTTGCCAGGTTGTAGTACTCACAAAAGTATAGAACAACGTTTTTTTTTTTCGCCAATTTCACTTTTAAGGCGGTAACGATCCCTACGAAGGAAAAAATTCTGAAAAATTAATTGGATTTGGTCACAGGGTGTATCAAAAGTTACTAATTTTGAAAAATTGTGTATAAAAAAAAAATGTGAATTTATGCTTATAACTTTGTCAGGAGCAATTTTTTTAAAAAATTACTTTAAATAAAGTCGATGGAGAAATTCTTCATCTTTAATATGAGCCATAATTTTTTAATATGGGGTTACCAATTATAAAGTTATGTATATTTTTATAACAGGGTGTTTCATATGTTCAATATTTTTTTAAAGGTAAAATTTTCATTTTTATTCTTGTATCTGAGGTACTTTGGTTGGCAGAATCTAGAAGTGATGTCAGTTTGGCGATTGAGCCTGTCCAAAATAGTGAAAATACAATCTGTCTCAAAAAATCGAACACAAAATTTTTAATTTTTTCTTTTTTATTAAATTTTAATCCATTTTACAGCAGTTTTCTTAAATTTCGATAATTTTTAAAGCTCTTGAAATCCATTTACATATAACTAATACATTGTTTATAGTTAATTAGTAATTGGTTTTCTGTAAAGCCTTATTTCCAAATGTACTTATTTAATCGTTAGGAAAGTGATAATTTGTCTTGGCGGCACAAAGATATTTGACACCATGAACAACTGATTGTGGGCACAATTGTGATTCCAAATCAAAATTTCAGGATTATTATGTAAAGAATACTGCAATAGTTCTGTGGGGACTATTCGTAGTTTGTATGCGAAATTTCTAAGAAGGGGTGGCAGCATAGCGTCACCCACTTCCACAAAACTTATGACTATAATGACCAATGCACTAGAAGTATATAGCACTAACTTGCCCTCAGTATATATTGTATACAAATACTTTTAATTTGAATACAATATAATTGATAATATAGCAATATAATATAAAAATTTGCAAGTTAGTCGGAAAAGTAAATTGTTATTATTACAAATATATATAATTTACGAAAATGTCATTGACATCATAACTCTTAATCAAGGTTTTTTTTGTATACAAATATTTAACAAAGTATATTTTTTTTTTCTAATTAATAAATGTATTAAATTTTTTATGGAAACAAAAAACACAATACAATTTTCATAAATTGTCAACAATTGCAGTTATTGTTCTTTTTCTATATTTCTTTGTTTTGTAAATCCATTGCATCCATACACCTGCAATTTAAAAAAAATAATATAATAATAAATTGATAAAATAAAATAAGACTAATCTCAGCTTTAGTTAGAGTTTACTGGTGTGTGTGTGCACACTATGTGTAGAAATGTATATAATGAATGTATTGCATTAGCAAAATTAAATATAAATGCTATTGTGTACTGTGTACTGGGGACCAAAAAGTTGCAGTACTATTAAAATATATCACAAATTATTAATTGATTGTTCCCGTAAAAATATTATTGCTGTCCAAAAGTAATCTCCTAAGTAACAATTTTAATTGTTGGCAACTATTGTATCATTCGATTTCTGTTTTAATTAATTAATTCCAGCGAATATGGGAAAATGTCAGTTGAAGGAAACAAATTTGTTGACGTTTTTACAAACATCGTTCGTATTAACCGCGTTTTAAGTGTTAAAACACGCAATTGTTGAAATTGTTATCGGAACCATAAGTTTTATTTAATTTATAATTCTGTGTCGGTACTTTTTTTTTAGATCATGCCATAATTTTAATAGTTTGTATTTATTAGTATAATATAAAAGTATATAGTTTAAAAATGTATAGGCTGTAATTTTTATATGTATATGCATAAAATAACAACAATAAAATAAATTACATGAATTAACGTGCACATACACACAACAACAATAAAAATATAAAAATAGGTTTTTAGTCTACATATATTATGTATCAAATTGTGTGTATATGACTCTATTTATATAATACACTGACACAATAGTTTAAATTTTTATTAAGAGGTCAATTTGTTTGAGACAATTTATGTATATTTTTGTACATATAAAAATTAAAATAATCGAAATGAACTTGTGTCATAAAATAATATAATTTTTATTGTTATTTTTATATAATTATAATTTATAATATTCGAAAAGAAATGTGTGATTAGAATATGTATGGGGAAACGTTGTTGTATTGTTAAATTAATTAATTAATTAATTAACACATCGTCGTATAATTCTATATACAATTATTTTTCTTCTATCAAACACTTTTTAGGTTATCAACATTTTGCTACATTTCCGATTTTCAATTTTATTATTGTATTATTTTCAATATATATTTTTTTTAATTATGTTTGGTAACTTTTTTGTTGTTGTTTTCTGATGATCTCATATTGTATATTCATTTAATAAAAACAAATAGAGTGACCTTCAACATTAAATTTTTTCGTTATTCTTTTAATATCATTTTATTATGTTTAATTTAAAATGGATTCATTGTTTTTGCTAAAAATAATAAATAAATAAATAAATTTACATTAAATAATGTTTTCAATATGGAATTTTATGCATTTCTAATGTTTTTTGTTATTTTTTTTTATAAAATGGAGATTTTAGTTTCACTCATTAAACTATTTATAAATTATATTTTTAGTTGCGTATTGAAATGTTCACATTTGATTGATGGTTACTGGTTTTTCTCTATTTCTTCTGTGCAGAGATGAGCCACATTTATTGAAAAAATGTTGAGCTTTTGTGGCATATGAAGAAAAAAAAGGTGTTTCACGATAAATACTAATTGTTTTTGTTTGATTTTAAGAACGATTCTTCTAAAAACAGGGTTTGAACACTTCCAAATTTGTAAATTTAATTTGAATAACAAAATCTGATCATCCAAAAAATTTTAAGATTTGCAAGCCTAATTATTTGATGACGACTTTATATAGAAAAAATATTTACAAATGCACTGTAAGAATGTTTTCATGCAATGAGAACCATTCAAAATTGGTATGGTAAATTGGTTACCATTTGAACGGAATAAAAGAGCGAAATTCTAATTTTTTAGTATACAATTGTTGACTGTGGTGTTAAAAATTGATTCACAATGATAATCCTAAACCCAAAAGGGCATCACAACCAAAATGCATAATATCCATACAGCAGTTATGTGTTATTTGGTGAAATTAGAAAGACATACTTTATCATGAACTTCAGATTTCTTGCAACATAAACAACCATTTTGTCCAAAAATTCATTAATTAGTAATTTTAATTCATAGGACAACACAAGACCACCGCGCACATGTTGGACAATAAATTGACCTTTTTTAAATCAGATGTCGTACATTGGTCCATAAGGAATTTTTAAGTACTGTTTCGTTCAATTAAATTTGTTGAAATTGTTGTCTTTTTATAATGAGATAATAATACGATAAGAGTTGCTATGGATATTTCTGGATATTAAATACTAGAACTTGGTAATTTATTAACCAAATTCTTTAAAATTCAGTGCGCTATATGATTCTCGATTATGAGTAAATCTTTTTTCCATGTAGTGCTCATATTTTGATGCACTGAAAATAAATGTATACATAATTTCAATGAATAGAGTTTATAAGCCAATTTTTCATTGTTTCAATGTATAATTCATTAATATTTTTCATTTTTAAAAATTATCTTAATGTACTTGTTTATTGAATGAATGAATTCGCGATCAATAATTAACTAATGCGCCGAATAATAAGTTATTAAACAGAACACGTTGAAATGAAATGAATAATATTCATCAAAACAATTATACAAATTCTTTAAACCAACGTAGTGAGCCATTGAAAAACATTCATTTTCGATATTATGTTTTAATAAATTATTCGTTGATTTAATAAATGTTATTTCATTTTAACAATGAACCATGTTCCTTGGAGCAAAATTAATTAATATTTCATTGTTTCGACGTTAAATTTTAATTGGATCCATGTACTTTTTTTTCCAGTGTGTCTTTCAAGAATTCACTGTTTTGCTGGTAAATTGAGAAAACAAGATTACAAAAAATGCTTATATAAATCACATTCAATACAGTTACAAAACATACTCGATTACATTATAAAAAGAACAGGAGATATCGAATTATACAATCTGGTTCGTATAACTATGTTCCGGAACTATTAACGAAGGAGTTTTATAATATCATATTTGATCAAAAATTGTATCTATAACTAAGTCCTTGTATGTAGTTCCTAGAACTACCATTGATAACCATTTTCCAGGACTTACTTACTTTGATGCTAGTCAAATATAAGATTTCAATGTTTCCGAAAACTCCGAATATAACAATTATTCTGCTTTTAGAACTTTATTAAAAATTGAACTTTGAACATATGATATTTTAATGTACTACAATAATAGTCACATTAATTGTGTATTTTTAAATTACTCATTTTCCATATATGTATTTGCAAATACAATTAATTCAGCATTCCATTATATTTTTAATAATAGTTACATTATTCCATTAAAATTGCATTTTTTTTAATTCATTTCATTGCTGCATTTTTACTTTGATAATTTACATAATAAATACAATTTATTATTTATTATTACAAACATTGTACCTCATTTATGCAGCACAAAAACTTTTATTTGTTGTATATCGTATTCAATTTTCAACAAAATTTTGTTATCATTTTTAGGTGACCAGATTATCTGTGTGTCAAACATTACGATTTTGCAGTCTCCGTATGAAAAAATTGCACTCCCAAACCATTACTCCTTTTACATTTGAATTGAATTGTTGCTTTTGAGCACCTATAAAAAAGTGATTCTTTCGCCATAAGCGAATCAAAGATTCGTTGGTACACAAATTCAGACAGACGACTTTAGAACATGTTATGAAGATTTAAAGGAAATTATATATGAATTGCTGACATATGGGCTGCATAAATGAGACATTATTGTTACACATTTATACGAGTTATGTATATGATACGGATATAGGTGTAGCAGTGTGCTATAATATTAATTATTAATTAAAAGGTTAATAACAAAAGATTAAATATATTATAATTAAAATATATACGATTTTTCTTTATAAAGCTGTAAACATTTTATTATTATACTCGTAAATATTTAGTAGTGTCACCTTCACCCACTACTGTATTATATTTTTTATGTATTTACAGTAAACTCATTTCTTTCTTTATAATTTTATAAGATTTATGTTTATTTCTTTATTATTTTAACAAATATAACTTTTTTGCAATGGTGGTGACCGCATATATCTATAAATTATGTATAATTTCTGTGGGGGATGATTACATTTATAATATAATTGATATATACGCCAAATAAAATCAGCGTCGAAAGTGAGGTCACATGTTGTGCCAAACATTGAAACAATGTGTTTGAATAGTGTTCAACACTGATTTTTTAGATTTCTAATTTCGCAGACCAACAAAATGATAATTCAATTATAATATAAAAAATACTAATTGTTTTCTCAGATGTAAATATACTTACTTACACCATGGCGTTATAACCCAGGTGCGAATTACCATTCAACAGTTTTTTCGGCACACGCTCCTCCTCCATGCGTAATACGTGTTCAAGTCATCTCAATCTATTGATTTTGATTGTATTGACAATATTTGGTTGACCATACAACTTATGTCTAATTCAAAATTGTATCTTCGCCTCCAATCATTCTGTTCTTTGACGCGACCAAATATGCCACGGAGTACCTTTCGTTCGAAAATCCGAAGTATGTGTATGTAAATATAGCGTTCTTGAAATAAATGAGCTATCAATGTGCGCCATCACACCAAACACTAGAGGATACAATTATTGAATTTTTTAAAAACACAACTTTAAAATTATTGGAAATATACTAATTAAAAATGTGAATATGGACGTTATATTTTGTATATTTCGAGAGATACCCTGTGCAAATTAAAATTTATTTATATTTATATACAATTATTCAAATAGCTGAATGAATACAATAATATTAAATATAATAAAAATAATATACATCATCTTTGTCATGTGTCATTTGTCGCCATATAGCATCATTTATCCATAACATAACATCATCTTATATATGTGAATGAAATGTTATATATTTATATGGAATTGGAAGTAATTTATTTTAAATTAAATCATAATAATTCCTAATGAAACGTTATTAAATAATCGACTATATTTATTTATACATATATGATTTTATGAGATGTAAATTACTTCTTAATTTATTTATTGTATTTATTTAGTTTTTTTTTTCCAACTTAATATATAAACTAAATAAAATAGTCATATCATTCCTCGTATACTCCATTCTGACGTTTATTATTGCTGTGCTGCTATATAGAATTTGTAAATTGTTCGAATATATGAATATACACAAATACTCATCGTATATATAACTAAGTCATATAATATACAAATACAACAGCGCTATTGGTATTTATACTTTAAGTAAATTATAATAAGATTGAATGAATTACACTTTAGAAAAAAATATAAATGAATGAATGGTGGTGGTGGTGGTGGTGATGAATGATAAATTTTATGGAAAATATAAAATACACATTTATAATTTATATTTATTATAAAGAAAATGTTAAATTAATTATGTTGAGTAGCAATTTAATTATTTAATGTAATTATGTATAATTTCTATTTTATTTTTCTTATATTATTTTATCACATATCTGCTCACATACACACACACACACATACAGTTTAGCTTTTTATTGTTATAATAAAAATAAGAGTTCAAATAAAGGTCATGTACCGCAACCATATCAAAGATTCTACAAAGAAATCATATAATAAAATATGATCAGTTTTTTTTTTAATATATGATCGTATCGGTTCTTTTAGATGTATTATCAAATTAAATATACATGACATGACTTTCTAATAATATATGGATCTTAACAAACTGTCAATGTTTCGTAGCAACGTGTATTAAGTGACAGTGCAATTTTCTGTTGCGTTGATCGAAAAATATATATAAAAAACAAAGAACCAACATTAAATTTTATTTTAAAATTGGTAAAAATGCAATCCAAACGCTTGAAATGCTTAAAATCGCTTATATATAGTGATAACACAAGTTTTTGGGTGACATCGACGTTGCAAAGACGATAGCAAAGATGTAGATGATATATAATAATGATGAACGATCTTCAACAACGAATACCGAAGAAAACATTCAACAACTGTGTGATTTCGTGAAAGTCAACATAAAAATTCATGCAAATGTAACTTCGTTTACCAAATGCAATAATTCATGAGATTTTAACTGAAAAAAAATTAGTCTACGAATTGAAGTGAATTCACAGTTTGACTAATAATATATAATCCAAATTTGGGAACAATATTTTGATGTACATAAATCAAGTATTGAGGTTTAAATGCGGATAAAATTCAATAGATTTGCTTTGAAAAATATGCCTTTGTTCCATCAATTCCAATTTTCGCACAATATTACTTTTCGATATGACCACATTTTATCCAGTTATTGTTATCGGTGACCCATTCCAAACGATTTTTTCCAATTGTTTTATTAAAAATCGTATTTTTTTTGCTTGTTTTGAATAATTATTTTTATATACTCGGACGATATGATGTTCCCAAAATAGACGAACGAATCATTATATGGTAACGTTATTGTATATATTCGTTTTATAATACAATTCACCTTCAAGAAGTACACTTTGGACTCAAAGTTGAATTTTCTGTATATTTTTAAAAAAACATTCTCATCCTTGTTTAAATCACAATATCTGTTTTTTTTTGACTACGGTGGTCTGTCTGGCTGTGTGTCTGTGTATGTGCACCAATGTTTGAAAATGTTTAAACGATTTTGACGAAATTTAGGATAATTTTATTAATGGACTTCTGTGTTCAGTCAATTTAAGCTCGTCCCAAACGCCCCCCCCCCTCCCCCTTTACATGCCCACTTGTTTGAGGTAGCGGTGTTAGGGTTAGGAACGAACAAAATATTTTGCCAAGTCGTATTCTCATAATTTGTTTTGTTATATGTAATATTGGAAAAGAAAATTATCAATTATTGCGGGTATTTAAATAAGTTTCCATCGTTTTTTTGGGTAAATAAAACACAATAATTTTAAATAGAAAATAAAAAATAATTAATTCGAAATACTATGCGCATAGAAAGCTACAACATTTTTCTATTATATTCTTGCGGAAACTGAACCGCTCTCCAGAAAGGGCTGACTGCAACGATCGAAACAAATGCTATACACATCTGAACAGGCCACGTCTAGTGTGTAAGGCTATAATCAAGTGCTTCCCATGTTTCTTTGTCCGGTTTTACGACATGAATACGATAAAATCGCATTTGTGAAAAACTA
The DNA here is from genome assembly GCA_910594885.2 of Bibio marci. Classification (NCBI taxonomy): domain Eukaryota; kingdom Metazoa; phylum Arthropoda; class Insecta; order Diptera; family Bibionidae; genus Bibio; species Bibio marci. Next base: position 6,839,596 of record OU343114.1, on the reverse strand, counting down.
CTTTATCGTGACTTTGGGAAATTTTAGTTGTCTTTCTGGTAATAATTGATTTAAATTGATTTACTGTTCACAGTAGAGTTCAATATATTGATAGTGGGGTTCGGTTTCATTCGACATAATAAACCAATCCTTTATGGTCCCGCCAAAGACTGAGATATCCAATCCACTACTTTTGAATATAGTAGCAACCAATAATTTCACATCATAATACAAAAGTAGGACAATATAACAATATCAGTGTAATGTGGTTTAAATTAGATGTATATTTTTATTCATTCTTACTTGGATTTTATAATTTATTGACGTTCTATAATTTTACATTAATATACGAATAAGAAAAAAAATCCTTTTATGGGATAAAATATTACCGGATTAACAAGTGTCGCTTTTTTTTTTTTTTAAATATTTGTATAAAAGATTTAAAATATATTATTCTCAACAATTTCAAATTTTCTATTTCTTTCAACAGTCTGAAAAAAAAAACTTACTCTAAATATTTTTTTGTGTATGTACAAAAAATTATGAAACTAAATAAATATTTTTCTAATTTTATTTACTTATTTCTTTTACACATTTTGGGTCTCAGAGTTTGTTTTTTTTTTATTATTATATATATTAAATACACGCATTGTTACTTAAATATATGTTGTACATATAATACTTTAATATTTATATATTGTAGGTTAAATATATACCCAGCGGAATGCTATTAATTTCATTAAAAAATTACAATTGAAAAATCATGTAATATTTTTATATAAAAATTAAAAATTTCATTCAATTTAAATATTTTTTAAAAAAATTGGAACGCATCGTATTGAATTTGTATGGGTTTTTGTATCAAAATAATTGATTCGCTATACGGCTAACTATCCCGGAACGCGTCTAGGCAAGGTATTGTTGTATTAATAATTTATGGTGACTATTGGTCTATTGGCCTATTGGTGAAAGCATATAGATGCCAAATACCACCTTATGTATATATGACAGTTTCAAACTCATAATTCTTAGTGCGGATAATTGAATTACGCTGAGTGTGTGTATATATAATATACTCGTTACTTATAATATATTTTTTTCAAATTCCTTATACCTTTAAATAACGATAATAAAGATAATGAAAATCTGTTTTAAGGAATTTTTATTTGTATACATTATTTACATTGTGTTTGTACAATATTGAAGTGGTAAAATTACAAAGTTCACATAATCTTGTAGAAAGAATTACAAGTATATATAAGAATATAGAATAAAAAGGATATATACATTTTAATAAAAAATGATTTTATATTTTAATAGGTTCATTTTTTTTTTGTATATAGATTTTAGTATCCTTTTCTATCCTTTTCATGTGTTATAGTATTTATATTTTAGACTGCATTTTATTTTAAACTATGAAATTCATTTGATTCACACGAATGCTGTTATTAACTATATATAATAATGAAAATCAACCCCAATGTATTAAAAAACATTAAATTCTTAACTCAGATAGGCATCGATATATCTATCGGTTGGATAAATTCCTGTCTATATTAATGATACATTAGAAGTTTCCCTTTAATTTTTTTTATTAAAAAAATGTATTTATAAAAATATTAAAATGGATTTATTATTTAATTTCAATATTGTAATAAATTTTCATTGGTTTAAATTGAATTATTATACACATTATCTTGGCGAAGTGTGTCAACAATTGTGAAACATACTATAATTTATTATTTATAGTAAATTTTATGCACTTGTTCACAATATTATTGATAAGATTAGAATTATGATTAATAATTTCTATATTTATTTATTTATTTATGAATACACATGTATTATTAATATACGAAAATAATATTATTAATCTCAAATATGCATTAATCTTATCTTATCAATAACAACAATATATTTTTTTTCATTCATACATTAATAATTACTGGAAAATAATTTTCATTGCAACACAATTTACAACGCACATGATAATTTCATATATTAATATTGGGCTATATGATGTGATAAGGTTACTCATTTTAGGATTCAGTTCATATATAAACTTAACATTTTAAATAAATGAGCATATAAAAATGCAAAATTCAAATATAAATAAAGTTTAGTTTCTCATAGATAAATTCATATTACGTAAAATATCTATATAAATAAGAATCCAGTGACCGAAACTGATAATTTTAACAGTTTTGCTGAAAATATATGATGTGTTGAATTAAATCGATATGTATAATATTGTCATTTTTCGTACGATTTTAATAAAACTTTGAGTATAATTTATGATTATATAAACAATTATTACATAAAGTTGGGTAGATATTTCCTTGACAACTTTCAGAAAGCTAGGAAATGTTAGCAAATTGTCATTCGATTTTGTTATGTAGCCATCAATTTTAAAAGAACTATACTGATTAAGTCATTCGATTAATCCTATAAATGTAGTTAGTTATAATTTCCGTATTCAAATAATAAATCCTATAATAAAACTTTATACTAAATTACTATAAAATCGGATGAGACTCTGGGTAATAAATTTCCGTATTTAAATAATAAATCATATATAATAATCCTTTATACAAAATCACTTTAAAATTGAATGACAAATTTGACAAGGTTCCTGAAGCACGAAATTTTGCCATAATAGAAATATACTGCGGGTACCATTTTTCTCATATAATCGCATTCACAATGCACACATTAAATTTGATCAATATGTCTTCGGCAATTTGCAAAAAAAAACTTCACATCATTATTTTATTGCAAAGAAAAGTGCCGCGGCAACTTAACGTTTGCTTTTAGATATTACGGTGAGCAGTCTCCATATTAAAAACCAGATTGTGCATTAAAAGTTCACCAACGCAAGCTAGGAATATGATAACTGTCAAGGATGCTTATGAATCGTTACAAAAGGAGGCATAGGGTGTAGGTCTCAAAGTGAATGCAGACAAAACAAATTATATGATGGTAACGAATTCAGCAAGAATTCGAGATCAAACTGAGAACACAATTTTGAAATAGTCAATAGTTTTTGTATACTTAGGATCGATGATAAATGTTGAAAATGATATTGAAGAGGTAATTCGCCGCAGGGTAGCAACTGGAAACAGATGTTATTATGGGCTAAAAAAAACAATTCCAATCAAAAAGTTTGCAATCTATTTACAACATTAATACGTTCAATATTAACGTATGGGTCGGAGGCTTGGTGATTAACACAGAACCAGGAATAAATACTTTGGATTTTTGAACGAAAGGTACTCCGTGGCATATTTGGTCCCGTCAGAATGGTTGGAGGCGAACATATACAATTTTGTATTAGACATAAGTTGTATGGTCAACCAAATATTGTCAAAACAATCAAAATCAATAGATTAAGATTTCTTGGACACGTATCGAGCATGGAGGAGGAACGTGTGCCGAATGAACTGTTAAATGGTAATCCAGAATGTAGAATGAGAGCCGGAAGACCTAAGGCGAGATAGCTAGATGCAGTAAACTGTGATATAAAGATCCTTAAAATGCGGGATTGAAATACATGGACTGCGTTTAGGTCCTGTTGGAGAAGCGTGTTGGAGAAGGCTAAAACCGTACCTGCGTTATAATGCCATGGAGTAAGTAAGTAAGTAACGCAAGCTGAAGATATGCAAAATTAGAAACAATAACGCTCTGTTTGTATGGAGCGATCGGAAATATATCTTTGTGAAATCGAATTAAACTATAAATATTGAGCTTTATATACTGTCAACAAATAATAAATTTGAAGCGATCAGTGCTAGAAAAACGACAAGAATATACCAAAAACACGATAACCATTTTTTTTTCGTCACAACAATGTTGTTTGAAAGACTTTATTTTTTCAATCAATGCTGCTACTTCTTCTTTCTTAGGATCATTTCAGTTCTTATATGGATTGATGAGTGGAAGGAAACAAATTTGTTTATATTCGAGGAAAAAATATTTACCACAAATTATTATTCATTTCTTGGATTGTTTTACTGGATTTTTTTTTTAGTGTTGTATAGTAGCTGTTCTGTCATTTTATAAACGTTGAATATGTGTTACCCTTTCGTAACATTTTCTGGACAATCTTCTGATTGATGATATACGCAATATTTTGTATATATTATATTTCCATTTATGAATATAAAATAGTTTATTGATTTTCAATATTTGTATAACTGAACTTCGTCTATACACACCACAAACTTATTTTATTATTTTTTGTACAAATGAGAAAAGTATAAATTTACTAATATTTACTTATACACGTCTTATTTATTTTCATAATATTGTACATTAGAACTATGATATAATCAAATTATACAACCGCACACAAATTTTTCTCACTCTATTTATATACAAATAATTTAGGTGGTTTACCTATCGATTTCTTATCCACCACTTTTTCCATAACCTTATTATTATTATTATTTATTATTCTGCACAATAGTTTTAGTTTTAGGTGTATGTATTTCGAGAACTTATTTTAATACCTAATAGTCAAAACATTGATTTCTTGACGACAGCGGTGGTACGTACCCCTCCAACTATTATTTTTTTTGTTGTATAAATAACATGTGCGAATATAAAGTTGAATGTCTTGAACTAATAATAATAATTGTTTGTTGTTGGTTTTCAGTTTTTATTTCTATAAATACACCTCCATACCACCAATACACAACATAATGTAATAATAATATTAACTATTATGATTATGTTGTGTAGTGTGTAACTTACACAACGTATGTATTTATATAGTTTCAATGCATCGATCAAACGGTTTAGTTCGAGAAGTTAATTAAAAATGAAAACAATTACAATATCGTTCAATGGAATTTTAATTTTAATTTATTTTAGTTTTTTCTTTAAAAATAATAAACAATAAATTTTTAATGTGAATAATTTGTATGGAAGTTAAAAATATTTATTTATTTATTCATTTTATCATTATTATGTGAATTCTGAATATTTATATGTGAATTTTATCTGTAAACTTTTTCTGTAAAAATATACATATAAAAATATTAGTTGGAAAAATGTAATAATAATGTTAAAATATTTCTTTCTTTTTTTTTCTCAAGTGTATGCGTGTTTTCAATTTAAAATATTTGAAAAACATAAATAAATTCCTAACACAAATACCGATTTTTTTTTTTTTAGTACGATTGAACTAAAAAATAAGTGTATAAATAACTGAAATACTTATGGCTCTAAAAGTACTTAAGATATTATGTTTATTGGTAATTTAATTGTTATTTTTCTATATTTTCTTTACAAATACAAAATTATTTTTTGTGGTAAATAATTATGTTGCGGTAAATATTAACATTTAATTATGACGTTGGAAAATAATTTTCATTATAACATACAAAATATACAAATGATACCACCAAATAATGTATAATATCTATAAATATATGTAATTATTCACTCATTGTTTATGTTTGTTTAGTGTTATGTCGCTGGTGTTTATTTATTTTAATTATTATTATTATATGTGACGAAAAGTGATATGTTGTAAAAATTTGTTTAAGAATTTTCGTATTTTGTTGTCTCTAAGATAACAAAGTAATAGAAGAAAAAAAAAATTATGTAATTATTAACAGATAAATGTTTTTTTTTGGGTTGGAAACAAAGCCAGTGCGGTTTTTTCTATGTCTACAAAAGGCAATCGTTTGATAGAATTAAAAATAATTTTAATCGGTAATGTATTGTTCGTTTTGTGCGATTACACTTTGTCAACTTTTTGACAACTTTATGTTTGCGAGCTCATAGAATTTTTGGTTGTTATCGACAAAAAATTGATCCAATTGATCATTAATTTTATTGAAATTCTTAGCATTCAAGTAATTTTACGAATTTTGAAATAAATAACGTGGTGATCTGATTGTGAGCTGTGATGGGGGAACACAACACCTTTTTGATTTATCAATTGTGGCCGCTTTTCTTAAATTGTATTGGTCACTTATTGCATGTATTAGATGGTTTGATTGCGTGGTAAAAATTCAAAATAAACAATACCGTTGTAATGCCATCAAACTGATTGTTAAACTTCTTTTGATAAATATCTGCATTAGATGGTCTGCTTCATCTTTCTTGATCCACGATCTTTTTCGATTTACATTCTTGTAAACAAACCATTTTTCATCTCCAGTTAATCAATTGGTTCAAAAACGGGTCATTTTCGTTATATCCGATTCATCAGCTGATGGAAATGCATTGTGTTGAAAGTGAATTTCTTTAAGTTGATACACAACCGATTGATTGAAAATTTTTTTTACAGATTGAAGATTTTAATTACCAGTTCTCTCTGTATGTAAAATGTGCAATTTATTTGTTGCCAACCCAAATGTATTACACATTTAAACGTATACAGTGATATTTACAATTATATATTCTGATATTTGGAAATGATAGTAATAAAGGTATTTTTAAAATATGTTATCATTAACTTGTCTAATATAATTATATATATTTACCGGAAATTACTTAAGTCAAATGTTATCTGAATTCACTATATAATATAGCAAATAACATATATGTATACTGTGAGTGGTGTATTAGTTTGAGTATGAAGTAATTGTATTTTTTTTTTGAGAAAATTACAGAGAATGTGTTACATGTCATAGTCATAAAACCGGATAAATTTCAATGTGGCAACAAATGTGAATCATTCTGTATTACAATGAATTTAGAGAGACTTGTAGGAACTTCGACATTAACCATAAAAATATAAACGATCAAATTACGACTTTAACTACAATGGCTTTTGGGGATTTATTTTGGAATTTCTTAAGAAATATATTTTTGTTTAATAAATATTATTGTCAGTGAAATATTCACAATTTTTTTATTAATATGTCGCCGGGTAATTTTTTAACTATCGATTATTTTTCAATATGTTATAGAAACATAATTAAATTTAAATAATAGTGTCACTGTGTTTATAAACTCTGAACTTAAACGCGGATCTATAATCGTAAAATCAATTAATTTTTTGTTATACCAAAAATATTATTATTTATTTGTTTATTAACCAATTTTTTCTTAATTTTTTTTCAGGTAAGACAAGAATTCAATTGGTAAATTCAATTATTATACGAAGACATTATAGGATTAGGTAAATTAAGTTTTAATGTCTTATTTATTTAAAATAATTAACTTAACTTATGTATATATTTTTGTAAACAAAAATTAATTGTGCATTGTTCTGTAACGAATTCCATTGAATTGAACGTAACTGTGCTCCCTGCATCATTTTATTTTTGAAGAAAAATAGACCAATTCTGCCTCTACACCACCATATAGTAAATTTTTCTGGATGCTGACAATTGTCGAATTTGTTGTGGATTGCTTTCACTCCAAATTCTGCAATTTTGCTTGTTAACCAAGCCATTCAAACATAAATGGGCTTAGTCACTGAAGATGATTTTTTCAGGATCAATTTCCATTTGCTTTTTATTATTAATAATTTTTAATAATTTGCATGTATTGCTCAATTGTGTATCTAGTCTTAACAAATTTGATTATACAGATTTGTAGTATACTGCGACCACAGGAAAATTTCAAAGATCGAGAATCCCCATTTGGAAAACACTTTACTAGAAAAATAAAAATAGAATATTTCTAAACAATATTATAAATTATAAATTATCGAAATTAATTGACAGAAAGAGGATACATAAAAATTTATTATCTAAACAAATATTCAGTAAATAATTATCTCATGCAAAAAAAAAAAAATTAAATAATTTTATCTTAATGTTTTTTTATTTTTAATACGGAAAAAAATTATGGAAAGATTAAATATTTTAAAATAATTTTCAAATAAATAGAATGTTTTTTTTAATCATTAGAAAATTTGTATGTATTTGCAAAAGATTATATAAAATTAAATTATATCCTCACGAAAAACGCATGGATTAATTATTATCTTTAATAATAATAATAATAATCTTAATAATAATAAAATAATGTTATTTAAATTTTTTGGCCTTTGTTTCCATATTTAATTATTTTAATAATTATTTATTCAGTAATTATGCGATATTATCGTTACCATAAAATTAATTAATATGAAATATATTGGTTTGACACAAATAAGTGTTGCGTATTTTTTTTATGAAACAAACATAGCACTGAATTACTTTTTTTGGTACAAATATTGTTCATTTTGTTTGATGATCTTTATGACAACTTCATGATTCCTTACCCACAAATCGTCTGGTTCTTATTAGCAAAAAACTTAATCAAGTATGATTTAACATCATTCTCATTATTGAAATTCTTACCATTCAACCACAGATGGTCATTCGTTTTGAGTTAAGGAAATTTTATTAAGTTCATGTGGAACGCATAAATCGAGTTTTTGACTTATTGCCAAGTTGAGAAAATGCGTTATGGGTTAGTAGCAGCAAGTTTTATGTGTTAATGTTTTAATGAAATTATAAGAAAATTTGTTTATGAACTTATTAGAAAATTAAAATATTTCATGATTTTTTCACTGATTTTAATTAAATTTGTTGCGATACCTTAATAATTGAGGGTGTCGATGAATTTTGCTAATTCGGTATGTGTGCGGTAATTAAATGTTTAATACCAAATTGCGAAATTTTGTTTAAATTGTCAAAAGGGTCTTATTATATATATGCAAATGGCGAAACTTGAAGAATTGTAAAATTTGTGTTTTCGAAGAATCCTTCGTGTTCAATAACTTAAAACTTAATTGGTAATGAATGAGGAACATTGAACGAATTATACAAAAAAACAAATATTAATATTGAAAAAAATTTGAATGGATCGAATATGCTTTAAACGGGAGTGCGATGGAAATCACAAGTGAATCATTGGTGTGGAATTCACAATGATTGGGAAAAAAAAGGTTGCACAATCAAGGGGTATGTGCTGCACAGAATTGATATTGGCAATGGCGAATCCCAGAGTAAAATCTTTCAATAGATGAAACTTTGACTTAAAATAGATCAAGGTGGTACTTTTCTATTGTTGCTAACGTCGCGGAAATTTATAATGCCATTTTATCAACAATTTTTATAAAGTTTCTAGAAATTATTTGCACAATGAGAGAGATATCGACAGTTAAAAAGAATGCAGAAAAAATTGTATATATAAAAATATGAGTGGAACCAAAAAATAGTCGAGAAGAAGAGCCTAAATTGGCTAAACAAATGTGCTAGAAGTAGAAAATGCACGGTATAATTTACAATTATGCTCTATTATTGGAAAAATCTGATGAGAACAACTCTTCGGCGAAATAATTGCCTGACCTAATTCATGTTCTTCTGGTGTGTTATCTACAATTAACTGGAGGGAATTAGTTTATAAGATATTATATAAACTAAGAAATACAGATTATAATTTTAAATGATTTCTAAGGCGCACAAAATTTGATACGAAAAATGTTTATAAAGTTTCTACAAAAAAGATGTAAAGTTTTTCAGACTTGCAGTTTTGAATTTAATCTATTTTAATTTTTATCAATTTTATTTCTTATATGTGCGTCGTTATGTTTTTATAAAATATGTATATAATTTTACTTTAACAATAAAATGATTTATTATTTTTAGTCTTATGTGGAAAATTTTCGATGCATATGAACACAAATCATAATTTACTTGTTACATAAAATAATGTATATTTGTATAAACTTATGTGTTTTATCTGACATTAATTGACATCTGTGCAATAACACATTATTTATGTACGACCGACGGACGATATATGCGTATGATCATTTGGTAATAAAATTAAAATTCAATATTCAATATAGTTCGAAAATAACTATATAAGTTTCTTATGCAACTATAAATTGTTCGTATATATTAAATACAGTCTAATTTTATTAAAAATAGTATAATCTAAATTAATACATACATTTTTTTTGTATATTATTATACCAATAAAAGCAAAACATTTAAAATGTATTTATGAATTTAAAATAAATAAGTGACTTCCTTTTTCAACCATGTTCAAACAGAGACGTATACATAGATATAGATAGGCATTTTATATAGGCTTCATCACACAAAATCTTGCTTGTAATTAATATACGTATTTACAAAATTCAAATATAGAAAACAATAATTTATAACAACAGCATATTTTTTGAGATTGTGGTGGCCGCACTATTAACAATATTTTATTCTATTACTATTCATTGTTTTGTTTTCATTTAGATTTTTATAAAAACTAATATATATATATTTATAGACTTTGGTCGTTTATTAAAATATATGTAGTATGCCTGCAGGAAAGAGGACTATAGTTCTACTACTACTACTACTACTACTAGTAATACAACTAGTTACAAAATAAATAGTACTGGTTCCAAGCTAAACACTTTTTACATGTTGTGAACTGGTTCTTTTAACATGGAGATGTGTTACGAAAAGACAATTGTCCTCTTCTACACTATACTTTTCAACTAGTTGAAGTACTTGTTAATTTGCAACCAATTACTGAATTAGTCTAAATGTAAACAGTTAAGTACTAGTACTAGTTCTTCTAAAACAATTTACTGAACTGGATAATATTTTTATTTGAATTCCATATTGTTGGAACAATCTTGTGCCACAAAGTTCTCGCTTCACTAAAATTGTCGGATATTTTGGAAATATAACAATTAACAGAAAATCTTTTCGTTTCATTATATTTTTGTATTGTTTATTATTACTTTAATAATAGTTCTGTTTACACTAGTTGCAGAACTAGTTTTTATACGGAATACTAGTTTCAAAACTTACTGCAGGGTATTATAGATGTGTACATTTTATATTTATATAGACAATTTTTTCATTATATAATCAACCACCTCGTGATGTGCAGCAACAACAACACCACACATATATAGAACTAGCACATGTTCTGTTGTTTAGTTCAATGGAAAATAAATAAACCTAATTTCCTTTACTTTTATAGTATATCAGTTTTTTTTCCTTTCAATTTTATTAATTTTTTTTAAAAAATATTGCGTTAAGGTATACATATTTTATATGGTTTATATACTATTACTAATATATAGACAAAAAATTAAGGTTATACATCAGCGAATCCACATGAAGAGGGTTAAATTTATGTATAATCGCGGTTGAATTCATGTGAAAAGTTATGTAACAATATTATGAACTCATTATTATAGAAATGAAATTATTATTTTGGTTTGTTTATTTATATTTGTAAATTATTTTCATTCATTGTTTGCTATGTATACTCAAAAAATCACCCACTTATGCATACATGGTAGCAGCACACTGCTGTTAAACGTCCGTCAGCCTTTACAGGAAGAGAATGCATTTTAGTATTTATGCCAGATGTACCGGTATCAAGTGAGCGTCAACATACAAATGGTTCGATAGGGAACATTTGTGTTGAACGAGCCTTAATTTTTTTTTTGTTTGGTTGCTATGACAGCTGTCAAACATATTTCGTATACATCAAGTTATTGTATACAAACGACTTCATATTTTTATATCGTGTTAAAAATGTCGAATTTTGTACCAGAAAATGATGATTTGCGGAAAGCATTAAATTTTTGTTTTCATTTGAAGAGAAATGGTGCAGAGTTTCATCGAATGCTTGTCGAGGCATATGGTGATCATGCTCTATCAGAAACAACATGCAAACGATGGTTTCAACGGTTCAGAGATAATAATTTTGATGTGAGAAATAATAAACGTGGAACATCACCAAAAAAGTTTGAGGACGCCGAATTGCAAGAAATATTGGATGAAGATGAAACTTTGAATCAAAAGGAAATGACAGAAATGTTAAATGTTGCATAACAAACAATTTCTGACTGTTTAAAACCTATGTGAAAGTTCCAAAAGTGTGGAAAATGAGTGCCACATGAATTGAATGAAATACAGATGGAAAACCGAAAAAACCCTTGTGAAATTTTGCTTGCCAGACATGTTTTGCATCGAATTATTACTGGTGATGAAAAATGGATTTATTTTAAGATTCCTATACCGAAAAAATAATGGGTTAATCCAGGGCAACCATCAACATCGACTGCAAAACAAAATTGTTTCGGCAAGAAGACAATTTGCTAAAACCTGGTGAAACTGTTAATGCTGATCGCTACCGACAACAAATGATCAATTTGAACCATACATTTATCGAAAAACGACCAGAATGGGCCAGAAGACACGGCAAGGTAATTTTGCTCCATGACAATGCACCTGCACACAAAGCAAAATCGGTTCTGGATACAATCAAAGCACTTGGCTGAGAGCTGCTACCCCACTCGCTGTATTCACCAGACTTGACTCCTTCCGACTACCATTTGTGTTCATCGATGGGACATGCATTGGCTGAGCAGCACTTTGATTCCTACGAAGAAGTCAAAAACTGGGTGTTTGATTGGTTTGCCGCAAAGGACGAACAATTCTATTGGCGTGGTGTCCACAAATTGCCAGAAAGGTTGTTAAAAATGTGTAGAAAGCATTGGCCAATATTTTGAATAAAATGTTTTTTACTTTCCCATTTAAAATTAGTGTTTTATTTTCACAAAAAAACACTCACTTTATACCGGTATACCTGATAATATAGGAAAGCATTTGGAAATAGTTGAAATTTAAAAATTTAATGTTTCTGGAAATTTTTCTGTGCATTTAGTAACGTGAATCATCGCTTTTTTGGGCGGGGGTTAATCATGACTATCTCTTTTTTCTACAACGTTGAAGTAATATCTAGAAGTTTAAATATACAGAACATGTTCAACATAAGATTATGTACATGTAAAATGATGACTTTCATACAGGCGGTAGTGTTAGATATACATTGTAATATGAACTTTACACAACAGTTGTTTTTATAATCATTCATCTGCTTTAATTTCTAAATAAATTCTATAAATTTATACTGTAATTGCAATATTTATCATTTTGATAATTTCTCATGGATGATGATCATCTTATTCGCTATAAATATATAAAATAAAGATATCAAACACCGGTTCAGAGAAGTGTAAATTCTTTGATATATAAATTTTTTTTTAATAATTAAACAATTGTTTCTTAGTAAATTTAAAAATTGCATGCAAATATAATAAATTTGCATTGAAAGCATATTAAATTATTTTAATTTTATATATTTATATTTTGTATATGTATAAATTTAATCCATATATAAATTTGTGGATATGAAATAATGTATTGAATATTATTTTATTAATTTGATTTCGTTATGATGATTTTTTTATTTTTTGTTGATTTTGACGCGTTATTAATATTCATTGAAATTTCATTTATAAATTTTCCAGATGATGTAGCAATAACAAAAAAATTAATATTATTATACAAATAACTGTGTATGTGTGTGGGAAATGATATATTCATGTGATTTAAAAGACTATTTATATTCATCATATTAACTTATACGATATATTAAATTACATATGAGATATGATTTGTATATTATATGCAAAACCTTTGATTGAAAATGCACAATAAATTTATAATAAATTATTGATAAAAAATTATATATTATATTTTTATTTACGATAATAAATAACATTGTTTTAATAATAATAACAATAATAATAATAATAATAATTTGCTATCTATTAAAAATTAAATATTGTGAGATATCATATTATTATAAAACAATGAATCCTTTATCTAAAAAAAATATTCGTCATAAAAACGTATGAATATGAAATATGTATTGAGTTTAAAAAAGCATTCATTAAATCAAATCAAAGGTTTCAAATTACAAATTTCAAATTTCAAATTTTCCATAATCGCTCAAAATGTTTGCCTTGTGCAATTGTTTTGTTTAGATGATTTGCTTAAAGTTCATGAAAATGACAGCGTGACATCGTATCATATTTTTATATGATTCAATATCCAAGGGTGCTGTTTGTCTACAAATCATCATTCATTTAACTTTTTCCACCATTTCATTTTATTTTAGAAGTTCAAACGTTCGATTGTTATGTGGTTCATTTTAAATTGATTTGCAATCACTTTTTAAAAGTCCAGGCAAATAAATATCTATATTTTGGAGCTTTGTTGTAGATTTAGTTAATATTATCAATAATTTTAATTAGGAAAATATTGATTTGTTTGGAACGATACGGCTATTGGAATCGTCGTCACTTTATCTTGTTTTGTCATTTTCTGATCATTTCGCTTACAATTAAATTAGTTGTAGACGCACCCAGTATACATAGTTAAATATTGACATTTCAATTTCAATACACATGCCACACTCGTTTCTGTGATACCTTCACATATGCATTGGAAAACCTAAATTAAAACCTGTATGATCGATGGATCATGTAGGCTCACCGTAATTTCTAAATGCTAACGATACGTTGTCGCGGTACTTTTCTTTTGCAATACATAAAACTCTCTGAAAATATTGTTTTTTAAAACAAAACTGCGGTCAAGACATTATAAAAAAAAAAACTAAACTTTAATCCATAATAAATTTTTTTATTTTTGGCGACTCATAGCAGACAATATTATCGAAATAAATATAAACTTAATAATTAGAAAAAATGTAAACGAAAAATTAAAGAATAGCATTTCAAAACATCTGAAGAATTGGAAAATTGGGTCTCTGAATGGTTTTCATAAAAGAGGAAAAAGGGTTCATTGGTGTGGCATCCACAAATTGCCAGAGATATGGCAAAATTTTGTAGCTAGCGATGGCAATTATTTTGAATCATTCTCTTTAAATATACGTGTTTTCTTTTTATTTTAAATATTGCCGTTTCATATGCATACACCTGGTATATGCTTAACTTGTGGATTTTCAATTGATACAAATGTATGTATGTAAAAATGATTTATATTCATAGAAATGTTCGTATCGTATCATAAAATAGTGTCACAAAACATATATTTAATTTTATTGAAACAATAAATATTTTTAATATTCATGTTTGTTTTGCTAAAAAGGAAATGAGAAGAATGTATTTTAATAAAATAATGAGATACTTTTAAAAAAATGTAAAGGTATAAATCTATTATAATAAACATAAAAAAAAGGCATATATTGTACATAAATTGTTAGTTTAAAAAAAATAGATAAATACTGTGTGTGTATAGTTTTAAATATTATAATATATTTAAATGTTTACGCTTCAATTAATCATATGAATTTATAATATAAAATTTATTTAATACTCCCACTTTTTATTTTGATGTTATGTTTTTACAAATTTACGTATGATGATTTTAAATTATCCAGAGTAATGATGAGAAAAAAAATATGTTTTACAGGCAATTTAAAATATCTATATAATATTTATTTTCATTCAATTGTATTCTTATAATCGTCAATTATATAAATTTAATAATATATGTGACAGACATGAATTTATGTTTTATTTCTGAAATTTTATATTAATCCGAGGGAGGTTTTGCACCGACAGTTTCATATTGGGTAAAATGTAATGAATGTAGTTTGATTTTTTGATCATTTTTGTCATTAAAAGCATTGCAGACAACTTTTTTGTAAGTCGAAAAATAAGTGAGTGTGGTGAAACAATAACAATGAACAACTCAATATATTGACTGGATAGATCATTAAAGAAAAAGTAATATCCATACATTTCTTGCTGCTACAGACTAACATCTATTCGGCCCTCGGTAGAATATTTTAAATTACAAAAGAACAGATTTGGAAATGGATATATTTAATTTACTCTCACGTAAATTAATCCTTCAAGAACGTTAGTATATACTTACAAGGGAAGCACCTGAGGTGTCGTACTCCGAATCCAACGAAATTTTGCCAGGTTGTAGTACTCATCCAAAGTATAGAACAAATTTTCCCCAATTTCACTTTTAAGGGGGTCTCTCCGAAGGACTACAAAACATGACATTTTATAAAAATCTATAACTTTTGATCCCGAAGTGCTACAATAATTTTTGAAGTTGGAAATCATACTCGCTTTAGTGCTTCATTTCACAAAAACAAATATTCTTAAAAATTAATTGAATTTGGTCACAGGGTGTATCAAAAGTTAATAATTTTGAAAATTTGTGTAGAAATAATGTGAATTTATGCTTATAACTTTGTCAGGAGCTATTTTTTTAAAAAATTACTTTAAATAAAGTCGATGGGGAAATTCTTCACCTTTAATTTGAGCCATAATTTTTTAATATACGGTTACCAGTTATAAAGTTATGTATATTTTTATAACACGGTGTTTCATATGTTCAATGTTAATTTTGAAGGTAAAATTTTCATTTTTGTGATTGTATCTGACGTACTTTGGTTGGAGAATCTAAAAATTATGTGAGTTTGGCGATTGAGTTATCAAAAATGGCGGAAACAGAGAGTCTCCCATAAAATCGAACAAAAAATGTTGATCTATTTTACAGCAGTTTTTATAAATTCTGATAATTTTTAAAACTCTTGAAATACATTTACATATAATACATTATTTATAATTAATTTCATTGGATTCGGAGTACGACACCTCAGGTGGTTCCCGTGTTAGCAAAAAATCCCACAAATTATAAAGTGAAATTACAACACGAGTTGATACTTTTTGTCGCCTATTATCGTACTTTAATATAGAAATATAAAAATTTTGAAAATTATTCATAATCCTTATAAACGTTTGTTTCAAATTTAAATCTATTAGTGTAGCTGAATTTGATCAAAATAATTGGAAAATGAAATTGTACTGAATTCTGTAATGTAACAGTTAACAAATATTTACTGTATTCATTCAAATGAAGAGACGATAAATTATCTGTTGATTTTGTATTAAACAAATTATACATTCCTCTACATTACATTTATATACGTAATTTGATCAACAAGTTTTTGCAATTCTTTAATAACATGCTCGATTTTTTTTTTTTTCTTCCTTTATATTTTTTATCCTTCCTTTATATTTTTTATCCCATAACTCAATATCACATGTAGAAAAGTTAATTGGCAATCTCTTTGTTAGTTTTTACCATTTAATTTCTATACATCATTCCTTTGACCTTTTCGTAAGTTATTTGGTGATATTAGATTCACATTATATAATCTTTACCATTTTGGCTATATGTGATCAACAAAACATCTTTTATTATCAATTATATTTACATTCATAAAATCACGAGTTATTTAACAAAAAAAAATGTTAACTATTTGATCGCACATCTCTACATTTTGTTAAAAATAAAACATCAAAAATGTAACAACAAAACATCTTTTATTATCAATTATATTTACATTCATAAAATCACGAGTTATTTAACAAAAGAAAATGTAAACTATTTGATCGCACATCACTACATTTTGTTAAAAATAAGACATCAAAAATGTAATATAATATGTTTTTCTTCTTTTTAACATCATAATCACGTACCACACGTACGTTACAAAATATGTGCTATTTAAAATTGGAAATTTTATTGTAACTTAACAAAATGCGCTGCATTACGACAGATGAATGTTTTGTCTATCTATAATATTTTAAATTATAAGAAATATTGAAATTTATCGCTTATTTTGTTTCGCGCCACAGGTAAATTAATATATATGTTTACTTCGATACTACTTGATGTCTATGTGATAGGTGTATGGATCAACTTATTAAAACTATTTAAAATATTAAAATACATTTAAAATGCAACACAGTTGGGGTGTTATTATAGAATTTTGTATATGTTAAAAACATACAAATAATTCAACCGGTATTTTGCAGCGTTCGAGATCAGCAATTTGTATACACATTTTTCATTTGATTTATAAAATTTTATTCTATATCAATATTTTTTCGATCTGAAGTATTTTTGAAAAAAAAAAATGTAAAATATTGACTGTTAAATGGGCTACACTTTCGTGTCAATTTCATTATGTTATATTTCGATTGATTTAATCGTACCTCAATGGATTTAATACTGAATTCACCTATACATTGCAGCCTCTTAAATAGTTCATATTAAAAGCAAATTACTGTATTGAGCTGATAAATATAGTCCAAGCCAAAGTACTCTCTATTTTATCATTGTGTACGATATGTGTTAACGTTATGAGCTAAAAGCGAAAAACAACGTTTTTTTTAACTTGTAAAAAATATCACATTTTGTACTAAAAATAACTTGATTTTTCGCTTAACCAAAACGAAATATCCATCATTACAAAGTAATTCTGTATATTTGGTGTGATCGGAATGAAGTCATTAATCATTAGCCAGTATAAGCTGGAAAAAGCTGTTACCTACTGAACGCTTTTGATAAAATAAATATTGAGTTGGAAAAATGTTGGTAGTGGCCTTTTCACCAGACATTGCTCATATTGCCACTCTTTTCTATATAAAGAGTGTCCCAATTTTCGACGGCAATACGAAAACACTAGGTTCTCAGATACTTTCAGGAATGTTGACAAATAGTTTAACGCCATTTTTCTTTTTGAAACTTTGTTCGAGCATATCTCGGAAAATGATGATGAAAATTTTATAAGTTTAAAAATTTGCCACATTCATAAGCTTTCGTTTAAGCTATAACATTGCGATGGGTATTGACTGGTTCCGGAGATATTCACAAATAACTATAACGATGTAGATAGTTCATTACACTTACGTAAACATTAATTCTTTCTATATATAAAAATCAATTTAAAAAATTTACGCATTTGTTAAAATCCCCTGGAAATAAATCCTATATTTTATGTATGTAAATTGTTTCTGTGAAAACTTTTCAAACTTTCACCAATACTTCATGTACTACTCGATAGAGCGGTATCAATATTATTTAAATTTGGACCAATATGAGAAAAAAATATATTTCTGCAAAATCTTGTTTAGAAAAACGATTCATTTATTATAAATATAGGAATTTAAAGTTTGAAAGACATTGTTCAAGAATTTTATTTTGAAATATTGTCTATTGCCATGACTTTTTCAAACACATTAAAGATAAGCCTACCAAAATTAATTCTTATAGCCATAGCCTGAATCAAAAAGTATCAATTAGTATTTTCTACTTCACCCTCTTGAAAGTACGTATACTCGTGGACACTCCCCGTGTCGTGTGTTATAATATTAAGTAACAAGAACCTTTAACCAAATAATATGATATTATTTGCTGGCTGTAACACATAATAACAAAACGATATACTCGATCACATTTTTGTATTACTCTATAGACATAACAAACAAATATATTGCAAACTTAAATAAATTTGTAAATATTTTTCTTCTTGTTTTAATAATTTATATATTTGTCAGAGCCGAATCAATAAACCTTTGAACTCAAATGTATTACAAAATAGTTGAGAATATATAATACAAATTTAAAGCAATTTAACTACAATAAATGCGTAATATCTTTTATTGTATTCGACGATACCAGAATGATCATATTTTGTGACGCATTGACATATATTTTGTGTGTAGAAAATGACAAATAAGTCACCAATCGCCTTTATACAACACCACCTTAATTTTTTTTTTTGTATCAAAATGTTTAATAATTATTTTATTTTATAATAAAATTAACAAAACCAAAATAAAATGTTCTGTTCTGTTTCATATAAATTTATTTAAAGTTTTCATACATCATTT
Organism: Bibio marci; assembly: GCA_910594885.2. Taxonomy (NCBI): domain Eukaryota; kingdom Metazoa; phylum Arthropoda; class Insecta; order Diptera; family Bibionidae; genus Bibio; species Bibio marci. The sequence continues at coordinate 6,820,062 of OU343114.1, read as the reverse complement.
AATTTGACCACAATTCAATAACGCGTTGCATGTTGTGGACTGTTTATCATGCGGGAAAGGTCTTTATCATACCAAATAAATAAACTCAAAATACACATATTTTAACGTACTTCTTTCTACTATTTATATTATTTATAATACATTGAACCGCTTAAATTATATATTAAAAAAATTATCTAAAGATCTTATTGATCTTATAAAAACTATGAAGAAATATTTGGTGGCGGTTCTGTTTGTAATAGTTGCGGTGTATATTAACTTATATTATTTGTATTCATAATGTAAAAATATAGAATTGAAAATAAAATACAACAAAACTACAATCGAATATTAATAAATAAATTATTTATTATTTTATTACTATTATTATAATTATTTATTACTAAAAAAAATATGATTTAGTAACGAAATCATTCATACTTTTTTTGTTTAAAGTCATTTGTAAACATAAACAATGAACACATTTTTACACGCCTAGTAAATTTTTTTTTTTTTTAGAATATTTATTAAGTCAATTATCACAAAATTCAGTAATTTCTTTTGTAATATTTTTTTGTTTATAGTTTATTTTTTATTAGTCATTAGGTTTTTGTTGGTTGTTTGAAACACAGCAAAACAAACAAATATATTAATTTAATTTTGTGTTTAAACATTGATTACAATCATAATTTTTCTTTCTATTGTATTTCATTTCATTTATTCGCAAAATTTCCGCATTATATGAAGTAGTCCGTAGTTTCAATCCGAGGAAATGGATTTCTTACGGATGTCCGCTTGAATTTTATATGATGAGTGATACCCTGTCCATGGATTTTTATAAAAAATGTCCTTGGATTATCCGCATATTTCCGAGGATAATTTCGCCGGAATTATTTCTCGTTGCTATTATTCCACAGAATATCCATAGAGTTTATATTCATATTTTTTGTGCGCAGATCCACGGAGTTAGACAAAAATATCTTTGGATCGTCCCTGTATTTTGACTAGTAATACCCGTGAATTGTCTGTATTGGCAGAATAAATTTTCTTTTGACGATTATGCCAAATCGCTGTTTGATTCAGTTTTTTACCGATAGACCCGAAGTTCTATTAGGACGAAATGAAGATGCTGAACGATGGCAAAAATTCATCGATTGTACATTTTTTTTGTTGTAATAAACACGAAAATAAAAACCGCAGATAAAATCCATGAAAAGTCTTACAAAATTCCTAGGAAATATATATCGATTTGAGTTGCTGGTTGTTTTAAAAATAATGAAAATAAATTAAAAAGAGTGAGGATTATATCTACAGATAAGCGGAATATACAAAATTTTAACCACTGTCTTGGATAAGTGGTAAAATGAATTATGAATACAATATCGAGGATATATGTTGGACATATTACTCAGACAATCCAAAGATTTCAAATGACCTAAATAAAATACTATTATATTAAGTTGAAAATCTATAGACATTCTATGGAAAAATTCCAATATATCTTTTCCTTGGAAAATATGTGGATTTTTTCCACAGACATTTTCCTTATTTTTCAAAGTACGAACAAATTAATACTAGGCTATTCCTTTTTTGAGTATAGACACACATGCTACGGAATCATTTGTTTATCCCATGTACTTGAAATTTCGGAATATAAAAAATATGAATATATTTTAAATCTGTAGTATAAAGTTATAGTTTGAAATTGTTTGAAATTTCAAATTCAGTTCGCGACGAAATGTGATATGATTAATTTTTGAAGATAATCGTATTTCCATAAAATTTATCAGAACATAGGATGAAGCTACCTCTAAAATTTTATGTAAATATATTGCAAATTACAATGGGTTACGGTGTCTATTTGATTTGGCCGTCATCTCAGGCATTTTTTATCTTATTTTTATCCAATATATATATCATAAAATCATAAAATTGGTGACGACACTCAAAGTATGAAATAAGCTCATCCAACAAATGGATTGTAATAACAATAAAAACTCTAATCTTAAGACAAAATATTAACCTATGCATAAAAATTAATTAATTATTGCTTATTTAATAAAATTGTATTTAATTTTAAATTTATTTATTTTTTTTTATTTTTAGTATAATTTGTCCTAAATGAAAATGTCAGCTGGCGAAAAACGTTTATTAGACCGTGAAGCTCTACGATCAGTCATACAACAATGGAATGCAAATCGTTTAGATTTATTTGAATTATCCGAACCAGATGAGGTACAATATTTTTTAATTTTTATTTATGCTTTATTGAAAACACATTAATTTTTGTAAATTTTTATCCGTTTCGTTTCGTAATTTAGAAATTACAATTTCATGGTGTTATGCGATTTTATTTTCAAGATTATGGTCAAAAAGTAGCGACAAAATGTATTCGTGTACAATCAGATGCAACTGTTTTTGATGTTATCGGTAATTGAAATTGAAAAATTAAAATCTTTTTTTTTTTCTTAATAAATTAATTTGTTTTTTTTTTATCATTTTAGAAACTCTTATTGAAAAATTCCGTCCAGATATGAGAATGTTATCGCTGCCTAGTTATGCACTATATGAAGTACATTCAAATTGTGAAGAAAGAAAATTGAATCCAGATGAAAAACCATTATTAGTACAATTAAATTGGCACATTGATGATAGAGAAGGTCGATTTTTATTAAAAAATATTGATCAAAAAACAAATCCATTAGAAAATGCAGATAATAATTTTAAACGAAAATTATCGAAACGTGAAAAAAAAGAACAAAAGAAAAAAGATAAATTAGCAAAATTAAATTCAACGTCGGCAACAACAACGGGCGGTAACAGTGGTAATGGTGCCGATACAGAAAATCATGTAGCCGAAAGATTATATACTGAATTACCGGAAACATCGTTTACCCGTTCCATATCAAATCCAGAAGCTGTGATGAGACGAAGGCGTCAACAAATTTTAGAAAAAAAATTACAACAATTTCGTTCAAAAGATGGTGGTCCTGATACAGGTAAAAAAAATAAAATAAAAACCTGCGTAAATGTGCCACCTATTTAAACTGCTAATATACGTTCGCTATAATTTTTTGCTTTTACAGCAAAATGACTTTATCGATAACAGCAATTTAATTTTGACTTCTCCCCCCGCTATGCAATAGTTTGCAAACAGTTGATCTATAAACAATGTTTTTGCAAGTTTTTGTAAATCATTATCGAACATCGAACATATAGTTCAGCATCAAAACATTTGGTAACTATTAAGTTGATAATTTTTCATCAAATGGTTGGTTGCTTACCTTGAGAAAGTGAATATACCGAATGAAGAATCTTGTAATTTGGTTATACACAAATAAATTTAATATTTCCCACAGAAATCTTCAGAGACATAAAATAATTGTATATTGATGTTCGCTCTAAACTTTATTTATTCAGAGCTATATAATAAAATAAATTTAAAATTCATCCGGTCTTCGTTTATACAATAGATTATTGACCATTAAACAATAAAAAAATAATTAGAAATTGGTCTTTTTTCAGGCCAATAATCTCTTGTTTATCTGTTGACTTATAATTTATTATGCATTGGGTGCTTATTTGTCTGTTTATAAATGTAATAAAATATTATATTTGGCGTTTTCGTCGCGCCACATTTTTATGTTATTCTTAATATTGAAATATGTCAAACTTTGTTTCCATTTATTATTATTTGTAATAAAATGTATGTGTCGTAATTTTATGTCTGTGCATAAAATACATTCCAATGTTATACTATTGAAATGTAGTAGAATATGAGGGAATTTTCAATTAGTATTCAATTGACCAAAAAAATAAGTCATTTTAATTATTATTAATATAAAAACATAATTTAAATAAATAAAATACCAAATTCCAACATACGATACAAATTTTTATGTGTTTAGAATTTTAATGTTAATGATAATTACAAATTTTCTTTTTTTATTTTTAAGTACTGAAATTAGTTTAATCTTTATAAAAACGTTAAAAAATTTTATGTATTGTCCATAAAATAATTTCAATAATATTTAATTATCTATTTTTTTACTATTTGTTCTATAATATAACAAAACAATAATAACAACGACAGCAGAGCGTAATGAAAATATATTAAATTTCTGGTATTTTGTGTTCACTGATATGTTATTTATATATAGGGTGTGTTAAAAGGTGCCTCAACGTACTTATTTTATGATTATGATAAATGTAAAACCGCATATCAGGTGATGAGTACGATTCCTGGTATTGCCGTGGGGAAAGAATTTTCCAGTATTTTTCATATAACAAAAATTACACAACTGGATTAACATTATATTATTATCGTCATAGAATTCGTTCAAACAATATTAGATTACAGAAAAATGTAATTTTAGTACTAAATCTGGATATTCTAATAATTTTTTGTTCGCTGCACTTTTTCACACCAAGATCATTTTACTGTTCGTGATGCAATGTGTCAATTTTATTCACAATTTAGTGATTTCGAAATACTAACTATTTCTTAATATAATTTATTCATTTAACAGTTCGCTTCGACATAACAAAAAATTTCCAATATTGAAACTAATGGAATCAAAACGGCGTGTCTCCAAAATCATCAATCAGGATATATTATGCGTCTGCGATACCTTTAAATACACCCTGCTTGCTGCATACATTATTATTATGTTATTGTTGTTGTGTTTCTTTATTCTGTTACAACCAATGAATATTATTATTTATATCTCTTAACATTTTATATTAATTAATCATCCATAATATTTATTGTTGTTCATTTCCAGACCACATTTTAAAATGTTCAATAATAATTTTTATTATTTTCAAGTATTGCTTTATGGGTTTTATTTCTATTTTTTTTTAATTTAATTTAATCTGCACATTTTTTATTTTATAAAATATTTTGTATAATTTATTCCAAAATATGTTATTTTAATTTGTGTAATTATTAAAACTATAATTTTGATTAATTTTTTATCTTATTCTTATGTGTTATGTGTGCTGCTGCTGCTGCTGTTGCTCCTCGAACAGGTGGAACATTAAAAATTTATGGTGAAAGTTTATGTCGTGATGTACCCTATAAAACACTTTTATTATCAATACGTGATTGTGCTCAAGCTGTAGTTAGAGAAATGTTAGCAAAATATGGTTTAGATAAAACTGATCCATTGCATTATTGTTTAGTTCAAGTGAGTTAAAATTAATTTCTTAATATAATATGGTTGAATTTTTTTTTAATATAAATTGATTGTGTGCGCTCTGTTGTGGATGTGCTGTCTTTGATTAATCATAAAATATATATTATGTTGATGGTGTTTTACAGGTGAATAGTGATGGTAGTGAATATATATTAGACGATGATGAATGTCCACTTTCAATATTAATGAATCATCCAACGTCAAGAGGTAAATTTTATTACATATTTATTTTGATATGAATGAATATTATGCTTTTTGTTTAATAATTATTGATAAATATATGTGGCACGTGTGCGCGTATACAATTTAAATTTTGACACAATTGGTTTTTCCACTTTTTTTATATTATTAAAATTACGTAATTGTAATTTAACCTCGACAGAAATTACAGCAATGTAATTATAACAAATGGCAAAGCTGTCAATGGAGTAGTAATTTCGTACATTATCAATTCGAAAAATAATCGTGGGATTTCAATCCAAAAATATCAAAAATCTGTCTAAAAATCAACAGAAATCTGATCTGATCTAAGGAATACTTACACCGCAGATTACAACTCAAAATGAATCAGAAAATACTTAAACCTATCAACAAATAATGCACTAAATTTAAGAAAATCTCTGCTATGTTTAGCAATTACTTTTTTTTTTAGCATATTTTATTACTCAATAAAATAATAAACATTCGCGCATTATTTATTTGAAATTTTCTATTGTAATGTAACTAAACTACAATAATGTACTAAAAATTTTCTCTATCGTTATGACGAAAACCAGGCAAATTTAGCATCCCTTAACAAATGTAGCTTTATTTTAAAGCCATCTATTATGTGAGAAACGAACTAATGTACATTTAAAACTTCCCCTGCAACAAAAAAGAAGAAAATATACACAATATTACTAGGGGGTGTTGGAAAATTATCAGTTCTTTTATTATACATTGAATATATGAATGAAAATTTATGAAATTTTAATTATTTTTCTAATTCAATTCAATATTGATATTATTTGGCAGATAAGTAACGATTTTCATTTAAAATGGATACCGTGATGTTTTTTCCGGAACTACCATACCAATCTATTCTTATAATATTAACAACGTTCATACATAGTTTTATCAAAATCGAATGACAATTGACCAAGTTGTTAGATTTCTAGTTAAAACCAAAAGTAAAATACAATGCTTAACAATTGGTGTCAGAACTTTCCATACGAACAATGTTCTCATAATTCCATATATAGGAAAAGCTTTCAATTTTATATGACATCAGCAATATTGTTGGTAACTAAACCAGATCTGATGGTACTGGTATGTATTTGGTAACGATTTAATAGTATACGTTTTCTTATTATCACATATTAGAAGTCTTTATATACGCCAAGCATTTTGTCGAAGGAGTTATGAAATTTTTAATTTAAAGATTTTGTGGTCCAGAGGTTGTCTATAATTACTGAGATGAGCTAAATCACCCCCCCAGCGCCTTCAACCCAATCCCGTGGGATGTGTCACATTTAAAAAATATTAAAAATATTTGAATAACTGGAGAAGTTTTACAGCTATATCGGGGTTGAAAATTTGAAGTTATACTTTTGAAGTGAATACCTTGAAATTGCTTTTCCAAAATTTTTCTAACCCCCTTTAATTGCCACCCCTTCCTTTTGTATATCTGTATATTTTCCAATAGAATTATTAAAAATACAATTTGCCGATTTTTTTGAAATTTTGAATATTAATCGTTAAGAAATTTTAAAGTTTAATGAATACATAAGAGATATTATCACAATTCCTTCTGGATAGTACTCCTATGGTATCTGAATATTCCCAATGGGTTTCCTCTAGAAAAATGTATCCGGTTTTTTTTTTTTGAAATCGTGAAATTAAGCATATAATAATAAATTTTAAAGTAGGAAACATTTCGCTCCCTCATTTTGTGTTCCCCCTGGCAGACTTTTTATTTCTTTTTTGTTTAACTGCATTTGAATACTTTTTAGTCTACCCTTTTAATTTAAAATCTAATAATATAGATATTATTATGGCTGTCTTTTTCTCCCTTTCCATTTTTATTCCATAACATATAGTCTATTTGACAACTAAATTATTGATTAACACACAGTGTACATTATCAATGTAATGCCAATATATAGATACCATCATACACCACATGTGTTTTATTATATGAGATTAAGCTTGATAGTGCCGCGAACTCTTTCACTTTAATAATACAGAGAGTATATATTAATATATTTAAGTACGCAATGATGATGATGGCGATGATGGTGATGATGGTGATGGTGATGATGATGATAATGGATAACATTAAAATGATAAGAGAGAAATATATTAATGTATATATTTTATTTTAAATGTCAAAGTATCAGACAATTTGGTATATATTTATTATACGGAACGGAAAGAATGATAATGTTTATTTTTTTTTCATGTTTTATATATATCATCAAAAATATTCGTACATCGTTTGTATTTATATAATTTTCCGAGTTTTCCAAATTTCTCTCTTTCCCATTCCCATTATGAAATTTTGTATTGCTCATTTTCTTTTTCCTATACATTCCTCGCGTCGGTCGTTTCGTTATATACACATACGAATTATATAGAGGAAACTAAGGCACACTTCCTATTTTTTTTTCATTTTGAATAATTTCGATAAAAGTTGTTTTAGAAATTTGCCAATAATACTTAAATTATTTGAAGCTCTATTATTATTGAAATTGTGTGTCAGGTTGATAGCATTTTTAGCGATTTAAGTTAAGCTTTCAATAAATATTCCCATAAATTATGACCTTTTAAAATAACGAACGATTGTTTTCGATGAAAATGTTGTGCCAAGGATTAAATCTTTATTTTACAATTTAGTACATTTAGAGTTGTTTTTAATTTTTATGCTGTTGAATCTATGGTATTCCGCAAGGTAAAGTCTTTTAAGACCAATATTATTTAATTTATGATTTGCCGTGTTTCATTAAAACTTTCTAATTGTTTTATGTATGCTGACGATGTGAAATGATTTAAAAAACAATTAATATTGTAATGGATTGTTTTGAATTTTTTCAATTTGATTTATCGTCCTTTTTGTAAATGGTATAAAATCAATTAAAAATCACTTTAAATAATGAAAATGAACTTAACTTTTGCGCATATTCTTGCCATTTTGTTTGAATTAAATTACCATTCTCTTGTTTAATTATATATAGGGACCTTGGTAATAAACTTACTTTCGCCACTATTCATATACAGCTATAATTTAGTGTTTGATTTCATTAAACGTGAAATGCACGGTGAAATGTTGAATGATCCGTATTTGATGTAAAACATTGTTTATTTCTCGTGGTTGGTTCTTTAACTGATTGTGGTTTTCATCAGGGGCGGCTCCTGAAAAATATTTCCATGAATTTGTTCCAAATATATTTTTTCTTAAAGTCACTACTAATACTACATACATTGTAAAATATTATCCCGGCGGCCAATGGGAAATATTCGGGAAAATCGTTTCTCATGAATTATCAAATTTTATAATTACGGAGCTATAGTTTTAACGGATTTCCAATTTTTATTACATAATTTCAAAATCTATTCAAATTTCCAATTTTTTCATAGAAGATATTTTTAAAATTGTTTCACGCATTCAGAAAATCTAGCCGATTTTCCGAATTGATGTCATTGAAATTTTGTATGAAATAATAATACTGTATAAATTTTTTGTACCATTTTTTATATTTTAATTTCTGTGACATCAGATCGGAAAATCGATTATATTTTCCTGGATGCGTTAAGCAATTTTAAAAATTGATTCTATGAAAAAATTGGAAATTTTTTAAATTATGTAATAAAAATTGGAAATGCGTTAAAATTATAGCTCCCGTAATTAGAAAATTTGTTAATTCATAAAAAGCGATTTTCCCGAAAATTTTCCATTGTCCTCCGAGTTAATATTTTACAATTTATCTAGTATTAGTAGTGGCTTTAAGAAAAATATATTTTGGAACAAGCTGATGCAAATATTTCGCCGGAACCGCCCCTGGTTTTCATATTGCTAGAATTTAATCAATACAAAGAAGGTTCTTGTTGATTTGCATTAAAAAAAATCGTCCTTGAACTGATCCTTTATGGTTTTGCGCCTTAAAAACTTACCAAACAGCCACGCACATCATAAATGTTTAAGCCTAAAAGAAAAAATGTGCCTCAGTTCCTCCTAAAATGTATATACGATGCGTATAATTATGTATTGTGTATGTGTACACAAACTAATAATGTATGGATGCGAGGTACTTTAGAGAATTTATTTTTCGGGGGAAAATTGGGAAAATGTTATACACAAAAAAAATGTGAAGTTTCTTTTTATATTTCTGTGTGTTTTCGTTTTTTTTTGTCTTTCTTCTATGAGATGAGATATTCTTATTATTATTATTGTTAGATAAACACTTGAAAGTGTATAGTCAAATAAATTTATTTCTTATGTAATTTTTACACTTTTTTTGTATATAAATTTATTTTTATTTTTTTCCAACTTAAAAAAAAAAATTAACAGTTTCGCAAAGAAAAATATAAAAAAATAAAATTTTGTAATTTATATTAATTTATTTGGTGTTTATTTGGTGTTTTTATTGTGGGTGCTGGTGTGGTGTGTGGATGTGTGTGTGTGTGCGGTGCTGTTTATGTGTGCTTAATGTTTTTTTTGTTGGTTTTTTAATGTATTTTGTTTGAAAAAATAGAAACGATTATTAAAAAGTAAATAATTAAATTATAAATAATTAAAGGAAATACAAAAAAAAATGTTTTTTATAGTAGAGAAAAAGATTTTGTATAAATTTTGTGTGTTTTGTTTTTTTAATTTAATTTCGATAGTTATTATTTAAAATTAATTTAAATTTTTATTTATTGATTTTTATTATTTTTAATTTTTATATTTAGATTGTTATTATTTCATTTTTTTGTTGTTATATATTATTTTAATTTACCACCGTTTTATGGTTTTCAATTTGTTTTTCTTTACTTTTCATTTTCACAAATGCAATTAATTAATTACTTAATTAATTTCTTTTATTATTAAATTATAAATATTTAAATTTATATATTTATTTATTAAAAAAAAAAAAAAAAATGTTATAATACAAAAAATAATTCATTTATTATTAGAAATAATGATGGATTGGGGCATTCGGCGTGAGTAAAATATATTCTATATTAATTATTAATTTAAATACTATTATTTATTTTTTCTTAATTATTTTTAAAATTTTATTCTGTAAATTATTATTGATGTAATTTTTTTATATTATATAAATTTTGTTGTTGTTGTTGTTGTTATTGTCCTTATTTGCTTTTTCGTATATAATTGAAAATTGTATATGTAAATTTTATGTATATTTTATATACGCAGAGAGACACGAATGTAATTGAAAAATTTTCTTATTTCAATTTTCATTTGATGAGCTTTATTGTCAGTGGTATTATTTTATATTTATATTTTTGTTCCTCATCATATAAGTACACACAAAAAAAAACAAAAAATTAAATTAAAACATATAAAATGTGCGTTGTTGCGTGTGTGTATGTATGCGGAATTTTATGTGGTAAATTTTATATGAGCGAAAAATGAGTAAATTTATATGTAAAAATTGTGTAAATATATTAAATAAATGTACAATATACAAAAATAACATACATAAATTTAATGTTGTTAATTAAATTGAGAATTTTCATGTGTGGATAAAACCCAGAAATGGAATTTTATCATTAAGTTGTGTACACATTTTAGTATTAAAGTGCGGCGGGGTTGCATTTGTGTTTTTTTTTTTTTTCATTTTTGGTTAACACTAAATCTAAAACAGCTTTTAATTACAATTTTCAAGTAATAATAATTTTTAAAAAAATAATAAATATTATATGTAAAAATTATAGGAATAACAAAATATAATAATAACTAAAATAGAAATAATTGGAAAAGTTCAAGGTTGTATTGATATGATAAAAAAATCGTTGTTGGGGGTGCGCTGTCCGTTTTTGTTTTTTTTTTTATTAAATTTTTGGGTGGATTGTTTGGTGATTGGTTAAATTGTTCAGAATATTATAGTGTTTTTTTTATATTGTAAACCGGTTTATTTCTAGTTTTCCATATAAATGATGTGATAAAATACGTGAAAATCTACAATACAATATATATACAAATAATCACACACTCTGTTATACACAACACCACCACGACCACCACCACCACCACACGACTTATATAATTTAATACATTACAAATAAATACAAAAAAAAATGTCTATTTGTAAATAACTTTCCTATCTAAAGGAATATTATAATAAATAAAACCAATAGACCTTTGACATTATACAAAAGAAATTGACCTTTAAACTTTTGAAAAAACGAAAAGGAAAATAATAATAAATCGAATTTTATATATAGAAAAATAAATTAAATCAAAGGTACCTGAAATAAATAAATTCAATAACACTTAGACTCTATTATGGTTATGGGTATTTTGGGCGGCGATAAAAAGAAAAACAATTTATTTTAGTTAAGAATCTTAAACGGATTTTAATTGATATTGTTTGCCATCAGATCCATTTGATCGCACTTAATTTCGGTGTAATGTAATTTGTGTTGTATAACTGTATGAGGTTGTTCATTTTGTGGTGATTGCATTCGATCGCATAACATTTTTAACAGCGATCTGGAGATGTAACCTAAAGTTTAAAAAAAAATAATCAGTAGCGCACAGTGGTATAGCGCCGATGTTGTTTATATTAATCATGAAATATAGCGGGTTTCAATTTTCGGTATTTTTCATAGGAAATTTTTCGGTTTTTATTTTAATACGAAAATTTTTTTGCTGCTTGGTGACCACATTTGTTCGTTTATAGAATAAAAAGAAGAATGGATATCTTTGAAAATATGGTTTTGGACGTGCTATTCAAAGATTAACAATGTCTGCACGCGTACACATCACTATTTAATCCATTTAAAAATAATAGAATTTTGAAAACATCTATCTTTCGTTAATTGCAGTACAATTGGTAAATTGTTATATACTCCCATGCGCGGAATAATTTACCAACTTGGCTGTGATGAAAGGTTTATTAGATGTGACATAAAGCTCCACTTGGAGCAATATAAACTGTGAGGTTGTTCATTTTATGGTGATCGCATTCCACCATAACATTTTTAACTGATGGAAGTTTTTCTGTAGTTCTGTAGTTCATTGGAAAATCTTCTGAAAATATTCTGAACGCGTGGAGCAATTTTTCAGCATTTTTCAATTTTCAAAATTTCATCTATGAAAGATTGGAAATTGATTAATATGAGCTAATATTTTACAATTTCTCTAGTATTAGTTGTGACTATAAGAAAAATATATTTGGAACAAGCTGATGCAAATATTTCTCAGTAGTTGCCCCACAGGATTTATTAACATATATAACGCTAAAAAACGTGAACCGTCTTCAATGGGTTAATAAATATGTATATGTATATGTAACTAAGCGTGTAATCAATCGGTTGGTTTAGTCGACAATTTCATGGATTTATATCATATAGTCTTAAACAATAATTATGAATATATAGATTTTGATGAATTTAAAATTTCAAAATTTATTAATTAATTGAAATATTTTGATCAAACTTGGTGTTCTTCATACATTATTTTTCACTATATGTGTCGACGAGCGGTGCGCATTCCTTCAAGTAGGTGATGGCGGACATAATTCTAAATCGAAATTACTAAATAACATTTTTCGATTTGCGACTCTGGTTTCGAGATACGGCGCTAAGAATTTTTCCTCCATCATTAAAGTACGAATAACTTCGAAAGGACGGTAAATAGAGAAAATTTTTAGTAGACCGAATTTGTAGAGAATTAAATTCGGAATTAAAATGTGTTATAAATTTTTTATAACTTGCTTCAGTGTCAAGTTATTGAACAATATAAATTGAAAAATAACTATGTTTTCTCAAAAATTTCGTACTAAAATGATTTTTTTTTTAAAATCTAACGTCGCAACATATTATTTTTATATCAAAATAGTAAAACTAAAGTATTTCGCTACAATTTTGTTAAATATTTTCTTTAGCAATGACTAACAGTTTAAAAGTTATAAATGTTTGAAAAAGTTGTGTAATGTAATGTAGAAATAAAAAAATAACAAACTAAAATTATAGCTAATATCACGTGTCATTCACTTTTTTATCACTAGAAAATGTAAATTGGAACGAGTTAACAAGAAGTATTGCAATATGTCGAAATTTTTTTTGATTATTTACGTAACAATAGCAGACCTCCAAAAAATAAATTATATATTCGTTTTATTGAACCCCCAAAAACTTGATTGTTGGTTGTGAATTATATAACTTTATGTATATACTTGGAGACGCAGACAGTGGGTTTTCGCATTAAAATTTTAATCCCAATTGAAAATATAACTTTAACTTTGAAATTTGTATACATTTAAATAAAAAGTGATTTCACATTTTCAAAGCTTATCGTTTACATGTTTTACAATTTCAAATTTTATGGTATATTACATTTTATGTTAATTTACATTTAAGAAATTGTAATTACTCACAAAGTATTTAGGTTTTCTAATATAATTATAATACTTTTACATAAATGTTATAGTATGATAAACTCGCATATAAATAAAATCAAATTAACATTATAATATTTCTCTTGTGAATTTCGGCAAGTGTGTGTATGTTTATTTATAATTTATATATTCATATGTTTAATATATGCTAAAAGCAAATGTTTATTATAATATTCACATATATATTTCACCCATTAGGTTATTTCAATTAAGTAAATTTATATATGTGAAACCGTAATGGAATTTTAATATATTATTCAATGTTTTTCAAAAGTTTGTGTCTATTTACACGTGTGTGCGTCCCAAATATAACTAAATTGTGTACATGTACAAATACACTGGGATTAACAACTCATACAAATAATTACATATATGTTAATTTATCAAATTTGAAATTTATTGATTTTGAATTATATTATATACCATAAAGAAAAATATTTACAATATACCAATAAAAACGTAGAAAAAGGTAATCTCAGTTAATATGCATAACATGACAGATTAATTGACAGTTTAACAAGTGTAATGTTATGATCTCCTATATATTATATTTAAGCTCTATATACTAATTTAGACAATTTGTTCGTCGTTGTTATAATGTAATCCGTAGGCCGAACAATATATAATAAAACATTATTCATTTATAATATTGAAAGTACAAATCGTAATTTATTTATACACAATATTTTATATGTATTACATTTTTTCCCACGATATTATAAATATATAATGTATCAATTTCCATATCCAATTTTCCTATATTTATGTTATTTACTCATTCTTATATTTCAAGCAAATACAGTATAATTTTCCAACAAACGCAATTTAAATATTTCAAAAGTATTCTAATTTTGACGCATATAACTTTCGTTTCAATAACTGAATATTTTATTGAAATACATTATTATTATGGGACAAAGAGTTACACCCAAATTTAATGTTTATTGACATACCAAATTTTAAGGACTTCTGTTTACACCTCCAAAACAACATTTATATTATTATTGACACTCTAACTTTATAATATAAATAGTTAACTTGTTATTATACACAATTTACACTTTATTTATTTAGAAATGCACAGAAAATACCAATGTATGTAATTTTATAAAATATAAGAACTATCTAATTTAAAACCCCAAAATAGAATCAAACAATGATACACAAACTAAAAAAAAAAATTGTCAAAAATATAAACGACAGCTGCCGTAAGAGGCCAATCTTAAAATTGTTTAGTTTCTTATAGCAGAATGTTCGCGAATCATAATCGAAAGCACGTTAATTAAATATAATCTACACCCAGACGCAGCGTTTTCACATATTTTTGATGAGAAATAACACAAATTATTCTCAACGCGTTAGTGACACTGTAGGCAATAAATATTTGATTCACAACTTTATTGCCAGAAAATCTAAATCTCTGTTCAAGATTTAATTTAAAATGTTAGCAATTAAAAATATATGTGAACAATACAATTCTATGAATTATTTATCTTATATTAATGGATAAACATGTCCAAGTTACACTTTTAAGTGCAAAGCTCAGAAATATTCTTTAAACCAATTCAATACTAGCCATTTCGTTTGATGATATATGACAAACTGTTACCGCATATTCAATTAAATATGCATGGAACGAACGCAAAAGAAAAAGAGGAACACCCAGTTTGCTAATGATGGACTACCAAGAGAAATTCTTACGGCCGTATCTCAAAAACAGAGCACCAAATCGAAAATTGTCGTTTAGTAATTTCCACTTAGAATTATATCCGCCATCACCCACTTGAAGAAATGCGTACCGCTCGTGGACAGCTTGTATACACATATTTTTATATCATTCAATAATGAGTTTTAAATATTTTAGTTTTAATTTGATTTTTAGTGCTGCTGTATTGGGTTGCGAATATTATAACAAAAAAAAACTTACATGATTGAAAAATGTGCAACAAATTTTGTTAATAATAATTTAAAATAAATAAATGTAATTTTTTGGCAAAAATTTTATCATTTATTTTGGTGTTTTGTTATTTTGAATGAGTAGAGAGAGATGTGATAGAAAAGTTTGTGGTGCAATGAATTTTATAAAATTAAATTTGGATTATCATAAAATTTAATTCCGTGGTGTAATTTATTTATTGTATAATGATAAAACTAAAAGTTTCTTATCATTGTTTTTTTTTCTCATATGCTTATCACTATTACACATTACAAATATTTATAAACATTTTACTAAACCCAATACAAACGGCTGCGAACCACCACTTAATTTGATTTAATATAACATTTATTCTGTTCATTTCTTATCTATTTATATATAAGGTTGTCAAATATCTCCCTTCCGCCTTTTTGTCTTTTTAATTTCGCGGCTATGTACAAAGCGCTACAGAGCTCGTATCTGGCAACACTGTACATAATTTGAAAGCTCTTGACATAACAAACAAAACGACGCTATGTATGATTAGTTTGGATATTGCGTTCAACAGTTATAGACGTGTAAACATGGAGTTCACTAACGCCGAAATTCGCGCTATTTTAAAGTTTTCCTTCGTTAAAGGCAAATCCGCTAGAGAAACGTTCCGTGAGATTAATGGTGTTTTGGGGGATGGTACTCTATCACTTCGAACCGCGGAGGAATGGTTTCGACGATTCAGAGCCGGTGAAAACGACACCATGGATAAGCCAGCCGGCGGAAGACCTGTGACGACAAATACCGATCAAATCATGGAATACATCGAGTTAGACCGGCATGTGGCATCTCGTGACATCGCCCAGGAGATGGGAGTTAGTCACCAAACCATTTTAAACCATCTGCAGAAGGCTGGATACAAAAAAAAGCTTGATGTTTGGGTGCCACATGAATTAACAGTGAAAAATCTAATGGACCGAATTTCCATTTGCGAAATGCTGCTGAAACGGAACGAACTCGACCCATTCTTGAAGCGGATGGTGACTGGCGACGAAAAATGGATCACATACGACAATATCAAGCGAAAACGGTCGTGGTCGCAGGCCGGTGAATCGTCCCAAACAGTGGCCAAGCCGGGATTGACGGCCAGGAAGGTTTTGCTGTGTGTTTTGGTGGGATTGGAAGGGAATCATCCACTATGAGCTGCTCCCATATGGCCAGACGCTTAATTCTACCATCTACTGCGAACAACTGGACCGCTTGAAGCAGGCGATCGACCAGAAGCGTCCAGAATTGGCCAAAAGGAAGGGTGTAGTGTTCCACCAGGACAACGCCAGACCACACACTTCATTGATGACTCGTCAGAAGCTACGGGAGCTCGGATGGGAGGTTTTATCGCATCCACCATATAGCCCGGACATAGCGCCAAGTGATTACCACCTGTTCCTGTCCATGGCGAACGCCCTTGGTGGTGTAAAGTTGATCTCAAAAGAGGCTTGTGAAAAGTGGCTGTCCGAGTTCTTCGCAAATAAGGAGGGGGGCTTCTACGAGGGAGGTATTATGAAGTTGCAGTCTAGATGGAAACAGATTATCGAACAAAACGGCGCATATTTGAACTAAATCCGATTACTGTAACACTTTTTATAAAGCATTGAATAAAGAGCAAAAAGGCGGAAGGGAGATAGTTGACAACCTAATATATTTGGGTCATCATCAAATAAAAGTTTTATATCTTTTGCCATTGAGATTTATTTTTATATTTGCTATATATATTTTTTTGTGTAAATTTATCCGTATGACATTTGGGTATAAATGCTGGGCTATATGGTTTTTATAAATATTTATAAATGGAGATATATGTCTTATACCACATATACGTGCACATGACTATATTGTAGATGAAGTGTGAAATTAGTGCCAAAATAAGTAACATAAATATTATGGAAAATATAGTGATTTGCATAAATTTTGTCAAATCCATTCAAATTCTTTAACGGAAATTCAAACATATTATATTTTTCACAAACGAATACCATGTTTTTTACTTTAATATTTATGATATTTTATATTGATGGGAAAGATGACGGTTCGTTTCTAGATAAAGATATAATATTAATTTCATTTTTAAAATATATGTCCTGTTTTAATGAAAATTTTTGTTTAGATACATTTATTTTACTTAACATAAATATAATATTATAAACAATATTTTATACTGGCGGTGGTCGGTCTAAAATGAAATCTTCCTGTTTCGTATTTTTTGTCATATATGAACATGAAATTGCAATAATTCGATGGCTATAACCATTAAATTCGACAGTCGTTTATGTGTCGATAGTGCATAGAGGTGATTCTTTCAGTTGTGCATGATATTTTTGAGATGAATTTTATAAGTAAACGGAAAATGTTATGATAGACGACCACCTCAACTGTATTTTTCAATAGATTTGCATATATATAGAATTTACAATTTATATCGCATACTTTATTCTGTTTAACCTATATTTATTATGAATATAATTTATATGTTCTTACCAATATCCGTCAAATATACAATACTTTAATTTGTACAATGTATATTAAAAACAAACAAATAATAAATCATTGAAAATTTATATTAAATTGAAAATTTATGTAAAAATAAATAGGTAATGGAAAAGTTTTTTTTTTATTTGAAAATTATACAATCGAACAAAAAAAAATTCTAACTTATTTTTTTTTTGCATTTTATATATTTTTAGAAATTCATTTGTGTTTCAGCAACAAAGAAAGGAAATATATTTCTATTGTATATTTATTACGTCCTATTTTCAATTCAAAATCGATATTATTTGAATAATATTAATTTCAAAAAAATTTATCTCTTTTTTTTCATTACATTTCTATTTGAAATTTGCGTTTTTTTATATAAATGTTCATTTTCATATTCAATTTTATATTCATTATAATTGTTTTAAAATGTATCTAACCGCGTTTGGCATTTTAAAATAATGTTTTTTTAATTTTCATAATAAACTTTTCTTATATACATAATTAGATGATATATTTTACAATACATTTTCTCTATATAAATACCCTCTGTCTTAAAAATGCCCGAATTTCTTCAAAATAAATATAACAGCTTTAAAGGATTTCTTTACCTCAACGAGGTAACAGCTTTAATTCATTTTATTTATTTAAAAATAATCTCCTTTATTTACAATACAGAATCTATATTGCAGCAAAATAATGCTTTCCTTCAAATGAAGTTTTGGAAATAGGAAATTGTTGCAGCCGGCCAAATCAGGGAATGGTTAAGTGTTAAAACTCCGTTTTTGGTCAAAATATCGGTAACAATCGATGATCGTTGCAATGGTGCGTTATTATGTTAAAGATACCAATTCAAATTATCCCTATATTTTCGTCAAATATGACGAATACGATGAATGAAGCTAGTAACTCACAAATAATTTGCAACATTGACATTTTGACCTTCCACTTCTATCATCACCATCAATGTCATAATACGATAATTTTTGAAACGATTATACCGCTCATAAGTTGTTGTGCGAGTGTTACAACTCGGATATGTAACAATCATCACCATAAACTCTTTTCAGTATTTCAAAAGTCTCGGAAAATGTTTTTCCAATTTTAAAACAAAATTCAATAGCTCTATTTCTATGCGAAGCTCAATTTTGTACCGATGCCAGAGCAATAGACTAATGTTTTTTTACCGCACAATAACTTTGCTTTGTAAATAATGAAATATCATGAAATTTTTACACAACTATCCATCAGTCAAAGATGTGGCTTTCTAACAACCAATATTCCATATAAATGCCAAACCACTGGTTTATGAGATTTTCTGAACGTTCATGAATTTTTCAGACAGAGGATATATAGCTCGTACTATAATTTTATGTAATTAATTATACAGATAAAATATGTTATATATGGTGATCATGTTCTCTTGTAGTTTACATATACAGTATATTCTGCCAGTAAATTGTGTTGTTGTGTTGTGTTCATTAGCAGACATGTATTATGCAATTTTATAATATAATTATACGTTATCTTAGTTGAAAGACTTTGTAGTATGGATGCTTTGAAGTTTTTTCTGATAATTATATCGTTTTTCAATTCATTTTCATAGCATTTTGTACGCATACAATTTTTAAATAACAATATAAGAAAACAGTTCCTATTCAAAAGAAAACGCTTGCAAACCGTTACCCATAAATTGAAGGTAAAGTTTTCTTTGTTACTTACATTTATATAGAATCTCCCGTTCGGTTATCTGAAATCTAAATATTGTATATTGTTTAGAATATATGTATCGCAGTTAATCCAGTGGGAATCTGCTGCTTTACCAAATTTTTTTTAATATTGCTCTCTTATGCGATGCAACCGAATCTACTGTATACATCAATGCCAATCCCCATATATACCAAGGTTATATGAATACACGAGTATATTATCATCATTGTATCTTCTTAAGTATTAAATTAATTTTGTAAACATAATTTATTTTAATATTATTAATTTTAATTTTATATATTGTAGTTGAAAATAATTTTCATTATAATTAATTTTATAATTTATTTTTTGTTTGTCTGTAAATAGGGTTTTGTTTTTTTTAAATGAGTGATACAATTTTGAAGTTACAAAAATAAAATTTATTAAACGTTTAATGTTTTAAAATAATGTCTGGTGAATGAGAGTAACGGATATGCTGTTACATACCCCATTCGATTACTTCGATTTCCAACAATTCGTTTGTTTTTCGTTTTTTTGTAACAAATTGCCAAATATGTTGGCCTCAAATATGTGTTTTGTGATTTATTGGCAATTGCCATTGATTTTACGTGTACCACCAAAAATAAATTAATCTAATGACATCACAATATTTTGGTAGTCAATTGACAAGCTCATTTTTTGAAATTTATTAAATCGTTGAATTTGGTTTTCAATAAATCAATTGTTGCAGTTGTTGCAGTATGGATCAGTAAATTATAGAAAACTATTTTATTTTAAGGGATCACCTTTAAAGGGACACATCTTATGATATTTTTATATTTTATATTAATCGATTTCGATTATAGGAGAAATTACCAACTATATCCGGATAAGTTGTTGATTAAATTATATAAATAGACCACTACTTTTGCATTTGTATCGATTTTTGTGTTCAGATTATCGTACCCAAAATAGTATAAATAATAATGACAAAAAACTGAAAGTCTCCATAATTTTTATTATTTTGAACGATTGAAAAAAACAAAATGATCTGATGGGTTTTTTAACTTTCTAGTAGACATTGTGATAAGGGAAAAAATGTACGTATGTATTTTGCTCATTCTCTTCTCATAATGTAATCAAACACTACAAAAATACAAAGTTTTTTCCATATACATTCAATTGGTCCATAAAATTGATCCACAAAAGTTGAATAGTTCTTGTTTCTTGAAGATCATTATTTAGCACAAGTAAATTTGAATAACAATAAGGGAAATTATCAACAAGAAGTTTTTAGTATTATCTTTCTGTATACGTTTTTGTAGTACCATTTGAAATAAAATCGAAAATTTGAAATTTCAATTAATATCGGAAAATATTTCCATTTAAAATAGAAACACAAAGTGAAATTTAAAATTTGACAATTTTTCCAGTATTTATTAAATTTTTAAAAACCATTCGATAAAAAATAGATGCCAACCATTATGTGTAATCACAACCATATTGATTTTGTGTTTATGTTACAAATTTTACAGCCATTCTTTAAGTTTTTTTCCAAAAATTCAGAATTCACTTTATAGTCCAAACAATTGTGTTTCGAAATATTGGTTGCATATTAACAGATTTTCTATAATAAATTATACTTTTTCTTCTTATTATACTCACTGATTAATGGTTTGATTGGTTGTAGGGTGACTGTGACAACCCAAATTCTATATCTAATCTAGGGGTTACCATATGTTTTTATTATTATATTGAAATGTTTTTATATATTGTGTGCTTGAGAAAATAATTTCAAATCAAATTATATTTTTAAAACTCTCACTACGAATTAAATGCTATAAAGTGTCCACTCATTTTTGTCGCGCCGTGTGTGTATACCTATACCAAAATTAAATTTATTATTAAATATTTCTATAACAAATGTTAAATGTTAAAAGTTAAAAATTAATGAGAGCAGAATTTTTAATATATAATATATAAATTGAATGTGTCTAAACATTTTCTTTTGTATATATAGTTATAATATAGAATATAAATACGCGATGATGTCGAAGATACGAAGATACCACCGACGTTGTTGCGTAATCTCTATCTTATATTTGAATATATATACAAAAATATATGGCATAAGAATAATAATAATTTATTAAAGAAATTAATATTAAATTCAAAAATATATTAAGAATTCATGAGTTTATTTCCCTTTTCTATGTCTATACATAGAGTACCGTCTATTTTCACTTAAACCCAAGTATTCCTATATAGTTATAATATATTACACGGCCGTATATGCCACGCACGTGCTTGAAAAAGCTTTATTATTTTCTTGTTATATAAAAGTTTAAATTACACTTTTTTTTATATTTAGTTTCCTCTTTTCTTTACGATATAATGTAATTTTTCAGTATTCTACGTATTTCAGATAGTTTAGTTAGAGTTAAAGTAAGGGTATATTATATAAAATGTTATGTCTATGGCTATATTATTATTATGTTTTTATATTTTCGCTTTCCAACAATCGTCATGGATTCAATTATTTATTATAATATTATTTTGAAAAAAAACACAATTTTGTTTATCGCTTTTTATATTTTTTATTTTTAATTAAATCAATAAAATGAAATAATTTTTTTATGTGAATAGTAGTGGGTGGAGGTAGAGGGTGGTTTGTATATTTAGTCTATGGTATTTATTAATTAATTATCGAGAGAGGGTGGGCGGGAATTTTAAAATAAGGGTAGAAAAACATTAAATATAATAGTTTTTAATATTGTTTTTACATATTTGTGTCTCTTTTAGTGTAGTTTTTATTTCACTTTGTTTTTGTTGTATCAATTAATGGATCAAATGTATTATATTTATTTTAAAATTTCATATTACACGTGTAGTTTAAAAATAGTAAATAGATATGATTTTGATGTAAAAAAAATTATGTAAATACAATATTTTTTTTTATTTATTTTCATTAAAGGATCTATAATGTTTCATGTACGTCGAAGACCAGCCGATTCACAACCAAGACGCAGAAAAAAGAAACCACTTGGTGTATCAAATGGAAGTAATAATACATCTGTTGAACGTGAGGGACCAATGTTGATTGAAGTTACACACAGTGGTGATGGTGGTCGTAGAATAAAATTATCATCCGAACCTTTGGAGGTGATTGAAAAAAAAAACAATAAATTTTTTAGCCATTTTTACGGAATAAAATGTTAATTATTTTTTTGCAATTTGTGTCCATAATAGGTGGGTTCAGCAAATACAACACATTTACAATTATTTGGACCATCAATTCAGCCACGTCATTGTTTAATATCGTTACAAGAAGGTGTTTGTACTGTAACACCATTACATGCAGATGCTGTTACATTTGTAAATGGTCATCATGTTCAACAACCAACAATTGTACATGTAAGTTTTTTTTTTACTAACATATTTATATTGTAATGATGATTTTATTTCGAAATAATTTCCATCTAATTCAATTACAAACTTTTGCGGTAAACTTATGAATTCATTTGATTGCTTTGACGCTATCTAGTGAATACCACAACACAAGTGTTTGTAAAACTGGTTTTGTAGCTCTTTCAACATGTAGCCGAGAATTGGCGTATAGTTGAATACTTTCTTACCTATTTTTGTAGAAGTCGTTAATAAATATGCGTGAACATTTTTCTTCTACAGGTAGAGCATTAATACCTAAAAAATGCTTAACTTTTACTTTTGCAGTTCTGTTTGTTGTTATAAAATCGTATAAAATTTATTACTTTTTAATCCAAAAATCATTTATTGGCACAACGTCAACATATCATATTTGTTAAAAATCAATTGTCGTGTCTTAATTTTTTTGAATACTCGCCCGATTAAATTTGCTTGAGGCCAAAAAAACTATATGTGCGTACCAAAAAATGAAGATCAGATTATTTGAAAGACTAATCATTCGTAACACACGTAACGTAGGGTATGGTTATGAGTCACAATATAATCCCTGAACAAAATATATACAGATGAAAAAAAAATATCTTAATTTAAATGTAATCAATTTTAAAAATATAAAATCTTTTTAAAACCAAATAACTTTGGGAATACATTTTTTTAATTTTGCTTTTGTCATATTAAGCTATGCAATAACTGCTAAAAGACAATTTATTTTAATTTAATTATGGTCGTGTTTGGAAAACCACTTTGGCGCAAATTGATTATACCGCACCACTTCTTTCAGATGTCAAGAAATACTAATACACTTTTGAATTATTGTAAAATTATAATTCACATGTTTTTTTTGTTATTTACAATACTAAATTGGGCTACTTCTAAACAAGCATTCGATGATTCTATTCAGTTTCCTTCGATTGAAACGTATAAAAAAGTAATGTTTCCCGCAAATGATGATTTTGGTCTCAAAATTTTACAGATTTTAAACAGGCAAAGAAAAAAATAGTTTCGTATTCACTTTTGTCTCTTGACACATCTATACGGAATAGAATGAAGAAACTTCCCAATACAAATATAATACGTTTTCTGTTTATGAAGTGCAACTTTAGTATATTTATTTCGGATTAACAAATACCATAACAACTTATTTTCCACAATAAACTCTTAACCTATTTCATATATTGATTTATTAATACTATAATAATAATAATAATAATATATAAAATAACATAACAAACTATATTAATTCAACATAAAACGTTTGCATTGTCTTTTGTTTTGAGAAACTCTGTACGTATTAAAACATAAAATTAATTAATGAATCTTGAAAGTAATAAATGGAGTAATAAAAAATTTTGTTTATTTTTTGGTTTTTTTCTGTTTATCTCTAAACTGAAGTTAAATTTGTTAACTTGAAACACTTTAGTTTTTTTAAATAATTATACTTCATATAATAAATTATTTTAAATGGATTTTACGTGACTTATGTTATATAAAAATTTGAAAAATTGAGGTATATTTCAAAGAAATTAGTAGCAAATAGTTTTAATTGTTACACGTATGCGGATATTACGTTTGTGTTTACATCTTTTTCTGACATCGGAGAAAATTTTCAGTTGCGTTCGCAAATTCTATTAAAAAACATGTGTTACATTTGTGATTGCACCCCATAATTGTTCCAGCAGAAATTTGGAATGAATTTTATAAATTTTACCATCATATACCCAAAATTCCATCATATTGCAGTTATATAGGAATATTTTTTATCTATACAATAACTTTAATATATACAATTATTTTCATTACTAAATTTTATTGATTTATAATCTAGTATTTATTTATGATATTTAGCTACTATAAATACTCTATTAAATTATATATGAACAATATACTGTGTATAAATGACTAATTATATACTATGATATTTCATTTCATTGGTTCAACAATTGTGTGTGTGCGAGTTAGAAATATTTTTTTCATAAATTTTTTATATATTCAAATTCCATCCATCTCCATCCTACAGAGACAAATTATTTTTGAATACTTAATATTGCTACGCGTGAGCCATGCCTTTTTTATGTGTTTTATATAACACATGTGTATTTATTCAACATATTGTGACGACAATATATATTCAATTTTGGTTTTTTTTTTTCCAAACATTTGTATCACCAAAAAAATATGAAAATTATTTAAATTACGAAAATTATATATTATAGGTATGTTTATTTTATTATTATCCGCATTTCATTTATTTATTTATTTATATATTGTACAAAATATGTATATACGTATTTTTCTCCCATCGGGAATAATGGTTAATTTATTATATTTTACAAAAATTTTGATGAGCTTTTTTTGTGTAAATGTACGCGAGAAAAATGAGAAAAGTTCGTGTCCTGGAATTTATAAATAAATATCGTAACAGAAGAATTAATTTCTTTAGATATTGCTACTACCATTTTGACAGATGCGCTATCTTTATTTATTAAAAATATTAAAACACTGTCGTTGTTATCAAAAACGAAATACTCATATTTTCCTTATAACTTTTTCATATTCAAAATTTTGTGTAATATAAGTGTTTGAATTCACCGATCAGATCATTGGTACTTTGACAACAATTTTCTTCAATATCATAGCTGATTTTTATTCATCATATTTAAATGTACAATTGTTTATACAATTATTTAAAGTCTTAGAATATACGAATTATGTTTTCATTGAAAACAATTCTAAAAACATTTATCAACTTTTTGCACTCTATCGAATAAATGTACTTGAAAATGCACATATATTTCTGACAAAAGACATAATGTCTATGTGAAAATGCGATCGTCGTTATTATACGTGCCGGAAACTTTTTCATCCGCATAAAATTTGATTTATATTTAATGTCAGCATTTTTAGTATATATTTAAATATATTACATTTGGTACAATAACAAAATAATAATTATTCCAAGAATTTTCATTTAAAAATGCGTAACTTTTAAAATATATAAATTTGTGAGATACATGTAAAATATCACGTGGTGATTTGCTTTTAATTTTTTTGTTTGTTTTTTTTTTTTTTGCCCATTTTAAATATATAAATATTTAATTTATATTAAATTCTTATATAATGTACAATAATAACCCACGGCTGTGTGCGCTCTAACATAATCTCCTTATAAAACGATTTATTTATTATTATTTTTAACTTTTTTTTTATACCTCCACCCAACCCACTGCCATCCATGTTCTGTGTACTTTATGTCTTTATTATACATTTTATATGCTTTATGTGAAATTTTTATGGGCACCTTGTGTGGGTGTACTATATTTACGCATATACATATATATAATTATTATCTACAAAATATATTTGAATATAATTTGATTGTGGCAAAACGGATTGTATGCATATAAAAAAAGTTGAATAACATTTGTAAGGACACCGCACGCGTAGGATGTTATTTTTCGGACAGAGGGTGTATATGTATATCCCCATAGACGACGATATACGCTGGGAATTTATACATGACAAAATGTAAAATAAATATCATTCATTTAGTTAACGTTTTTTTTCGCATGTACAATAATTTGTTTCGTTCGCCTAATATATATTCGCATGTTATTGCAAGAGCGAATCATGAAAAAATTATAATTTATTGTCTTTACAGGAAATACATATGAAATAAACATTTCCTTTTCTTACCCTAACGAGTGAACTATATACTGGTTGATTGTTCTGATAAAGAGTGAGCCATCGCTCCACAATAGTGTGTGTCTTGTCATGCAATGATTTTTCTAAACTACCATCAATGTTTCCGATGATTCTCAATGATCCAATTCTAGATTGATCTCCATGCCATTGGTATAAAGACAAATTATGTATATATTCCCAAAAAATGTCTGTTACCAAGACTTCTTCTCTGTACTTCAACTACTGTTAGAGGTTACAACCATTGAAATACATTCAAGATATCTACTTGTTTAGCATTTTATGTATTGTGTTTAATCGTTCGCAACATATTTCGCCGTAATATTTCCTGTTTTCCAAAGAATTCAGATTGTTTTATTTTAGAATTCCATATATTGTACAAATTCAAAATAGATGCTTTTGTTGTCACACAACGTGATTTGATCCATTATTGTTTTTCTGTTACATATTATTTCCATACTAATTCTTTTTGTATTTAGCATTGCATATTGTTCATATATTCAATATTGACAATATTGGCACGAATTGTCATTTCATTTAGTTTAACGCGACGAACTGTTTCACATTATTTTACATATAACGCATTTATAATATAATTATTTTAAATTTTCAGAATGGTTCAAATGTTATGTTTGGTCGTGCTGCTAATTTTCGTTTTGTTGATGCACCATCAGATGGTCGATATAATTTAGCATTATCACAATCACAGTTGGATTCGGCATGTTTATATGAAAGGTAAGTGCTTCGGCTAGAATATATATAAATTTTAAATGTCTAAAACAAAAAACATTGTCACACGCTAACACCAATGATCAACACAACTTTATTTATTGCTTAATATTAATTTCCTTAATTAAAGTCTATGTCAATTAACTTATAATACTAAAAAAAATTTAAAAATTATAATTTAAAAATTGCATGCTTTTTCTAATTTTTATATAATGTTAATTATTTGTTGTTGTTGTATTGTTAAATTTTCATTTATTCATTCATATTATAATTTATTATTATTATTATTATTATTATTATTATTATTATTATTATTATTGTTATTATTATTATTATTATGTTTTATTTTATTTTGTTTATCACAAATGCTTTTTTGATCAAAAAACAAAACAAAAAAAACCTATATAAAATTAATTAGTCGTTCACCAACATCACCACCATGGAATGATGATGATCGTATACAACAAAATGCTATGGCAACTGCATCAGCGACTACAACAACTTCATCATCATCAACATCATCACTACTGCATAAATATAATTATTTATTAGATTCGGCTGATGTCCGTACGTTAGCTGCACAACAACCCGAAAATGTTAAATCGTATAATAATCCAATGAATAATCAATATTCACAACATCAGCATGAACTAACAGTTGAAAATGTTGATGATAAAAATGTATTTGTTCACGATGAGCATAATAAAATTAAAGAACAATCCGAATTATCGTATGACCAAGATGGTAATACAGAAATAGAAACAAAATCAATATCAAGTGTAAAATCAGGTGGATCAAATTCTGAGCTCAGGTACCTTTTGTTTATTATTGATACTTGAATAATTTCAATTAATTTTATTTATTTTGCGTTCACATTCACCTAAAGAAAACATCACTTAAAGGTACTTTTACACCCGTAAGAATTCACACAAGTTTAACATTTAAAATCGTTAAAGTCAATATTTTCATAAGTTTTTGTTTGAGAAGTCGTGCGTGTGGCGTCTTATGCGTGTAAAAGTACCATTATACTTATTACTCATCTAATTTATTTGTTGTTGTTTTTTTGTTCGTTATTTTTTTTTTTTTAATTAGTTAATCATTTTTTTTTTATTTGTATTTGTTGTTGTAAAGCTTAAATTGTCAACAATTACATATATTAAAAATGAAACACAACACTAAAAATTCAACACTTTTTTAATTAATTTATTGAATTTTTTTTTTCCACCATTGGAATTTTATCTATAAAAAGTTTTAGGATTTTGAATGAGAATTTACCAAATTGCAAGGTTTCTAGAGATGTGGTCAAAAATACTATACTTTCCAGAAAAAATTAATTATAGATTGACATAATTTTATATTAAAAATTCACAGTAAAAGTTGTTCTAAAAATCCGTGGTCGTGTTAGTATTATGTGTTTTTCAAGAATCGAAGGGGTTTCAAATCATTTCTATTTGTAATCGAAATGTCTAAAACGCCCATAAAATCTGAAACCTTAAATTTATTGCAAAAAAAAAAGAATTACATATCCATTGTTTTCTTCCAATACTTAAAAGTTCATCGGTTAAATTTGAATTTAATAATGAATTAGATAATTAATTTTTTCTTTATTTTATATCCATTATTATAGAACGCCAAAAATAATACCCCAAGTGCCTGGTCATGAACCAATTTTACCAGCTGTATTAGAATTTCCGGAAACACATCAAGACGCATTTTTACAAAATGTAATAACAGATCTTGATGTAAATTTACCTACCTGCATATATGCACCGGCTTATACATTATATTTGTGTGCTAGGTAATTTTTAGCATATAATTAATTTAAATACAAAATAGACAAAATTACTAATTATTAAAATTGATTAGATATCGTGCTTCAACCCATTACCGTCCAGATTTACAGCCAACCGAACGTGCACATAAATTAACAATATTTTTACATCATGTAGCCAGTTTAATATCAATTGTTGTTCAACGACAAAGTCAAGAACAAAAAATTTTAGCATTTTGGTTAACAAATAGTTCAGAATTTTTACATTTTCTAAAATCTGACCGACATATAGCTGCATTTAGTGTACAAGCACAAGAAATTTTAGCCGAAACTGTACAAACATCATTTAGGTATTATATTTATTATTTGTTATCTGATTTGTCAGACACCCAGAATTTGATGTAACATATTTCACATTTTATAGTTGTTTGTGTGATATGTGTCATATCTGGTTTTGTTCCAACAATAATATTCATCTGATAAATTATAAAATTTACAAGTTTTTTAATTTATCAAATTTTTTATTCCTATATTTTATATATTTTAGAAATTTGGTTAATTGTTTCCGAATTGAATTATCACAAACATTAAATCAATTTTTATCGGAAAATATTGATCATCATTCTGCAGCCGGTTTAGTAATAACTGTTTTAGCCTCAGCAATGGTATTATTACGTGTATGTCGTGTTAATGCAGCTTTAACAATTCAATTATATTCACAATTATTTCATTACATAAATGTTATTTGTTTTAATACGGTATAATAATATTATTTAATTAATTAATTAATTAATCTTTAATTAATCTCAATTTAATTTTTGTTTTTTTATAGATTGTTACAAATCCACATTTATGTACAGAAGCATGGGGTAGAGTTATTAGTGAAAGATTACAATTATTAGAAGCTTATGCACAAAGTCAAGGTTTAGAATTAGCGGCTGAATGTCATTTAGCAAAAATTCATCAATGTGCTGATCTTTTACAAGTAATGGGAAACGTTTATTTTTCATTTGTATACCAATTTTACCATATTGTGTTTGTTTTTCTTTTGTTTAGGCATCCAAAACAACAACCGCTGAAGTACAACAATTAGCATGCTCATGTTTTCGTTTAAATTCATTACAAATGGCTGCTTTATTGTCACAAGAAAAAATTCCAAAAAATTTACTCGATACAGCTGTACGTATGGCTGAATCGGTAGCCGACGAATTAACACGTTCGGATGGCCGTGAAGTTTGTCTTGAAGAATCTCCAGATTTACCATTGGCATTATTAATACCCGAAGATGGATTTAGTACTGAATTAGTACATGGCATACCAACAGGTTTAATTGAATTTGTTAGTCCATTACAAGCGGCCGGTATGTGTCGTTTAGCTGCCCAACCATCAAGTGTTGGTTTATGGACAGTTTATATGCATCAATATAATGTAAATTATATATTTAAATTATTCATTTTGATTCAAATTAAAATTGATTAATAAATATTTTCTATAGACTCGTACTCCAAATACAATGTCTAAACCAGAAGTTACACAAATAAGATTACATAAAAATGCAAATGGTATGGGTTTGTCAATTGTGGCGGCCAAAGGTGCTGGACAGGTAAAAAATAATTACTATTAAATTTAATGATGTTTTCGTATAGCATAACGCCAACAAAAATTGTTTATATATCATTCATATCAAATAGGAAAAATTAGGAATTTATATAAAATCTGTTGTACCTGATGGTGCGGCCGATGCTGATGGACGTTTACAAGCTGGTGATCAATTATTAAAAGTCGATGGTGAAAGTTTAATTGGTATAACACAAGAACATGCCGCTGATTTCTTAGTACGTACTGGACCCGTTGTTACATTAGACGTTGCCAAACAAGGTGCAATTTATCATGGATTGGCCACATTATTACAACAACCAAGTCCTGTCATACAAAGAGGTATATAGCGATTTATTATTATTATTAATATTTATTTGTGGTGATTGGTATTTTGATTGGTTGATTTCACAATACATTTTAATTTATAATGTTTTATTTTTTCTTTACAAAAGGTAAATGATTGTAATTTGATAGATCATATAATTTTAGTTCTGCCTACACCCGAATCACAATATATGCTTAACAAAAATTAAGTCTTACATAGTCTTACTAAAAGCAATTAAAAATACACTGATATATAGAGATTGCCTTACGACTAACATAGAAACAAGGACCTTCCGTTTTCCAATTATATAGCGGTTGCTAGGGGTATAGAAACTATGACATTAAATGGATTCATGTCCAATGCATTAGATCGATGCATTTGTCAAAACATTTAATGCATAAAACTTATCTATTTCATAGAAAACTCTGTAGATAATTATTTTTGAAATTTTCATAATTATATCGTTAAAATTTCTTATTTCTAAAAATGTATTGGCAACATTTACCTATTGGAAACAATTATATTCTAATATTGAAATGTGTTGCCGCCAGTAAAATCAATTAAACATAATGAATGTCAATATGTGATGAATATTTGTGGCGTGTGAATGTTTTGTCTATATACGATAAATTGATTTTATTAGTAAATAATATATAATTGCTAGATACATTTTATATAAAAATTAATTGAAATTAAAAATTTATTTTTATTTTTATTGCTGCTCGTACAAATCATTTTATAAAAATATTATAAAATAACCTAATATAATAATAACACTAACAAAAAAAATTAATACTTATTTTAAATTAATAAAATTCTATATATTTAAAAATAATAATAATAATCACAAAGATATTGATGAAAGTATAAAAATAAAATCAACGTCAGAAAATACATTAAATAATATGAAATCAACATCAGCTTCTAGTCTTGTCAATTACGATTCATCGGGTGGTTCAAATGAAAGTTTAAAAAAATTATTAATGTTAAGTGAAACAACTACGCATTTTAGAATACCAAAATGTTACAGTATACATGACATAATTAAACGTTATAAAAAACATAATAAACCGTATTCTAATTTGTTACAACAACAAGAGCAACAGCAACAACAACAACTGCAACAGCGTCGACATTCATCTTATTCACATGAAGACATATTAAATATGAAATTTCCATTACAAATTGATCCACGCTATCGTGATTCAAGACCATTTGTTAAAAGTAGTTCAAGCTTATATGATTCACAATTAAAACGTGATTTTTTAAATCGTCGACGTAGTTCATCATCATTACATGATGAAAATAATATATCACATTTTCAACAATTTAATAAGCAATATTTTCTTAATCATAATAATAATAATAATAATAATAATAATAATAATAATAATAATAATAATAATAATAATAATAGTAATATTAATAATAATAATAATAATAATAATAATAATAATAATAATAATAATATTAATAATAGTAATAAGGGAATTAATTTTAATGGAGGCGGCGGAGTAGTCGGAGGTGGACCTGGTATTGGTGCATACGGAGGTATTGGATTTTTACGTAAGAGTAATTCAAATATTGTTAGTAATACCAATTTATCGGATAAAAGTACCTCAAAATGGGACCTGAATCCATCAATATTTATTGAAGAATATAATGATAATCAACCACAACCGGATGATAATAAATCAAATAATAGTTCTACAAATTTATCATATACAGAATTTCATCAACCATTGAATGAAGAAAGTATTTCATCAATTATTGGATTTGAAGAAATACCATTTATTGATGATGATGATGATATTAATAATAATCCTATTAATGACACAGTACCATATTTTGTAGATACAAATTCTTTATATAAACAACAGCAACAACAACAACAACAACCACTACAACAATCTTACAAAAATCGTAAAACTGTAAGTTTTGATTTAGATGATAATAACAAGAATAATAATAATAATAAAAATATTAATAAAACTATTTTAAATAAATCGAATACATGTGATTATTTAAATAATTTAAATCGTAATGTTGGGACCAATAAAAACATTAATAATAATAATAATAATAATAATAATAATCAATCAATTTTTAAATTTTGTAAAAGTAAATACAATTTTAATCAACAACAATCACAACAACAACAACAAAACTCAATGCAATGTAATGAAAGCTTTAAAAAATCAATTATAAATCCTATTAGAAAAAATGTAGTAGATAATTTATTGGTAGATAATAAAAATAATAATATGAATAATAATAATAATAATAATAATTCAAGTATATATTTCTATAATGAAAATGATAATAATGATACTAATAAATATATTAAAAAAAATGTAAATGTGACACTAGATTTGTCAGATATTATAAATTCGGATTCAACAACAACAACAACAAATTCACCATTTGAAAACGATAAAAAATATGTTGAAAAAAATGTAATTAGTAACACAAAAACCACCATCAATTCTACAATGAATATTAATAATAATATAAAGACATATCCAAAAACCGAACAACTGCCGCTGCCACCACCACCACCACCACCATTAAAATGGATACCTAAAAATTTTCCAAATAATTTATTATTTGGTAAAGGTCGTGTAAAAGCATTAAAATCATATTTTGAAGATATACGATTATTACACAAATATGAAGAAAAAGATGAACAGAGACTGGCAATGAAACAACAATTATTACATCAATCAACGCCAAATATATTATTAAATATTAATTTAAATAATAGTACATTATCAAATACAAATTATAAATGTAATCGTTTAACTTGGGATGAACAACGTAATGTATTAAAACAATTAAAAGAATGGAGTGAATTTGGTACAATGTTAAAAACAGATAATCAAAATCCATTAGCAAATATGCCAAGAACAAGTTATTCTGTTACAAACTTAACAGAACATCAAAAACAAAAGCAACAACACGATCGATCATTACAATATCGTTGTTCTATGGATGCAAAAAAATACATTCATAATGACGATTATAATAAAAGTAAAAGTGTACCCGATATTAATAAATATGAATTAGATGATGATATGATTATACCAGAACCGCGTAAAAAATTTCCCGATTCATATATAATACGAAAAAAACAATATAATAATAATGATTTGAAAGTAATGGAATCTACTAATAATAATAAATATGGTTCATTAAACAAAAGCTATCCGGATTTATCAAATACATTACGTAAATTACCACCATATCGTCCACCACCGCCACCACCACCACCATCATCATCATTATTGTATAAAATATATAATAATTATCAAAGTCCTTGTCATAATAAATCAAATTTTCTAACATTACGTCAAATAAAAAAAAATCAAAGTCAAAATCGTAAAATTAAATGTACAACATCTCCGTTTGCAATAGATTCTGCTCATGGATTTTGTCATAATGGTGGTGGTGATAGAAGTAGTAGTAGCGGCGGTGGTGGACATAATAAAATGTATAATAATGGAAATTGGTATCGTGGTGGCAGTGTTGATGTTAGTGGTGGTGGTGGTGGTGGTGTACGATATCGTTTTTATGATACAATGGAAAGTACGGAGGAGACTAAAGATGAACCAAGATGACAAAGTATTTGATGTTTTAATTGTATTTCATATTTTTTATGTTTTTGTACGAATTTTTATGCATGTCCTTTTTTTTTTGAAAACATTTGCATGCATTTTTACATTTCCATATTTAATTTAAAATATATTTTATATTTATTTTTTTAGCACAAATATTTTGTAATTTATATTTTTATTTTAACTCTATAGTATTTATCGCCGTATTCACAGTAAATTTAAAATGAATTTAAGATCTAAAAGGACATAACTGGTAACTGCTGTTATTACTTGTGCAAAACTTTTAAATTACCTCATTGAGTTAACTTGTTGTTATTTGAATATGGAATATATTATTTGCGTATAGAAGATAACAGCCGGTTTTTAAAAACCTCAGAATACGGCGTTTCGTTAATAAACGATATATTGATATTATATTTCGGGTTCACAAATTTTTCATTCCCTCTGTGCCATCAGTCATTATTTGGGTTTATATTTATTTCATCATCAGAAATTTCTGATAGTCCGGGAGCAAACATAGAATACCAATAAAAACATAGACATATTTTTTCTATATTGAGACAATTAATCTTTAGGTTTTACCCATGTACTCATTGGTCGGTCCACCCTCCCCGCCTGCACCGTAGAATATTAATTAATATTATGGATTCCTTCAATTTTTAGCCAGTATTGAATTAGACACTTGAGCAAAAATGTTATATATCTTTATTAAAATTAAATTAAAGAATTTTTTAAGAATCTCCCATGTTGAGATGGGATTTAAATGGAGCGTTTTCCACTCACAATTTTTATTAAAAAAAAAACAATTAAAGCCTTTTAATTACAACTAGACAAAGTCTTTTCCGAAAATAAATTCATTTTTTATCCAAAATCTTCGATTTTATTTTCTCATTACAAAATATAGAAAATGTGGCATAAAAATATCCGCGAATAAAATGGAAGTTATTTAAAAGAAAACAACGATCATCAATGGTTGGGGGTATTGCGATATCATTGAACTTAGTTTAAATAAAATATTATATAATGGCTGTGCCTTAGTTTGTGGGCTATATTTTATTAATCATCATTACTTTCATCTTATCTGTAAGAGATATTTCCTTCTACACAATTATTGGAAAACATTTTTCCACGCTCTCCCTTCAATTATTTCTTCAAACACTATAAAAAATATGCAATATATTATTTTTATGTTTTTTATTATTAACTCAATAAAGCTTTTTTATGTTTATGTTGATGAAATAATTTTTTATAATTGTAAATTATTATTTGCAATCACAAAATTATGTTAATTTGATAAAACCAGAACACAAGTTTAATCTGTCTATTGTTAAAAATATTTGATTATTTATTTGTATTTGTTTTTTTTAGGTAATAGAAGAATGTCTGAAAGAGACGTTTCCCGTATAGGAATGGATGGTAAACCTCCACTTCCTACACATGTACAACAACAATTACCAAATAGTAAATCTGTTCCAGCACTTCATAATGTCGGTAATATAGGTAAAAATAAAAATATGAATTTAAAAACATAAAACCATAAGGAAAAACTATTACAATTTTATTAATTATTTTATAATATTATTTAGCTATGGCTGGCAATAAATCTCGTAGTATACATAATTTAACTGGAAATACTGATCAAGGATTTTATCAAAATTTAAGTGTTTACAGAGCACAAAATCAAAGCCAACCGAATTTAGGCGATAGGTAATTAAAATTTTTTATAAGTTTTAATAATGTTATCATTTTACTTTAGAACAATTATCATATTTAAATTTCACATTCACATTTTTATCGAATTAAAATCGATAAATAGAAAATATTTTACCTATTTTACTTTCTTGTGAATGTAAAAATTATCAGCAAATGTAATAATATTAATAATTACATTAAATATTTTTAGATCACAAATCTCATCCCCATCGATATTAAATTCATCTAATATAGCCTCTACAACGATACCATCTACAAATAATCAACCACAACAACAATTAAACCGTCCATCATCAGCCTATTTCAATAATAGCAATAATCCTATTAATTCACAACAAAATACAATGCCTTATATGATTCAACAAAGTAATAATAATATTAATACAAATAATAATAGTAATAATAATAATAATAATAATAATAATAATAATAATAATAATGGTGTCAATAATCGTCAACAACTACAACAACAACAACTACAACAACAGCAACTATTACAACAACAACAACAACAACAAAATAAATTTGCTCGTGATTCACAAAATCAACATAGTTTACGTATGAATCAAATGATGGCACCATCAATGCCAAACATTGCTCATTCCAGTGGTTTTGCAACAAATATATCATCAAGTCAAAGTATGCAAAATGTAAATATGATAAATTCAAATAATCAATTGGTTAGTGGTTATCATAATCATAATCATAGTAATTATCTACCTAATGCAAACAATCCACAACAACAACAACAACAACAACAAATGTCAAATATTGTATCTTCTCATCAACATTTATATCATCCACAAGATCATATGCAACAGCAACAGCAACATGCACATACTGCTGCAATGCAACAACAGCAGCAACAACAACAGTCACATTTAAATCAATCATCTTTAATGCGTGGTCAAAATAAATTTGCTGAAATGGGTGAAGTATTGAAGCGAAGACAACAACGTCAACAAGATATGATGCCAATGCATGCGTTAGATGGTGGTTCAATGGGACCACCCCAACTACAACAACAACAACAACAACAACAACCACAACATGGAAGTGGTCCATTAATTTTAGCAGCTCCAAATGAAAATCATCATCATTTATCACAGTCGAATTTAAATCTCAATAAACAGCAACAACAACCACAAACACCACTTAATTATTTACAACAACAACAACAACAACAACAACCACAACAACAACAATTATTTAATAATCCGCCAACAATGAATGCCCCATTAAAACAAATGCCACCAACTGCTCCGAAACCAATCGGTGGTCCAAATCGTCAACAACAGACACAATTTAAAGATGAATTATCATCACCACCATTACCGCCAACAACAACACATCCATTATTTAAAAATACAAGTACAATACAAAATAATAATAATAATAATTTAAATTATGTTGCAAGTTCTGGTGATCCACCAAAAGTATCATATTATCCAATGTCATCGTCAAATAATAATAGTGTTGTAGCCGGTAATTCTAACAATAATAATAATAGTAATAATAATGGAAAACCATTTTTGGGGGTTAATCCTTGGGAACGTGAAGAACGTGAAAAAGAACAAGAAATACGTCGAGAACATATGCGACAGTGGCGTGATGTACAAATTAATGAATTATCATTGATTCCAATGCGTACTCAACATCAAGACGAACAATTAAAAGCTTTAATTATGGAAAGAGATTTTGAACGGCGAGCTCTTGAAACTGATGACATTGAAGATGATAATGAAACAACGTATAGTAAAGATAGTATTCAATTAGATCCAAATATAACAACAATAAAACAATTAGATGTTAATAAAATAAATTCAGTTAATAATAGCAATAATAATAATAATAATAGTACAGGTACAACAATTAGTAATAATATTGATACAGCTTCCTCGAATTCTATAGAAACATTGAATTCCAATTATGCTCCTCAACAACAACAACAACAGCAACAGCTGCAGCAACAACAACAGCAGATGCAGCAACAACAACAACAACAGCTGCAGCAGCAGCAGCAGCAACAACAACAACAACAACAACAACAACAACAACAACTGCAGCAGCAACAACAACAACAACAGCATCACAATATGCAACCAAAAAGTATTTTAAAACATAATAGTAATCGTGTTGATGGATATATTATGAGTAATCCAGGATCACCATCAAAACAAACGAAATCAGCTAGTTTTGCTGATGATCGGCTTAATAATAATACTGTACTATCAGAAAATCCCCAACAAATATCAAATGTTGTAAGAGATCTATCAACATTAAGCTTTAATGATTATGAAATTGGTAATAATAATAATAATAATAATAATAATAACAATATTAATAATAATATTAATAATAATATTAATAATAATAATAATAATACCAATAATATTGGTAATGGACAACAACCTGAAATACGTAAAGAGATTACAAATGAAGCATATGATCAAATGATGCAATTACAGCAAATTAGTGGTAACAATGGAAATCCGCCTCCACCGCCGCCAGAACGAAATTCATCATATGTTATTATGCAAAAACAACAAAATGTAAGAACAAGTGGTGGTGGTGGTGCTGCTCCATTAAAATCTCCGTTGCAACAGCCGCTACAACAACAACAAATGGATCAATCAAATTTTAATGTCAATAAACGAACATCATCTAATAATTATAATAATAATAATAATAATAATAATCAAACACCAATAAATTCAGTAACACAATTATCATTAACAGAAATGATGGCAAATCGTGATAATAATCGTAGAGTATCATTTCATGATGAAGAAAATAATAATTATATTGGTAGCGCCACTGGTTCAACTATGATTGTAGAGGAACAATCGGATTTGGATATAATGCCAGAAGAACAAACTGTAAGCATATTAATTATATGTGTTTTCTTTTTGATAAGCACATATTTCATTTCATTACTCATTATTGTTGTTGTTAATGATTGAAAACTGTTTACTAATACATTTACTTTTTTTTCTCTCCAGAAATATATACATTCGACAATGATGTTACAATCACCGACAACACCGGAAAATGATTCATGGAATACAACAACAATACAACAAACACCAGGTGTTATTGGTGCTCAAGAAGTGTATCGGTAAGTGTGTTACTAATATAAAATACATTATAGCAATTAATAATATATAGCAACAGATCAGATAATAAAGAAATTATGCTACTAAGAAAATGAATAATATTCACCGACTGTCTTCGAATAGCAACGACATAACACATACTATTATGTATAATTTGTGATCTAATTAAGCGCGTTGTCAGTGGAGTATCAAATACCTTTGTATTTTTTTTTTTTGTTTAAAATCATATTTTGCTCCTAGTAGAGTTTATATGTCATCTAATGAACCTTTCATTACAACCAAGTTGGTAAATTACTCCGCATGGGAGTATATAACAATTCACCAATTGTGTACTGTATTGTACTGTAATTACCGAAAGATAGATGTTTTCAAAATACTATTATTTTTATATGGGTGATTAGCCCATAGTTATATGTGTGTGCAGACATTGTTAATCTTTGAATAGCGTTCGACACCATATTTTCAAAGATATTCGTCACCCAGCAGAAAAATGTTAGTATTAAAATAAATACCGAAAAATTTCCTATGAAAAATAGAGGATTTGAACCCGTTATATTTCATGATTAATATATATAATATATATATATTTCAGCGCTATGCAACTGCGCTACCGAGTGTTTCAAAATAAAAATACCTTGGTATATATACCTATTATTCGACCTGGAATCATAATTTGCGGGAATTTAGCTATGAATTGCTGAATTTAGATCTTCTTGATGTGTGTCGAGTGCATGTCAGAACACTTCTTATTAAACTAGACGAATAGGCGAAGATTAGAAACATGGAACGAACATGCATAGTCAAACCTGAACTACGTATCATCAAAAGCATTTGCGGCAAGAAAAATCGTTTACATGCAACTGACTGGCAGTCGTTATGATTACTATCAATATTCTTTTAAATTTGAATTCTATGTCGCAACCTCGTTAAAAATATTTATTTCAAACATTTTTACATTTATTTTCCTCTCACAATTTAGTGATCCACGAACAAGACGTTTACAAGAAAAACAACAATTACAACAACAAAAATCAGGTGAAGGTGTTCCTGAAAAATTATCATTTAAAGAAAAAATTAAAATGTTTGCATTAGAATCGGGTGAAGATCAAACACCAAAAGATAAATTAAAAATATCACGAGCTCAACGCGATATTGATGCTGTTCATTAAAAAAACAATGTTTTATAGTTTTTTTTTTTTCTACGTTATGAAATAATTTTAAAAAAAAAATAGAAATTAAAGTTATAGTTTTATCCAATCTATTTTTTAAAAAATAAACATAAGTAATTATTAATTATTGAATTTAAAAGTAAAGCGATGACAACAAAAAAAAAAATGGAAACGGATTTTATTGAGATGAAAAAAAAAGAAACAAAATTTATAGCTTTTTCTAAAACAAATGTTATATTTTTTTTGAAAATTATCCAATATTTTTAATCCATTTACACCAACACACACACACTTTCTCTCTGTCCTTCTCCACCTCCTCCACATATACTTTTTACACTATTTTGATATAATTTAAAATTTATAAAATTAAAATCTATAAATAGAAAATGATATTTTTAAATAAAAGAAAAAAAGAAAGTTATAAATAAATATAATATTATTAAAAAATAATCGATAAAAAATATATATAAAAAATATCGTGATGATCTTATGTGAGGTGAGGTATCCACTTATCTCACAAATAAATTAAATGATCATCACACAATTTAATGGACCAAAATCATTTATTTTTATATCTTATTTTATTTTTATTTTTATTTTGTTCTCTTCTATAAGTTTTTTTTTATAATTATTATTATTATTATTATTATTATTATCATTATCATTATCATTTTTTACAATATTTTATATAAATAAATATTTAAATATATTCAGAAAACATAAAACACAAATTATACACACACACACAAACACACACACACATACGACCAATCACGTAATTCAAAAAGAAAAAAAATATAAAATATATAGAAATAAAAAGTAATCTTTTTAAATTATATTCTAAAAATCATTTTGAATGTGTTTCTAGAACACAAAAAATTAAAAAATCAAAATTTTCCTATTTAATTTTTATCAAAACAAAAATTTAAATGAAACAAATTTCTTTTAACTTAATATTAAAAAAAAAAAAATATAGTATTTTGCAAAAATTTTGTTTTTTCATTAGTGACATAAATTAATCTCTACTTAAAGATTTCTCATTAATTATATTTAAATACACTTGAAAAATAATATTTATAATATTATAAAACTCCACATTTTTACACACCGCCAAAATACATGACTTCGACACAAATTTATACTCCACAATACACCAATACACACACACACATACACACACACAGTGCATTAGTATGTTTTTAAATTTTAATAATTAATATTATAGAAATTATAATAAATAAAATATTATTAGTAAATTTTAATTAGAAATTTAAATTATATATCTATTAAAAGAAAATTTAAT
Organism: Bibio marci; assembly: GCA_910594885.2. Lineage (NCBI taxonomy): Eukaryota > Metazoa > Arthropoda > Insecta > Diptera > Bibionidae > Bibio > Bibio marci. Next base: position 6,777,673 of record OU343114.1, on the reverse strand, counting down.
AATAAATATATAAAAATAGAAATTATATATTTTGATTTATAAAAAGAGTTAAAAAATATAAAATAAAACAACATTGTGTAAAAAAAAAATGTTTTGAAAATATAAAAATATTATATTATGAAATTTTTAATGTAATCTCTGAAATTATTAATGAATAATATCAAAAAATTATGTAATTATCAATAACAACAAAAACGACAAGAATAACAGCGCAACAACGACAACAACAAATTATAATAATATTTCGAGAAATTTAATTGAAATCTATATTTTTAATTTGTTTTTATGTTACCCCAAAACTAGAATGTCTCCTACTCGCATCGCCTGTAATGGTGGCTCTGCAGCCGTTGCTATTTTTGAATTTACTGCATAATATACGTCATTTTATATTAAAATATAATATTGTGAACCTTGAATAAAAGTTAAATTTTGCTAAGTTTTGCTCAAATTTAAAATATTTTATGACAATTCGAAATACTTTTCATTTGTTTTTATCAATTTTCATAAATAATAATTTTCAATGTAAAAAAAAGTAAACGTGCGTGTGTGGTTCGATGCGTTGCGATAAAAACAAAATAGAAAAAACAAAAAATTATCAGTAGAAAAAATAAAAAGAAACAAATTAATTGATTAATTTTAATAAAAATATGAATGGAAGTGTTTGTGAAAGTTTATAATTAATTATTTTTCTTTGCTACTAAACGGGAAAATGTACATTTATCTTTAAAGATTAAAAGGGTTCAACTAGTGTAAATATAATATATTCATAAGATGTGTTTGTGGAAGAAAAGTAAAAATCAAAGAAGTTTTCTCTGCTCGACGCCCATTCGAACATAAATAATTGAAATAAGTTTAACAAGGGGGTAAGTGGTTTTAATTTCTAATTAATAATTACATATATATTTATGTTTTTATTCCGAATACAATAACATGCACATCAATTACGAATATATAAAATTATCCATTATATATAACTTAAGAAATATGTAAGATAATGTATCATTAATTTTATTATATTTATTTGAGTCTTGTAAGTTTTGATACTAAATTTAATAATGATAAAACAGAAATCATCTAAAACTTATATTATGGAAAACTTTAAATAGATTTCAGATTATCAATTAATTACATGTAAATTTAATTCCAATGCAATTTAAATATAAATATAGTTCTGTCGTTTTCTCGTATGTTCTATTAGATCGTACGTTTTTCTTACGTTGTAACACTGCTCCCATTTAATTTGTTCCAATGTTTATTTATTTATTTATTTATTTATTTAATGTTATATTAAAAATACAAATTAAAATTCTAATTTTTAACATTATTCAAATAAAATTTCTGACATTGTATATCACATAAATATATAGCGATACCCTAGTAACACTGTCCGTAGTTCGTACGTGAAATTTCCGCATTATATGTTGTAGTCCGTAGTTTCAATCCGAGGAAATATCTATGGATTACTTACGGATGTCCGCTGGAATTTTATATGTTCAGTGCAAACAGGGATTTTTATAAAAAATGTCCTTGGATTATCCGTATATTTCCGATGATAATTTCTACGGATTCTTTCTAGAAGTATTTCTCGTTGCTATTATTCCACAGAATATCCATAGAATTTGTATTCATATTTTTTGAGAGCAGATCCACGGATTTTGACAAAAATTGTCTTTATATTTTGCCAAGTAATACCCGTGAATTGTCTGTATTAGCAGAATCAATTTTCTTATGACGATGATGCTAAATCACGGTTTGATTCAGTTTTTCTACCCATAAACCAGAAGTTCTATTAGCACGGAATGAAGATGCTGAACGATGGCAAAAATTCATCGATTGAGCTTTTTTTGTATTAAACAAGCACAAAAGAAAATATATCGATTTGAGTTGCTGGTTGTTTTAAAAATTATGAAAGTAAATTAAAAAGAGTGAGGATTTTATCTTGATAAGCAAAATATACAAAATTTGAACCACTGTCTTGGATAATTGATGAAATAAATTATGAATACAATACCGGTGGGATATATGTTGGACATATTACCCAAACAATCCAAAGATTTATCTAAATAAAATACTATTATATTAAGAGGAAAATCTATGGACATTCTTTGGACAAATTCCAATATATATTTTCCACGGAAAATACGTGGATTTTTTCCACGGAAATTTTCCTCATTTTTCAAAGTATGGACAAATTGTTGCTAGGATAATACCTATGTCTCTGAAAAGTAGGCATATCATAAGAAGGCAACCCCACATATAGGATCAGTCTAAGGAAGGTTTTTAATGTAAAATAGAAGAAATCTTATTCCGTTATACATCTAATATCTAACAGCAATAAATAATGTTTTAGCGCAATATGGGTCAGACATTTCACGCAATTTACGTTTTAACAAATCATATGAAATGAATTGAAAATATTATTATTCCATTCTAGAAGGATATTGTCTATTTTTTCGTTTACCCTTTTCATGTAACCTTTTTATTTCCAATAAAATATATCGTTGAATTGATTTTCTTAAAATGTTGTAATTAAATATATTTTTTGGGATTTTATGATCTGAAAGGGGTATAATAATGTGATTTAACTGCCGGCACTTGCCTACCAAAACTACGGACACGTGACACATATTAAATTATCATACTTTTTACTATTCTATATAGATCTACAGAATGCGTTGTCCTAGAACAGTAATTAAAACAACAATATGTCGTAAGCGAAATATATGTTCGCATTAGGTAAAGGAAGAGTTTTCCATGTATTTTTCTTTTATTATATTTACAAATACATAGATTTATCCTCTAATAGTCTCTAGTATGACGTCTATACAAAATATGTATGTTATATACAAATTAATATTATCAAAATTTTGAAAAACTTTTCCTCCTTCTATCACAAACAGATCTTTTAGTATCAGGGAAAAAAAATATATAAATAATATAAAACGTGCATTAAATTGGAATATATTATGCCATTATTATTTCACCCAAAGGCCTGGGCCTCCCTAAACGTAAAAAAAAAGAAAAAAATCACAAACACACACACACAACGTTTAGAATATACAATACAGATGGAAAAACATTTTTATAATAATCCATCATCTGTAAAACGAAAAAAGTTAGAAAATGCTATAGATGTTTGTTACATGCCCACAAAATATAGCAAAAGTTGAATTATACATAACTTTATTTTATCCAACATTATAAGAATGAATAAATTTGTCTTACGTTTTCTCATCGCACGAGGAAAAAAAGGAAGTATTTTATACAACAACAACAAATAAGGCAAATATTATTTCTATAAAAATATTTTCTTTTATCTCTTATTTACTCTTATTTTTGTATATATAACAACATAAAAAAATATATATACCCTAGTAACACTGTCCGTAGATTGTCCGAAAAATTTCCGCATTATATGTAGTAGTCCGTAGTTTCAATCCCAGGAAATATCTATGGATTTCTTAAGGATGCCCACGGGAATTTTATCTATTGAGTGCAAACCTGTCCATGTATTTTAATTAAAAATGTCCTTGGATTATCCGTATATTTCCGATGAAAATTTCTACGGATTCTCCTTTGCAGTATTTCTCATTGCTATTATTCCACAGAATATCCATAGAATTTATATTCATATTTTTTGTGAGCAGATCCACGGATTTTGACAAAAATATCTTTGGATCGTCCATGTAATTTGGCAAGTAATACCCGTGAATTGCCCGTATTAGCAGATCAATTTTCTTATGACGATGATGTTTGATTCAGTCTTTTACCGATAGAACAGAAGTTCTATGAGCACGGATTTTTTTGTTGTAATAAACAAGAAAAAAAACCGCGCGGATAAAATCGATGAAAAGTCTTACAAAATTCCTCGGAAATATATCGATTTGAGTTGTTGGTTGTTTTAAAAATTATGAAAATAAATTACGAAGAGTGAGGATTATATCGATAGATAAGTGAAATATACGAAATTTGAACCACTGTCTTGGATAATTGGTGAAATAAATTATGAATACAATACCGTGCAGATATATGTTGGAAATATTACCATGACAATCCAAAGATTTCAATTGATCTAAATACTATTATATTAACTGGAAAATCTATGGATATTCTTTGCATAATATAGAAATTCCAATATATCTTTTCCATGGAAAATATGTGGTTTTTTTCCACGGAAATTTGCCTCATTTTTCAATGTACGGACAAATTGTTACTAGGGTATGTACCTGCGCCACAATACTTATATAGAAAATATTTACATATACGCAAACATAAACGAAAGTAAAATATTTTAATTTTATTATAAAATTCTTTGAGAAAGATTTTTTTTGTTATTCTTTTATTAAATGAAAAATAGACAGAATTTTTGCTGTACCATTAATTTTATGTTTTGTATACCGTAACCATAATATACCACGAACACCGAATCTGAATCATAATTATATAAATTACAAATGAAATATAAATACAATATATTAAATAAATGTGAATAAATGTATAAATACCATTAATCCCAATAATAATTTTATGCTTAAACTCTCAACTTAAGTGTGTGTAGCGCTTTGGAGTATATGAAGATAAATTAAAATAATTAAATAACATATAAATAAAAATGTGATTATATCTAAAATGCATATAACGTATTGAAGAGGAGGGGAAAAATTCTTTTGTGCTACAAACGCATACAACAAAATTTAAATTGATAAAATAGAATTTATTCATTTATTCATATTAATTTAGTTATTCATTCATCCAGAACCTATCAACGCCGTTCTCATCTCATGTACGTTTTTAAGTTATATTAATAATTTTAGTATGTATACGTTTTTTTGTTAAATGAATAATAATGTGCACGAAGTAACGAAGCATGTAATATCAATACGATACTTTTGGTACATATGTCACATATGTTCAAACAGTGCACGAAATTGGTATAAACGGAAGACAAAAGTGTACGAAATGCGTTTTTGATTAATGTATAATTAAGAGGAAATGTAACGTTTTTGGAAGACAGCAAAAATTTTGACTGGCATCGAAGAGTCAACAAGGTTTTTCGATAAATTTTCCTCAATGTTTCGTCTATTCTCTCTACAGATGGTTCTTTAGAAGAAGAAGTTATGCACTAAAATTGTCTTCCATTGACCCATAAAGTCAGGTCAGGACTTTTATAGCCGACCATTCTATAAATTGTATATGGTTGTAACCCATATTCACGGGACTTTCGGTGGTATACATAGGATTTGGTATTTTGTTTGTATACCATATAATAATCCAATATAAGTTATTTATATTTCAATCTTATTCCTGTGTGTTTTATTTTTCCCACAAAAATTCGACCATATTAAAACGCTGCTTTCTCAAAAAGTTTCTCTTATAGAATTATATTTACGAAGATCATGCTGATGATATGCTAGATCATCGGAAACTTTTTAAATGGAACCGTTTCTATTGTGGAAAAATTATTTATTTCCCATTCAGTGCCCTAGTAACACTGTCCGTAGTTTGTCCGCTAAATTTCCGCATTATATGTTGTAGTACATAGTTTCAATCCGAGGGAATATCTATGGATTTCTTACGGATGTTCGCTGGAATTATATATGATGAGTGAAACCCTGTCCATGGATGTTTATATAAAAATGTCCTTGGATTATCCGTATATTTGCGATGATAATTTCTACGGATTCTCCTTATAAGTATTTCTCGTTGCTATTATTCCACAGAATATCCTTAGAATTCATATTCATATTTTTTGAGATCAATTTTCGTATGACGATAATGTTAAATCGCGGTTTGATTCAATTTTTTACCGATCGACCAGAAGTTCTATGAGCACGGAATGAAGATGTTGAACGATGGCAAAAATTTATCGAATGTGCATTTTTTTGTTGTAATAAACACGAAATAAAAACCGAGGATAAAATTCATGAAAAGTCTTACAAAATTCGTCGGAAATATATCGATTTGAGTTGCTGATTGTTTTAAAAATTATTAAAATAAATTAAAGAGTGAGGATTATATCTATAGATAAGTGAAATATACAATATTTGAACCACTGTTTTGGATAATTGGTGAAATAAATTTTAATATAATACCGCGCGGATATATGTTGGACGTATTACCTTGACGATCCAAAGATTTCAATTTATCTTAATAAAATACTATTATATAAGGTTGTCAACTATCTCCCTTCCGCCTTTTTGCTCTTTATTCAATGCTTTATAAAAAGTGTTACAGTAATCGGATTTAGTTCAAATATGCGCCATTTTGTTCGATAATCTGTTTCCATCTAGACTGCAACTTCATAATACCTCCCTCGTAGAAGCCCCCCTCCTTATTTGCGAAGAACTCGGACAGCCACTTTTCACAAGCCTCTTTTGAGATCAACTTTACACCACCAAGGGCGTTCGCCATGGACAGGAACAGGTGGTAATCACTTGGCGCTATGTCCGGGCTATATGGTGGATGCGATAAAACCTCCCATCCGAGCTCCCGTAGCTTCTGACGAGTCATCAACGAAGTGTGTGGTCTGGCGTTGTCCTGGTGGAACACTACACCCTTCCTTTTGGCCAATTCTGGACGCTTCTGGTCGATCGCCTGCTTCAAGCGGTCCAGTTGTTCGCAGTAGATGGTAGAATTAAGCGTCTGGCCATATGGGAGCAGCTCATAGTGGATGATTCCCTTCCAATCCCACCAAACACACAGCAAAACCTTCCTGGCCGTCAATCCCGGCTTGGCCACTGTTTGGGACGATTCACCGGCCTGCGACCACGACCGTTTTCGCTTGATATTGTCGTATGTGATCCATTTTTCGTCGCCAGTCACCATCCGCTTCAAGAATGGGTCGAGTTCGTTCCGTTTCAGCAGCATTTCGCAAATGGAAATTCGGTCCATTAGATTTTTCACTGTTAATTCATGTGGCACCCAAACATCAAGCTTTTTTTGTATCCAGCCTTCTGCAGATGGTTTAAAATGGTTTGGTGACTAACTCCCATCTCCTGGGCGATGTCACGAGATGCCACATGCCGGTCTAACTCGATGTATTCCATGATTTGATCGGTATTTGTCGTCACAGGTCTTCCGCCGGCTGGCTTATCCATGGTGTCGTTTTCACCGGCTCTGAATCGTCGAAACCATTCCTCCGCGGTTCGAAGTGATAGAGTACCATCCCCCAAAACACCATTAATCTCACGGAACGTTTCTCTAGCGGATTTGCCTTTAACGAAGGAAAACTTTAAAATAGCGCGAATTTCGGCGTTAGTGAACTCCATGTTTACACGTCTATAACTGTTGAACGCAATATCCAAACTAATCATACATAGCGTCGTTTTGTTTGTTATGTCAAGAGCTTTCAAATTATGTACAGTGTTGCCAGATACGAGCTCTGTAGCGCTTTGTACATAGCCGCGAAATTAAAAAGACAAAAAGGCGGAAGGGAGATATTTGACAACCTAATATTATATTAAGTGGAAAACGTATGGACAAATTCCAATATATTTTTTCCACCGAAAATATGTGGTTTTTTTCCACGGAAATTTTCCTCATTTTTCAATGTACGAACAAATTGTTACTAGGACTATTATGGATTTCTCCATAAATCTCACAACACTTAATAATTCAATTTTCATATTTTCAATTTTAAAACTAGCAATTACATTATTTTCTCATAGTATTGTGTTAGTTATTAGTTGGCTGCATAAAGATCGTCAGGTTTCTCAATAGTTTTCACATGTTAAAATGACCGAATGATTTTTTACAAATTTTTCAATTTCTTTATAAAATTAAATCGTTACAACGAGGTGTCAGAAGATGCACTTACATTTTATTGTTTTAATACCTTATTCTGCGAATATTTGGTGTGTGCGAATATCACTAACCATAATAACCGAATTTTCCTTAATGTAATACCAAATTATTCGTTCAGTGAAACTTTGTATTCATTTTCATACAGAGGTATATTTGATCTTTTTTAATTAGAGTATTGAATTACTTATGGTAATTAAATATGACTATATGGATTAAAAAGCACATTAAGTTGAATGAGACAAAGTGAACCATAACATTATCAATACAATACAGCAATATAAGTAGCGTGAATTTACCAGAGTTTACTGAAAGTCATATCAACGAAATGTGATCACCCAGCGTCAACTTTTTATTAAACAGTATACCAACAAGATTTATAAACATGCAGACATTTCATTATAGACAGAATAAATTCAAAATCTGTGCAGTATTGTAACATTGTAACGTCTCTTATTAATTATTATATTATATTAAAACAGCAGAAATAACATGCCTATGCTCAAGCAAAATGACGATAAATTTAGAATATGTGAATTAAATTGATATAATCCGGTTTCCTTTCATCCCATAATGAAGTTACACATAGATGATTTGTTATTTGAAAGTCATTTCGGTTATTTGTCTGACATGAGGATGTATTTACTTCTCAATTTTCTTCATTATTTCCACTATATACGGGGCAAACGTTCAAATAGGTTTTATATCCATTATGATTCTATGGTTATGTTTACAACTGTGTGTATGGTATGGTTATTTAAATATATCTGCATCCTTTACATTAACTTCTACATTGCACAAATTCGGTTTCTATAATTCAGGAAATTGTTTAATTTATTATACTACCAAATAGTAAAAGTTTATTATTTGTTACAGCGATAATCAATGCATAATATAGTATAAATATATACAATCCATATTGGTATATATACAATATATATTTATTCATAAACCGCTGACATGGTGTTCCTTTCTTAATTGTATCGTTTAAATTCAACATAATTTAACATATATTTTATATATGTATTATCATTTAGTAATTTAATATTCATTATCTGTGAAAATACAGACACTTTATACCAATAGTTCATAGCTCCTCCAACATTTATGTGCTACAATATATAACCAGGTTTACTCTGCTCTTGCTCAAACCACAGCAGTTGCTCTATATATAGATATTAGTATACGCGTTTGGACAAAAACCATACATATATTGTACAATATATACCGTACATGTGATGCTATTGTAAACTGAAAAATCGATATTTTGTGTATGAAAAAAAATTTTAAAATAAAATAAAGCAAAAATTGTTATTCTTACAAAATAAAATAGAAAATATGTAGTGCGGGTGTAACGAATAATTTAAACGAAAATATTTCATTTTTATATATATCCGATACAATATTGTATATATATCGAATACATATTGAATATTTTATTTATATATTATCGAAAACTTTTTATTCTTTCACAGAAATTAAAATAATATATATAAGGGAAAAAAAACTCTCTTAATTTGACCCTTTGGTTGTCTTTCCGGTGAAAAAAAATTCAAGATATTATTTATATACACATCAGTATTTTTTCGTATAAACGAACGTTATCTGATTTTAAAATTAAATGCTAAACAACATCCTTTAATGGGTTTTTTTTTTATGTTAAAGGGGTTTAACATATAATTATAACAATATTATAAAATACTAAATTATATGAGAAAATTTTCCAACTGGCTTTATATTGTTTTTGTAACTTACTATTAGACAATGTACTAGTAATACTTGTTGTATGACTACCATATTTATGGTGACAGCAACACCCATCACAAACTACATATACACAATATATTTTATAATAATAGTTATTTTATTATTATTATTTAATAATAAAACAAAAAAATTGTATTTGTTAAATTCATAAATATAAAAAGACAACACACACACACACACACACAGGGAATCAAATGCGGGAAGTACATATAAATTAGTAATAAAAACTATAAATATATAATACAATTTAAATAAATATATGGCAGCTGTTACATAGGATAGAATATCAAACATATATAAATATGTGATGTATTATAATATAATATGCCCCCCGCCATAAATCTCCATATATGTATAAAAATTTATACCCAGAGAATATACGTACTTCCAATATAATACCCATCAGACCCAGTATATAAATATATATATATTCCTACTCTTATACTATATGAATATATTGTATTCATACAAAATATATACGAGATGTACCTAAAATACAGAGACATGTATTTTAAATAGATATAGCATTTATAGTTAAAATATATTTGTGAATTCAATGGGAAACTTGAAAAGACTCATTTGTTGTTGTCGAGGGGAGCTATAATCAATTGTATATGTAACATATATATTGTATATATAGTAATCGTCACCCATGTTATTTTGGGGAATATTTCAAATGTATAACTCAACGATATTTGTGTATAGATATGTATAAAATATAATATTTAATTATATTCGCATATATATAAAAGCAGGGTGATTTATGTACACATAAGCTTTGTCGTCGTCAACGTCGGCGGGGATGAGTTCATTTGGAGCAACATTAATATAATTCAAAATTTTTAATTGCAATTTAATTATAATTTAGCCAAGAAAATTCTGTGATATTGATGACAAGGAAATTTCTTGCCAAAAAGAAATGGATTCCGGATAGAAATAGCATTTTCTTATCATTTTTTTACAAAGAATTTTTACTTAAAAGTAATCAATCTGCATGATTTTATATAACTTCACTTTTATGAAACGATTATATATATATATATAGACTTAAGGAAAAGAGTACGAAACTTTAAATGTTTACAAAAATTATCAGGTGTACCAGTATCAAATGATGATTTGATTTGTGAAAAACACAAGTTTTAAATGGGAAAGTAAAAAACATTTTATTCAAAATATTGGCCATTGCTTTCTACACATTTTGACTACCTTTTTGACAATTTGTGGATATCTCGCTAATTTTTCGTCTTTTGAAGCAAACCAATCAGACATCCAATTTTCGACTTCTTCGTAGGAATCGAAGTGCTGGTCAGCCAATGCGTGACCCATCGATGAAAACAAATAGTAGTCGGAACGAGCCAATTCTGGTGAATACGGCGGGTAGTGTATCAACCCCCAGCCAAGTGCTTTGATTATATCCTGAACCGGCTTTGCTTTGTGTGCAGGTGCATTGCCATGGAGTAAAATTACCTTGCCGAGTCTTCTGGCCCATTGACGGTTGTTCTGGATTAATCCATGATTTCTTCCGTTTAGGATTCTTAAAATAAATCCATTTTTCATCGCCAGTAACAATTCGATGGAAAACTTCGTGTTCTTCAACGTTCATTATATCTCACATCAACATTGCATATTGCTTCTGATAGAGCATGATCACGATATGGCTCGACAAGCAGTCGATACGACTCTGCAGTACTTTTCTTCAAACGAAAACAAAAATTTAATGCAATGCGGTGCACTTGATGTATACTAATTATGTTTGACAGATGTCATGGAAACCAACCAAAAAAAGTTAAGGCTCGATCACTACATATGTTCCCTATCGAGGCATTCGTATCTTGACGTTCACTTGATACCAGTACATTTGGTATTCCAGGGATACCTGTTACATTCACAGTATTTTTTAATAATCATACAATATCCCTCAACCCAATAGATTGTTAAAGATGATTTTTTAAAAGGAAACAGTACAGAGGCTTTTTATATATGTCAAAAATAAATTACTAATTAAAGTCATCGTTAATCTGACATTATTTTCTTATTACTCATACCCAAAACGATCAATATGCACTTCAAGGTATACATTTACATTTTGAGTTTTACATATGTGTTTATTTCTACCATTTTGGTTAGCGCACCCAATCGCTAAACTGATATAATATTTAGACTCCTCGTATCCAACAAATCCAAAAACAATATTAAAAAAGAAAATTTGACATTATAAAATATTATGAATACGAAACACCTTGTGATAAAACTATGCATATACCTTTATCACTGCTCTGCCTATTTTAAAATATTGCAGATATAGCTTAAATTAAAGATGATCTTATCGTAAAAGTAAAATTTTAAAAACCAATTCCATAAACAGTACCATAAATTAAAATTTAGTCATTTTTTAATATTGAAATTTATTTAAGTTGAGTCATCAACTACTATATCGTTGTAACTATATGATGTTGGACGCTATTCAATAAATTAACAAAGACGGTCACACACTTTATTATGGACATTTAGTTTAATTTTGAAAGTCACATAAAATTCCGACTAATTATTTTATGAATATTTGCAAAATTAAAAAATGTAAAATTCGTACAATATTTAAATTTGAACATAAATATTATTTATAAAACTTATCGTATTCGGTTAATCTTCCCCCACCCAGATGGTTTTCCACTTGGTCCACTTAAGAATTTTTTTGTCTGTATCGTAATATCCATTCCGAATTTAGTTGAACTTTATTTTGTAATTCCAAAATTTCAATTTCTAGAGTATTTTTAATTAACGCATATACGGTTTGTTCCAATTCTTTGAAATCAGAGATCCTTCACTCTCCATATAGATATACTGTTTTTCGTCTGGCCCTTGATTATTTCCCGGGATTTTCAAATGTAGCGCGAACACTTACAATAGAAAAAATGAACACAGCGTGATAATATTTCTCATTTAAAACTTGCAATATTGATCAGATCAATCCATATCATTTAAAATATCAAAATATATATGTTATTATTTTATGGATATTGAATTTGTAGGGTGTAAATTTGAAAGTTGCAAGGCGGATTGTTGATTTAGTCTAACGTATCATGAATTTGCTGCTGTTCCAATGAACAGAACAGTTTCCAAGACTATGTTTGATCTCACGCATATCCTAAACTTACATATAGAATAACTCAAATTAATAAACTATAAATTCGATTTTAAACTCAGAAGTTTTATGATAAGTCCTAATAACAGCTGTGTGAGTTAACAAAAAAAATTGTAGAAAATTAGACGTTGGGACATATCAAATAATATGTAAAAATATTATCATCGAAATGGAAATACAAAAAACGAAAAAACCAATGTTTTTTTTATTAAATAAATAATATGAATAGTTGACTGAAGTCCTCAAAAATATCACATCAAAACTATACTAAAAATACATGTATTTTAAAATTATAGCGTTCATTTAATTATTTTCTCATTAAAATTGAAGTAAAAAAAAAAACGTACAAAAAAAGACAACTGTTTGGTTTTCTTATTAAAATCTCATTTCCTCTTTTAAAAACATGTACTATATATATCTTAAAAAGCATAGGTATAAAGGTTTTTGTATTTTTATATAAGTATACGCAACCGAGAGATATATCTAAAATAATCAATAATCAAAAAATTCGACATACTTGAAATTTTAAAATACTTAATAAGAAATTTGTAATATAATATATAAGAAAAATAAAGATATATATAACAAAATGTGATGAAATTCAATACAGCGTAAAGTAAAAAAAGATTAAGAATTTAATCACTATCTATTTTTTTTTTCCTTTCTTTATTTTTCATCTTAAAATATTATAATGTTTGATGCTCAGCGACCCCTCCCATTTTCCACTTTTTTTTTCTTTTAATTTCATAAATGACTATATACAAGTGCAAAACTGTTAAGGTTATAATAAACCTATAGGAGAATACTTCGCTTATAGCACATTGTTGAAGTGTTATAAATTCTGGCTGGCAAATATATCTTTGGATTTATTTAAAGAAACCATAGTGCCAAAGTTTTTTCGGTCAATTCACTCGTAAGCGCGTAACTTTATAGTCAAATGTCAATCAGGAGCAGTGGTATATTTCATTGACATCTTCAAAATTCGCCATAACAATGGTCAAGCCAAATAAATGAATATAAAAATATTTATAGGATTTTAGTTTTAAAGTTGGTAAACCTAAAACAATACTTCGTGCTCAAAGATCGCGTATATAATATCCGTATTTTATATTTTATGTATATGCTTAACCACAACGACATATTGTATTAATATTAAGAGATTATGTAGTCATTTTAAAAAATAAGGTATAAATTTAGAGCCCATAGGAAAATCGATTATAAAGAAAGTTTTGCATTAACACATTGACCGCGTTGTCAGTCACCCGTGACTGACACTGAGTACCTACTTTAAATATAACTTAAAAATAAAGAATTTTATTTTTTACATTTTATGAAAAAACTTGTAGGCGGAGAATGTGTTAAACAGTAAACTTCAACAATAAATTTGAATTTATTATTGAACGAAAAATAACCAGAATGGGCTAATAGCTCAACGAAATAGTTTCACAATACGGCGATTCTCGCACGCATGTTACCAGAACCAAAAACGATCACTTATTTGGGAAGTATTATCTTATCCGTTGTATTTACCACACTCTCTGAAGCTGAACATTGGTTCTATACAATTATGTAGAAGCTTATAGAAATAACTTGTCATATTTGTTCTACATCTTGGAATTCGTTAATTTTATTCGAAAGGGTCAGTAGGTTGTAGCAAGTGATTAAGCGGTAAGAACACTGTATATAAAAAATAATAATTAGAACTTTTAAGATTATTTTACCTCAAACCACTTGACAAAATTCGAAATATTCACGAAATTATGATAATTTATTTTTTTATTATTATGAGTAATTTGAAAGTAAAACTTTAAACCCATATTTCTCGAAACTACATTTTTCGATCACGGTGACAGCTTTCCAAAAAAATTCAATCAGACCAATAGACTTCGGATAAGTTGTATTTTATAAAATAAACATTTTTCTATTGTGACCTACGTATCGGTTTTTTGATTAGTGTAACTGATGTAATTTTATTGAACCCATGTATTTATTATCGCAGGTACACAAGCCCCAGCATCAACCCCAAATAGATTGAAATTTTTTGTTTGTATATTTTAGGTTTATAGTTTAGGTGTAATAACAGAGAAAATTGTTACATACCCAAGTAACACTGTCCGTAGTTTGTTCGCAAAATTTTATATGTAGTAGTCCATAGTTTCAATCCGAGGAAATATCAATAGATTTCTTACGAATATTGGCAGGAATTTTATATGATGAGTGCAACCCTCTCCATTGATTTTTATAAAAAATGTCCTTGGATTATCCGTATATTTCCGTTGATAATTTCTACGGATTCTCCTTATAAGTATTTCTTCTTGCTATTATTCCACAGAATATCCATAGAATTTATATTCATATTTTTTGAGAGCAGATCCACGGAATTTGACAAAAATATCTTTGGATTGTTCTTGTATTTTGTCAAGTAATACCCATGAATTGTTGGTATTAGCAGAATAAACTTTCTTATGGCGATGATGCCATTTCACGGTTTGATTCAGTTATTACCGATAGACCAGAAGTTCTGTAAGCATGGAATGAAGATGCTGAACGATGGCAAAAATCAATTGATAGGACATTGTTTTTTTTGTGATAAACAAAAACAAAAGGCCGCCGATAAAATCCATGAGTTGCTGGTTGTTTAAAAAATTATGAAAATAAATTACGAAGAATGAGGATTATAGCTTGATAAGCGAAATATACAAAATTTGAACCACTGTCTTGGATAATTGGTGAAATAAATTATGAATACAATACCGAGGATATATGTTGGAAAATATTACCCTGACAATCCAAAGATTTCAATTGAACTATAAGTAAAATACTATTATATTAAGTGGAAAATCTATGGAAATTCTATGCAGAAATTCCAATATATCTTTGCCATGCAAAATATGTGGATTTTTTCCACGGAAATCTTCTTCATTTTTCAAAGTACGAACAAATTGTTACTAGGGCATCATATATATTTTGGGTCAAATAAAATCCTAAATATACCTATATTCTTCGACATTGTACGTTGTTTTATAACCTCCTTAAATTACTGCAAGTTTAATTAAAATAATTTATTTTTTAACACTAAAATAAACTTATTTTCAATTTCCTCATCATCAAATGATGTTATTCCACAAGCCAAGTGTAGCATCATATGTAGTGCATCTACCATTTATACATACAATTTGGACAAATCAAGTTTGGTAGAATACTCCGCACATGGGAATATATAATAATTCACCCAAAATGGTCTACACTTTTATATTTCATTAATTTCATTATTTTTATATATGCAAATGCTCATAACGCAAATTCATTGAAAATTACATTGATAAATTTGATATTGATATGATAATAATTAATTAGAAAAATTATAATGCTTCATAAATATAATGCATATGGTTTGAAAAGTATATGTATTTTAACTAGACCAGACCTGAAACGTGAATGAGGTTATAGTTTATTATACTAATTTTTTTTATTATAATTATTTGAAACTCGTAACAACACACGTTATAGACATACTGTTTAAATTGCTAATAACATGTCACATATATTATTTACTATTTTTTTATAAGAAACAATTATAATTGAAATATGTATTTTTGTATTTAACAATCAATATATAAATAATCAATAAAATAAAGGTGACCACCTCCTAAATGATAAAAATATATTCACATAAAGAAATTCGGTCAATTTTTTGGATTTTACCCGAACCCAACGTTGTTTCTGCATAAAAATATAATTTATTTATTAAATTCATTGATTAATTTATAATATAATTATTTATGCAGACAATCTTATAATAGTTATAGTAGTATTTATTCGAGTATATACCTGTGTATATACAGCAACTATATATATACATATATAGATGTTTAAGAAGCTTGGCTTAAGAAATACGAAAAATATACAAATTCCTATATATATTCATTTATAGCACAGAATTCACATAAACAGAATACATGTATATTTATATGTAAAAAAGCATATACAAAATATTAATGTATAAAATATATAATGTGTTATCAACGATGGCTGATCAAATAGTTCGCGGAGCAAAATCTAAATGGATCAGCAGAAGAACTGTACAATATTTAATCTATATACTTGATTATTAAGTTTTCATCTATTACATTTTTCACATTTGAAGCATCATTTTGATATGTCAATCCATTTGTATGAAAACAGCTGCGATTGAAGTAGATTCAGCAGGAAAATTTATGGTTACAGTTTTCTGGGATGCAAAAGATATTTTATTCATTTATTATCTTACAAAAAATAAAGGTAATCTAATAAAAATAAACCACACGTATAATTGGTAATACAAAAATATCACTAAATTTAGTTAAAAATAAAATTGATAAAAAAATTAAAGATAATCTCACTTCATAAGAAATAGTTTGAGGAACTGCCCGTAACCCCCGTATACCCCGTCTTTAGATTATTTATTGAATTTATTAATTTTTAGTAAAAAAGCTATTTATAGGACGAGAAGACCCTAAAGAGTTTTATATTATATAGAGAATGGTTTCAACGATTCAAAAGTAATGATTTTGATGTGGAAGACAAAGAGCCCCCTGGACATCCGAAAAAGTTTGAGGACACCGAATTCCAGTCTCTATTGAATGAAGACGACACGCAAACGCAACAACAACTTGCAGAACAACTAGGAGTTGCTCAACAAACCGTTTCCGATCACTTGAAAGCAATGGGAAATATCCAAACGGAAGGTAAGTGGGTGCCACATGAACTGACTGAAAGGCAACAAGAAAATCGAAAAACCATCTGTGGAATTCACCTTCAACGATACAAAAGGAAGTCTTTTTTGCATCGAATCGTGACTGGTGATGCAAAGTTGATTTATTTTAAGAATCCTAAATGTAAAAAATCATTGGTTACACCAGGCCAATCAGTAAAATCGACTGCAAAGCCAAATCGATTCGGTGAGAAGAGAATGCTTTGTGTTTGGTGGGATCAGAAAGGTTTGGTGTACCACGAGCTTCTAAAACCTGATGAAACTGTTAATGCTGATCGCTACCGACAACAAATGATCAATTTGAACCGTGCTTTGTTGCAAAAACGACAAGAATATCAAAAGAGACAACACAAGGTAATTTTCCTACATGACAATGCATCATCACACAAAGCAATACCGGTTCAGGAAACGTTAGAGGCGCTTAACTGGGAAGTTTTATTGAATGCGGCTTATTCACCAGACTTGGCTCCTTCAGATTACCATTTGTTTTCATCGATGGGCCACGCCCTTAATGACCAACACTTCAAAACGTCTGAAGAACTCGACAATTGAGTCTCTGACTGGTTGTCATCAAAGGAACAACAATTTTTTTGGCGTGGTATCCACAAATTGCCTGAAAGGTGTACATAATGTATAACTAGTGATGGAAAATATTTTGAATAAATAATTTTTGGGTTTTCTCCCACAAAAAATATGTTTTTTCACTTTAAAAAACGGCGGACATTAACCGATATATCTGGTTATAAATATTTAAATTGAGTGATTTATTTTATTATTGTTAACAGGAGGTTTATTGATGATTAGTGTAATAGTTGGTGTTGGGTTTTTAACTTTATTAGAACGTAACGTATATTAGGGTATATTATTAATTATTAATAAAAATTTCTCAACTGAATTACTTGTTGTTCAATTATGAACATAAAATGCTTAAAAAAAAGCGTATACATTTTGAAGAACTGAATTCAGAAGTTATTATGAAAAGATCAGATTTGCATAGACAAATTCTTCCATGAAGACAATGCACGCGCGAACAACACAAGAGTCTCTTTTGCGAATGTGGTATTCGTAAGCTTTATATGGTATTAATTTTAGGAATATTTTGGCTCCTTCCGATTTTTATATTCATTCATTCACGCCGCGAAATTTTTGAACACTCCTTGCCGATATGTATATATAATTTTCTCATTGGATTATAAATTCGATTGAAAGGCTGAATGGTAAAGAACTGTCTGTGATTCTATATAGGTAGATAGACGTGTATGTATATGCTGAACCAGCTATAGCGCATTTCATTCAATATATTTTATATTTTGTATATACAAAGAATTTCTAAATATATTATTTACATAATTTATATTTTATTTATGGTGTATGTAATAAAATAAAGTGTATATATATACACAATTCATATATGCACAAGATGTATATGAGCGTATAAAATAAACAAGCATTCACTTCACTGTATATATACAAATATGCATATATATAAACCTATATTGATTGTACACACAGAGTACATTATCTACACATAGAATCAGACAGGATGTAATGGCTTTATTGATTATAAATATATATATATATATATAGCTAAGAAGGAAATCAAAGACAAGACGTTTGGAATAATATGATTTTTTAAATTCATTTTTTCTTAAAAATAAACAAAATATGACATCTCAATATTTTTGAGATTTATATTATAATTATAAATAAATAAAATATACGATATAGAAATTAAATTTGAAAGAGAATTTCTATATTATTATATCATTTTTCATTGCAAGTAGTAAATTTAAGTATAAGACTTTCTATTCAATTTTCGGAAATCATTTCAAATTTATTTATTTTTATTAACATTAACATGCAGTTGACATTCGAGTCTATTCAGCTGTTTATAAAAAGTAATAATATAATAAAAAATAAAATCAATTTTAACTACAAATTCAGTTCATTGAGTACAGGTGGTTACACAAAATTTAGTGTGAATGATTCTTATAAAATATCTATATATTAAATTCTATGACATTTTTATAATAGCATTTATTTTCTAAATATTAGAATCATTAATAGAATTTCTATATGGCAATTCATTTTACACATAACAGCCATCATAACTTATATAGATTTTAAATTCGACAAAGATGTATTACAATAGTTTAGGTCCTAGAGCAATGACCAGCTAGTTAAACATTTTCAAAAAGTTATACCTAAACCCAAAATATATAAGCTAGAAATCTGTCGATATGTTACGTCCATATATATATATGACGATTAAAATTGATTTAGGAACTGTTTTAATTAAGAAAGTTATTAATGCACCCCAAACATAATCTTTTCCATCATTTGTCATCACACAAAACACGACCATAACTCGAGGAAACATAGCGTTTACAAGACAATGTATATTCTTTATATACTACTATGTTTATTTATATGTATATAGGAAAAGATGGCAATTATTAAGAACATATCATAAATAAATTTAAAAAAATTGTAACACTGAAGATTGAAGATTGATAATTCATTATAGATAGGCAGAAAATGTTGTACTGATAACGAAGAGCTATGGTTAAATATAATTCATCTGAACCGTATTTTTTGAAAACTAAAAGCTACATCAGGCAAAGCAACTGTGATGATCAACGCGGTGAAACGACCTAGAATAGGGGTATAAGATGCAACTATAATGTACTCATCCTAGGATCAGCAGCAATTTATGTCATTTATAACCTTTCAATTGATATTTATAAATCAGATAAATTTTAGAATTGTATCCCTTCGATAATAACCTTCTCGAAGAACTTATACAGTACAGCAGTTATACAGACAAAATATTTATATAGGTCCCAAATTATAGAAGTAGAAAGAACAGACGAGTTTCATTTAGTTTCATTTACAAGTTTTCATTTACCTGAGGTGTTGTACACCGAATCCAATGAAATTTTGCCAGGTTGAAGTATTCACTAAAGTATCAAACAAAGTTAAAAAAAAATGTGAATTTATGCTTATAACTTTGTCAGGAGCAATTGTTTTAAAAAATTAATTTAACTAAAGTCGATGGACAAATGCTTCACCTTTAATTTGAGCCATAATTTTTTCATATAGGGTTACCAGTTATAAAGTTATGTATATTTTTATAATAGGGTGTTTCATATGTTTAATATTTTGGAAGATAAAATTTTCATTTTTATGATTGTATCTGAGGTACTTTGGTTGGAAGAATCTAAAAGAGATTTCATTTATGGCTATTGAGCTGCTCAAAATAGTGAAAATACAGTCTGTCTTAAAAAATCTAACACAAAATGTGTATTTTTAGTATATATTTCCTTGCAAACTTCCCCAAAATTTGAGAATTTGAGAAAATGTTGGTGTGTGTGTGTCGTATTGAAAATAAAACCATATACTAGTAATAAATATCATTACGCATTAAAAATCTATACCGAATACTTCCAAATTTGTAACATTGCGAAATGAATTAAAAACGATGTGGCAAAATTGCCATCGCCCATGTTAAGCAACAAAATTTGTTATATTGTTAAAATAATAATAATTGAATTTCTTTCGGCGTTTTCTATTCAACGGATATACACGATGGTCGATTGATAATGAAGATAAATATCTAAGATATAGCACTATAATAGATAAATTTTATGGGGAATCCCAAATGTTGTCAATTAAAATGATTCATAAGTGAGTTTACTGAATTCCGTTGTATGATCGTACAATCACTAAATCAATATAATCGTGAGATTCTGTAATTACGTTGCAATCTATACACAGAGAAATTGATTTTTCTATTTTTAATAAAAGATTTAATCGGTTTTGCTTCAAAAAAATTAATTTTTATAATTTAAATGAACAATTATTTCCGTTTTTAATAAATATTTTATATCTAAACATAGAAATGTATTTCAATGAAATAATGATATTGTGTGTTGAACGCGTAGATTGAACATCAAAAAAGGCAAAAACAATTCCATTAAGGTGGTAAAGTTAATGTAATATTCATCGATTATTTAGAAAAATGTAAAACAATAACCACCGCTGTTCTATTATTCATCATTATTAGACAGTTTGTTCGAAGAATATAAGAAGAATCGATCACATTTGACAAGGACAATGTACATTAATTTGTACATACTCAAATGAAATAAAATATGTATAGATATTTTTATTAATAACAAATGTTTTTCTATTCCTTCTACTTTCAATACAACCGGATTTTACCTGAAAAATTACCCTTTCACCTTAGGATAGAACAATACATTAAATAAAACACACCGGCCATACATTTTATATGCAATTGGTATGGGTACTGTGAGTACCTAAAACTACATACAATAAATAAAAATTTTAGCGTATACATAAAATTCTATAGGAGTAATTGAACAATGATTTATAAATGTTTGTATATAGGAGGACATCGCATCATCTCGGCGCAGTATGGCATAAATATCCAACAAAATTACATAATGTAAAGAAAATATATACAAAAAAAAAAAATTATATTTGTTTAAAAAGTTATAAATATCAACCTCGATGCTAAAGCCATTGGAAAATGGTAAAAATATGTACAAAATTAAACAATATAAATATAACACATTTATATTATAATAATACATACAGTCATCCGCCTTATAACGAGGTGTAAGACTTTTTACGATAAGACCTAGTTTATATGAGTATTTGAAACTCGAATGTTAAAAGTAAATAGCGTTCGTTTATATAAAAGCAAGATTTTAGAAATCATGTTTCATCACAAATTCTATACAATTTCAACCAAATCTCTAGTTTGGGATTGGATTTTATGAACAATTTTTATTAGAAAATGAAATCCGCAGACAAACACATAAAAGCACAGAAATCTAGAAAGTTTGAGTCTTTCACAAATTGTTTTAAAATATCTAGTACAGGTAATTAAATTGAAAATAATAAAAACATCAATGGAGATTCCATATAAAAAGCCCCTAATTGTAATGTAATATTCAATTACAATATTTAATAAAATTGTCAATTTTTACTGTTTGTCAATCGCATTTTTTGTGAAAATTAATTTGTTTGGGTATAAAATGCAGTTATAACAACATTTCGCAATATAGTTCTGGATAAATGATAACCAGAAGAAAATTTCCCAGGACAGCACTGATTCCAAGAACATATTTTATTTATCAACCAATTCTGGTAGAATGTATAGCTATAAAATTAGATTATTCAAAAACATGTTTCTATTGAAGAATAACCCTAGTAACAATTTGTCCGTACTCTGAAAAAAGGAGGAAAATTTCCGTGGAAAAGAGTCGCATAATTGCCATGGAAAAGATATATTGGAATTTGTCCAAAAAATGTCTATAGATTTTCCACTTAATATAATAATAGTATTTTATTTAGGTCATTTGAAATCTGTGGATTGTCAGGGTAATATGTCCAATAAATATCCGCGCGGTATTGTATTCATAATTTATTTCACCAATTATCCAAGACAGTGGTTCAAATTTTGTATATTTCGCTTTTCTATAGATATAATCCTCACTCGTCGTAATTTATTTTCATAATTTTTAAAATAACCAGTAACTCAAATCGACATCTTTCCGAGGAATTTTGTAAAACTTTTCATGCATTTTATCCGCGGTTTGTTTCTTGTTTATGCGTAAGCGTTTTCACTGCCAAATTTCTACAAAATTATGCTATGAATTTATTATTTTAATTTTACAATTAAATTACTATTTACGTAAGAAAATATAA
This sequence comes from Bibio marci, assembly GCA_910594885.2. Taxonomy (NCBI): domain Eukaryota; kingdom Metazoa; phylum Arthropoda; class Insecta; order Diptera; family Bibionidae; genus Bibio; species Bibio marci. Next base: position 6,754,472 of record OU343114.1, on the reverse strand, counting down.
ATATCGAGCTTTTTATTTATTTATTACATTAAATTTTGTTTCATCGAGTTACAATCTCTGTTATAACAAAATGTTTGTGCGAGTGCACTTGTCACGAGTCGTATTTTTGTCAAAATCTGTGAATCTGGTCACAAAAAATGTGAATATAAATTCTATAGATATTCTGTGGAATATAGCCAAATCAGTGAAAATGTACGGATAATCCAAGGACATTTTTATAAAAATTCATGGACAGGATTGCGCTTATCATATATAATTACAGCGGACATCCGTAAAAATTCCATAGATATTTCCTCGGATTGAAACTACGGACTACTACATATAATGCGGAAATTTTTCGGACAAACTATGGACAGTGTTACTAGGGAATAACGAATACATATCTGATTGACCAGCTTAAAATTGATAAAATTTTTAATATTTTGAAACGCTACGTTTGTTGAAATTTAAAATGTATGCGGAAAATTGAATTATATATTATAATTTTGCAAAATTGACAACGATATGATTGTGAGTATTACCGTAATTATATAGAGATAGAAAATTTCATTATAGATTTAGTTAATTAAAACGCATGTTGCTGAAAGTTAATCTGCAAAAATGCCCTTTTTTTAACATTGCGCTCATAAACTATCACATTAGGGACATACTTTATGATCCATTTTCATAATATATTTCAAAATATTGGGACCTAAAACTAGCATCTGGATATATTGTAGATTTTCGGAAAACTTAATTAGAAACTGTTGTTCCAATATATAATATGATCTCATTTTATATCCGCACAGTACCACAGATTTCACCAAAATTGTTTGATAACTATCCAAATTTGTTAGGTCAGCCATATGATCAGGAAACTTTGTCTTAATATGTAATCTTTGTTATAATTACATTTTTCTTCTGTATATGCAATGCCACTAAAATAATGGTTAAGAAGTAGTCAAATTTACACAGATTCATATAGAGATCATATATCTGATCGATCAGGTAAATTGTTCAGGATTTCAATTTATCGTAATGCCATCAAAATTTAATGAAAATGACTAAATTGCTATATGGATTTCTTGATCACAGACATTTTCTGGTTATCATTTTTCCAATATTTCATCATAAATTCATATAATAAAATTCCGTTTTTTGATATAAAAATATAAAATTTAATTTAGATTGGATGAAAAATATCTTTTTGTACAGACAAACATTTCGTACGTTATGTAATTGATGAGGTCTGCTAATATCGCATTATAAGTCGGTTCACTGTACTATATTTTATATATTGTATTTATATTAATATAATGTGTATACATCCCGTGCTCCCATGTTATTCTATAAGTGAATGATTTCCTTTTTTGTTTCAAAATAAATTGTATACTCTCTGTACGTTAACGTACATACATTTATTTTTATATAAATATATACAATAGAGCCTTCCCTTTGTGTCAAATTCATGATTGAATAATACATATGAATAAAACTCGATGACCCTTATCTAATTTGCTTTTATAATATATATATATTCAGTTAGATACATACACTTCTATTTACAGAACATAACATAGTCACATGAACATATATTACAATGTATACAATGTGTAAAAACATACAGTTCCCCATATACGTACACATAGTTAGTAATGGCTGTATTTAGGTTTAGAGTTAGAAGAATATGTAGAATTACATTAATAAACATATACACAATGTTACATAAGGTTATGAAAATTCTCATCATATATTGCAAAAACATTATTATACAAATATCTATACAAAAATATATCCTATTCTATATCCATATGTGAATACTTGTACATGTTTTACATATTTACATGCTTTTACTCTCTTTTAAATGCACATGACTGTTGTATATTTTACCATTGCCATAAGGAATACAAAGTAATAATAATAAAGAAAAAAAATATTGTAGTTAATTTTGCCTGTAAATATATATTATTTAAGTGTTTCGGTTAGTTTTGAGGCCTACAAACCGAAGATAAATCTTTTATATATCATTTTTAACCAGAACCAGAGAACCAGAAAACTTATACGATAAATCGACCCTCGTGTGAAATATTATCAAACGTTAGAAAAATAAAGTAATATTAAAAAAGTATAATTTATTTAATATAGTTAGATATTGGAGAAGACAAATAATTAATATAGAAGAAGTCTGAAAACGCGAATGTCAAATTGGCCATTGGTCAAAGGAGTCAAATGATTTTTATCAAATACACAGCAAATCATACAGATTTTAAATTATTAACCGATTTGTATATATTGGGTCTATGACTAAATTTTGGGGATATATTGGTAAGAAAAACACATTTATTTGAAAGTAACAGTACATTATATTTTATTTAAAGTATTTGCCATCTGAAGCTACAACTTTCGACCAACTTAGTGGCAAATTATGGATTCCCTATAGATAGAAGAACTGCTTAGGTTTTGAAGCAATCCATGAATTCATCAATTTTTTCATATATTCGTATGAATAGAACCAGTGTGCAGAAAGGGCTGACTGCATCGACCGGAACAAATGATAGTCTGATGTAGCAATGTCTGGTGAATATGGCGGGTGGGGTAGAACTTCACAGCCAAGTGCTTCTAACGTTTCTTTGATCGGTCTTGCAACGTGTGACCTAACATTATCATGCTGCAAAATCACACGGTTATGTCTGTTGGCATATTCTGGTCGTTTTTGATGCAATGCTCAGCTCAATTGGATTAATTGCTCTCGGTAACGTTCAGCAGTGATGGTATGTCCCGGTTTAAGCAGCTCATAGTACACTACACCAAGCTGGTCCCACCAGATACACAGCATAAACTTAGAACCATGAATATTGCGTTTTGATGTCGATAAACCTGGTTCACCTTTATTCAGCCATGCTTTCAGACGTTTTGGATTATCGTAATGGATCCACCAGTCAATGTAATTTCATCACCAGTCAAAATTCGATTCAAAATTGAATGTCTTTGAACTAAAATTTCACACATTGTTTTTCGATTTTCTTGTTGTCTTTCCGTAACAATTCATGTGGTACCCAATACGATAGCTTTTGGACCATTCCCATCTTCTTTAAACGTTTGGAAGCAATTGCTTGGATAACATCTAATGCCAATAGTAATTCTTCTTCCGTTTGACATGTATCTTCACTGAATAGATACTTCCAATTCTTCGTCTTCAAATTTTTTTGGTGCTCCAACGCGTTCCTGATCACTAACATCAAAATCATTATTTTTAAACCGTCTAAACCATAAATTTGTAACAAAAAGTGATAAGTTTCTGCTGCTGTTTTCTTCTGATTAAAATTACTTTACATAACTTCCCGCAAATGCTGTTTTGTTGGTAAAAAATTTTCCTGCGTACAAACAATACTACTATCAGAGTATCCCCAGGACTTAGTTATCTACTTTATTTTTGCAATTCGTCCACAAGTGGAAGCGGTCAAATGAATATGCTGTTTATTTTAGATTTTATGGACGAATTTACCAAGTTAAGTACAAAAAAAAAAACATAGCCATTGTAGAATGAAACCTCAAAACTAACTGAAATAGCTTATATTATCTACTAAATACTCCTTTTTTATTGTGTGTCTTACACATTACAATGAATTCAAAATATATATGCATATGGTGTTTTCTGTAAACTCTGTAATTGTATATATGTAAAAGATTATAAGTAAAATGAGAATGAAATGTATCAAATAATACCATGCATATTTATAAAGACACATTTATTTTCAGAATATTTTTAATGTTTCCCTATTTTCTGGTAAACACTCACACACACACAAACAGACAATATTATATGTAATTTTTTCCATATATTTTTATATTATTTAATGGCAAACTTTTTTAATCGGTTTATATTTTATATAATTTTAAATAAACAATTGCATGCACATATAAAATTTTATATATTGCATTATATTTAATTTTGCCCGCATTTGAAGTATTATTCTTATGCAGTTATTGAACAAAAAAACCAAATATATGCAGGAAAAATAAAATAATATTCGATAAGTATTAAAATGGTTTTATATTATTTCTCTTAATATATTTGCGCTGCATTGCATCTGTCTTATTTATTGTCTTAATATGATACATATTGCGCATATGTTGCATAAAAATATTGCAGTTTTTAAATACATATAACTTTATAGGGTATATAATTGAGAGGGTACCTGTACAAATTTCATATATAGTTGATTTTACGCGCAGTTGTCACTGTTTAAAAAATATTATCAATGCCAATGTAAGTATTTAATGTTCACAAAATAAAAATAACACCATCATCAAATTTTACTTACAGCATTTGGTATTAACATTTAAAACATAAATGAAGTTTTACTCTTCTGAATTCTATATAATCTACAGCTAACTGCAGTTTCCACCCGGTATTTTAAAGATAGCAATATCGACGTATAGTATGCATCTAACCATCAATCCTTAGGACTTGCGGCACAAGTTCAGCCGCCATACGTGTAAAGCGATTATAGCATATTAATATTAATTGTTTTGTTAATATTTGATACACCGTACAACCTATCTATTTCGTTCACGTTCTTAACGCCACCAAATATGCCACAGATTATCCGTCATTTTGTGACATTGAAATTATAATATTTGATGTTAATTATGAAAGAAAAACAGTTTATAAAATTATTAAAATACATTTATTACAACGATTACATATATACCATATTTTCAAATTAAAATACCGAATACAAATATAGAATCCATACGTTAGTCTATACCTATAATAGTGAGTGCATTCCTGTTGTTATATTGCATTGGATATGTACAATTTTACACCCAAAAGTATTTAATTTTAGTTATTTAATTAATAAGATCTGCTGTTCACAGACGTATTAAACAATTTATGATATATATAGCATTGCAATTCATAATATATATGATAAAAAGAAGAATGTTATTGTGTAACGCGTCTAGTTTCTACAATAGCATATTTTACAATAACATCAGGTAAGCTATCACAACGTATAAAATATTATATTCAATTATATTTTTTCTTATCATCAAAGAAAAATGCAAGGTCAAATAGTTTTACAATAAAAGATCCTTTGTTACGTACAAAACAATTTTAATTTCATCCATAACAAAAAAACTTATATATTAACAACACGCAATAAACTATAATTTTTATAGTTTATCAAATAATCGTAAACAATCGATAAATATAAAATCCCAAAATTTTGTGTCGGTTTCTTTCGTTTTATGAATGATTACAAAAAATAAAAAAATATTTGTAATAAAAAATACCCCGTCAATTTGGGTGTCCGTAAACAATATGTTGCTACATTTGAGCTATCTTTGTGAATTTTTTTAATTAAATATTTTCGCTGCTCAAGAGTCAGGTATAAACTCGAAGATGATTGATCTGCTCACATTGGAAGTGACTCAATAGAAAAAAATATATATACAATTACTGACGATGAATACGTTAGAATCAGTTTTTCAAAGTATTCGTATACCCTTACTTTTTCTCACTCATTCCCATATAAAATTAAAACATTTCCAATTACAATTATTAATATTTTGATTAAGTACCCAAATATTCCTAATATTTTTATATGAATTATCGATTAGCCAATAGATATAACCTTCCAGGCCCAACCAGCATTTACATTAGCAGATTCTTACCCGACACTAGATTTTCAACAATTTAAATAATTGACAATATTCTTGTTCATATTTTAACGAATGATTTTGCTTTACCTATGGTCGGATCTTGATCCAGGCACAATAGTTGTTAATATACTATTGGTGGCAGGTAAATATTTGGTATTAGACATTCATTATTTTATTAGTGGAAATCAGATTGCCTGAAATAAATCAAATGAAATATTCAATATTCAATATTCAAAGTAAAATAGAATATTAAATAATTTCTGAAACATTTTTAGTTGAGATGCAGTTTCGCTATATATTTTGGTAAACATCTAAATTCTTTAAAATGGAAAAAAATGAGTTGAAAAATTGAACATCTATTTTTAAATCATTAATCAAAATTGCAAAAATTAAAAACACAACATTTTTCATATACAATATATTATTTTCTGTAATGTTAAACATATATGACTTTTGCTACTTTATAGTTAAAAATTGAAGCAGCAATAAAATATTTGATTACTAGTATAAAATTAGTACTTCTTCTGATACTTTACGCAGTTCCGAAATGTTTTTATTGTATGTCAAACTTGGTATAATTATCGTTTTGTTTATTTTTCGTATATTCACTTTTTTTTAGTTTATATAGTCACTTTATATAGTATCCATCGTAGTTCCGTCACCAGCGTAACAATGGCACTATTATATATTACCTATATTACCATTATTTCTGTAACCAGATACAAATCATGGTACAATAGTTTTCCATAACAACTTTATAGCGCCATTTTTGTTGACACGAAAGTTTCAGCTATTTGTAGCTGGAAATATAGTATGCGGTAATTAAAATCGGTTCTTCGTGCTTTTTATTATTTTATTATGAACAGCGTATAGCCACTGGGTGATACGACATAGTGTTTATTTGACTATTAGCACTATTAGTCATTTATAGGATGGTATAGTTAGTATCCATATCAATATATAGAATTTAAAATATAATTAAAATTGAATTACTATCGCAAAATTTAACTGTCGGTATATTGGGTAGTCGAAAAGTATTTAGCCTTTTTTTTATTTCAAAATTCAAACAATTTTTTTTATACTACAAATGAGCTTTATTAAACCAAATATGTACGATTTTCTTAGATAACATTCTGCCATTTTTGCTGATAAAGACATTATCCTATCACTTTAGAACTTCTGGGTTTTCTGAGCAAAAATGGATCCGAGTGCATTTTGCAAACCTCTACGCATTTCAATTTTAAACCATTAACGGAGTTCTGCAGAAACCGAAACAAATGACAATGTGAAGGTGCAAGGTCCGGGCTTTTTCGTATATTATTATCGTGTGTGATCCATTTTTCATCACCTATCGCTTTAAAAAATGACTCGATTTCGTTTCATTTCAGCAGCGTTTCGCAAATAGAAATTTGATCCATTACATTTTTCACTGTTTATTCATGTGGTTTATTCAAACATCCAGCTTTTTCTTATATCCAGACTTTGTCAAATGGTTTAAAACTGTTCGGTGATAGTTGTATAGTTCTTTAGCGATATCATTATTAGCTTTTGAGTGCCGATTTTTTTTTTCAATTTTTTGTATGAATTCATCGACTTCTTCAGTGCTATTGGTCGACCAAAACGAGGTGCAGTTTTGACATCAAAATTATCAGAACGAAATCGAGCAAACAATCTCTTGGCTGTTGCTTTTGATAAAGTTCCTTCACCGTAAACTGTACACATTTTTTCATGCTCTTCAATTTTCCCTTTGTCGCATAGTAAAATTGAAAAGTGTATTGAATTTTTTCATAAATTTCATTCATATTTAAGACACCTACTATTTTTAAATGAAAAAACAAACAAATATTAATAATATAATAATTTTGCTTTTTCTATGATTTACGGTTTGTTATCGTTAGAACATATGTTACTGTCACCTAATCAGATTTCGTACTACTTAAAATATTCAATTAGAATCACTTGTAAATAGACTGAATAATTTTTCACTTACCCAATATATTATAAATCAGAGAATATACAAAATAATTGTTATACAAATAATTTTTATACTGTGAATTTATTTTCTCATCAATTAAGACCTATAATTTTTCAATTATTCACACATTTTCTGAAGCAGATTGATTTTTGTTTTTTTTCTGTCCGTACATGAATATAGAAAAAAATTCTCAAGAGCGTTATATAACAAAAACTAAAAAAAAATCTTAACGAATTTTTCAGTCGCGCACAAACTTCGTTTTTATAACAAAAAAATAAAAATAATATAGCATTTCGATTTAATTTTATAAATAATTGTATTATCTGAAATACATTTTTAATGAATTGAATTCATATCATGTACGTACGTGTAATATAATTTTATATATACAATATGAGGGGGGTAAGAAAAAGATTTATATATTAATAATGTAAGGAAAAATTATATAATAGAAAATTTTATATTGTTAAATGAAATGACGTTAGCAGAAAAAAAAAGGAGGAAAAAAAAAGGGTGTTGTTATTTATATGAAATGGATTCATTCATTTTATACACTCTATAACTTTAAAATCCAAATATAAAAATGTGTATGGAAGTGTATGGCAGAGCTGAGAAGATCTTTATATTAGGGTATAGTATTACACACGTGAAATGTGTGTATACATTTAACATACTATACCTTTTTACCACCAATATAATATGAATCTATTTTTAAAAATGATTATATTTTTATTGTGATTATTATTTTATAGAATTTCGAAATTTATTTCTAAACTTCTCATCGACCGACCTTCAGGCATTTATTTTTAATATGGTATAACGTTTTGTATAATTATCGTGCAATATTAAAAACTAAAAGGGGTATATATATAAATATATGGTGCTTTATTTATAGTATAATACATTAAATTAAAAGAACTCGTATACATGTAATATGTTATTGTAATTTACTATGAATGTTATACGAATAACATAAAAATGTATTATTATTATTATTATTTTTATGTCATGCCGTCATGAAAGAGATATTAATTCATAAAACCTCTTTTTTTATATATATACAATATTAAAGTTGGATATATATATATATAGACATTGTTATATGCATTTATAAAAAGAATAAATTTTGAAAAATTATATATATTTTATGAATTTTTTTTACCATATACAAAGATAAGAATAAATATTTGTTATGTATACCCATAATATAGATATATACTATATTTAATTTATATTCAGAATGCGAGTTCTTGGATTTTGTTTAATGTAATTGTATATAAAAAATATATATATATTTATAAATCCATCTGCATAGACAGTATAAACACACACACACACACATATATATATATAATCTGTTTACTATCGTCGAAAATAGCTAAAATATAATCTTTAAAATGGGGTTCTATCTGGAAAAACAAGAGTATAACTATAATATTTATTTTATATATATACATTTTTATTATAATAAAGGAAAAAATGTTGTCGGTAATATTTAATATAAGTATAGTTAATTGATGTTGTTACAATTGCTTATACATTCCGTATTACGCATATTTAAATTAAACGATAAACTATAAAAATTATATATGAGCTATGATAAAAAAAGGTTATTCCCTAGTAACACTGTCCGTAGTTTGTCCGTAAAATTTCCGCATTTTATGTAGTTGTCCGTAGTTTCAATCCGAAGACCTATCGATGGATTTCTTACGGATGTCCGCTGGAATTTTATATGATCAGTGAAACCATGTCCATGAATTTTTATAAAAAAATTTTCTTGGATTAACCGTATATTTCCGGTGCTAATTTCTACAGATTTTCCTTACAAGTATTTCTCGTTGCTATTATTCCACAGAATATCCATAGAATTTATATTCAAATTTTTTGCGAGCAGATCCACAGATTTGACAAAAATATCTTTGGATTATACATATGTATTTTGGCAAGTAATACCCTTGAATTGTCCATATTAGCAGAATAAATTTTCTTATGACGATAATGTTAAATCGCGGTTTGATTCAGTTTTTTACCGATAGATCACACCAGTTCTATGAGCACGGAATGAATATGCTGCCCGAACAATGGCAAAAATTTATCGATTGTTCATTTTTTTTTTGTAATAAACAAGAAAAAATAAACCGCAGATAAAATCCATGAAAAGTCTTACAAAATTCATGGGAAATATATCGATTTGAGTTGTAATGGTTGTTTCAAAAATTATGAAAATAAATTAAAAAGAATGACGATTATATCTAAATTTAAACCACCGTCTTGGATAATTGGTGAAATAAATTATGAATACAATACCGCACGGATATATGTTGGACATATTACTTTATGACAATCCAAATATTTCTATTAATCTAAATAAAATACTATTATTATATTAAATGGAAAATCTACGGACATTCTTAGGACAAATTCCAATATATATATTCCATGGAAAATATGTGGATTTTTTCCATGGAAATTTTACTCATTTTTCAAAGTACGGACACATTTTTACTAAGGTTTATATAAACTCATAACACAGTTCTCTTGACCACATATGAATGGATATGATCTTCTGATCAATTGTATATGAAATTGTATACATTAACATATTTATACCCAAAATTTTTCGTCCATACCCGGAAAAAAAAAGTACACGGATCCAATTAAAAAGAAACGTCAAAACAATGAAATATTAATTAATTTTGCTCCAAGGAACATGGTTCATTGTTAAAATGAAATAACATTTATTAAATCAACGAATAATTCATTAAAACATAATATCGAAACGGAATGTTTTTCAATGAATCACTACGTTGGTTTAAAGAATTCTATAATTGTTTTGATGAATATTATTCATTTTTTCAACGTGTTCTGTTTAATAACTTATTATTTTGCGCATTAGTTAATTAATGATTGCGAATTCATTCATTCAATAAACAAGTAAGATAATTTTTAAAAATGAAAAATATTAATGAATTATTCATTGAAACAATGAAAAATGAGCTTATAAAAGCTATTCATTGAAATTATGTACACATTTATTTTCAGTGTATCAAAGCCTTTTTAATTTCATCAAATTTGAATGAGAATTCATCAAAAATTGTCAGGTTTCTAGAAACGTTTGTTTGGATTTTCCAAGAAATTTCTATATCAATATAAATTAAATGATAATCAAGTTATTGGACCCAATCGCTGTCAGTGTCCCGTTGATAATCATTTTTGTATATAAACTTATCCCGCCTTGATTATCATATGAATGGATACGCTCTTTTATTTACAGCGATGCAATCTGCGCGGTTGTTCATTTAATAAATTACCAAAATACAATAACATTGAAAATTATTATTTTAATTCAAATAAACTCAAAGTTAAATATTCCTTACGATGGCAAGGATTGCGGCCACTAACTTAATCATTATTATATTAACGTTCAAATAGAATTTTCCTAATTAATAAATATTTTATTATGATTACTTTTTTTTTAATTGTTTAATTAACCAATTATCGTTCATCATTGTTCCGAAATTATGCAATCACATAGTACATGTAGCATAACAGACTGATACTGGGACATTTGGTATATTATATTTTTCAGTTATTTTTCGGAATTTATAAAGATAAAAAATTTTCTATTTCACTGAAATTAAAACAAAATATGAAAATAATAACATTAAAGTAAATACATATAATTAAATTCATATCATTATTGTCATAGTCCAAAGTGTTTCTTAGTGTGGCAGGGATTGGGCCCACTACCTTAGTACTAAATGTCATTAAAATTGAATAAGAAATGATCAAATTGTCAAGTTTCAAGTAATATGGCTAAGATATTTGTTCCGGGTGTGTAAAGATTTTTCGAAACTCATTATTTAACTAGATAAACTATTTGATAATACATTAATTATAAATATCTTAAAAAATTTAAATTAATTCCTATATAATTTGGTAGGAATCAATAAAAAAATACCATGTTTGTCTATTTGCTAAATTATGGTGTGCTTTAATGGCACTTTTCGTTTTTACACCATTTTTCGTTATTCTTGATTATATAGACTTTTTTACCCATAATATATTCTTTTTTAATAATACCTTCGTTGTGTTCAATACAGTAATTTTCGCACATTACTTACTTACTGCTTGGCAATAATACGCGGGGTGCGGTTTTAGCCTCCTCCAACCGAACATATAACTGTAGCTATCGAAAAAAAGTTACTCGAACAATTCTATTTGGAATATTTATGGGTTTTATTGAAGCGTCCGCATATATATATAGGAAGAGAGTATAGTGTAAATTCCACCAAATCTTTAAAACTTATCATTTAAAACATTTCCGTTCATTTATTTTAAACTTCTCGGATAAATAAAATTTCTATCAATTGTTTAGAAAATATTTGTTCGTTATGGTCGGAGTGTCGGATATAAATAGTATAAATACTTCTTACTCTATGGCATTAAAACCAAGGTGCGGTTTTCGCTTTCTTCAATCTGACCAACAACGTCTTCCAATCCTGAATTTTAACAACCTTAATATCACAATTCACTGAATATAATGAGAATGGTGAATTAAAAATTCACAATTCTATGGGATACGGGAATCATTAAGAAATGTAATTACTTATTCTTATATACAAATGCAATACATCCATATTCAACTGATAGAAAATAGATTAAATATGGAGTTCCCTGTTCCCAGGTTATCAAAAGTTTTAAAATTAGCTAAAATGCATTGTTTTTTTCGAAATAGATTACATTATCGATTTGTTATCAATATATTGTTAACAATCCGACTATTTAAAGTATATAGAATTATGGTAAAAACTATATTGTATTATATATTATTTATACAAAAGAAATTTCACTATAATTGCACGTTTATAATCCGTTTAAGGGTAAATAATTATTATGAATGGAAAGACTAAAATTGCTTACATAAACTATTAATATGTCATACACATAATATAAATGCAATGTAATATAAAATTCTGAAATCCATATTAATTTATATAATTAATTTCAAAAACTAATACGTAAGACTTTTTTTGTATTTGTAAAATAATCTTTTTTTTTTTCCATTTTGTTTAAAACACGATATGTTTTCAAATTCTTGTAATTAAATCTATTTGTATGAAATTCTGTGTAATTAAACGTAAGTTATATATAAATTGTACATATGATATATGAAGAAGTAATTCGACTATATGCACAATGTTTATGTATGTAACTAAATTCTAACTAAATAAACAATAAGAGACCCTATATGAGATGTGATTTTTTTTTTTCTTAGTTTATTCATTCTTTAATGTAATATTGTTTGTGTAAGTAAAATAGAAAAAAAAAAAACTTATTATTTTAATCCCAAACGTAGAGTGTTTTCATACAAAAAAAAAAGATTTAGTTCATGGTAACTTATGTACACAAGCATAGAATATATATACAAAACATTATACACAACATATGTACACGATCTTTATTTTCAAAGTTTATATATTGTATGGTATATACAAAATCTGTGGCTTAACAACAGGGTAATTCCCATTTACAACAATAATACTTAATTTTTATTAGCTAAACGAAATTCAAAATTGAAATTTTGGTCTTAATCCACTCACATATAAAACCAATTCATCGGCGGTAAAATAAAAATGGTACAATTAAAGAAAATTCCCATGCTTGGGCATATCAAAAAAGTTTGAATTTATATGCTCATATTGTGAAAAAATTAATTAAACGACGCTAATCTAAGGAATTTTTCCTGCACCAGACACAATCCTTGATTTATTCATTTCAAAAATGAGAGCTGAGCGGTGAATTGAATATTCTAGAATTTTTTCGCAATACGAAAAAGCAGAGTGCCCTTAAACAATGGGGATCAAATAATTCACGATCCTCACGAATAATTAACAACCGATGACCGATGATTCCATTAATTTATGATATGGTTAACTAACATGCGCTAATCATCCATATAAATATAATGGAGTTATGAAAACATCTATCTTACGTTAATTGCAGTACAATTTTGTAAAAATTGTTATATAATCCCAATTTACCAACTTGGTTGTAATGTATTGTTAACTAGAGACGCTATAAGCATTTACACATTAATTAACACATAGTTAATAATTATTTATGAAATAAAACCAATTATTTCGAATTTAGTAAACAATAATTGGTGTCATAATTTGGTCAAAAGATGCACAGTCAAGCTGAAACGTCAATGACAAAAAATTATAAAAAATGTACGCCAATGTTACGTATTCTAAGACTAAGAACAACCCCTAACAAAATCACTTTTATTCATTTCACATAACAAATATATTTACAATTGAAAATTAAATTATTAATTAATTAATAATTCAAATATTTGAAAATATCCCATTTTTGAACTCATTATTAAAAAGAATATAGTCCACGGTCCCCAATTTATCCGTACTTAAAAATGAGGAAATTTCCGTGGAAAATTTTATAGATAGATTTTCCACTTAATATAATAGTATTTTATTTAGGTCAAATCTTTGAATTGTCAGGATAATATGTCCAACAGCACGGTATAGTATTCATAATTTATTTCACCAACTATCCAATACAGTGGTTCAAATTTTGTATATTTCGCTTATCTAGATATAATCCTCATTATTTTTAATTTATTTTCATAATTTTAAAAACAACCAGCAATTCAAATGTATATATTTCCGAGGAATTTTGTAAGACTTTTCATGGATTTTATCCGCGGTTTTTTTTTCGTGTTTATTGCAAATAAAGCAATCGTTCAGCATCTTCATTCCGTGTTCATAGCACTTCTGGTTTTTCGGTAAAAAAGTGAATCAAACCGCGATTTAACACCATCGTCATAAGAAAATTGATTCTGCTAATAAGCACAATTCACGGATATTACTTGCCAAAATACATGTACAATCCAAAGATATTTTTGTCAAAATCCGTGGATATACTCACAAAATATTTGAAAACACATTCTATGGATTAATAGAAACGAGAAATACTTGTAAGGAGAATCCGTAGAAATTATCATCGGAAATATACGGATAATCCAAGGACATTTTTTATATAAATTCATGGACAGTATTGCACTCATCAACAGCAAATGAAATAGAATAAAAATCAATGCCACGCAAGTAATTATAATACAATACGGTTTGGATAACCGCACGAATCCTTCATTTATTATTAATAAATTTTCAAAAATTATTAAAATTCCGAATACGATATACAATACGATATAAGAATGGGGTACAGTCAGTTCCATGAGATAGACATCACAATCTACTTGGATGAAATTTTCAAATAATGACCACTTTCAAGAGTATATATATTTAACCTGGCTTTTGAGCCTTGATGATGGATTAGAGCCAGATACTTTAGACTATTAAGTGGTCTATGGTTTCTTCATCCTTGCAGAATTATTTACAGGTTTTCTCATCATATATTCACAAATTAGAACACATGGTAATTAGATGTAATATAATGGATTGTCAAATCCATTTTGCTTAGCAGTAGAATATCTTTCACTATAGTTTAGTTATGGGTAAGCAATTGTGCAATTGGGGTTTAGTATTAGTATCTTTTCAAATTTCAATTTTGTTAAACCGTTTGGCAATATCCCGATTGAATTCCAAATACATGGTAAGGTCCGTTTAAATTTTCTTGCAAGTGTGGATTATATGATATTTATAATTGTTATTAAATCTAATGAAAAATACTTAATATGAAGTCAGTTGTAAAATGTGAATGTTGAAGCAAATTAATTTGATTTTTGATAAAAATCAAAAACGACCAGATCGATATTCAATTCAGGACGAACACAAGAAAAATACGAATACCCCAAGGTAATACAAATCATTCACTTTTTGACGCTTAGCGTTTCTGGTTAGCATTGAAAAAACTATGTTTCAACATCAGTTACAAAAGTTTTTGATAAATTTTCACTATTTCCATATAATGTTTTGTAATATTAGTTATATTCCCGGTTATTTTTACGAACAAACAGCTGTTTTTTAATAAGAAAATTACTGTTACTGAAACATTAAATTACAGAATTAACATATAATAAATAACTAAATTAAAAAAAAAACCTTAATGATAATGAATGAATAGAGACAGAACACCCTATACGAATTGTTTTATTGTACACTATACAGTAATTATAAAAAATAAAAAGGAATAAAGATATTTTATTACAAAAAAAAGGAAAATATATTTATTCTTTTGTATTATTTTATTTTAAAGATAGATGAATGACGAAAACAACGAAAATGATAACGACCCACAGCCACCACAAACTCTATTATTTTTATTATAATTATTATTATTATTATTATTATTATTATTATTATAATAAATTATATAAAATTGTACGTCAATGAACGTGGCCATAGTAAATCCATAGCATAAAGAGTATAACAAATGCATGGTAATAATATATATTTTCAATTTATAAACATTATTTATTTTTTGTTCTTTTTACATATATTGTGGCACATTGTACGTAACGTACGAACCCCACGTAGAGAAAGATATTAGTTATACACGAAACGAACCATATATTCATGGCAGTGATTATATTATTATTTTATAATTCTTTTTTTATGCTGAATTTTTGTTGATTATATAAGGTTGTCAAATATCTCCCTTCCGCCTTTTTGTCTTTTTAATTTCGCGGCTATGTACAAAGCGCTACAGAGCTCGTATCTGGCAACACTGTACATAATTTGAAAGCTCTTGACATAACAAACAAAACGACGCTATGTATGATTAGTTTGGATATTGCGTTCAACAGTTATAGACGTGTAAACATGGAGTTCACTAACGCCGAAATTCGCGCTATTTTAAAGTTTTCCTTCGTTAAAGGCAAATCCGCTAGAGAAACGTTCCGTGAGATTAATGGTGTTTTGGGGGATGGTACTCTATCACTTCGAACCGCGGAGGAATGGTTTCGACGATTCAGAGCCGGTGAAAACGACACCATGGATAAGCCAGCCGGCGGAAGACCTGTGACGACAAATACCGATCAAATCATGGAATACATCGAGTTAGACCGGCATGTGGCATCTCGTGACATCGCCCAGGAGATGGGAGTTAGTCACCAAACCATTTTAAACCATCTGCAGAAGGCTGGATACAAAAAAAAGCTTGATGTTTGGGTGCCACATGAATTAACAGTGAAAAATCTAATGGACCGAATTTCCATTTGCGAAATGCTGCTGAAACGGAACGAACTCGACCCATTCTTGAAGCGGATGGTGACTGGCGACGAAAAATGGATCACATACGACAATATCAAGCGAAAACGGTCGTGGTCGCAGGCCGGTGAATCGTCCCAAACAGTGGCCAAGCCGGGATTGACGGCCAGGAAGGTTTTGCTGTGTGTTTGGTGGGATTGGAAGGGAATCATCCACTATGAGCTGCTCCCATATGGCCAGACGCTTAATTCTACCATCTACTGCGAACAACTGGACCGCTTGAAGCAGGCGATCGACCAGAAGCGTCCAGAATTGGCCAAAAGGAAGGGTGTAGTGTTCCACCAGGACAACGCCAGACCACACACTTCGTTGATGACTCGTCAGAAGCTACGGGAGCTCGGATGGGAGGTTTTATCGCATCCACCATATAGCCCGGACATAGCGCCAAGTGATTACCACCTGTTCCTGTCCATGGCGAACGCCCTTGGTGGTGTAAAGTTGATCTCAAAAGAGGCTTGTGAAAAGTGGCTGTCCGAGTTCTTCGCAAATAAGGAGGGGGGCTTCTACGAGGGAGGTATTATGAAGTTGCAGTCTAGATGGAAACAGATTATCGAACAAAACGGCGCATATTTGAACTAAATCCGATTACTGTAACACTTTTTATAAAGCATTGAATAAAGAGCAAAAAGGCGGAAGGGAGATAGTTGACAACCTAATATTATATTTATACACAAATATTACATTGGTATATCTTCAATGCAATCTTAAATATATTATTATTCGTATATAATATGCCTGCATACGGTGGTACTGCGGTGGTGGTGTATAGAGTTACAGTAGAATTCGTTTAACAGATTTTCGATTATCTTAACAACAACAACAACAACAACAACAACAACAACAACAACAACGACAACGGCAACGACAAAAAAAAAATAATATAATAAAATCGACTATAATATCCATGATTTAAATATTATGGATGTACACGAAGTGTAATTATATACTTTTCAGTTCTTATTATATAAATTTTAAACATGTACACAAATTATACTATAATATATAGTAATATATAGTATATAGTATATAGTATATATTGTATTTAGTAACATATTTAAATTCACAAATGGTCAATGTAAAAATTTGGGGTGTCAAAAAAACGCAGACGAAAGGAAATGTTTAAAAAAAAATAAATATATAATATTTTGTTAACGTGTCAAGTGAGATTATTCAGAATGCATATTATTTATTATTACAATATGTGTTATATATCTAGTGGTAGGTAATACTAAAATACTTAAATCTTAAACAGATATAGAATTAAATTGGATTATTTTCATATTTTCATGTATTTTTTTTGTATCCAATAGACAAAGATCTATATGATAAAATATCATCAATTGTATATAATTTCTATACAAAATATATATTATATATATTGGCTCAACCGTACTGTCTACCGCCGCACATAATGTACATATATCGATAATGTTTACAATGGTTCTTCATCATGACTGAAGACACAACTTAATTTTAGCATTAACCCTTGTAATCCATAAACACTATATATTTGCGGATTTAAGATTTAAAATATCCTTCGATTTAATAGAACAATTTTCATAGCCCATTGTTGTTTTTAAGAGCACATATTATAAGGTTTTTTAGTTCAAGTAAAACACTAAATTTACCTGAAACTCAGATCTATCATTTTATTTGGTTTTTTTCTGTTGTGGTATATTCGCTGTTAAAAATAAGATTTATCGTTTGCTTCATTTTTCAAAAAATTTCAAATTTCATTATTTTCTTCGTAAAATTTTGATAACATTTTTTAAATAATTAATTTGTAATTTAATTTGTTTATAATAATAAATTAAAATATATTTAATAATAGTATAATAATAAAGAAATTATAAAATTATATTGTTACTTACTTACTGCGTGGCGTTAAAACCCATATGCGTTTATAGCCATATCCAACACGCTTCTCCAACCCGACCTCTCTGCACCTAACGTCTTCCAATATTTAATTTTAAGGATTTTAATATCACAATTCACTTCATCTAGCCATCTAGTTTTAGGTCTTGCGACTCCTCTTCTACCTTCTGGATTACAATTCAACAATTTTTTCGGCATCTATTCCTCCTCCATGCGAATCGATTATACGATTATGATTGTTTCGACATTTTTGTATGATTCAAAATTGTATCTTCGCGTCCAACCATTATGTACTTTGACAGGACCAAATATAACAATTACATAAAATTATGTTGTGTGCCTAAATAAAAACGACTGATTGTTAGTGTTGCATAGTGGCTAACTTTCATGCAATAATCATAATTGTGAAATACCCCGTTCAATTTCAGTAGTTATTTTATATATGTGAAATTATTTGCTATATTTATTCTAATACTTTTCAGCTGGGTTACCATTTGTTCATTTAACACTTGCGTCCTGGTGGATTTTACACCACTTCACCAGTCAATAGCAGTCTTATAGATATACCTCAAGATTGAATAAACAGAATTCACTTTACTTTATGCATTTTACACTAAATAACAATATTTTGTTAAAATGTAATGAATGGGAAATGTGTTATTAAGAAGAATTTTAAACAAGTATTTAAATTTTAAAAAATACAAACAATTATTTATTTCTCTTCAAATTTAAAAACACATATTACTTAATTATTAATGCTTCTTAATAACACATTTCCCATTCATTATATTTTAACAAAATATTGTTATTAAGGGTAAAATGCAAAAAGTAAAGTAAATTCTGTTCGTTCGTTCGTTTTATTAGAGACTATATCTATTACATGTATAAATCTGAACATGTTCGTACATCATCTCTGGCGTCAGACGAAATATAAACCATGAATACAACAGTGACTGAAAGGTTGAACCGTCTGGTTTATATTCTGATATAAAGAATGTTTCTATAATGGAGATATTTGGGAAATTATAAAATTAAATTCTGTTCTGCCTAATAGGATAACTGCCCTGGTGTGGCCAAATTCAAGAATTTCATATGGAAAACTTTTTATATAATTTCATTTTATAGCAACATACAAAATTTGTTTGATATATGATCCAAGAAATTATCGGACCTCAATTCACAAAAATTTAATTGCATGTATTCGTTATGATTATGATGCCAGCGACATCAACAATGCATTTCTTTTGAAATAATGAAGAAGCTGCGTTTACGATAAATAATAATCGGACAACTAAAATAATTAATGACTTTTTGTTTCCAAAATAGAGTGACATCGAGTTGGTTGGAATTATCGTTTCGTTTATTGAAAATAAAACTACAACGATTCAATCATTTTTAGAAATGAATCTGGCAACATGACTGGATTAGTCGCAAATTAATTTTCATAGACACCTTTGATATTTTCTTTGTAGTTACGTTAAATCAAATGTCTATATGGTATTAATAATGAAATAACATCCGAATTGTTGGAAAAAAGTTATAAAAATTAGCCTTTAAATAAATATTCGAATGTATACACATAAATTTCACAAATTTAATTATTTAAGTTTGAGACAATTCGAATTGAAATATTAAGTTATAGATGTTTTTTTATTTACATAATATTCGTTCGTTCGTGCGTATACATAAAAATAAATAAACTATAAAGAATATAAAAATGTGAAGAGTTAAATAAATAAAAATAAAAAAATACTATAAAAGAGTTTTATCATATTTTTGAATTGAGTTTATTGTACGTATACTATAAAGAATAAGATAAAACCTATATAAAAATATATTTGCAGTTATTTCATTTCTTAATATTTTTCTTATTTAAAATATAATATTGTATATGTTTTTTTCTCCATCGTTCACCCTAAGAAAATTCTAGCTTTCACGTCCTCATTTCTTTCACCATTTTTTGTTTGTTTTCTTACACAGATAAATACAAAATACATAAATAATATATTCAATTTTATTGATTTTTATATTAAATTTTTATATGTTATCATTTTTTACATAAATTTGAATTTAATATTATGTATTAAATTTATATAATACGTATAAAAAAGTATTACCAATACTACAATATATTATATTTGTAATTCGTATATGGTATATATGATATAGAGTAGACCCGGTCGCCCTGCTACAATTAATAATATTATGGGTTATATATCACCCGGTCCGCAGTTAACACACCCAAATGCAACGCGAAATTGAAGTAGACATAATTTACTATATATACCCAACTAACACTGTCCGTAGTTTGTTCGCAAAATTTCCACATTATTTGTAGTAGTCCATAGTTTCAATCCGAGGAAATATCTATAGATTTCTTACGAATATTCGCAAGAATTTTATATGATTAGTGCTGTCCATTGATTTTTATAAATAATGTCCTTGAATTATCCGTATATTTCCGATTATAATTTCTAGGGATTCTCCTTTGCAGTATTTCTCATTGCTATTATTCCACAGAATATCAATAGAATTTATATTCAAATTTTTTGCGAGCAGATCCACGGATGTTGACAAAAATATCTTTGGATTGTACAAGTATTTTGGCAAGTAACACCCATGAATTATCCGTATTAGCAGAATAAATTTTCTTAGGACGATGATGCCAAATCGTGGTTTAATTCGATTTTTTACCGATAAACCAGAAGTTCTATGAGCACGGAATAAATATGCTGCCCGAACGATGGCAAAAATTTATAGATTATTAATTTTATTTTTGTAATAAACAAGAAAAAATTAACCGCAGATAAAATCCATGAAATGTCTTACAAAAATTCCTAGGAAATATTTCGATTTGAGATGCTGGTTGTTTTAAAAATTATGAAAATTAAATTAAAAAGAATGAGGATTATATCTAAATTTGAACCATTGTCTTGGATAATTGGTGAAATAAATTATGAATACAATACCGAGGATATATGTTGGAAATATTAGACAAACAATCCAAATATTTCAATTGGCCTAAATAAAATACTATTATATTAACTTGAAAATCTATGGCAATTCTTTGGACAAATTCTAAAATATCTTTTCCATGGAAATTATGTGGATTCAAGGGAATTTTCCTCATTTTTCAAAGTACGGACAAATTGTTACTAGGGTAGATAGAATATTGTAATTTATAAGCTAGAGAGAGTAGACTAACCTAAAGTTCTTATATACAGTTTTGAATATAATATTTTTAAATTTTAGTATTTCCCAAAAAAAAACTTGGAAATTCTAGAAAACAGAAAACAGACAAAATTCATTATTTCACACAACTGGTCACAATTTATTAGTTAAAATTTTGAATAGACTCCGCATGCACCGTTTCATTTTAACGATGATAATTTTTTCAATGTTATACACATTTTTGGAATACCAATCGAGAGGTACTACAACTTGTCCTCTTCAACATTATAGCTTTTAACCAGAATGTTTCCTAAATAATAATTTTCCCATTATAAGAATGTACTAAATTATAAAACCAATTTTTAGAGAAATTAAGATAAATATAATAGAGAATGAATTGGTGATAAATTTTATCATCTTCAAGAGGTGTAAATTTTATTGTACTGGATCATTTAAAAGCAACTTAAAAAAATTTTCTCACACGCTCAAGTCAAATCATATTATTACACATGGAATTTATCACCAATAAACACTAAACATTCATTACAATCAAGTTGGTAAATTACTCCGCCGTAACAATTCACCACTTTTACACATATTTTCAAAGATATCCGTTTTTTCTTTTTATTCCATAAACGAACAAATGGTCACCACGCAGCAGAAAAATTTCAGTATTAAAATAAATATCGAAAAATTTCCCATTTTATAAATAGCACTATATTTCATGATTAATAAATATGAGCGCTATGCCACAGTGCGCTATTGAGTGACACCACTAATACTACTAAAAAAACCATTTTGGAGCTCTGGATAAAATATTTTCAAGAAAATTCTAACTGATATAATATCTTATTATAATGAACAATAAAAATATACAACAGTTTTAAGTTAATCTGTAAAGTTTAGCTGAAAAATATACATTTGGTATTTTGAAAAACTTATAATCAACGAATTGTACATTCGTATTTACATTATAAATTGAAAAATTGCTTGTTCAACTCGGCTGGAAAAACAACTTTAATTAACACTGCTTGCGTGTATATGTCGTTTTTATCAATTTTCCGGGTTGAATCCATTTTAAAATGTTTAATTCACTATAACAGACATGAATAATAATGATAAAATGAATATATTTAAAATTTAAACGTTAAAATAAAAAAATCTTTTACTATATGTGAATGAATAAGAGGCACGATAGGACCCTGTCTACGCTAAAGATAAATATGCTGTGGGTGAGGCAGGGCTAACGGGTCTGCCCTTCATAAAATGCAAAGACTATATACATACAATAATATATATATATGGAATACACCCACTTCACTGTGTCGGTCGGCGGATATACAGCATAACTTTTAATAAAATAATATATAGTTTTTCTTTCTATATATTTATGGACACAAAATGTTTTCATTTCATATTCTGGAAAATTTTTAAGTTTCGAAAATGTTTTTCTTTTCATTTTTTCCTTTTGTCTATTATACTATTATTATGTCTTAAATATATACTTTGTCTATATCTTTAGTCGTATAATATTTATGCATAATATAACAGTTACACGTAGTATAATTGTATATATATATATATGTACCCGTATTTATCATTCAACATAAGAATGTGTAGGTTTTTTTAAAGCAATTTTAGAAGTCTGTTCTATTTGTTTCTTTGTTTATTTGCTATTTATTTATGCAGTGTACATTTATAAAAATTATTTTGGCAGTCTTGAGAAAATCGTTAAAACTTATTTATTTTTTTTTCCTTATTTTTTATTTACATATAGTTTTATAAATATATTGTTGTTGTAAGTTGTTGTTGTTGTTGTTGTTGTTTAGTATATACATATTTGCAGTATCATCAAAATATATTATGACTATACATAGTTTTATTTATTTGTTTGAAAGAGAATATTATATATATTCCGTAAAATTTTGTATATAAATATACTAACTAAATTCAAACAAATACATATTACATAAGGTCTTATACAGATCTTCTTACACATATATATAAAATTACATATATATACTCGTATTATAAGACAATTGTAAAATTCCTTATATTTTGGTTAATATATATATTTAAGTTTTCAAGCATAATTTTAAATTGAAATTTCAATAGACAATAAAATACATATTTTGAATTTTGTATAGAAATAAATGAATCATTTCATAATAAATTTATATTCACCGCCACACACATACACATATCACTCGATACTCCTCGTAAGTATAGATATTATTTAACATATAAGAAGAGATAAGATAAGTATTTTTCCAGCAACCCAAAAAAAATAAAAAAAATATGAATATTAAATACATTTTTATATTTTTTCTCTGAAATTAAAGTTATGCCATCGGTTGTATATGAATATAAGATTATAGAATATATGTAATAAATATCTACATATAATACAATATATAGGGGAAAGCTGGATAGACGGAGAGACGGATACAATCAACAACCGTTTTTGTGTAAAAACAGAGATGGACCATCAATACACGAAGTAAAGAATGTTATTCAAAAGTTCAAGAATAATAAAGCACCTGGATTTGCAATAACTTACCAGATGAACTCTTTAAATATGGTGGAAATTCATCAACTGTACTAGCTAATTGTAAAGATTTGAAATAATGAACAGATGTGCCGGATGAGTGGAAGGATGATATTATCTACCCATTGTACAAAAACGGTGACATATTAGATTGTAACAACTACAGAGAAATAGCTTTTTATTAAACATTAACTATATAAGGTATTTACTAAAATACTATACCATAGACTTATTCCATATGGCAATGATATTATATGACAACATCTGATCAAATATTTAGTATGCGGTAGATCTTGGAAATGTGTGGAGAGTTCAATTTTGATACACACTATTTGTTTGTTGATTTCAAAGCGGCATATAGGTCAAAATTATGGAAAATTATGGAAATATTTGGTATTCAATGGACTACGACAAGGCGACCCATTATCAACACTACTATTAATTACTATTACAATGGAAAAGGCAGTTAGAGGCGTAAATATTGATAAACCAGGCACGATTTTCACAAAATCGGGTCAATTATTAGCGTATGCTGATGATATAGACATTATGGGTTGGAATGTGATAGCTGTCAAGGATACTGTCGAATCGTTACATAAGCAGTCATCGGGTCTAGGACTCAAATTGAATGCAGGCAAAACAAAATATTTGTTGGCAACGAATACATCAGGAATTCGTGATAAAAATATTGGAGAATACAATTTTGAAATAATCAATAGTTTTATATACTTAGGAACGTTGATAAATGTGGAAAATTATATTGAAGAAGAAGCGTAACAAATGGAAATAGATGTTATTACGGGCTAAAAAAACAATTCCAATCGATAACATTACAACGAGATCTTAAGTGCTAGATAAATACAACATTAATACGTCCAATATTAACGTATGGATCGGTAGTTTGGTGCATGACACAGAACCAGTAACAATAACTTCGAATTTTTGAACGAAAGGTACAACGTGGTATATTTAGTCCCGTCAAAGAACAGAATGGTTGGAGTCGAAGATACAATTTTGAATTAGACAAGTTGTACGGTCAACAAAATTTTGTCAAAACAATCAAAACCAATAGATTAAGATGTCTTGGACATATAGATACGCATGGAGCAGGAACGTGTGAACTGTTGAATGGTAATCCAGAATGTAGCAATGTATAGTTAAGCCTCTTATTAGCTATATATAAGTTCCATGCTGGAAAAATTCTCCAGAAACCGATGTTTTTCTGAAAATTCTAAGGTTTCTTCTGCTAATTCTGTGTAATGTGGTAGTATTATTTTAATATCATCTGATCAACACATCATCTTAGAACAGCGCATATTGCACATCATCTACAATATATACTGCGATAAAAATAAAGAGAAATTAAAATTTTTTTTTTTCAAAAATATATAACTTTTAAACGAAATGTAACTTTATTTGTTAAACGTTTTTAATAATTGTTAATTGAATTGGTATGATCAACAACAAAAATTTGCTATGCTGCTTAAGCTGAAAAAAATATAAAAACGGATTGCTTTCTATGTTAACACATTGCAGAACTGTGACTTGTGAGGCGTACGTGTAATATTTATACTCAACATCGATGGTAATTTAACAATCGTTTCGTATGCATCAAATGTTACAATGTAAGCTGCTGAACCATTTAAGAACCGACACCCCCCTAATTACATAATGAATTTATGTATAGAGATAAAGATTTATATGAACACTTTTTCTTATTATGCAGGGTGTATACAAAACAAATGCCATACGATTCTTCAACGGAACACAATTCAAAGTATCACTAAATTACACTTTCTTATTCATATGGAACTGGTTTCCTAGATATGATCCTAAGTATTTATTTCGATAACCTCTTAACTGTACAACATAAAACTTCGAAACTATAGATAAAGAACATTTATATGTTAAACCGGCTTTGTAGAGAATACAATTATTAATTCAGATTTCCAATAAATGTGTATAGAGCTTAGATGACATCTAACAAATATATTCATTACAGTTAAGTTGTTAAATTATTTCGCATGCATGGGAGTATATAACAATTCACCAATTGGTCTGTAATTATATATCGTATCTCCAGTACATTATTCCATTTCCTCATTTGTTTTTAAATTTTTCAGCAGAATGTGCCACATGTGGGTATTTCGTGCCCTATACACTCATTGGCACCACCCTATAGAAATAACTATGTGACGGAACTTCTAACGTTTTCTTATAACATATATTTATATAGTAAATGGAGTACAAATAAATATATATATATAAATTTTATATTATTTTACAAGGCTGTATATTAGATTTGTTTTGATAGACCCTGTTAAAATAAAATAATGTATCACATTACATTTTATATTTTTAAAAATATTATAGTTAACTTTAACAGTTTAAACTGATTATTTTTTTTTTAATGAATTTATTTAACATTGTTGCAATAATTTTCTCAACAGAATTTATGAAATCTATTCAATTTTATGACATATATGTCTGAATTATTTTTTGTTGATGGTCTGGCATTACTCATACATATTAATTAATTTGTATATTGAATATTATAATATTAACGAAATATATTTTGACATTTTTTAATATTTTATGGTTAATTTAAAAATACATTTTACTTTAGAAAATGCCACTCTAATAATAATTGATGTGTGATTTTATCATATAATTTCTGTATTAAATCTATGGTTTAAGCCAATAAATGAATTATATGATTTTTGACTTTTCAGTGTAAACGTAATATTTGTAATTCACTATTTAGTGTAATCATAAGTGAAATATACAAAATCTATACAATGTTAAACAGAAAACGACCAACAAAACAAAATTAAAGACGGTTCTTTCGCAGAGAAGTTATTACACGATTTTTAAGTGGAAATGATATGTATGTGACAGTTTGTTTTTTGTATAAGATTATGATAATTAAGGATCAGCTGAGTCGAATCTTTTTCGCATCGTAATGTGTGACCTGGGTTACCAAACCTATTATTATAATAAGAAATTGAAATTTTAATTATTCATTTTGTTTTTGTATAAAGTGTTTTCTTAATTTTTTCGTTAATTCGGTCTTATAATGAGGAGTAATATGCATCGGATTTTGTTTTAGTTTTTTCTAAAAAAAATTCGATAAAAATTACAACATGTGCATGCCAAGAAAACATTCGTCTATACCTTACTAGCCGATGGAATTCTTTTTGACTGTTGTGCTGAATCTACATAGGTCTCTTCAAAAGTAAAAATTCTTTCGCTAAAATAGAACCAAACGTTAAGAAATGGGCACACGAAAGCTATACCCATCTTATGTTGACAGTCTTTTCATATGCAAATGTTTCATAGCAAACTGTAAACGTTTAACACACGATCTTGTGTTTAATTTATTAAGTTTATAGTCCTCCCTTTTGACATTGTTTTTGTGCATTTATTTTACCCGCAATTACATCACCCCTATTGTTCATATATTTTTGGTAAAACCTTCGTATTCGCCTAATTTAGTATCATGCAACTATTTTATAATACCAAAACTTAAAATGATGGTGTTCTTTTTGTGATGTTTCGACCAACTGCTTCGACATATGGTTTGGAAACAATTTCTCAAAGTGAATAGGAACAAGCATTCGATTCATTATTAAATCATTGTAACAAGTGTGTATTGTGGGAAGGCAGACGAGTTCATTTTGTATAAAAAACGAAAATAAATAATTGTAAAAATTTGTTTCAATTTTATTTTAAAGATTCATTTTTAAAAAAATTTTTGGCATGCAGTGGGTATAAAATATTAAATAACACGATTTGAGAAACTATTGTTATCACTCTACAACGGTGAGTCATAATTATAAAAAAAACCGACCTATTGTTGTTATATATATTTATAAAATTTATAAACTAATATTAAATATCTTAATAATCCTTTGCTCTGTGATATCATCTGATTCAAAATTTACATAACATATTCAAGTCTATATGTGCTTAAAAATGACTATATGTACAATAATAAAGTATTTACTTATAAGTGACCTCAATTTTAATGATTAATTAGGTTATAAGCTATAAAAAGACAATGATAGACGTCGTTTCGGTCGTTTGTATATTCATTATTTATTAAATATGGTTATTTAATTTATATTATTTTTTATTATTATTTGCATTGAAGTGAAATATATACTATTTTAGTTTTTATTATTGCACATTTTGCACATGTTTTATAAATTACAGTATTATAAAATATATAGCAAAAATAGTACAACAACGTGAAAAAATAAAGTATTTATTATTTATTTAATTTTCATATAAATCATACTACGTACGTACGTGTAGCGAGGTTACTCTGAAAATTTTAAAAATTTCGGATACTCTGTGTGTATATAGTAAAGAATCATCAAGATGTTAGCTTATTACTGAATTTCTATAATCTATAATAGCTTTGACTATACATGACAGAATAAATAAATAACTATTTAATAACAGTGTATCGATATACCTGGCTTTTATGGGAACGAAACACAATTCCATTAAATTTGACCAAGAAGATTTTCAAATTCTTCAAAGCAAATCCACGTTCAATGTTTTGACAGTGATACATTGTCGCAAATTTTAAAAAAAGTGTTCCTCCACTACTTGTAGATATGAGACCATTACATCATAACGCCATATGGCATTATACCAGCTATCAGAAGGTTAAGTTTAATCCACTAAATACTCTTTCTATACGTTGGCGTTGGAAATTGCCAAATTTAGCGTAGATAATGCAAATACAGATAAATCTTGATGTGAAATTTAATAAACTGTATTTCAATACGTAAACGCAGAAACCCAGAATTTCTTTTTGTTTGTATTTTGTCATATTGAGTTTCAATTAATCCAATAATATCTGCCCTAGGGCTAGAAACACTGTCCGCAGTTTGTCCGTAAAATTTCTGCATTATATGTTGTAGTCCGTAGTTTCAATCCAAGAAAATATCTATGGATTTCTTACGGATGTCCCCTGGAATTTTATATGATCAGTGCAACCGTGTCCATGGAGTTTTATAAAAAATGTCCTTGGATTAACCGTATATTTTCTATTATAGTTTCTACGGATTCTCCTTACAAGTATTTCTCGTTGCTATTATTCCACAGAATATCCATAGAATTTATATTCATATTTTGTGTGAGCAGATCCAAGGATTTTCACAAAAATGTATGTTGGCAGTAATATCCGTGAATTGTCCGTATTAGCAGAATAAATTTTCTTATGACGATGATGCCAAATCGCTGTTTGATTCAGTTTTTTACCGATAGATCAGAAGTTCTGTGAGCAGGGAATAAAGATGCTGAACGATGACAAAAATTCATCGATTGTGAATTTTTTATTGTAATAAACAACTTTTCGCGAATAAAATCCATGAAAAGTATTATAAAATTCCTACGATATGAATATAGATTTGAGTTGCAAAAATTATGAAAATAAATTAATAAAAGTGAGGATTTTATCTTGATAAGCGAAATATGCAAAATTTGAACCATTGTCTTGGATAATTGGTGAAATAAATTATGAATGAAATACCAATGATGTATGTTGGAAAATATTACCCTGACCATCCAAAGCTTTCAATTGACCTAAATAAAATACTATTATATTAAGTGGAAAATCTATAAACATTCTTTGGCCAAATGCCAATATATCTTTTCCATGGAAAATATGTGAATTTTTCCACGGAAATTTTCCTTATTTTTCAAAGTACGGACAAATTGTTAGTAAGGTGTTATTAAATTTAAATGGTTCAATAAAAAATCACGACATTTACTTACTGTTTAAAGTGCATTTGATGGATATTTCTTTGTAAAATGACAATATTTATGGACAGTCTTTGTTTATATGCAAATATAGTCATTTCCTATTTTATCTGTGAAATATGTTGCAAAATTGTTGCCAACAATTTTAACAAAAATTTGTCATTACCACCGAACTATAAATTTTGTGTGCTAAAAAAATGTACTGGGATTTAATATTTATTATTACACTATATTGTTAATGTACCATAAAAATGCTATGATCATTGTAGGAAAGTCAACTACTCAATTACTAGTACTAATACTAGTTACAAAATAAACAGTACTAATTCCACGCTAAACCCATTTTACATGTTGTTAACTGGTTCTTTTAACCATGGAGATGTCCTATACGAAAAGACAATTGTCTGCATTACTCGTCCGTCAACTGGTTATTTTGTAACCAATTACTTAATCAGTAACACTTGACTTGTTTTCGGTAAAGTTGAGGCTATAGTTCAAGTGTAAACATAATGAATGTTTTTTTAATACAAAATTCAATACACATTTAAAATCAAATTAAAATTGTTTCTTTTGTTTCCTGTATTTTTGTGTTATTGCATTCTAACTGGTTCAAATGTGCATTACTTTTTAGTTAGTTGTAATAGTTCTGCATCTAGTTTTTTTCGTACACTAGTAGTAGGCCAGCAGCTTATTCAAAACCACTTACAAAATTTCCTGTAAGGATGCTAGAATGCTGTACGCATATACTACATGACATGCCTATACGAAATGTGTACACACGAATAAAACTAAATCAACTCAAACAAATATTTAATTTGATGCATTGCTTGTATTGCTTGTATGAAGCATTGCCTTGTATGAAGCATTGCGGTGTTGTTCTCTCTAGTAATTTCTCAAAAAATACATTTACAAAACAGAGTGGGATAGATAAATATTTTATTATATATTTTTTTTAGTTCTCGTTTAGATGTTCCATTTGGAGGTTGTGTGTTTTGCGTTGGAAAATCAATTAAAATAACATTAATTTTTAAACGTAATTAATGAAAAAGTAATATTATATAATTAGTTTGAAATAAAATTATCATTGTGTAAGGTGTTAAATTTTGTCTTTTAATGGTGTTTTTCGATTTTTGACCACCTATTACAGTTTGCCTATAACGTCGGTAAGATTTGCATATATTCTGTTTTGGACAGAGTCAGTGGCGGTGTGTGATTTCATTTCATCGGAACGTATATTTTCTTTTTATTACTATATTTACTGCGAAAATAAATAAATATTAAAAATAATGGTAAATTAATAAAATTTATTATTTGGGACTAATATTAAAATTTATATTATTATAATTATATAAAAAGAAGAAGTACAAGAACGATACGTCCCAATTAAAAAGGTAAGACGCATCCCATACATTTTATTTTTATTTTTAATATTTACTTCATATTGTAATAAAAATACATGATTACTGCGAATTTCAATAAAAAAAATTCAACAAACTGCTCCACATTCGCCAAGTTTTTGAAATTGTCCCGTGGTAAATTGTTATATAATACACAAATAATGTGAATTGTTCAATATAATATAAATGTGGTGATTTGCGGCGAATATAATAAATACTTTATTCTAACCTACGGAACTGGTTTCAGACACAACAATATTTAGTATACGCTTTAATATTAAATATATACTAAACCTTCAATGACAAACCGTAAAATTAGTTTTTTAGTTTTGTTATGACGAAACAAAGTGGATACGGCGGCAATACAATGAATAAACGCATTATATTATTTAGCTTTAACACGTACCGCATTTGTACAACATTTGATATATTTATATTGTGTTGTTTTATGTATGGATGTTATATTTGCTATATACGATAGAGAATATTTTACCCAAAAATTCTACACAAACTCAACTCATTCATATCCGTTCGTTATCATGATTATATACACAAAAATTTTTCGATTGTATATGTTTTAAAAATCCAACTGCATTGCATAAAGCAGAGAAACGAGAAGCATATGATTTAAAAAAAAATAAAAGGAATCTAACCAACTAACACACAATGCATGGTAGGGTACTCACCATGGTAAAGCATTGAGAATCTCTGAGAAGATATTCACACACACAAAAAAAAAAACAGGCACTCCAAAACTTAACTCCAACAAGAAATTTATTCAGGATACAAATGGAAACGCTTTTAGAAATGTTGTCAAACTATTTGTTCTATGGAATTCATTTTGAATGGATGCTGTGTAAATTACTGGGAATGACAGGGAGTTCAGACCGGTCAATTTACATCTAATATAGATTCATTACAATTTACAAAAATATCTATTTACACTTCTCTTCTTCTTTCACCTCGTTTTCATTATCGGAATATTACCTAGGGGTAAAGTGCATCATCATTGAGTAGATTAACGTATTGCGTAAGCGATCCTGGTTTCATATTCTATGTAAGGGAACTTGTATGCATTCTACATAAGCGAATTCGGATGATTTCCATGTAAGCATTCTGGGAAGTTTTCTAGAAATACTTCTGAAAAAAGGACATGTCCAGACAAAAGTTTGTACTTCCAAAAGACGTCAGAATAGCTTCCACAATATGTACTTCTCTTATTCTCGGTAAATATTTCAGACTGAATTCGGAAATCATTTTTGGCTAACTGGGTGATCGATAGAGATACAAAAATTAAATGATAATAGGACAGTCAACAAATAGAATCAATTGTACTACCAAATATTATGAGGCCATGTCATTACCCACTAAGAATTTTGAAACATTTTTGTTAACCTAAGTGATTCACTGATGTTGTAAAGTTAACTGTTATTAATAAATGACATGTTAGTAAATTATTGAGAGACATATGTTTAGTATACAGGCTGAGTATAATGTAATATTGGAGTTTCAAATGGTTTGATCAGGGAACTAAAATAACCGCCATCACCTTTTACGGTAACGTCCATTTTTTTTCATTAAGTATTCAAATTGAAATATTATTTTTCCACAAAGATAGATTATACTGACAAATATAAATCAGTTTGAAATTCAGCATTTTGAGGATCAAAATCGCGCGTGATATTTATGCATAATTACACATCATTAAAACAAGATATGGAAATATTTTGAAATAATTTTACATCCTCGAACGCTTCGTTTAGCTAATTCTATGCCTGTCGGTCTTTACTTACACATTTATTGGAACATATAAGGACGATTTAACATTTTTTCATTATAACTTATTTTTAGTCGGAGTTCCGTTTCCATCACTGAAGTATATATATTATTATATACTTAAATTGTGGACAATTAACAAACATATATGTTCTATGACCCTTTCAAGATTATTCATCAAGACGTATTTTTTAATACACTCATTTAAAACTTTAATTTTCATTCAAATATTTTTAAATTTTTCTAAAAAATAAATTTGCATTACTAAAATATTAAATAATATGAAAAATAAGAACATTTTTATTAAATATAAAATCAAATTAATTTCCATCTGCGAATTTTTACAGTCTCTTATATCTCTGTGATTTTATAATTGTTTATTACAGAAAAAAGAATACTGTTTTTTATTCATCAGTGGCATATCGGTAACCAACTAGGCTGCGTTATTTCTTAGTAAGTATTTTCAATTATGTTCCTTTCTAGTTTTGATTATTTTATTTTATATTATTTTTAATTGTATTTTTTCTATTTTCTTTTCACATATTCCGTTCTTCAGATTTTATTGTGTTAAATTTTATTATTATTTCTAAATGTCGATAACGCCCAACTCATCAAATTGTCAAAAAAGAAAATGCGAAGAAGAAAATGAAGAAAGTCAAAAATTTGTTAAAATTTCTCTATCTTCGTCAGCTACCAGTTCAACATTATCAACTTGCCAGATACCTGTTATAAATACTGAAATAAATACATTAGATGTTATTTCACCACCGGCGGCCTTTGCAGATTCAATAGATGCACCTAATTCTGTAATGGATATTGATGTTACACTTAATCCATCACATGTTTCGATTGAAAATGATAATTCTAATTTGACGGCTACCAATGTGCAAGTACCGAAGCATTCAACGGATGATGACATCTACGATGACCCAGCTAATTGGCCTACATTGACCAATGACATAATTAGATTAATTGTAGAAAAAGGTCCAGTACAAATTAAAAACGGTAATTTCCCGTATACCAATAAGCGAAGATTTAATTCTAAACAATACAACAAAATCAATTCAAACGGTGAGATAACTCGAAGGGATTGGTTAGTGTATTCAATGAGTAAAGATGTTATATTTTGTTTTTGTTGCAAGTTATTTGCAATAAAACCTATTCATTTGATGTGTAGTACAGGTTATTCAAATTGGGGTAACGTACATCGAAGCTTACACGAACATGAATCAAGTAAAGCTCATGTGGATGCATTAAACATATGGAAAAAATACAAGTTAAATTTAGAATATAAAGTGAAAATTTATAGTATTGTACCTA
This sequence comes from Bibio marci, assembly GCA_910594885.2. Taxonomy (NCBI): domain Eukaryota; kingdom Metazoa; phylum Arthropoda; class Insecta; order Diptera; family Bibionidae; genus Bibio; species Bibio marci. Next base: position 6,719,738 of record OU343114.1, on the reverse strand, counting down.
ATCCGCCGTTAGAGATTGAACACTGGAAAGAAATTTTAAAACGGTTCTTCATTTTTGCACAGTTTTTAGGTACACAATCTATAGAATTTGCAAATTCCGTGAATACTATGTTTGAACCAAATAATGGAATTTTTTTAAAACTAATGGATGCTGTAGGAAAATTTGATAGTACTATTTCAGAACATTTTCGTAAAATTAAATGTAATCAAGTAAATTATTGCGATGCAATTGAAAATGCACAAAATCGATTAATTGCTAATTATTCTGATTCGGTTAAACATAAAATTCTAAAAATGATAAAAAATGCACATTTTTTTTCTATAATCATGAATTGTACAAAAGATAAAAGTCATACGGAACATGTAACGCTAGTAATTAGATTTGTTAAACGTAATGATCAGTGTTTTGAAATAGCAGAACATTTTTTAGGATTTTTAGAATCACTCAATGCAACTGGTTCAAATTTAACTGAAGCACTTCTAATTGAACTTAATATATTAGGTCTATCAATAAATAACTGTAGAGGAATAGGTTATGATACGGGAACAAGCATAATATTAAAACAATCTGATATGCAAACAGAAATTAGTACTTTGGAACATAGAGCTCATTTCATACCATGTGCTGTTCATTCTCTTAATTTAGTAGTTAATGATGCTGCACATTGCGCCTTTGAAGTTTCGAAATTTTTTGATATCGTTCAAAATCTTTATATGTTTTTTTCAAGCTCGGCTAAAAGATGGACGATTTTACAAAAAAATGTAAAAAATTTTACAATAGAACCTGAAAGCGGTATGTCATGGTCTAGTTGTATAGCTGCTATACGGCCACTAAAATCACAATTAGTTAATGTTTATGAGGCTTTAATAGAAATTAGTGAAACTTGTGATAATTCCACAAAAGTGACTGCAGAGGCTCTTGGCAATAAAATATTAGATTTTCATTTTATTTGCAGTACATTAATTTGGCATGACATTTTAAAAAAATTAAATATGCCTAGTCAGTATTTACAAATTGAAGAGTTTAATATAACTTCCGCAGTGAGTATGTTGGATAATATAAATATATATTTGAAAGAGTTAAGATCAGATTCTAAATTCGAAAATTATATAACTGCAGCCAAGGGTTTAGCAACTAAATTGAAGGTCAAAGTCGAGTTTCCAGCACAGACGCCGTTACGATCACGTCGTAACAATTCTTTGATTACATTTGAATTGCCGAATGAATCAACTTGGGATCTATGTATGGAAAATTATAAGAACTTTTTTTATTATAAGATTTTGGAGCAATCAATTGAGTCAATTAGCGAAAGAGTTGAACAATTGCAAGCACATATAACGATATTTGAATTTTTATATGATATTCAAAGTATTTCTCAATTGAGTTCAAGTAATCTCAACACATTATGTATGAATTTACAAATAGAGTTAAAATCTAAGACAAATGATCGTTTAGGTGATATAAATGGTCATGAATTATTTGCTGAGTTAGGTGTGCTTCCTACGCTCTTGAAACCGAAAACTAGTTGTATCGATGTGCTAAATTATATATTTTCAAATAAATTTGAAGCAGATTTTCCCAATACTGTCACGGCAATTAAAATTTTATTGACAATACCTATAAGCAGAGCATCCGGTGAAAGTTCTTTTTCCAAATTAAAATTGATTAAGAACTATGTAGGCTCTACAGGGTCGCTAGATAAATCGTTTGGACTAGCAACGTTGTTAATTGAAAAATCACTTGTGGAAAGTTTAGATCACAATCATCTTGTGGACAATTTCCTTAGAATTAAATTTTAATGTAATATTATAATTTGAAATTTTGTATGTTTACGCATTAATTTTAATTTTATTTAATTTTAATAATAAATATTTTGAAATAGTCAAAATAATTTGCAAATTAGTCATTTCAATTTGTTTACATAATATACACCTCTACAATCTGTCAATCTTTTAAGAAAATTTTCTATCACATAATTGTAGTTCAATTTGAATGATTTGCTTAATTTGAATGGTTTGAGGATTGTCCGCTGTCCGCAGAAACTTTGTTCTCCAAAAAACAAAAGCGCATAAAAAGTAGATCGCTCGATCTTGGTGGCCAATTAACATCTCCTCTTTGAGAAATTATTCGAATACCAAATTTCTGAATCAAAATATCGGTTGTCTCCGTCCCTTTTGAAATCCGCACACATTCTGCACATGAATGTTCTCCAATTATTCTCATAAAAAGTTATTAATTATCGTTCGATATCGAACAGTAATAACGTTTCCGGCGTTATATTTGAAGAAGTATGGACCGCGCAATCACTCCATACCAGACCAAAAACCACATCAAAGTTTTTATATACGACAATATTGTTTGTTTACATATTCGCACCACCACCATCCATATGGAATTCAAATCGTATCACTAAAGAAATTTCTTCCTTCGTTGCACCAGCCCATTTAACCAATGTACGACGTTGGCAATAATTCTTGCGTTAACTGTATATTTTGTATGCCTTTAAGTGAAGATCATCACATAATTTAAATTATTGCATAAATTGGTTAATGCTGCAATTGTTTTTTGTGAACGACCATACTGTGATTGTAAATTTTACATTTTTAATATTGAATTGAACCCCATAGTTTCTCATCATAATTATTCAGAATATTTCAAATGTACGAAATTTTCTTTCAACTTTGACCAAAACTTTCATCATAGTATAGTTTAGTGTATCGTGTTATTCATTTTAAATTTTTTATTACTTTATCTTTATATTGTAAATATAGAATAAGTGCCGGCATCAAGTGATCGTTTTTTTGTGCAAATAATACACTAATTTTAAGTGAGAAAGTAAAAAACATTTTATTCAAAATGTTTGCCCATTCCTTTCTACACATTTTGACTAACTTTCTGGCAATTTGTGGATACCACGCCAATATAATTGTTCATCTTTTGAGGCAAACTAATCAGACACCCAATTTTCGATTTCTTCGTAGGAATCGAAGTGCTGCTCAGGCAATGCGTGTCCCATTGATGAAAATAAATGGTAGTCGGAAGGAGCCAAGTTTGGTGAATACGGCGGGTGTGGTAGCAGCTTCCAGCCAAGTGCTTTGATTGTATCCTGAACTGGTTTTTATTTTGTGTTATGCATGTGTTGTGCAGGTGCATGGAGCAAAGTTACTGTGACGTGTCTTCTGGTCCATTCAAATTTATCATTTGTTGTCGGTATCGATCCACATTAACAGTTTCACTAGGTTTCAGAAGCTAATAGTACACCACATCTTTCTGGTCCCACCAGACACACAGCTTATTGTCTTCTTGCCGAAACGATTTGGTTTTGCCGTCGATGTTGATGGTTGCCCTTGATTAACCAATGATATTTTCCGTTTAGGATTCTTAAAATAAATCCATTTTTCATCGCCAGTAACAATTCGATGCAAAATTGATTTTCTTTCGTGTTTGGCAAGCAAAATTTTACAAGTATTTTTTCGGTTTTCCATCTGTCTTTCATTCAATTCATGTGGCACCCATTTTTCACACTTTTGTATCTTTCCCATAGCTTTTAAGCGGCCAGAAATTGTTTGTTGTGCAACATTTAACATTTCTGCCATTTGATTCATCCAATGTTGCTTGCAATTCGGCGTCTTCAAACTTTTTTGGTGGTCTTCGTCAGAACCGTTGAAACCATCTTTTGCACGTTACTTCTGATAGAGCATGATCACCATATGCTTCGACAAGTATTCGATGTGTGAATGTGACTCTGCAGCACTTTTCTTCAAAAAACAAAAATTTAATGCTTTCCGCAAATCATCATTTTCTGGTACAAAATTCGACCTTTTTTAACATGATGAAAAAATATGATGTTGTTTGTACCGTGACTTGGTGTATACTAAATATGTTTGACAGATGTCATAGCAACTAAACAAAAACAAACAATTACGGCTCGTTCACAACAAATGTTCCCTAACGAGACATTTGTATCTTGACGCTCACTTCATACCGGTACACCTGGTAAATAACAAGGAAATAATTTTCTTTTTGATTCCATATTATTATGTTTATATAAAAAAATGTTTAGATTCAGTTTCAGTCCACATATCTACCATAATATATGTATTGCACTGTACATACATAATATACTTTCAGTTTACACACTATATATGCATAGAATGAACAATATAATAATACTCCGACATATAAGAGTATTCCATAAAAGTTTATATGGCAATCCACCATATGGCAGGCATATAAATTATCTTTGCTACAATAAACAAAATATAGAGAAACGAAAAAGAAAAAAATAATTGTTATTGTATACAGAAACAACAACAAAAAAATATATATATATAAAAAAATAAATAAATAAAATAATATATACATTTTTGAGTTGACGCATTTCATGGAAACAAAAACTCGTAATCTCATTTCTGAAATGTGTATATTATAAGAAGTTATATAAGTCTCTATATAAATGCATATATAAAATGTACATGATAAATATAATAAATAATAAAATAACATATGAACAACGCGACCCAACAATGTCGACAAAAATATACAAATAATAATAATTATGATGATGATGATAATGACGATGCTATATGTTAATAATAATAATAATAATAATAATAATAATAATGACGACGACGGTTCATATAAAGAAGACTTATAAACAAATACAACAATTTAAGTGCTCTCTGATGCTTACTTAGGCCATTTTCAATATTATATTATAATGTTTATCATCATATGCCCATATATATCTTATATACATACAATATACAATATTAATATATAAAACTAACTTCACACACACACACACACACACACAAATATATATAAGTAAATATGCAAGTTATATATTTGATGAACGCTGATATTTATCTGTTATAAATCGCTTGAAAAGCCTTTATATTGTATATATGTACAATCAAAGATAAAAAATTATAGAGAAATTATTTAAAAATATACGTCAAAATAGACATAGGTTCAAAAATATAAGATAAACGAGAATATATAATGTATCATTTAGTATAAATACTTATATATAGTTCATATGTCCATCGAATAATAATATAAAATAATGCAATATCGAGTTCTAATTAAAACAATATAAAACAGAGAACATTCTTCAATTGTTTTGTCCATATATAAAGTATATTACTATTTACGTAAATATTTCTGGGGATAACATAACACAACCCACTACTTCCTTTTCGTCCCGCTTTCATATACGGCTTTGATTATACGGACATATGTTCATACTTCCCATCGTTGTACTTTATTATACATAACTAGATTTGCAATAAAATTTGGTAAATTGTATGGGTACTCCGTATCTTTATTTTAATACACAGCATCAATTAATTTAGGTATGCAAAGTTTTTTCAATATACAGGGTGTCTACGAGCGGTGCACATTCCTCCGAAAGGGTGATGGGGGACATAATTCTAAGTCGAAATTACTAAATGACATTTTTCGATTTGGGGCTCTGGTTTCGAGATACAGACCTAGGAATTTTTCTCGGTAGTCTCATCATTAATGGACCAATAACTTCAAAAGTAAGGTAAATACAGAAAATTTATAGTACACCGAATTTATAGAGAATTAAATTCTGAATTAAATTGTTTTATAAATTTTTTTATAACTTGCGTCACTTTCGAGTTATTGAACAATACAAATTGAAAAATAACTATCTTTTCTCAAAAATTTCGTGCTTAAATGAATTTTTTTAAAAATCTAACGTCGCAACATATTATTTTTTTGTGAAAAAAGTAAAACTAATTTATTTCGCTACAATTTTGTAAAATTTTTCATTTATCTATGACGCACAGTTTAAAAGCTATAGTCCTTGTGCTACTCGAATCATTATTACCAATTTCGTTTAATATTACTTCCTCATTCATATTTAAAATTTGACCAGGATGAATAAGATGAAAAGGTGTTTTAATGATTCCATATTGAGTTAAATTATAGTAAATATTCTGAAATGCACGCACTGACGGCAATCTTCTATTTGGGAACCGATTTGCATATTCTTTTCTTGCATTTTTGCACAATTTCCATTGCAATAGTCGTACAATAAATGCATTTCTGCTAATTCTTGATTAGAAAAACTATTCATTTTTATAATTATAATAAAATATAAATCACTTTATTGTTTCGAAGACAATGTTCAAATAACAATTTCGTTTATTCATACGCAAACGACAGCAACTTTTTTATTCTTTCAAATAATTATAAATTAAGTTTATTGATGCTGTAATTTTGTTTATTCATGAGCAAACATGTTGGTTATTCATGTGCAAACACCGCCTACTCTTCTTTTGTTCCAAATAGCTATAATTTTAGTTTGTTATTTTTTTATTTCTACATTTACACCACATTTTCAAACATTTATAACTTTTAAACTGTTAGTCATAGCTAAATGAAATATTTTACAAAATAGTAGCGAAATAATTTAGTTTTACTTTTTTAATATAAAAATAATATGTTGCGACGTTAGAATTTTAAAAAAGTTCATTTTAATACGAAATTTGTGAGAAAACATAGTTATTTTTTAATTGCATTGTTCAATAATTCGAAACTTAAGCATGTTATAAAAAAAATTTGTAATACAACTTAATTCAGAATTTAATTCTCCAAAAATTCGGTCTACTATAAATTTTCTGTATTTACCTTACTTTCGAAGTTATTGATCCATTAATGATGAGACTGCCGAGAAAAATTCTTAGGGCCGTATCTCGAAAACAGAGCCCCAAATTGAAAAATGTAATTTAGTAATTTCGACTTAGAATTATGTCCTCCATCACCTCCTTGAATTACGATATTCACATTCAAACATAAGCAGAAAATGTAATCTGTACTGAATTTTAGCAGGAAATGTTTTTCATATGTTTTTTTAGTCTTTTATATTGTTATACTAAACTTTATTTATACTAGTATTCTGCAAATTTACCATTTACCAAATGTCAATAGAGTGTGAATGTATTGAGTTTTTAATTCATTGATTTTTATCTATTTACCTTACGGGATGAAGATAAAAGTAATTATAATTTCAATAAACAGTCTGACATTGTGAATAAATAAAAATGGTTTGGAAAAAAAATGTGACACAATTTTTATTATTGGAAATAAAATTTAATGAATTGTAAAATTTTGCTTAACGAAATCGTAATATTATTTTTTTATCCGTGCCACAGTACTTACAAACGTTTTTAATTTAAATAATAATTTTATTATCAGTGGCCTCGGCCAAAGATCGCAAATTGTTTTGTACGAAATTGTTTAAAATTTAACCAATTTTATTACAAATGTAAACAATATATGGTACAGAAAAATAACCTTAATATAACCTAACGTTCAAACCATCTGAGTCGCGTGAGAAAATGTCTACATTTTTAATTATATAATATTCTGATATATGTTTAAAAATAAAAAAAAATTGATAGATTGATTGAAAATTTTCCAGGAATCGCTTTTTTAGTTACGGATTTCTAATTTTTTAGAATAGTTTTTAATAAAAATATAAATACAATAGACAATCGATTTTTAAAATCGATACATAATTTCGCCTCTAATAGATTTGAAATGGATATAATAGATTCGGTAAATCAAAATCCATGAAAAGATTATGGGCCGCGTAATTAAAACACTTGCTAATCCAAAATGTTCTTATTTTTACATTTGCTTTAGTAAGAATATTTTAATCATTATTTACACAAAATTCATCATATATTTAAAGAGTCGCCAATAAAGAAATGTTATCACAGTGTTTTACCGGATGTAATGAAATTCAAATCAATTTACCCATGAATAAATTTAATTAAATAACTGCTATATAGTAATTAAGTAATATTAATATTGTCGTCCGCATTTTGGTGGTGCGGCATATTTAATTTATCAACAAATAAATAGAGCGACATCAACGTCACAGAAAAATAATTTGTTTGTGCTATATATAAAATTAATCATATAATCATAATTAATTATAATTTAAAATATACAAATGCGCATAATACTTATATGTTTTTATAAAATATTATCATGGATCAGTGAGTGACGGGTTAATGATCTGGAATACATACACAATTTAAATTTTAGCTGCTTGCCGTCATTTATTTGGTATAATACTACTACGTAATTAATTATCAACGTGAATTAATTAATTTTATATTGATTAATTATAATTTTATTTATATTATACTTAATATTTTGTTTCCCATTTGAAAATTAATATTATTACAATTATTATTATATTTATATTTATATTTCAAGGTTAACCACTTTCAATTTTTTTTTTTATCAAAAATAAGAACGGTCAACATACTGGCTGACGGTTGATGACGACCCGTTTTTGTTAGGCAATAAAATGTGTGAATCCATATAATAGGGAACCGTTTTTTCTATTAATATATATATAAAACTAAGAGTACACACTTTATTTGTACAAACACTGCAATTACTTAAGTTAAGTAAGAATGTGAAAAACAGTTAAATAAAACACAAATAAATTCGGTTATAAACACCACAAGCTTTTATTTAATAATAACATTATATAGACAAATATTAATTGGTATTGTATTTTGTATGATAAAGTGTCAAACTGACCAACTACAAATTTTACCTATTGCGTATAAATGCGAAATATTTGGCGTTTGTACAAATAATGTAATCTTAGCTCATCGAAAATAAGAAATATATACCAAATTCACTGCTTGTATGGATTCTATAATCAAAAACGGAACCTCATTTCCTTCAGTATACGTATAGATCTTTTGAAGCGATATTAATTTATTGAAATGTGAAACTCAATAGTTAATTAACAAAAAAAAATTAAAATATTTAATTGAATAACATTGAACTTATTTGGTTTCATTGTGTTTAGTTGTTTCTATGACAGTTTTCCCCTCACAACTGATACATACGATGATTAAAGTATTTGGCGATATGTTGTTAAAGTAATTTTATTTTTATATATAATTTATATTTAACGAATGTCATTAGTATTAGAGATTAGCATTTATAAAATTGTATCAATATAATTTCAATTATAATAATAAATTATGACGTTTTTTTTTTAATGAAAATTTCCATCACCTTTTATATTCCATTTCAAATAGGAAATTATGTGGGAATCTCAACATAAACTGCGTGGTAAAAATACAACATTTATGTGAAGTTTTTCATCATGGGCGTAGTATTGGATATTTGTAGAAAAAAATTTTGTAGCAAAAATACGAAAAATTAAATAAAATAAGAACCAGAACGTCGCCGTTTAAAAAAAAATGATAAAATTAATAAACCACCCTAGTAACACTGTCCGTAGTTTATCTGAAAAATTTCCGCATTAACTGTAGTAGCCCGTAGTTTCAATCCAAGGAAATATCTATGGATTTCTTACGGATGTCTACTAGAATTTTATATGATGATTTTTTTTTTATAAAAAATGTCCTTGGATTATCCGTATATTCCCGATGATAATTTCTACGGATTATCCTTAGAAGTATTTCTCTTTGATGTTATTCCACAGAATATCCATAAAATTTATATTCAATTTTTTTTTTGAGCAGATCCACGGATTTTGACAAAAATATCCTTGTATTTTGGCAAGTAAAACGCGTCAAATGTCCGTATTTGCAGAATAAATGACGATGAAATTAAATCGCGGTTTGATTCAGTTTTTTACCGATAGACCAGCGGTTCTATTAGCACGGAATGAAGATGCTGATCGATGTCAAAAATTCTTCGATTGTGAAAAATTATGAAAATAAATTAGAAAGAGTCATATACAAAATTTGAACCACAGGTCTTGGATAATTGTTGAAATAAATTATACATACAATACCGTACGGATATATGTTGGAAATTTTACCCTGACAATCCAAAGATTTCAATTGACCTAAATAAAATACTACTATATTAAGTGGAAAATCTATGGACATTCTTTTGACAAATTCCAATAAATCTTTTCCATGGAAAATATGTGGATTTTTACAACGGAAATTTTTTCATTTTTCAAAGTACGGACAAATTGTTACTTCGACAATTTTAAAAAGTATTTGTTGTGAAACGATCCGGTTAACATTTTATTACATTGTTCAAATCGGTTTTTATGAGTTTGGGAGATATTTAGTATATAAGTTATGGAATTTTGGAAATAACAACTATAAAGCAGTACCCACATTACCTTTCAATTTCATATCATCCTTTTTGGTATTCCCAATTTAGAATACAAGAGTCGTTTAGTTTTCTTAACCACTAAAATACCAATAATATAGTATTTGTCTACATATATGACACACACATACCTTACCTCCTCGCATACATAATAATCAAAGTAATCGATACAACAAATACATTTTCTATAAAGACCATGAACTTAATTTATTTAATCTTTGTTAAAAATTTTGTTTAAAAATTATTTAAAATTTATATATAATTTCCCTTGATTTTGTATGCGAGGAGGGTATTGTAAATATGTATATTAATTCTAAATCTAAATATAAATAGAATTACTATAGCTACAATGTATAAATAATGTACTTATAAATCAACTGTATATGGGCCGCGCATTTATAAATATTTCTATTCTAAGGCCATGTACAATATAAAATATATTTTTAAAATGTATAGTCGTCATTAAAATTTATATATTTAATTTAATTATGAAAGACATATTAAAAATTTTTATAATATATGTTATTTTTTCAAAGAAATGTTTAGCATATGTGTTTGTGTGTTTTTTTTTATAATATTTTTAGTATCTATAGCCTTTACAACACTATGTGAATTTTTATGTTCATGTTGAATTTAGTTTAGACTAACAAAACGTTTTCCTGTTGTTTCAATATCATATAGCATGGGATTATTATTTCTTAATAACAATAAAATATCTTACAAAATTATTAAATTTCAAAATATTGAGCTAGTAATAAACTGCTGACTATATGTATATACGCACATTGGTTGGTGCATAAGTGTTAATAAATATATTTCTCTATTCTATACAATATACATTAAGGATATATACTTGAAAAAGGGATGTCTACACCATTAAATATCCACTTTAAATTTATTTTTATTTTAGAAATACGATATCGTAAAACTAAAACTAACAGCAACTATGTGTAGTTTTTATTCTTAGAAAAAATAAATAAATATAATTAATATAAACATGTTAGAATACTAAATATGTTTTAATGCTCGTACATTTAGAATGAATACTAATTTTTAATATTTCATAATAAAATATTAGAAAAGAATATTACAAACGTTTTTGTATGTGTATGAGTTGTTGTTGTTGTTGTTGGGTGGATAATAAATTTTAAAAATATATTTTTTTATTTCAACTACAGACAGATATATGATTTTCTATTAACACAAACTCCGACAGGATATTAAATATTTTTAAATATTATTTTACATAATTATTATCCAATATGTATACGACAGTACGTACATCAAATAAGCGTAGCCCGCCGACTATCGCAGTCGAAATATTCCATTATTTTGTATTTCCATCGAGTCAGGTTTAGTCGGGTAATCAACAAAAACCCAAGTATTGTATCAACAAAAATATGACTGCATTTTAAATAACTCTACCTGACCCATAATAATGATAATGAGAATACTATATTAAAACCTTTTTTCATATAAAAATTATAATAAAAATGAAAAATTGATGATTTTTAATAATAATTGTGTGTGAGAATTTTGCTCGAAATTGAATTGATTATCAATAATCAAAAGTAAATATGCTTTTCAAATATAATAATACAATATGTTTATATTTCCATCGGAATATATATTTTACATTGTACCCGACTCGGCCCGAATAATTTAGGATGGTTATTATAAAAAAATTTATTTCAAATCTCTATAATTAAATATATTTCGCACAGTACTCGAAACACTATTTCGGTTAGGATTGTAACAGCTTAAATTCTTTATATATATTTCAAAATTATATTTAAAGGATTGGTTTGGTATATTGCAAAACAGGTTCCTGCCGCCTCACTATACGGAATTCCACTAATATCCAATCGAAGTTATATTGGTATATATATTTAAATAATTAAATTACAAAATTCAGTACTTGAACATGGATATTGACTATAAAATTATAGCAACTAAAACAAAAAACCTTAAATATAGATGATGCATTTGATACTGTCAGTAACAATAATCGTATTATAAACCGAAACCCAACTTTTTCCTAAATGCAAAACTAGTTTTACTTATTTTAGTAATAATGTCTTATTGTTTTTATACCACATTATATAAGTTAGTCGATCTGTTTTGAACGCATAGTTTAGTCTTACCGTTTAAGCGCAACTATGATATAGTAGGTTTTTGTTTATTATTTTTGTACTATAAATTAAAATGTTTTAATATAACGTTAATTAATTATTTAAAAATATAAATTTTTTAAAATTTAATTTTCTTCTAATAAGTGTTTGTTTATATATTTTTTATCGACTGGCATCACAAAAAGTGCATATTTTTGGCCAGTCTCATTGGACGCGAAATTACAATAACAAGAACACTAGTTATTAATAAAATAATAAAGATAAAAAGGTAAATAAATATAGATACAGTGAACATTTATTATTAAGATCCTTAAAATTCTCAAATTGAAGAAGCATTTTGAAGAAAAACCCGCGAATGTCGCAGCTATCTTTCTTTTTTTTCAATTTGGCTAAAAAATTTAATTTGCAATTAGTCATGATCAAAAAATTCACTACTTAAAGTAATATATGAAGTTGCGCAAACAAAATCCAAACCTGATAGATTCATCAAAATAAGATGTCAGTCAATTAATTTGAAATATTTATAATAAATAAAATAATTATAATTGAAAAATATCATTGCGATAGCGAACACCAAATTATTCCAAAAATAACGCATTGACTATTTAAAATAAATTAGATACAAATAAAAACAGGTATATAAGTAGCAATTTCTTTATTCCAAACAATTAATAATAAATCATCAACTCTATAGAAATATTCAATTACACAAGATTAAGACGTTAATAGTTTTGCGTTCATACAATAATTGCAATTAAAATGATACACCAAAAATGAAAAATGTAAAAAAAAACCCACCAATTATGAAATATTTTATTAAATATGAAATAGAACAAGCTCTCAAACATGTTTTTCATTTTTAATTAATTTAAGAACGACCGAACTTAGACCAAAATATAGTAATAATTAATATTAAATGTAAATAAAGTAATAACTTTTATTGTTTTATACTTGAATAACGCACAAATTGTAAGTAATTTTTACTGATTTTAATATATGAAAAATATTGTAATTATTTATAAACTTATAACCACTTATTCGAACGACAGTTAGCTTAATGTATATCGGGTAACGCAGGTTTAACTTATTTGCAATGTAAAGTGCGTAATACGAATAATTTGGCGGAAAATCGAGACCAATGGCTCAGTCATCCTGAACGGCTTCCTACAACTTGATCAATACAACCAATATTGATTTTGTTAAAATTTCAATGAAGGATTTAGTGGTAGTCCAAATATTGTTTTAATAATATAAAAATGGGAAACGTTTGAATAATACAAATGTGAACTAATGACCTAGAAGCAACTTTTGACATTTTTAAATCTTATTAGAATGAATCGTAGCAGCTGTATTAAAAAAATATTTTTTTGGTGAACAACCAAATGGTCTTATTACAAACAGGGTTTTATTTTTAAGCTATCTCTCTTGCAAGTGTTAATAAATAATAATAAATAAAACTATGCGAAGAAAATAACTACAGAATTATTCATTTAATGCAACAATTCTTAAGAAAATTCTTAAGAAAATTTTGCGTAATCACGGTATTCCATTTAATCGATTTTATTGAAATTTTAAAATGAAGAATGCTAAACAGATTTGTGAACGTGGTACCATAAATATTCTCAATATTATCAATCGAGTAAAATTGATTCGATAATCTTAAAATTTTGAGATGAAAAGTAGAATATATTATTTATCCGATTATCATGACATTTTGGTATTAAGCATTTATAGTGATAAGTTCCAAAGATTTGTGGAAGTATAAGTTAAACTTGCGCCACTCTTTCCTCCGGCTGCTCACATAAAAATTCAAATATTCCCAATACAATTGTCACTTATTTGATTTTCTTAAAATTTTGAAATTAAAACCTATTGATTTGAATAACGTTATAAATATTATTTTTTAAATTATTCCCTAATTGTCACCCCTCACATACAATCTTCTTCGTATTGCCACATGATGTTATAACTCTAACAATGTTTATTTAATTTAGATTAACTTATTATTAATTATGAGAGAACTGATGGTTAATTCAAGGTTTTATTATTATTTTAATGGAAATATTTTTGGTTTTATAAAAAAAAAAAAACAGTGTATAACAATCTGAAATTAAAATTTTCAAGTCGATAACCCTTTTAAAACACATATACTTGAGTTTTTCAAATATTAAATTATCAATCCAAAGATGGTGGTGGGTGGTGATGTGATTACTGGAGGGAATCGGGTGCTTTGGCTCTGTAAATCTCAAACAACGTGCCTTCACCCAACAAATCCTTTGCAATTTTTGAGAGCTCTATGCTTCACTAATAGTATATACGACAATTTGTATGTATGCGGTGAAATATATAATGTACATACATACAGACAGGTAATTTGGAAAGACTTCGTAACGCAAACGCAGATTGAATAATATCATTGGTATGCAAATGTATACTTTCTTTATATATTTGCCTATGTACAATATGGAATATTTTATATAGGTGTATTCTGTATATATACGTTACTATATTTTATACAAATTACGTATTAAAATTTAAATTGTAACTAAAGAAATATTAAAATAACTATATACAGTACACCAATAAAACCCTGACCATAGTATGTCTAATCGATAATAATTTTATTAATAATTCTTAGAGACATATAATAATTAAGTAATAAAAATTTGGTAAACATTAAAATAATTTATTCAACACTTTAGTATAACCATAAAAAAAACTCATATGATCATGAGAATTTATAAAAAGTGATATGAATAATTTAATATAAATTTAAATTTTATTTGAAATACCAATAGAGATAGAGATAGATACATATATACAATATTATGGAACAACATTTTCAAATTATAGGGGGATTTCATTAAATAGTAAAACTTAATCTCAACGCAACCTCTTATAAAACAATACCTATGCTATAATGATAGTATAAATTTACTCACATGTTTTCAAATACAATCACAACAATTCTATGCATGATGTGGTTAAAAAATGTAAAAACCCATAATGTGATTACTTCACGCACATCTTATTCACCAAAATAAGTTATTCAGTATATTTATATTTAAATTATTTAAATTAAAATTAAAAATTGAAATTTGTCTGCAGAAATATAAATTTTCCAATTAATAATTAAACACTATAATTGAAAATTTGAACAACGCATGCGGCAATGTGTAATGATCAAATATTGTTTTGGCTTTACATAATCTATTTCTGAAATATGTTCTGTTCGAGTCATATTCTAGGAAGTCATATACAATTCAAAATTCTTAACCGTATAACACAAAATTTGATAAAAAATTGAATTGGAAACGATCAAATTGTTCAGAGGATTCCGTAATATTTTACAATGCAATCTGTTACTAAGAAACTGCATAAAAACTAGTTCCTATTGTCAAACTTAATACATAATTTAACCACAGTTGTATTAGAAATAGCCAAATTCAGAAATGTGTTCTTCTGAAACCTCTGCCAATGGGGTGGATGGTATCTTTTTCAATAAGGAATTGTATAAAAACTTTTCATATATAATCCCATTTTTCAGTTATAAAAATACATGAAACCTAGAATATTCTATTATTTCAGAAATTCTCTAGATATAAGAAATTCCTAGTAATACTATCCATATCCATAGAATTTATATTCATATTTTTTGAGATCAGAGATTAAGTTTTTGACCGATAGACCAGACTATGCTATTCTATGAACACGGAATGAATATGCTGCCCGAACGATGGCAAAAATTTATCGATTGTACATTTTTTTTTTTTTTTTGTAATATACAAGAAAAATCCATGAAAAGTCTTACAATATTCCTCGGAAATATATAGATTTGAGTTGTTGGTTGTTTTAAAAATTATGAAAATAAATTAAATAGAGTGAGGATTATAACTATAGATAAGCGAAACATACAAAATTTGAACCACCGTCTTGGATAATTGGTAAAATAAATTATGAATACAATACCGTGCGGATAAATGTTGGACATATTACCCTGACAATCCAAAGATTTCAATTCACCTAACTAAAATACTATTACATTAAGTGGAAAATCTATGGACATTGTTTGGTCCAATTCCAATATATCTTTTCCATATGGAAAATATATGAATTTTTTCCACGGGAATCTTCCTCATTTTTCAAAGTACAGACAAATTGTTACTGGGCTTTTGAATTAAATAGATTTTCCAAATTGGAGGTCTATGTGGCCCATAGAAATATTAATAAATTTAATTAATAATTTGGTCTTTGCCTAATATTTTGTATCAAATTTTTGGCTATATCTTATATATATTTAAAATTTAGGTTAAAATATACGAATATGTAGTGAATATTAATTACAATTTATGTGGCTTTCCATTTTGTCAAAACATAGTGGAAATAAAATGAGTGTAAACAAATTTAGATATTCATAATAAATAATATTTATTTACGTATATGATCATACACGTGATATATTGTCATATATATACCTATACACGTGATATACTCACGCAACACAATTGTGTTGTAATTTCAAGGCATAAAATATGATCGAGTATATATACAAATTTTATTATGATTTCCATCAAATTTAATTAAAAGTGTTTATACTCTCTTTTGGTAAACGTTCAAGAACTGTATAGTAATTAAATATATTATTGATTTTTTTTTCATTTTACTGGTATTATTACATGGACATTAAGTGACATATTATAATTTAGTTCGTTTTGGGTTTGAACGGAAGAGTAATTAATTGTGAAAAAATGGTTATATTTTATTTAAAGTTTTTTCTTATATCATTCTGACAATGTCATCATTTTCAGTCTTCCTTAACATTTATATATAGGCTGCATCGCTCTGAACAAATGTGATAATTAGAAGGTCCAACGTGTCTATAGTGTGTATATGCGGAGCTACATTCTATTCCAGCTGCTACAGTGTATTCTTCACAGCACTGACAACATGTGGACGCAATGTATAACACTGAAAAAGCAATGTGTACATAATTTCAATGAATAGCGTTTATAAGCCCATTTTTCATTGTTTCAATGTATAATTCATTAATATTTTTCATTTTTAAAAATTATCTTACTTGTTTATTAAATGAATGAATTCGCGATCATTAATTAACTAATGTGCAGAATAATAAGTTATTAAACAGATCACGTTGAAAAAATGAATAATATTCATCAAAACAATTATATAATTCTTTAAACCAACGAAGTGATTCATTGAAAAACATTCATTATCGATATTATGTTTTAATGAATTATTCGTTGATTTAATAAATGTTATTTCATTTTAACAATGAACCATGTTCCTTGGAGCAAAATTAATTAATATTTCATTGCTTAGACGTTATTTTTTAATTGGATCCGTGTACTTTTTTTTTTTCAAGGAAGTGTAAGACTTTACGATTATTACTCCATAATATTGGTGATGGTTATCGCAACAATTCAGATTTTGGTTTGTCATTAACATAAAAAATCACCCGTATTGAATCTTCTAAATCACTCTTAACACATACGGCAAGCGTTGCGGTTGACTATATGGAGTTTTTCTTAAATTAAACAACCTGATAACATCATTGATAACCATATGATAACACGTAACTGGAATTTTATTGAAATTATGAAATGTCCATAATAAAATTATAGAAAATTTTATAAAAACTAAACCTTATTTTAATTTGCCATTTTTTTATTTTTTTTTGCAAATGATTTTTAGTTTGCTAATTTTACAAATTCCATGTTTGAAGGGTGAAGTAAAATAATAACTCTTTTATATATATGCTAATAGAGAAAAGTGGAATTAAATTTTACATATACATAAACATGTATGTACATAACATAAATTAGCATATATACAAAAAGTATATTGTATGGTAACGTCAACGGGTTCCTACCATTGGCTACCACTTCTTTAAGAAAAGTATATTGTATTAAAATATATTTTAACTGGTCCGCATTGAGTCGCTTACATTATAGTATACAGCAGTATAAAGAAGTATATAATATACTATTTGTGTGAGAGAATATGTGAGAGAGTTTCAATGTATATATTTATGTATACATTTATGTTAGTGTTGTACAACATTCGTTTACAGTATTCATCATTTTCAATCCTGCAATTTTATTTTACATTTAGTCGCGGCAGTCAGCCCGAAAGAAAAATATCATCTTAAGGGAAATAAAATACTAAATTTTAACTTATTTTTTTTTTAACTATTGTTTTTTTTTTTTTTTGTTTCTATTTATTAATAAATAAAACAAAAAAATCGGTAAAATTTTATTAATTTATTTTTTAATTAATTTGATTATTCTATATTATTATTTAAAAAGAAAATCAATAGTACACCACAAAACGAATATCGCTTAAAATTATACTGTAAATGATTAGTAAATAATTAGAAATTAATAGAAATAATAGTATAATTTGTGTGTGTGTGTGTGTGTGTACAAAATCGCGAATAAAAGTAAACATAAATAAATTAATAAAATAAATAGTTAAATATAAAAATTAGGTCGTTTATAAGAAATTTCTGCTTTTTAAAGCTCCGATAATTTATATACTTTGTGTCTGTGTTGTGTGTTTTTCATTTTGTTACATTTTTCCTTCTATTATTTTTTGAAAAACATATATATTAACATTAAACATTAATATAGTTATATCAGAGAATTCACATATAGAAAATATAAGACTGAAAAGAATTAAAGGCTGCAGATAAGAAAAGGACAATAACGTATAAAATAAAAATAAAAAAAATACAGTATATGCATATGTATATGTATATTTATATGTATATGTATTTGTATAATATATAAAAGACTGAATAAAAAAAAAAAAAAAACAGAAAACGGGAAAATATTTTCTGTAGGAGTGCCACAACCCAAAAAAATTAATGGTTTTTGTTTCTATATTCAATTGTTTTTGTACTCGTTGTTATTGTTGTTGTTGTTCTTCTTCTTCTTGTTGTTGTTGTTGTTGCTCTAGCTGTTATAAATATCTATAGAATTAATTAATAAATAATAAGTAATAAAAGAAAAAGGTGTTTTATTTGTGCTTGTATTGTGTAAACCAAATATTTAATTGTTTTGTTATGTGAAAAAGAAAAAAAAAATATATAAAATTAATAAAATTATATATAAAATAATAATTATACGAAACGTGTGACACCGTGTACATCGCATTAAATAAAAAAAAAATATTTTATTAGATGTGATATGAAAAATTAAAAAAAAAAAAAAACCCAAGGACATATCATCATTATATAAAATCAAAATAAATAGAAATATAAATTATATTTTAATATTTCTAATTCAAAGAAAAACACCATAAGGTTTTTTTTTTTTAATTATATTTGCAAGAATATATATTTTTAGTTCGTCGGGTCTATTTTTTTTTTTTGCATATACATTTGCATGCCTCAGTCAGTCGTCGTGTGTGTCTGTGTGTGT